>JAYESA010000009.1:18252366-18947366 GCA_036927795.1 Iris macrosiphon | reverse complement strand
TCCTGGGTTCTGGAGTACTTGATAAGACAAGTACGAGAATTATTGGGTCTCGATATCCATCTCTATGTGATGTTACACAACTCCGCGTACGGAGTTGGCACCCGACTGGTAATCGGACGCTAAGTAAGCCACTCGGTCCTGGGTTTTAACAGTTAAACAGGTTTATATGCATTTAAACAAGAATTCAGGCAAGTTATATAACAAGAACTACTATAATTTGGCAAGCTTTACTTGCCCACTGATGTATAAACAAGTCAAGGAAAATAAGTAGCAAGCTGCAGGGTTTGGCAAGGTACACTTCCATGTAGTTCCGGCTCTGATTTCGGCTCTGACTTCAGTTGGAATGGCAGGCGGTACTCTGGTTGCTGAAACAAACATCACCATCAGATCCAGAAAATATCAATCAGCTAAAAACGCCTATCCTTGGGTCCAATTTGGAGATAAGGGCAAAAATGGCAGTTTCGGGTCAAAACGGGGTCCACATGCGGGCCCGCTTTGCACCGAAAAACGTGTCAGGGTCAACGGTCTCCAAATTCACCAAACTTAGTGTCAACAAGTCAGGAACGACGATACGAATCCAACGAAACTTCCAGAATTGGATTCCGATGAGCCGATCATAAAATCGCCCGTCGAGCGGGGCCTGTGGGGCCTACGACACGCGATTTTATCAACGTTCTCAGAATTGAACCAAACTTGGCTCATAGGACCAGCCTATCTCTACGAGTCCGATGGCACAAGTTTCGTTTCAATCCGACATATGTGCACAAAGTTAGGATGAATTGCAGAAAAGTCGAATACGGGGCGATGTCCGCGGATACGCGTTAATTCCGGTGTGCACGCACACCCGAATCGACTTCTGCGAAATCCCACACATCCGTATCGACGACGCGCACGTGTCTGTGAAGACCGCGCGCGACCAAGTCTTCCCGTTTGGCGGGGCGTACTCAGTTCCGGGGTGAAACAGGGTCTGGTTTTTCCTGTTTTTGGATCGCGGTGTGCGATCACCACAGGACGCGATGCCCCGAACGGTTTATCCGGGCACCGAGAAGGTCATACAGGCTTCACAATGCAATTTACGAAATCAAAATCCGAGCTACGAGCAAGAAAATACACGCACTTGAACTGGGCTAAAAAACTCGGTGTTCGAATCGTGTCCGACACGTGTCGGATACAGGGCAATTAAATTAGGGTTAGGGCTTGGGATGCTGGACGACGGAGCTCCGGCGGAGACGGCGGCGTGGGCGGCTGGGCTGCGGCGGAGGGGGCCGGGGGCAGCGCGGTGGCTGGGGACTCGCCGGAGGCGCTGCGGCGCTGGCAGCGGCCGCTGCTGCTGCTGTCGATAGCCGGAGGACGGCAAAGGAGGAGGAGAAGAGGAGGGGCGGTGCTGGGGGGGTCTGCACGGTGGCGCGGCGTACGGCGGGCTGGCAGCGGCGCTGTGGGAAGGTAGCGGAGTCGGTGGTGGCGGGGTAGGCTAGGGCGGCCGGCTTAGGTTTTTATAGGCGGGGGGGGGGGGAGAGAGGGGGTCGGCTGATCGGGGCGGCGGGGATGGCGGAGAAGGAGGGGGTCGTGGGGCGGCCGAGGCGGAGGGTGGCGGAGCTGCTGGCGGGAGAAGCGGGGGAGGGAGAGGGTCGTGGGGGAGAGAGAGGGGGCCGAGTTCGGGCACGGGCGGGTCGGGTCTGGCGGATCCGACCCGACCCGCTAGGGGATGGGTCGGGTTCTGGACTGGGCTCGTGGGCCGGGCCGGGCTAAAATATATAGTAATAATAATAATAATAATAAAACAATTAATAAATAAATAATTAAATAATTAAATAAATACTTTTTAGGTGTTTTAAAATAGGTCCGTGGTCCAATAAATTCCAGAAAAATTACCCTAAGTCCAGTTTTTTATTTTACACCCAAAAATATTATTTTTATAATATTTTAATATCATTTATTATCATTTAAAAATCATTGAATAATTATAACCCTATTTTTAAATTACAGAAAATTCCCAGAAAATTCCAGAAAATTATGAAAAATCCAGATTTTAAAATTTTGAAAAATCAGAGGGTTTACAATCTACCCCCCTTAAGAGGATTGCGTCCTCGCAATCAAAGAATAACCGGCCAACAGAGATGACGCGGTCGCAAGCATCGTTCGCAAAACACATCGCAAGATACTTAGGGAATTACTGTTTCCCTAACAATGAAAGTTATACACTTCCAGAGAAAATCTAGTTAAGGAAAAGATCTACAACTTTTATGAAAACCAGGTTATTATTAACAAGTTGCAATTTACTAGGTTGGGGCTGAGGTCACGAACCAATAGGCACGAGCTACAACAAAACTAGAAACGGATAACTACGAATCACTTACGCGCATTGGCTACTCCACGAGTCTGCGCGTTCTCCACTGTCATCGTCAGGGCTTGCTCGCGTCCTTGCAGTCGATTCTTCTGTTGTTGAGCCTGCTGGAAGAGTAGTTCCTGGGGTATCAAGGGTGGCCTCGGCTGATACCCTGCTGGAGCTGGTGGTAGGACTTCTTGAGCTTCCGTTTGCGGTGCTTCCAATGCTGGAGAGGCTGGCCTCGCTTGCTGGTTACCCTTTGGTGCTCTATCTCGACGCTCAGGGCATTCCTTTAATAAATGCTGACTGGATCCGCAGACTATGCATAATCTCTTCTTTCGTCTGCACTCGCTCTCTATATGACCTCGCCGGCGACAATATGGACAAACAGGTATTGCCTGTGGAGATGCTTCTGGTGGCTGGTGTACGTGAGGTCTTTTTGCAACTTCTTCCTGTGGTGCTGAAGTGGAAGTCCGTTTCAGACTGATCTCTCTCCTGATGACGCGCTCAATGCGTCGTGCTGCAGCAAGGATGTCAGAGTATGAGGTAGGTGCAACGGATCCAATTAGTTTCTGTAGCTCAATGTTTTGTCCGTCGAAGAATTTCTCGGCCTTCTCTTCTTCTGTCGGGATCAACGTTGGAGCGAAGCGACTTAGACGAATGAACTCAGCGTTGTACTCTTCCACCGTCTTAGTATCCTGAGTGAGGTGATTGAACTTATCCCGAAGTTCTGATCGAGCGATAGCTGGAATGTACATCTCTTGAAAGAGTCTAGAGAACTCTTCCCAAGTGACTCGGTCTGGTCCGAGCCGTGCTTCCTCAGATAGCCACCAGTGATGCGCATTATCCGTCAACTGCATTCTGACGGCAGTCATCCAACGTTCCTTTGGAAGTTCAGCTGCTTCTAGTTGATGTTGAGTGTTGGTGAGCCACTCATGAACTTCGGTTGGCTCTTCCTTGCCTGAGAAGGTACGGGGCTTCAGCTGGCGAAAGTCGATGATAGAGCCCGTCGTTGGCCGTCGAGTTGGTAGGTTGGCCTGCTCTAGTGCAGTTATTAGGCTGCGACTCAAAGCCTCTTGTTGAGCTTGCATTATTGCATAGACCATTAAAAATATCTGCTGTCCGTCCATGGCCTGCCCTGGTGGAATTACGGGCATTGATGGAGTAACTGGTGTCGTTGGTGGAGTGTCATCTTGCTGGATTCTCGGGGCATGTTGTTGAGCTGACTGTCATCCATCCACTGGTGTTACTTCGTCTTCGTTGGTTACCTCAGCATCTCGTGGTGACGTTATGGGAGTCTCGTCGTTTGCTCGTGAATCCATAACCCGGCAACCAAAATAACCATAAGAGGCGCACAGGAATCAAGGCAGGATGCAAGTCAAGGAATTAATTCGAAGTCGATATGGATATCAAGAATGTTTCAAACAAGTGGATGAGATCCTAAAAACTTATCCTATTTTATTGCAGGCCTGTTCGGTCCCTGAGTTGAAACCGAACAATTTAGTCGTTGACCTGCATGGGCCACCACAAAAATCATGTCACGCCCCAGTCCCAAAATGACGAGGGACATGACACGTGGCAATGGCCAGCAGCACGCACCGATGGACAACCCAATTTAATGGATCCATCAGGGCATGCTTAAGCTGTAGTCTAGCAGGAATTAGGGCAATTGTTATAAGTCACGGGTGTAAACCCCCTGAATTTTCAAAATTATTAAATCTTGGATTTTTCCCAATTTTCTGGAATTTTCTGGGAATTTTCTGAAATTAAAATCAAGATTTTCAATTAATAAATAATTTTTAATTGGCAATAAATAATATTAAAATATCATAAAAATAATATTTTTTGGTGTAAAATAGAAAATTGGACTTAGGGTAATTTTTCTGGATTTTTCTGGGCCTCAGACCTATTTTTAAATGCCTGAAAACTATTTAATTAATTAATTAATTATCTATTTATTTAATTATTTATTATTTATTATTTATTTTATTTATTATTTTCTTTTATTTTTCCTGGCCCATTGGGCCGCGGCCCAGCCCAGACCCTACCCTATCGGGTCGGGTCGGGTTCAACCGAACCCGACCCGCCGTCAGCCCGACCCGCCAGCCCGGTCTCCCCAACCCCACGCCTCCCGCGTCCAGCGCCGGCCTCCGCGCGCAGCGCCGCCCGCTCCGGCCTGCTCACCCGCACCCCGCGGCCACGTCCACCCCACCTCCGCCTTCTCCGCCCCCTCTTCCCGCCTTCTCCGGCCCCGGCCACCCTATAAAACCCCCCGCACCAAACCCTCCGGCCACCACGAACCCCCACCTCGCCCCCTCTCCGCCGCTGCACGCCTCCACCGCAGAGCCCCTCGCCGCCACTGCGCCGGCCGTCCTCTTCCTTTCCCCTCGTCTCCTCCGCTGCAGCGCCGTGACCCTCCGTCAGCACTCCCCGACGAAGCCCAGCCGCAGCAGCAACACGAACAGCTCCCCACCGCCGCTGCCGGCCGCCGCTCCGCCCGTGGACGCCGTGCCGCCCCTCGGCGAACCGTCCCCCGCCCTCGCCGACGCATCTCCGGCCAGTCCCCGCCGTCCACGGCCGGAAATCCACCTGAACCCTAACACTAGCCCTATTTCCCCTTCGCGTGTCCGACACGAGTCGGACACGACTCGACCCTGATTTTCGGGTCCCCTTCAGGTGCGTGTAACTTTTTGTTCGTAGCTCCGTTTTCATTTTCGCAAATTGCGTTGTGAAGTCTGTATGACCCTCTCGGTGTCCGGACAAACTGTTCGGGGCATCACGTCCTGTGGTGATCGCACACCGCGATCCAAAAACAGGAAAAAAACCAGACCCTGTTTCACCCCGGAACTGAGTACGCCCCGCCAAACGGGACAACTTGGTCGCGTGCGGTCTTCTCAGATACGTGCGCATCGTCGATACGGACGTGTGAGTTTTCGTGGAAGCTGATTCGGGTGTGCGTGCACACCGGAATCAACGCGTATCCGCGGACATCGTCTCGTATCCGCCTTTTCTGCAATTCACCCTAACTTCGTGCACACACGTCAGATCGAGACGAAACTTGTGCCATCGGACTCGTAGCGATACGCTGGTCCTGTGGGTCAAGTTTGGTTCGATTCTGAGAACGTTGACGAAATCGCGTGTCGTGGCCCCACAGGCCCCGCTCGACGGGCGATTTTGTGTTCGGCTCATCGGAATCCAAATCTGGAAGTTCCGTTGGGTTCGTATCAGCGTTCCTGACCTGTTGACACTAAGTTTGGTGAATTTGGAGACCTTTGACCCGGACACGTTTTTCGGTACAAAGCGGGCCCACCGGCGGACCCCGTTTTGACCCAAAACTGCCGTTTTTGCCCTTGTCTCCAAATTGGACCCAAGGACAGGCGTTTCTAGCTAATTGACATCTTCTGAGCGTGATGGTAATATCTATTTCAGCTTTTGGACTCATTCTTGGAATTTTCCTCCGAGAGCCAATATTAATCAGATCCAAACAACAGGCAAGTACCTGCACTTCAAGTTAATCTTTATATATTATGATAATTAATTCCCTGCCTTACATGTACCCTTGATGATTATATATAGTGTTAGAAATGCTGGATTTCATGTCTTGAATATTGGAGTTCCTGTCTTATTTTTCATGTCGGGTGGGAGAATACCTAGAAGGCATGTAGTTTACCCTTTCCCTTGTCATGTTTAATAGCTGTTGGTACACGACTGTACCTCAGCCGGATCTCGATTTCCCCTGTTTAATAGCCGTTCATGACGGCCGGATTAGCCTTATAAACCCCTACATGCCAACTATCTATTCTAAAAATAAACACAAGTTCACACAGATAGTTTCTGGTCTTGTTATATATCTTGCTGACTGTTGTAGTTTCAATTCCTGTTTCATTTATTTCTGCATTTCTCGTATTCCTGCTTATAGCTTTAACTCTGAGATAGTGATGTTCTGTTATGCAGTTCTTAACTTGAAATTCAATATTAAATTGTCATAAATATTTAGTTTAATATTGTTGTGCACGGTGTACTTTGCTCCTTTCCTGACTGGATCTGTTGATTTAGGCGATGATGAGGATCTTGTCCCTACTTATTATGGTCCCTATGAGGGGACTGATGATACCTATGAGGATCCAGAACCCACCCAGGAGACTCCTGCTGCAGAGTAGCTAGTAGTAGCTATCTTTCATTTATATTCTTATCTTATTAATCGGGTTTGTCCCCGATTTTATTTGAATTCCTGTACTAAAACATTTGAATCTGTTGTCACATTTATTTTCAGTTGCAATCTTAAGTTCAATTCTCATTATTATCTTGCCTATGTTATTTATGAATGAGCTAGTTCAGTAAACCTGGAATTGACCTAGACAGCGTACTACCGCCGACTCTGCGGCGTAGGCTGGACGTACCCACGCACTCGTGCCCGAATTTCTGGGTGCGGGTCGTGACACATTTTTATGGTGGCCCATGCAGGTCTTATCCTTAAATAGGGTAATACCCTAGGACAGGGTATGGAATAAAATTGAGGATTCTAGGAAAAGCTCAATCACAGTATAGGGTCCTTATTTCAATTCTTGATATCTTTGCTGCTCAATTTTTCATATCGCCATTGATTTCCAAGTATTCTACTCTGATTCCCTATCCCTTAATCTTTTAGAATGGTCCAGACCAGGAACACAGTAGGAGGCACATCAGAACCAGCTGAGCAGAATGTGCCCGAGACTCTTGCACTCCCGCCGTCTCCATCTGTTCCGGCAGTTACTCTGGATGGGGCACAGCTACTTGGAGTGTTCCAGGGATTGGTGGAATCCCAGAAAGAACAGACTGCACTTCTGCGGACCAGCCTCTCAGAAGCTCTTAAGTCCCAGGAGTCGTCACTCAAGAGGCCAGGGAGTGCCAAGGATTTCAAGAATCTAAGACCCCTGGAATTTTACGGAACTGAGGGCATACTCTATGCCGATGAGTGGATAGAGAATGTCGAGAGACTCCTGAAGACTGCTCGGGTCCCTGATGACCTCAAAGTGGAGTCCGCAAGCCTGCAACTGTTCGACATTGCTCGAACCTGGTTCAGAGATGAACCCCAACTATCTGCTCCTGACATCACCTGGGAGGACTTCAAGAGGCTATTCAAGGAGAAATTCTACCCCGAAGTGGCGCGGGAAGCTCTCGAAAGCCAATTCGAGAGACTGGAACAAGGTACCCTATCTGTTGATGAATATACTGCTGAATTTAGCAGGTTAAGCCATTTTGCGGAGTACATGGTTCGTACCCCGGAGGACAGAGCCCGTAGATTCAAGAAGGGGCTGTCTCCGAATATTCGCCTTGCTGTCACCACCAGCCGAGCTCGCACCTATGAAGAAATCTTGAGCGTGGCACAAGGCGTTGAAAGAGATATGGGGCATAAACTGAAACGGGAGAGAGATACCGGAAATACAGGACCCAACAAACGCCCTTTTCAACAACAACAACAACAGCAGAGGGCCCCGCAGCAAACTCAGCGTCCTCTTCCTCGAGCTCCAGCACCCCAACACCAGGCTCAAGGACAGAACCAACAAGCTGCTGCTTGTAACTTTTGCCAAAAACCAGGTCATACTTGGCAAGTCTGCAGGAAGAGGCTAGGTGCCTGCCTCTACTGCGGCTCAGCAGCGCATCAAATGAGGGACTGTCTAGCTGCTCAAGGACGCACCGCTGCACTAAAGGCTCTAGCCCAGGCCAGGGCCCCAGCAGTACAACAGAGGGGACCCCCGCTTCCAACACAACAACAACGCTTTGCTCAGCACCAACAGCAGCAACAGAGGGGTGCACCGCAGCAAGGCTGTGCTTATGCAATGACTCTGGAAGAAGCTGAGGCCACAGCAAACGTGATCACAGGTTCCGTGCTTATAAATTCAATACCAGCTATTACTTTATTTGACTCTGGAGCTTCACATTCATTCATGTCAGTAGATTTCCTTATGAAGCATAGCTTAATCACTAAACCCCTTAGGAATTGTTATAAGATCATTACCGGTGGAGGAATCATCCCGGTTAGTGATGCCTGTAATAATTGTCCTATTACTTTATGTGGAAGAGAACTGTATGCTAGGTTACTTGTAATGCCAGTTCCCAGTTTTGACATTATACTGGATATGGATTGGTTAAGTCAATATCATGCCACTATAGACTGCCACAGAGGTAGTGTAATATTCAGGCCCCCTGACAAGCCAGAATTTGAATTTGCTAGAGGTTCTAGAGAAATGGGTAATAACAAAATTTGTGGAGCCCTAGTAACAGAAGAGGTGCCACTACCTATCATCTCTGAATACCTTGATGTCTTCCCTGAAGATCTCTCAGGCCTACCCCCAGACCGAGAAGTTGAATTCTCTATTGACTTAGTGCCAGGAGCAGCACCAGTGTCCCAAAATCCCTACAGAATCAACAAGAAGGAGATAATAGAACTAAATGAGCAAATCAAAGAACTAGAAGACAAATGCTTCATTAGGTCTAGTGTTTCACCCTGGGGAGCTCCAGTATTATTTGTGCCCAAGAAGGACGGAACATCCCGAATGTGTATTGACTATAGGGCCTTGAATGCCTTAACAATTAAGAATAAGTATCCCCTGCCCAGGATAGATGACCTATTTGATCAGTTGAGTGGAGCTCGGGTATTTTCAAAGATTGATTTGAGGTCTGGTTACCACCAAGTAAGGGTGAGAAAGGAAGACATCCCTAAAACTGCTTTCAATACTCGGAACGGACACTACGAATTCTTAGTAATGCCGTTCGGGTTGACGAATGCTCCAGCAGTTTTTATGAACTTGATGAACAGAGTTTTCCAGCCATACCTAGACAAATTTGTAGTGGTCTTCATTGATGATATTTTGATCTACTCCAAGACCCCCGAAGAACATGAAGAACATTTGAGGTTAGCATTGGAGACTTTGAGGAAGGAAAAACTTTATGGAAAATTATCTAAATGTGCTTTCTTCCTAGACAAAGTAGAATTCTTGGGACATGTTGTGACTGGAGATGGAATAGCAGTAGATCCTAAGAAGATAGCTGCAGTAGAATCCTGGCCCACTCCAGACTCTGTAGCAGAGATTAGAAGCTTCCTGGGACTAGCTGGCTACTATCGAAAGTTTGTGAAGGACTTTGCTAGAATTGCGGAGCCCATGACAAAATTAACAAGAAAGGATGAAGAGTTCACCTGGACTGATGAATGTCAGCATGCTTTTGAGAAATTGAAGAAAAGGCTGACTACTGCCCCTATTCTGACCTTACCTTCTGGAACCGGAGGTTTTGCTATTTATAGTGATGCTTCTGGAAAAGGTCTGGGTTGTGTTTTGGAGCAGAACAAGAAAGTAATAGCATATGCCTCTAGACAGCTTCGACCTCATGAAAAGAACTATCCAACTCATGATTTAGAATTGGCAGCTGTCATTTTTGCTCTTAAGTTATGGAAGCATTATCTTTATGGAGAAAGGGTAGAAATATTTACGGACCATAAAAGTCTAAAATATATCTTCACTCAGAAAGAGCTGAACATGAGGCAAAAAAGGTGGCTGGAACTAATGAAAGACTTTGATATCACCCTTCAATATCATCCTGGGAAGGCCAATGTAGTTGCTGATGCTCTAAGCAGATATCCTATGGCGATGTACTTGACTATGGACAGACACCTGCTGGAGGACTTGGAAAGTTTAGGTATTGAAGTAATCATCCCAGGAAAAGAAGGCCAAATGATGAACTTGCAGATTCAGTCTACTTTAATAGACAAGATCAAGGAGGCTCAGTTTCAAGAAGAAGGCCTGCGAAGCCTTCGAGGACAAGTGCAAGCTGGATTAGTGGAAGATTTCAGAATTCATGAAGATGGATCACTGAGGCATGGCGATAGATTATGTGTACCTCAAGGAGACATAAGAGAAGAAGTTATGCAAGAGGCGCACCGATCGCAATACTCTATACATCCAGGAGCCAACAAGATGTACAAGGACCTGAGGACGCATGTTTGGTGGCATGGCATGAAAAGAGAAGTAGCCAGGTTCGTATCTTGTTGTTTAGTGTGCCAGCAAGCCAAGGCAGAAAGACAAAGACCTGGAGGATTGCTTCAACCACTACCCATTCCGGAGTGGAAGTGGGAACATATCACAATGGATTTTGTTTCCGGACTTCCAAGGACACCTAGTGGAAAGGATGCAATCTGGGTGATAGTAGATAGACTGACCAAGTTTGCACATTTTCTACCTTTCAAAGTGGGGCTATCTACAGAAAAGCTGGCAGATTTATATATCAGACACATTGTCCGGCTGCATGGAGTTCCAGTAAGTATTGTCTCCGACCGAGATTCAAGATTCACCTCTCACTTCTGAAAGAGCTTACAAGCCAGCTTGGGGACTCAACTCAAATTCAGCACAGCTTATCATCCCCAAACCGATGGACAATCGGAACGTACAATCCAGACACTTGAAGATATGCTCCGTACATGTGTTCTGGATTTTGGAGGATCCTGGGAAGACTATCTACATCTGGTGGAGTTCTCTTATAATAACAGTTACCAAGCAAGTATTGAGATGACTCCATTTGAAGCTCTGTATGGACGAAGATATCGTACCCCGCTATCATGGGACGACGTTGGAGAAAGAGCCCTGCTGGGACTAGAGATGGTGATCGATTAAGCTGAGAAGGTAAAGCAAATAAGGGATAGACTTCGAGTGGCTCAAGACAGGCAACGACATTGGACAAATAGCCACCGAAGGCCCTTGGAATTTGAGGTAATTAAATTTATGAAATTCAAGTCAATTTAAACATTTTGATTATGGGACTAAGACTTGATTATGGCTTTATTAAAGGTTGGAGAACTGGTATTCTTGAAGATTTCCCCGACACGTGGCACCATTAGGTTCGGAAGGAGTGAAAAACTCAGCCCAAGATTTATTGGACCTTTTGGCATTCAGGAGAAAATCGGAGAAGTGGCATACCGACTGGCATTGCCACCCTCTCTGGATGGAGTCCATAACGTCTTCCACGTGTCGCAGCTGAGGAAGTACGTGTCAGACCTCAGCCATATTTTGGATCACTCAGAGCTCGAAGTAGTCCCAAGTCTGACTTACCAAGAGCAACCCGTGGAGATACTGGATCGATCGGAGAAAGTTCTACGGAACTAGGTCATTTCCCTGGTTCGGGTAGCTTGGAAGCACCATTCCCCCGGCGAATCCACCTGGGAGCGAGAAGACGAGATTAGAGAGCGATACCCCTATCTTTTTGAACCCTGGGGTATATTTTATTCTCGGCCTTTCCTTTTCGTGCCTTTGTTATTCTTAAATTTCGAGGACAAAATTTTTGTAAGTTGGGTAGGTTGTAAACCCCCTGAATTTTTAAAATTATTAAATCTTAGATTTTTCCCAATTTTCTGGAATTTTCTGGGAATTTTCTGAAATTAAAATCAAGGTTTTTAATTAATAAATAATTTTTAATTGACAATAAATAATATTAAAATATCATGAAAATAACATTTTTGGGTGTAAAATGGAAAATTGGACTTAGGGTAATTTTTCTGGATTTTTCTGGGCCTCAGACCTATTTTTAAATGCCTGAAAACTATTTAATTAATTAATTAATTAATTATCTATTTATTTAATTATTTATTATTTATTATTTATTTTATTTTTTATTTTCTTTTATTTTTCCTGGCCCATTGGGCCGCGGCCCAGCCCGCTAACCGGCCCAGACCCTACCCTATCGGGTCGGGTCGGGTTCAACCGAACCCGACCCGCCGTCAGCCCGACCCGCCAGCCCGGTCTCCCCAGCCCCACGCCTCCCGTGTCCAGCGCCGGCCTCCGCGCGCAGCGCCTGTAATCACCTGAAAATTTTAAGAATTTTTACAATTAAATTTTCTGGAATTAATTAGCATTTTCTGTGAATTTTTAAACCTATAATTAAATCAGTCTAATTTAAAATGAATTTTTTAAATGAAATTAAATAATATTAAAAAGTGGTGGAAATTATATTTTTAAGTGTAAAATTAAAAACCGAGCCTGGGGTATTTTTCAGGGAATTTATTGGACCCCAGATGAATTTTTAATGCATTAAAAACTATTGTATAAATTATCTGATTAATTAAATCAAATTAATTAAGAAAACCAACCCAAATCACCCTGAACCGGATCGGCTGGGTTCACTGAACCGTTTGCCTTGCGGGTCGGATCCGGGTCAGAACCCGACCCGCTAAGGACCCGACCCGACCCGACCGATTCAAATCCCTAACCCCCAATTCCAGCCGACCCTTCGCATGGCCGGCGGCCGTTTCCGCCGCCGTGGCCGCCGGCCGACCCCTCGGTTCAACTCCCCCTCACCCGGTGACCCGTCCTCTTCCCTTCCGGCGAACCCCCGACGTTTCCTCTTCTTAAACCCTCTATATATACCCGGCCGACCGCCTGGGGTTTTGGTTTTCCGTTCTTCTCCGGTGAGAGCTCCGGCAGACTCTTCGACCCAGCCGCCTACAGCACCAGTACCGGCCGCCAACCCATCGGGATCTCCTCACCCCTCCTTCCCAGCTCCCAGAACCCTCTGTCAAGCCGATCGAGCTCCGGCCGAGTCAAATCCCCTCCGGCCGACTCAGTTGAGAGCCGTCCGGCCTCCTCGAGGCGTCCCAGAGCCTGGCCGACCGCCGCCCAGTGCCGTGCGGCTTCGACGACCCTCTACCCTAGCCCCGACACGCCTTACCCGGACACAGCGGCTTCCCAGAACCCGGAGACGGTTTGGACACAGTGTCCTGAATTCAGAATACAAGTTTCGAAGACGTGTGAGATTGGATTTTTTAACCAAGTTCAGGTAACCGTAACTTTGTACTCGTAACTCCGATTTTTATTCCGTAAATTTTTTTGCGTAGCCTGTATGACCCCCTCGGTGTCCGTGTAACCCGCTCGGGGCATCGCGTCCTGTGGTGATCGCACACCGCGATCCAAAAACAGGAAAAACTAAGCCCTGTTTCACCCCGGAATCGAGTACGCCCCGCCAAACGGGACGACTTGGTCAAGTGCGGTCATCGCAGACACGTGAGCAACGTAAATACGGACGTGCGGGCTTTCGCAGAAGCTGATTCGGATGTGCGTGCACACCGGAATCAGTGCGTATCCGCGGACACCGTCCCGTATCCGTGTTTTTTGAATCTCACTGTAACTTAGTGTATACACGTCGGATTGAGACGAAACTTGCGCCATCGGACTCGTAGCAATACGCTGGTCCTGTGGGTCAAGTTTTGTTTGATTCTGAGAACGTTGGAAAATCGCGTGTCGTGGGCCCCACAGGCTCCAACTGACGGGCGATTTTGAGAACGGCTCATCGGAATCCAATTCTGGAAGTTCCGTTGGGTTCGTATCAACGTTCCTGACTTGTTGACACTAAGTTGGACTGATTTGGAGACCTTTGACCCTGACCCGGTTTTCGGTGCAAAGCGGCCCACACATGGACCCGCTTTGGCCCAGTAATGTCATTTTTGCCCTTGTGTCCAAACTGGACTTAAGGACAGCCGTTTCTAGCTATTTCCTATGTTCTGAGACTGTTGGTAATGTTCATTTCAGCTTCTGGAGGAGTTATTGCTGAACCCACTGTTACAAGGACCGCCACTGATATTCCAATCCCAGGCAAGTGTACCTTGCCATAAGTTGCAGTTTATTAGTTTATTTAGCTCTCTTGCTTTACTTTTCTGTGACTATTGTACATGTTATAACCTAGGACCGTATGACGTACTTTGTGTCCGATCACAGTCGGGTGCCAATCCCGTACGCGGAGTTGTGTATGTCATTTAGTGATGGACATTCGAGATCCTTTATATTCTCGTGCTTGATTATCAAGTACACTACAACCTAGGACACTTGACACCATACATTTGACAGAATCTTCCTGACATATTCAAGGTGATTCTGTATAGGATACAGGATGGACATAGTTATATATTCTTAGTTTATGACTGTTGCATTAGATCTGATCTCACGTGACATGGACATGAGACGTGTGGTTACATTGGGTGGGGAGAGATACACAGGCTACAGGCTGTTCTATACATATATACTACTATTGTGAGGTTGTAGACTCTCGAGCAGAGCTAGACCACTACTAGATATTGCTGCTACCGGCTCCCCGACACAGAGCTTGTAGCAGTCTCAGCCTGAGTACTAGTGTTGCTCTCAGTTGCATTTTCACTTAGATGGTTATGTAGTTACCCTGTTTATTTCATTTACTATTTCACTGCATTTATTTCTGGCTTGTATTATTTGTACCTTGCTATGTTCCCTGAGGACCTGGATTGGATGATGTCCCCAGGTTTAGCAGAAGAACATTATCCCGAGGTTTACGGGACAGGAGCTGAAGCTATACCAGGAGCTGTTGCTGAAGGAGAACCTAACATAGAAGCAGAGGTATGGCAGAAGATTTTACTTGAGATTATGATATTTGTACTCTTCAGATACTTTATTTTGGACTCTTTTGTTCTGGTCTGATGAACCAGTGTTTTAGACTCTTATCGGGTTGTTCCCCGACATACTCTGCTGAGACTGGACTTGATGTACTTTCTTTATTGCTGTTGTTTTTATTATTCTGTGTGTGGATGAGATTAGTTTTTGATTTATTGTTGTAGACCTATATTACAGCTTAAGTATACCCGGTGGATCCATTAAATTGGGTTGTCCATCGTTGTGTACTGCTGGCCATTGCCACGTGCTTAGTCCCTTGATATTTTGGGACTGGGGCGTGACAGCGCCGCCCGCTCCGGCCTGCTCACCCGCACCCCGCGGCCACGTCCACCCCACCTCCGCCTTCTCCGCCCCCTCTTTCCGCCTTCTCCGGCCCCGGCCACCCTATAAAATCCCCCGCACCAAACCCTCCGGCCACCACGAACCCCCACCTCGCCCCCGCTCCGCCGCTGCACGCCTCCACCCCGCCACCGCAGAGCCCCTTGCCGCCACCGCGCCGGCCGTTCTCTTCCTTCCCCCTCGTCTCCTCCGCCGCAGCGCCGTGACCCTCCGTCAGCACTCCCCGACGAAGCCCAGCCGCAGCAGCAACACGAGCAGCTCCCCACCGCCGCTGCCGGCCGCCCTGAGCCGCCGCTCCGCCCGTGGACGCCGCGCCGCCCCTCGGCGAACCATCCCCCGCCCTCGCCGACGCATCTCCGGCCAGTCCCCGCCGTCCACGGCCGGAAATCCACCTGAACCCTAACCCTAGCCCTATTTCCCCTTCGCGTGTCCGACACGAGTCGGACACGACTCGACCCTGATTTTCGGGTCCCCTTCAGGTGCGTGTAACTTTTTGTTCGTAGCTCCGTTTTTATTTCCGCAAATTGCGTTGTGAAGTCTGTATGACCCTCTCGGTGTCCGGATAAACTGTTCGGGGCATCGCGTCCTGTGGTGATCGCACACCGCGATCCAAAAACAGGAAAAAAACCAGATCCTGTTTCACCCCGAAACTGAGTACGCCCCGCCAAACGGGACGACTTGGTCGTGTGCGGTCTTATCAGATACGTGCGCATCGTCGATACGGACGTGTGAGTTTTCGTGGAAGCTGATTCGGGTGTGCGTGCACACCGGAATCAACGCGTATCCGCGGACATCGCCCCGTATCCGCCTTTTCTGCAATTCACCCTAACTTCGTGAACACACGTCATATCGAGACGAAACTTGTGCCATCGGACTCGTAGCAATACGCTGGTCCTGTGGGTCAAGTTTGGTTCAATTCTGAGAACGTTGACGAAATCGCGTGTCGTGGCCCCACAGGCCCCGCTCGACGGACGATTTTGTGTTCGGCTCATCGGAATCCAAATCTGGAAGTTCCGTTGGGTTCGTATCAGTGTTCCTGACCTGTTGACACTAAGTTTGGTGAATTTGGAGACCTTTGACCCGGACACGTTTTTCGGTGCAAAGCGGGCCCACCGGCGGACCCCGTTTTGACCCAAAACTGCCGTTTTTGCCCTTGTCTCCAAATTGGACCCAAGGACAGGCATTTCTAGCTAATTGACATCTTCTGAGCGTGATGGTAATGTCTATTTCAGCTTTTGGACTCATCCTTGGAATTTTCCCCCGAGAGCCAATATTAATCAGATCCAAACAACAGGCAAGTACCTGCACTTCAAGTTAATCTTTATATATTGTGATAATTAATTCCCTGCCTTACATGTACCCTTGATGATTATACATAGTGTTAGATATGCTGGATTTCATGTCTTGAATATTGGAGTTCCTGTCTTGTTTTTCATGTCGGGTGGGAGAATACCTAGAAGGCATGTAGTTTACCCTTCCCCTTGTCATATTTAATAGCTGTTGGTACACGACTGTACCTCAGCCGGATCTCAATTTCCCCTGTTTAATAGCCGTTCATGATGGCCGGATTAGCCTTATAAACCCCTACATGCCAACTATGTATTCTAAAAACAAACACAAGTTCACACAGATAGTTTCTGGTCTTGTTATATATCTTGCTGACTGTTGTAGTTTCAATTCCTGTTTCATTTATTTCTGCATTTCTCGTATTCCTGCTTACAGCTTTAACTCTGAGATAGTGATGTTCTGTTATGCAGTTCTTAACTTGAAATTCAATATTAAATTGTCATAAATATTTATTTTAACATTGTTGTGCACGGTGTACTTTGCTCCTTTCCTGACTGGATCTGTTGATTTAGGCGATGATGAGGATCTTGCCCCTACTTATTATGGTCCCTATGAGGGGACTGATGATACCTATGAGAAGCCAGAACCCACCCAAGAGACCCCTGCTGCAGAGTAGCTAGTAGTAGCTATCTTTCATTTATATTCTTATCTTATTAATCGGGTTTGTCCCCGATTTCATTTGAATTCCTGTACTAAAACATTTGAATCTGTTGTCACATTTATTTTCAGTTGCAATCTTAAGTTCAATTCTCATTATTATCTTGCCTATGTTATTTGTGAATGAGCTAGTTTAGTAAACCTGGAATTGACCTAGACAGCGTACTACCGCCGACTCTGCGGCGTAGGCTGGACGTACCCACGCACCCGTGCCCGAATTTTCGGGTGCGGGTCGTGACAACGGGTTATTCTATTCTCATCCACAACAGATAATCACAGATTAAAAGACAGAGTAATGCAAATAGAAATAACTGTCAAATCTCAATAAATTCCTCGGAAAACAATCCGAGAATATGTTTGGTACAACAATGCAAATAGACAAGAAATAATCAACTGGAAATAGAAATAACTGACTACATACGGCCAATGCTCAGGAGAAGTCCTCTGGTACGATCTCGACCTCAGGTCCTGGTACAGCTCCTGGAAGTGCTCCTGTACGGGGTATCTCTGGATGGATCTCCTCGACTATACCTGGGGACATCATCCATTCCAGGTCCTCAGGGGACATAGCAAGGTACAGATAATACAAGCCAAATATAAGCAGTGCAGAAACAAATAAGCAATAGGGTAAACTATGTAACCAGCTAAGTGAAATGCAACATGAGAGCAGTACAAGAACCCAGGCTGAAACTACTACAAGCTCGGTGTCGGAGAGCCGGGTAGCAGTGATATCATGTAGTTGTCTAGCTCACGATGGGAGACTAAGACGCCGGCATAATATAAATTCAACCTGTAGCCTGTGTGTCTCTCCCCACCCAATATAATCATGCATATCATGACCATAACGTCTCATGTCCATGTCAGCGGGATTATAACTAATGCAATAAGTCATACTGTCTATAAATAAATATCTCTGTCAAGTCCTGTATCCTATACAGAATCACCACGAGTATCTCAGGAAGATTCTGTCCATGAATAGTGTCAAGTGTCCTGGGTTCTGGAGTACTTGATAAGACAAGTACGAGAATTATCGGGTCTCGATATCCATCTCTATGTGACGTTACACAACTCCGCGTACGGAGTTGGCACCCGACTGGTAATCGGACGCTAAGTAAGCCACTCGGTCCTGGGTTTTAACAGTTAAACAGGTTTATATGCATTTAAACAAGAATTCAGGCAAGTTCTATAACAAGAACTACTATAATTTGGCAAGCTTTACTTGTCCACTGATGTATAAACAAGTCAAGGAAAATAAGTAGCAAGCTGCAGGGTTTGGCAAGGTACACTTGCCTGTGGTTCCGGCTCTGATTTCGGCTCTGACTTCAGTTGGAATGGCAGGCGATACTCCGGTTGCTGAAATAAATATCACCATCAGATCCAGAAAATATCAATCAGCTAGAAACGCCTGTTCTTGGGTCCAATTTGGAGACAAGGACAAAAACGACAGTTTCGGGTCAAAACGGGGTCCACATATGGGCCCGCTTTGCACCGAAAAATGTGTCAAGGTCAACGGTCTCCAAATTCACCAAACTTAGTGTCAACAGGTCAGGAATGACGATACAAATCCAACGGAACTTCCAGAATTAGGTTCTGATGAGCCGATCACAAAATCGCCCATCGAGCGGGGCCTGTAGGGCCCACGACACGCGATTTCATCAACGTTCTCAGAATCGAACCAAACTTGGCTCACAGGACCAGCGTATCGCTACGAGTCCGATGGCACAAGTTTCGTTTTAATCCGACGTGTGTGCACAAAGTTAGGATAAATTACAGAAAAGTCGGATACGGGACGATGTCCGCGGATACGCGTTGATTCCGGTGTGCACGCACACCAGAATCGACTTCTGTGAAATCCCACACGTCCGTATCGACGACGCGCACATGTGTCTGTGAAGACCGCACGCGACCAAGTCGTCCCGTTTGGCAGGGCGTACTCAGTTCCGGGGTAAAACAGGGTCTAGTTTTTCCTGTTTTTGGATCGCGGTGTGCGATCACCACAGGATGCGATGCCCCGAGCGGTTTATCCGGGCACCGAGAGGGTCATACAGGCTTCGCAACGCAATTTACAGAATCAAAATCCGAGCTACGAGCAAGAAAATATACGCACCTGAACTGGGCTGAAAAACCCGGGGTTCGAATCGTGTCCGACACATGTCCGACACGTGTCGGATACAGGGCAATTAAATTAGGGTTAGGGCTTGGGATGCTGGACGGCGGAGCTCCGGTGGAGACGGCGGCGTGGGCGGCTGGGCTGCGGCGGAGGGGGCCGGGGGCAGCGCGGCGGCGGGCGGCGCGGTGGCTGGGGACTCGCCGGAGGCGCTGCGGCGCTGGCAGCGGCCGCTGCTGCTGCTGTCGATGGCCGGAGGACGGCGGAGGAGGAGGAGAAGAGGAGGGGCGGTGCTGGGGGGGTTTGCACGGCGGCGCAGCGTACGGCGGGCTGTCAGCGGCGCTGTGGGACGGTAGCGGAGTCGGTGGTGGCGGGGTAGGCTAGGGCGGCCGGCTTAGGGTTTTATAGGCGGGGGGGAGAGAGAGGGTCGGCCGATCGGGGCGGCGGGGATGGCGGAGAAGGAGGGGGTCGTGGGGCGGCCGAGGCGGAGGGTGGCGGAGCTGCCGGCGGGAGAAGCGGGGGAGGGAGAGGGTCGTGGGGGAGAGAGAGGGGGCCGGGTTCGGGCACGGGCGGGTCGGGTCTGGCGGATCCGACCCGACCCGCTAGGGGATGGGCCGGGTTCTGGGCCGGGCCGGGCTAAAATATATAGTAATAATAATAATAATAATAATAATAATAATAATAATAATAATAATAATAATAAAACAGTTAATAAATAAATAATTAAATAATTAAATAATTAAATAAATACTTTTTAGGTATTTTAAAATAGGTCCGGGGTCCAATAAATTCCAGAAAAATTACCCTAAGTCCAGTTTTTCATTTTACACCCAAAAATATTATTTTCTTAATATTTTAATATCATTTATTATCATTTAAAAATTATTGAATAATTATAATCCTATTTTTAAATTACAGAAAATTCCCAGAAAATTCCAGAAAATTGTAAAAAATCCAGATTTTAAAATTTTGAAAAATCAGGGGGTTTACACTTAGAGTATGGACGTTGTTTATATTCAGATACCTCATTCTTCGGAATGACGGACGTTGCAGATACCACACTCTATAGGATGCTGGCCGTTATGCCTACGCCTACCCATACGTACCAGGGTTGTCTTTACATTGCATTCACATAGATGGTTAGCACATCCTGTATTTATTTATTCAGTATTTACATACATGACATGTTTTTATGTATCTTGTTATGTCCCACTGAGGACCTGGTGCCCTGCCAGGTTAAGATGAGGCCTTCTACCCCACGGTATATGGGCCTGGACAGGAGACCAGATATGCTACTGAGGAGGAGCTAGAAGAGTTGCCCGCAGAGTCTGCCTGAACTTTTAGAGCACCTAGAGCTGGAGCTACAACCTAGATAGTCGTCACACTAGTCTATCTTATTTCAGCTTTCTTCATATTTTGTTGTGGGTTTGTTCCCACAAGATATTATCTGGTTTTGTACTATAACATTTTCAGACTCAGCATTATATATATTCAGCACTTATTCCCATGTTCATTGATATATTTTGTGGATGAGATAGATTTACCTGTATTAGACTTGTAGTATTTTAGGACAGCGTAACACGTTCCTTTGGGTCCATTAAATTGGATCAAACCCTTAGTGACGTGTCAGCTGGCCAATGCCACGTGACCTAGTTCCTTACATTTTGGGACTGGGACGTGACACATGGTTGCAGTTCTTGTCGGGTATGATTTGTATCTCTCCCACATCCTCTTTTCCCACCCGGATGTGGGAGAAGGAATGGATTTGCATTTAGATATTTACTTAACACTAATTAATAATAAAACTAAGTAATAATTGATCAAAAATTAAATTAATATTTGGTTAATATTTTAAATTATTTTTTTATTCTTAGTATAATAAATTTATTATATTAAATTTATATTTTTTTACTTACGTTACATGACCACGAACATGACGTGACACCCATGAAATATCATATACGTATTTGTTAATTTTTTTGATACGTGTTCGACATGACAATATCGAAAAGTTTGGATGTGGCCATATTTTCTATATTTGGCCAAGAAGTTTAGAACAATCTAATTATTAGTGATAAATTATTAAAAAAGATACTTAATTAATATTTAAAATTATATATTTATTTAATTAGAATAAATAATTAGTTAACCATTTTTTAACATTATTGCAACTATTATTCATTTTTATTTGTTAAGCTAATTATTATAATATACTATCTTATTTTCAAATTTATTTTTATTTTTTACCCTTAGGAAAATACATTTGCTTCCTATCATCAGAAAAAAGGTGTATAAATTTTCATATAGGGTGAGAATGTCACGTCCCAGTCCCAAAATATCGAGGGGCTAGACACGTGGCAATGGCCAGCAGCACACACCGATGGGCAAACCCAATTTAATGGACCCATCAGGGTGTACTTAAGCTGTAATACAACAATAAGGGTCTAATATACTAATCTCATCCACAGAAATGAATACATCAATATCAGAATCATAATGCAATATCAAGTCTCAATAAACATAACTCGAAGAACAACCCGATAATAAGTCTGGTACAATAGTCAAGAAAAATATAACAACAGGAAATACTGAGTATGGATAAAGCATATACTCAGAAGAAATCCTCGGAGATCACTCGTCTTCTGGTTCTGGTACTGTTCCAATGTATGCACCTGCTCCTGCTTCTGCTTCTGCTAATGCTCCTATCCCATATACCTTGGGATAGATCTCCTCTGCTATTCCTGGGGACATAATCCGGATCCAGGTCCTCAGGGGACATAGCAAGGTACAAGAATAACTCAAGCCAAAATAAATGAGTGCAACAATAAATGAATCAATAGGGTAAACTATATAACCAGCTAAGTGATATACAATATGAGAGCATTAATCATACTCAGGCTGAGACTACTATAGGCTCTGTGTCGGGGAAACCCATAGCAGCATTTTCTCGAAGGGTCAGTACATGTGCCATAGCTCTTTTCAGAATATAAGGCACCTCTAGATAACAATATATATATATATATATATATATATATATATATATATATATATATATATATATATATATATATATATATATATATAATACAATCAGCCTTTAATATGGTAATACTCTCCCCACCCAATGTAATCACACGTCTCATGTCCATGACACGCAAGATCATGACCTCTAACTGATGTAGCAAGTCATAAAGATAGCTAAGCAAATGAATAAAGTATATGTCATAAAACCTGTATCCTATACAGGATCACCATGAATATCTCAGAAAGATTCTGTCTCATAAATAGTGTCAGGTGTCCTGAGGCATGACGTACTTGATAAGACAAGCACGAGAATGTATAGGGTCTCGGTATCCATGTCTAGGTGACGTTACACAACTTTGCGTACGGTGTTGGCACCCGAATATTATTCGGACGCTAAGTAATGTCACACAGTCCTAAGTTGATTAGAGATAATACAGTATTAAATCAAGAGAATAGTATAAACAAATGCTGCAAGTATGGCAAGGTACACTTGCCTGGGGTTCTGGCTCCAACTATTGCTCTGGTATCAGCGGGATCTGCAAGTACTCCTCCGAATGCTGAAATAAACATTACCATCAGGTTCATAAGATATCAAATAACTAGAATTGCCTATTCTTGAGTCTAATTTGGACACAAGGACAAAAGTGACAGTTTCTGGTCAAAGCGGGGTCCACATGTGGCCCGCTTAGCACCGAAAAATGTGCCAGAGATAATGTTCTCCAAATTCGTCAAACTTAGTGTCCACAAGTCCAGAACGACAATACGAACCCAACGGAATATCCAGAACTGAATTTCGATGAGCCGATCACAAAATCGTCCGTCAAGTGGAGTCGTGGGGCCCACGATACACGATTTTGTTAACGTTCTCAGAATCGAACAAAACTTGGGTCACAGGACCAGCGTATTGCTACGAGTCCGATGGCGCAAGTTTCGTTTCGATACGACGTGCGTACACGAAGTTACAACGAGTTCCAGAACAGGGCCGATACGGGATGTTGTCGACGGATACGCGTTGATTTCGGTGTGCACGCACATCCAAATCAACTTTCGCGAAATCTCACACATCCGTATTAACGGCGCGCACCTTTCGGTGAAGTCCGCACACGACTAAGTCGTCCCGTTTAGCGGGGCGCACCCAGTTCCGGGGAAAAATAGGGTAATAATTTTTCTGATTTTGGGTCGCAGTTTGCGATCGCCACAGGACGCGATACCCCGAGCGAGTTGCACGGGTATCGAGAGGGTTACGCAGTCTACGCGTCACAGCAGACGGAACGAAAAATGGGGTCGCGAGGAGAGAGAAATAGTCACCTGAACAGGGCTCCGAAGATGACTAAAATTGCGTCCTCGCGGGGCGGCGCGACATGGCACGGCCGGCTAGGGCACGGCGGAGGCGGCTAGGGTTTCTGCTGCTCGCCGGAGGAGCTCGGCGGAGGAGGTGCTGGTCTCGGTGGCGGCGAGTCGGCTGGGGGTCGATCATGGAGGTGGAGTCGGAGAGCTGGGTCGGCGGAGGACGATCGTGGAGGTGGAGGCGGAGTCGGGGAGATGGTCGCCTGGGGGAAAGCTCTGCGGAGGGCTCGGGCGGAGGCGGCCCGAAATGGCAGAGAGGGTGGCTGGAGATGACGGTGGTGATGGCGGTGTAGGGGCCGAGGTGAAGGGGGTTTTATAGGGAGGCCGGGGAGCTGGGGAGTCGAAACCGCCGCGGGGGCGGGGCGTAACGGCCGGCGGCGGGTGGAGTCGGGAACGGCCGCGGTTTCTTTTAGTTACTATGCAGTAACTATCGGGTCGGGTTAGCGGGTCGGGTCGGATTCTGGGTTCGGATCCGACCCGATCCAATAGGATTTGGGTTGGGTTGGTTTATTTAGCAAACATGTTTGGTTTGGTTTAGAATTAAACCGGTTTAAATTGGTTTATTTTGGTTTATTAAAAATATTAATTTTTAGGTCTTTAAAAATAGTTCCGGGGCCCAATAAATTCCAGAAAAATTATCCTATGTCTAATATTTTATTTTACACCAAAAAATATTATTTTTATATTATTTTAATATTTAATAAAAATATTTAAAATTATTTATAGCCAGAATACCTTGATTTTAATTAGTGAAAAAATACAGAAAATTCCAGAAAAAACTCTGAAAATTGATTTTTAAATTCTGAAAAATCTGGAGGTTTACAGAAAAATTTGGTTAAAATTGTATGCCTAGGAAACAATTCGGAGAATTAGCAGATGAAGGGACGACCAGGCAAGTGATTTGGCAAGACATGGCAGACCGCCAAGTAATTTGACGAGCTTCTTCCTTTCTCCAAATTATTTCAATGCCATGCTAAGTCAGTAGGCGAGCCATGGGAGACATCGCCATCTCAGCTGGCGAGTGAAAGTGCATGTAGTGAAAACTAAGAGAGAAAAAAATAAGTGTCACTGAGGATGTCCTAAACAATGTTAAGGAAAGCTAATACTATATGAGAATGGCATCGTACGATAATGAATGTCTGTTTCAGTATGTGCAGCCAAGACTGCAAAATTCGTAGAGAAATTTCCTGAAAATGATAAAGATACCCATGTGTTTAATGTTAATTTCTGTAGTTACAGTACATCATATTCTTCGTTTAGATCCCTGTTTTAGAATACTCGTAAACTGACATGGCGATTCATGGCTCGTCAACTGACTAGACGTGACACTAAAATACACTGACATAATTTGGAGAGAGGAACAAGCTCGTTGACAGTATACCATGTCTCGCCAAATCACTTGAGTGATCGTTTCTTTGTATGCTAATTATCCGAAATCTTTTATTGACGTATAATTTTAGCGTTTTTTTTCCTATACGAAAATTTCTGAATTTTCATATTTTTCAACCTTCGAAGTACAAATCTAAAAATTTCTTGGTTTACCGCACGTACCCTTGGTCGCTGTCGGTCTTTATTCGATATGCTACGCTTTCCTTTCCTTTCCTTTCTCCCTCAAATGACCGAACGAGAACACACAGTGTAATAAAAACTACATCACACACAAAAAAGAAAACTCCATTGATGACGAGGGCAACGCTTCAACATTCTCTCTCCCCTTCTTTATAGAGGTCTCCCTCTCTCTCTCGTCCGATTTGGATCCCGTCACCGCCATGGCCTCTTGGCTCAAGGTTGCCGAAGGTACTCCGATCCATCTCCCCCTTCTTCTCATCAAATTCTCCCTCCGACTCTTTCATGGATTTGGGAGATTCCTTAGATTGGATCACGATTCTTCGATGATTAGCTATGAAATATTCGGGAAATTAGGGTTTATGTGGAATTTAACCTTCGAATCCAAGTAATTTGATAGTGTGGACATGGATTTGTTGTTATGCTGATTTTGTGTTGATTTTTTTTAATGATATCATTGGTTACATATCAATTTTCGATTCCTTACACAAATTCACGGATCAACTTGAACTGGATCACGACGATTGTAAATTCGAGCGCAAGCTGCTCACTGGAGCCTATATGGTGAATTTGTTGTTTGGATGGACAACGTAGATCGATACTTTTCATCTAGTAAGCACAGATGCTTGAAAAATCGGTCCAGTCCATTAATGTTTGCACTCAAAACTTTGCTTTTTTGTGTCCGTGCAACATAGGTTTTAGGAAAAAATGTAGGTGGAAGTTGATTCATCTAAAGGAGTTCTAAAAGAAATAACTTTTCTTTCCTACGAGTTTTGATTCTGAGTAGAATGTTAGTGCACTATATGGATTGATGTCACTAATGAAAGATTATACAGATGGTTTTATATTACTGCAATTAAATCTCAGGAGTTATTTAGGATTTTTGGAACTAATTAATGTGATGTTCAAGTATTACCTCGGTGAAAAAGTCTTCTGTTGTTAGCAAGTTCATGGGTTTATTGGTAGGTGAGTCAACATTGCCTATCAAGAATGGGATATTTCTTATTTAATTATGATTAAAAGAGAAACATTGATATCATATCATACTCTTCTTTTGGGGAAGTCCATATATTTATGGTAGAAGAGAAACCTTGACAATCTGACAAACTTTGCTTAATCTTGAATCATACAGAAGCGAACATTGGTCTCTAAGATTGGACGACCTTACCTGTCCAATTTTGAGGTTTTGTCTCAATGAAGGTTATCTTACTACAACATAAAGGGCTCCATAGTAGATGTTTCCATCTCATTTAGAAAGGTGTTGTATCTTAATCTGAGTACGTAGTAGTAAATCGGTTAAAATAACACACACAAACCTTGTTTCATCGGATTGCATTCATACCAAAATTCAACATGGAGACTTGTATAACACATTCATATACCCAACAATTTCTCACGGTTTAGATGTGCCTTCTAGACTTCTACAGTATTCTTTTAGTAATGATGTTCATACCAAACCCATCTAGCATAATATTTGCAATCTAGCTTGATACTGATAGAATACAATTCTATGTTAGACGGCTATCCAAAACCTGCAAGAAGTATATATCTGCTATATGTAGAAGTGGTAATGATGTCAAACAAACCCTAAGGTTATATTACTCTAAATTTTAGGATGCGGGATTAGGAAGGAATAATGATGTAGGGAGGGCTATCCTTACCGTTGCAGAATAGATGAGGGTGGCGCTGCCGATGAAGGATAATTGCCGTTGTCGAAATGATTGCCTTTAAGTTGCTCTTGCCCACGAGCGAGTTTTCCAGATTCCAGGGACCTTGAATCCACGAGGTCACTCGAGTCTGCCAATCAATAAAAGAGAATTTCTCAAAGGCTGTATATTTAAAATTGTGTTGCAAAATCTATTACATAGATGGCTTTTTAAGGAGTTGTATGCTAAAATTGAGTTGTAAGATCTATTACTTTGATGGCTTGTTTATGTATGCCTACGATCATGTAGAAAAGAATTCATAAGGAAACCCTAATATAGAAACCCTAGATTAATCCTATTTATAAACAAGCAAATACCAAAACACATCCTAGTCAAAGATATGAGTGTATTCACTTGATTATTCCTGCAAAAACCAACCTAATCCAATCCTAAAAGCATTTGAAAATTTTGCAATATCTATCAAATTTAGCTTTGTTGATCTAACTGACTTTTCAATTTGGTTGCTGCATCAAATAAGAACTGAAGCAATGCTATGAATTTTATTATGTAAGTAATACTAATAATAGGATCAAGTGTACTCTCCTGGCTGACTTTTATGTTTAGTTTAGTGCTGCTTGCTTTATGCTCCTCCAAGAAAAGAGACCAATTAATAGGCATTGTTTGAGATATCGGACATAATGGCCGATTAATTGGCCGGTTTATCATTTTCAGCCCAAAACGTTGTATGTCAGCAATAATTAAAGCGGTTTGACAAATATCGGCCGGTTTAGTGCTACGAGTTTTAAGTGAATATATTCCACTTGGCCTTTTATTTGTTGGGAGATTTATTGTGTACGAGAATGGAGCTCATAAACTATTCTGCCATGCAATTTCCACGATCAGCAGCTGAAATAACATGTAAATTCGAGGCCTGTATTTGCCAAGGAAGTACCATTAAATCTAACATGCACCTAAATGCCTTCAATTGCCACTTGCTGTTTCAAATCCTTTCAATGCTTACTATTCTAAGCACATTTCATGCCCTAAATCTTCTGGAAAAACTTTGTACCAAATGTTCGATTCAATTTATATGTTCAGCACCTTAAATTTGAAGTGATCTGCAACATTGCTTTAGTTTGGAAGATACTAATAGATTGTTATGTCAAATGAAGATCTATTAGAAGTTGTAGACCGAAGAGCAAAACTTGTTGTCAATGAGTTGGCGGATGAGCAGCCTGATTCCCAACCGTCAGGTAGATGCTTTAATATATTTTCTGCTACCTAGACATGATTGTAGGAGAAGAATGCAGCGCTGTGATGATCTTGTACCACTTACATTTTTTGTTGAATTTCTTTTTCTATCAATCAGCACACAGTGGTCAACAAGTTAAAGCAAGAAGGAAAAAATCAAAGGAGAAGGTCATATTTCTCTTTTGTTCATTATTGTTGTTGGTTGAGAGTACAAATTATGTTTTTTGTCTCATGGATCGCTCCATGTGATCCTGTTACAGGGTCAGTCGAAACAATCATCTGCCGATACTGCCAAACGTTCAAATGTTCAACAAGAGCAGCAAAGTATACAACTATCAGCACCAGATGTGAAAATTGATAGAGCTGAAACATATCCATCTGAAACTCCTTTAGAAGATGGAACTAATAAAGAGGAAGAGGTTTATGCAGAACAGCTATTTGGTACCAATAAAGATAAAGTAATATCAGATATTGCTCCTTCTAGGCTCGCTCATACAGATAAAAGAGTAACTGATATTGACACAGCGGAAGCAGTTCCAGTTACTGAGAATGAGATTGAAATCACAAGTTCCTCTACAAATGATGGTGCCATAAATACAAATTCAGAAGATGTGCAGGATGGTTCCTCTTCTGCACTTATGGGCGAAGAAAACAAGACCACTAATGGTGATCATCAAGCTGATGCTAATCCAAACTTCGGTTCAGTGGCTGAGGCTACCTCCTTGAAAGACGATCAAGTGAGTCCTGAATCTGAAACAGTGGAAAGACATGTTATTTCTGATTGTCAAGAAAATGAAAGTGGCCCTCTGCTAGAGCCTTCACCAAATATGACCAAGCAGCAGGAGCAGAAAACTGAGCCTTCAACAAATATTAACAAGCAGCAGGAGCATAAAACTGATACTACATCAGTGAAAGTTCAAGAGCAGCTTGATGAAGTAATCTGTTCAATATTACAATAAGGATTGCATGCTTAGTTAGATCTGGCCTTTAGATTCTCCCTAGAATCCTTGTTATTAACTGGAGTTATTTGTAGGCTCAGGGACTACTCAAAAGTGCAGTTTCTACTGGTCAATCAAAAGAGGCCAGGCTAGCCAGAGTAAGCTCTTCTGTCATTGTATTGACTCTAATGGAAAGTATATTCTTACTTTAGTAATGCACTCATCTTGACTTAAATCTTTCTAACATGTGACCTTATACACACACACCACATTAAAAAAAGAAGACAATTTTGGAGATTTCAAGCATAATAAAGAGATGTCCCTATTAATATTTAATACATCCTTGTAAAAGGTCATTTGTTAACATTAGAATTTGGAGCCTATGATAGATAGTTTGTGTGTATGTGTGTGTTTATAAATGTAAATAAAAAAATGAAATAAAATCTGAACAAAATCTATAAGAATGCTGGAAAAGTAAACTTTGATGTGCCTAAAACATTCTAAGATAAACATTTACACTGCAGGTAACTATAATAAGGTTAGCAATTAAAATTTGTTACCAGGATTCCTAACTAATTAACTCAACTACTTACCAACTAAAAAAATAGACATTTATTCATTAACCAGCCATTCACTTACCTAGAGATGAAGCAAGTAAACAAATGAACTAATTATTATTCATTATGGCAGGGCCTAGATAGGCCTAGGCCGAGTCTAAGCTAGCTAAGGTGGACTGGGCATGTCAGGACAAGGTGAATGAAGGCTCAGATGGGGCCTAGGGAGGTGCGGAGTTACCCAAAATGCTTCATGGCAGTCAAGACCAACAACCAAGGCCCGAGGTGACACTGACCTTGTTCGAAGGGGCCTAAGCGGAGAAGGGGCTCATTTTTCACAATACTAAGCGAAAAGGACTTTACATTTGTTCTAATGAGTAGATGTGAGATCTAGGTGGCCAAAGCAAGATAACTCTTATTCTTTTGATGTTTCAGTTTTTGCATCTATGTAATATTTGAAACTTCTTTCATATTACTTTGATTATAGGGATAGGAACGAGCGGGATAATGGGGGGGGGGGGGGGGGGGGTGTTCTTGGATGAAGTATGACCTGAACCTGATTCTTGCACCCCTACAGGAACCCAGCTTGAACCTGTCGGGTACACGACTAGCCATCCTGAACAGAAGCCAGTCAGGTTCAGGCCACACTCTGGCTTGGGTTTGGGCTTTTATAAAAAGCGAACACTTACTTTAGTTTAAACATAGTTTTGGCAAACAACATGATACCAATACCTACAAAGTGTATTGATGGTAAACAAATTATTGGCATGGATTAGTTCTAAAAAGTAAGCAAATTAAGCCTAATAATTCTAAGATGTATTTATATAGTGTGAAGGTTCCAACGTGGATTTGGATTAGGTTACATTTGAGTTGGTTAGGGTGCGCCAGAGCTACAAACTAAACTTCGCTTGGAAATAATTCAAAAGAAAAAAAAAAAAACTATAACCTGATCGAGTTTGTGTCCTAGAACCCTAGGGTCCAAACTGGAATATTCTTATGTGGGTATGAGTTCGGTTAGGATAAAATTGGGACCCGTTCTGCTATGTGGTCAAAGTTGTCTGTCTAGGCGGCCAGGCGTGCAGCAGTGCCCAACTTAATTTCAATAGGCTGGCATAGGCGGCTTGCTATTTCCACCTGGTCTTTTTATTTTATTTTTCACTTTTGGTGAGCATAGAGGGTATAAGTTAGTAAATATAGGTAGTAATATTATAATGTTTACGTAGTTATCGAAGTAAAATTGTTTACCTATTTTAACTGAATCTAGGATACTTAAAACCTTGATTATGCTGTTACAAACAATTTGAGCATGGTCATTGATATACTTGTAATCTTTGAAACAACACGGTATTCACTCCAAGCATACAATAGTCCAAATAATGGCAGAGTATGTCTCGATCTGGACATAAACTGAACATAAAGGTGTTATACTTGCTAGTACACTTCAACGGCACAAGTTGTATTCACTCCAAGCATACAATAGTCCAAATAATGGCAGAGTATGTCTCGATCTGGACATAAACTGAACATAAAGGTGTTATACTTGCTAGTACACTTCAACAGCACAAGTTGTGTTCAAGTTGCTTTTTCATGTATATATTCCCACATATTGATCAAAACAAGAAGAAATATTTGACTTAGCACAAATGCCTTTTCTGGTGTTAAAACAGGTAGGACACATCTGCTTATATTACCTGAATATTCTTATTCGTTGCTTCTGTCATGAATTCTTAACCTACATAGAACAGCATTACAACCTGTCAGGTTTGTGCTGGACTTTCATCCCGTCTTCAAGAATACAAGTTAGAAAATGCTCAGCTGGAAGAACTTCTTATTTCAGAGGTAAAATATCATGTATAAGTTAATTCTACTTTGTATTTATTTTTTAGTATAAAGTCTCAGTATTATTGTTTTAGGAGATGTGCCATGTCCTTGAAATCTGCTGTTGCTACTTTTTTTTTTCAAACAGAGAGAACGAGCTACTTCATATGAAGCTCACATAAAACAGCTGAAACAAGATTTATCTGCATCCAAGCTTGAACTGGCAAGAGTTGAATCAAATATGACTGAAGCTTTAGCTGCAAAAAACTCTGAGATAGAGTCTCTTGTTGGTTTGATGGGTGCCCTGAAGAAACAAGCTTCTGCTTCAGAAGGAAAGCTTGCGTCCTTACAGGTGTTATTTTTCATATACTTGCCCTCCTCTTATTCTCATCTGTTGAAACTTTTATAAGTGATGCAATGATACTACTCTCTAACTTTGACAAACCATTATCCCACAATCATGTTGCATATTATCGTTGGTACACCTCGTACTTTCTTTCAAGTGGTTTTATACTTTTATTAACCGTAGGCTGCTAGCAATGAGAAAATACTCCGCCCTTTGATTTTTTTTTGGAAGAAACTTAGGGTTTGTTTGGATGTTTCCATGACGAAAGTCACATATGTAATATATTTCCACTGTTGATTTTTTTTATAAAAAATATCAATATTAAGACTGCTGGATTTTGCTATCTACCATTTGTAAGGCCAATCATGTTTTATGGGTCGAGTGTTGGGCAATTCAAAAAACAACATTTTCAAATATTAGTGTAGAGAAAATGAGAATGCTAAGATAGATGAGTGGAAATACATAAAAAATAAGATAAGAAATGAGCACATTTTTTTAATGCATAATTTTAGGGATTCTACGATTTAGGATCCATTCTAGCTGCTAAAATTTGAAAATTGTGTAAAATTTCATCTTAAAAATCAGATATCTTGCGTCCTTTTGCAATTTGTGTGTATCCAAAGTTTCATCCTTGACAGAGTAGTTTTCTTTAGAATAGCTAAAACCTAATCCTAGAACTCTTTCTATTATCTCAAGTTCAAACAATAATTTATTCTATGAACTTCATGTTGTTTTTTCTGGTGGATTCCAATTATCTTGTGGATTCAAGGTTTGCATTGTGGATTCAGTATGCCATTGCATTGCGTGCATCAGGCTCGATTCTGCTATTACCCTGCTTCTCTCCCCCGTTAATTTCAAACTGTTTGTCTGAGTGCTTAGTTAGCTTATGCAAATATTACACGTGTTGCCACCTAGCCCACGTTGAAGATCATTAAAGACATATTTTGGACCTTCCTGTCCGTGTTAATCCAAATGGCCAAAGCCTTCACTTGTGTATGTATGATTCTCATATTGCATGGCTATGGCACCATGACCTAGTCCAAGAAAACAGTCACCTTCATGAAATTTTGTTACCACAAGCATAAGAGGAATTAGAGAAGCTATATAGTTTCTTTTGACTAGATACAGTTGTAAAGTTGCTGCAAAGGCCTGATAGTCATGTTACTGATGCTGAAGTAGGCAGTCACTTGTTATTCAATCTTAAATCTTAATCTTAACTTAAGATTTTAATCCATATTTACCCATGCGCAAGCATAATTTCTTTACAACTTAGTCATACCCCTTCAACATAGACTCAGTCTTCCAATCATTTTAGAGGTGGTACTTCTATGTGACAAACAAGTCACTCTTAACTTGTCTGATTATAAAATATATCATTTTTATGCTTCAGTTTTGCATGATTTTCCGTCATGGACTATACCAAATATTATTACCATGTTTATATGTACAAAGGATCATATCTTTCAAGATGCTTATTTTGGATTTCAGCATGACATCACTTTGTTCTCTATCTACCAGGAGAACATGGAGGCCATAATGAGGAACCGAGAACTAGCTGAAACTCGTATGATGCAGGTAGACTAATATGATTTCTTAAATCATTATTTCTAATATGATGCTGATCAACTAATCAGATTTCTTTTAACAATATAACTACCAAGTGTACATGTTTTTTTTTATTAATAGGCTCTAAGAGAAGAACTTGCTTCTGCAGAACACTGGGCAGAAGAAGAACGTGTTGCACACAATGCCACCAAAATGGTCTTTCTCCAAAAGCAATATGAATATTCTTTCATGTTATTCTGCTGTCTGTTTCCTTATGTCCATTGTTTGAACATATAGGCTGCACGGGAAAGAGAAGTAGAACTAGAGCACCGAGCTGTTGAGGCATCCAATGCTCTAGCTAGGATCCAGGTAAAATTTCAGAATTATTCTCTTGTTTTTCATGAATAAATAACATTTATTGTCAAATTGAAACATGCAGCAGCAAATCAATGTAGGATTTGTTATGAATTCTCCCTTACATACACACACAAACACCACCCGGTCTTAAGTGAACGGCAAACTGGCAAACTCAAATAGTATACTGGTCAAGCCTACACCTTCGTACCGTATACCGGGGAAAGTAGTATACTGCGTACCCGTAGTTGTTCCATGTACAGAAACGAATTTAAATCCGGTGGAGTATTTAAAATTAGCCAATTTGAGCAATTGTCCAAAAACGTTCTTTTTAAGGACGTTTCTATGCTCTTATCGTAATTTGCAAAACTTCAATGCTTTGAACGCAATTTTATAAAATTTCAATTTTTTAAATACACACACAAACACCACCCGGTCTTAAGTGAACGACAAATTGGCAAACTCAAATAGCATACTGGTCAAGCCTACACCTTCGTACCGTATACCGGGGAAAGTAGTATACTGCGTACCCGTAGTTGTTCCATGTACATAAACGAAACGAGACACAAGTAATTATAGTCTTCTAATTGGTGAATCTATTCGTCTCCATTTCATCTGCCAAACAAGCTACGAGTTACTCTCCTGTTAATCTCATTTGACAAGAAAATCCCGGCTAATTCAGATAAACATGCAACGGAGATATAGGAAAATCAGGTATTGACCAAAATTGTTACCTCAACATGATTGAGGAAGATAAATTTTCATCCATTGAGATGAACGCCGACCGCAATGTCCTCAACCGTAGTCCTCTCGAACAACTCACCAGAGTCCCCCAATGCCTTAATTCTCCACATGCAGGCCATCCCATTGAACCCGAAAAAGTTCAGGAATACCCCATTAACCTGCGGCTCCACCTCAAAGTGGAAGCAAAGATTTATGTTCTAAAGCCTCATGAGCAAGTTCTCATCCTTGTTCACCAAAGACCACCTTGCTTGATCAAGGTCTAACTCATTGTTGTCCTGAGAAGAACCAACATGTGTGTTCAATAGATCCACCTACCAGGAGGAGCTAGAAGCATCCATTGAGATGAACGCCGACCGCAATGTCCTCAACCGTAGTCCTCTCGAGCAACTCACCAGAGCCCCCCAATGCCTTAATTCTCCAAATGCAGGCCATCCCATTGAACCCGAAAAAGTTCAGGAATACCCCATTAACCTGCGGCTCCACCTCAAAGTGGAAGCAAAGATTTAGGTTCTAAAGCCTCATGAGCAAGTTCTCATCCTTGTTCACCAAAGACCACCTTGTGTGATCAAGGTCTAACTCATTGTTGTCCTGAGAAGAACCAACATATGTGTTCAATAGATCCACCTACTAGGAGGAGCTGGAAGATGTTAGTTAAAGGAGTGACAAGAAGTAGTTACAAACAAAATTCTGTTTCCTAAGTTAAAATGATGCTTGTATGATGGAGTTTATTGTTTACTGCGATTTGGTAGAACTAGGGTGTGGCGCTTGGTGCGACATTAAGGCTTGGCAGATGCTCAAGTTACAAAGAAAATCTATAGGGGGGGTAATGTTGCATACATCTCAAGCCGCCTCCGACGCTGCATTGGTGCTAGCCTCTTGGCACTGAGATGAACTTTTTTTTTTGTAAAATTATATCTGCGTGATGAAAAAGGAAACTGGGATAGTTTCAGCGACCGCTAATGTATGTCATTGGGCTAATTCCAGTTCTTATCTGATTTATTTGTTGCCATTAACCTGCTATTATGCATATCCTCTTGAGTGTGTGGTGTCAGTATGTGCATCCACGAGCCCAATCTCAAAGGCCTGTCCCTACTGTATTACCTTGTAAAACACGACCAGCAGACCCTCCAAACTCAAGAACCGCGTGTAGATGTATATCCATATAAAAAAATGGATAGTTTTAGTTCTGACCAGTCCGTTCATATTCAGAGAACAGCAGAAGAAAGCACATCAAGGGCTACTGAGTTGGAACACAAAGTGGCTTTATTAGAGGTGATGTCTCTATTCTTTTTGTGATGGTTCCATCTAAGAAAAGAGAAAGTTTGCCCTTTTTAAAGAGATTTTCATATCATTTCAGGTTGAATGTGCATCTCTAACTAGAGAACTTCAAGACATAGAAGCATGCAAACGACGCGGACAGAAGAAAACTAAGGACGAGGCTAGTCAAATCCTTCAGGTAAAGGAGATTCACCTTTTTTATTATTTAATAATACAAAATAGTATTACAATTCGAACGTGAAATAGGGAACGTGCAATAGTACTATTCTTTTACCAACTATCAATATCCAAGTAAAAATGAGAAAGTTGGCTTTATAAAATTGTTAGAATATGTGAGCTTCTTTTTGCATCATTTTCTTTTGTTTTATGAGCCAATAAAACTGTATATCTACTCCGATAGGCAGTTGGTCTTTATTCTTACAAATTCTTTTATATTTTTATTACAGTATGCACTTCAGGACTTAATTGTCATTGAAAGTAAATCAGCTGGGTCATGAGTCATCCAGTTTCCATGTGAAGCATGGCCATTCAACTGGATACTCTGCATGTTCTTTATTACGACAAAACTATATCAAATTTCTGTCTGGAAAAGAACTGTGGACTTTTGGTGCAGGCTTAGGGATGGCAGAGTAGGGTTCAAAAAAAAGGTAAAAGGAGAGGAAAGAAACTCGAATGGATAATGCACTCATGCCTACTCTTTATCTGATTTCATTCAACTTCCCCCAATACATTTGATGGTTGGTCATTATATAAACCCGCCCGCCGGTTGTAAAAAAAGGGGGAAAAGTACATAACTAGAAATATTGCCGATAATGGCAAATTATTGAAAGCAGAATAAATCACGAGCTATGATTATGCTGGAAAGTTAACGGCAGTAAACGTCCTCGCTATGATCAAATCACCAATTAAGATTTTACAGAAAATGGCAAACAACACATTCCAAACTGATTTCAGGGCCCAAACAACGGAATTTGAGGATCTGGCGCAACTAGCTGGTGTCCGTAGGACACTACCACATATTTGTCGTCTTCATTCGTGGTCTCCTCCTTATTTTCAAATTGGCTGCTTGTGGGCTTGAAACCGACTCCATAACTGAAGTTATGGCGTTTCCATCATAGTCTAGTTATTTGTGTACTAGGTACAGCCCAGTTCGACGCGGTCTAACTGCACCAAATAGGCCCGGGCCGCATCAACTTGTCATAGTTATTTTGTGTTGCATGCTAATAGTAATAAGCTAATAGCTTGAACATATATAACTTGTGGCATGGGAATGTAAAATATTTAGTTATAATTTGGTACTATACAGATATTATCGTTTATCATGTGTTATTTACTTTTTCCTTTTCTTTTATCTTATATAGATGCAGGCATCACAGGAAGAAGTGGAACGTGCACGTCAAGGTCAAAGAGATACAGAAAACAAACTTTCTTCTTTGGAGGCAATTATCTTTTTATACTTCACCAAGAATAAGCATTCTATTCTCTGTTGTCGAATTTAACTATGCCCCAGGAATGACGAGTTTTCTCTGTTATGCTATTTTTTTGGATGATAAGATGCTTAGCTGAGAATTCCAAATAGTAATTTCAAGGAAATGTTGTCATCTTTAGTTGTTAATTTATTCAAATATCCATGTGCTGAATTTTGTTAGTCCTAGACGTCTTTAAAGAAAGGCTGAAATAATGTGTTACCATCTTCATCTAAATGTGGCAGGCTGAGTTACAAAAGATGAGAGTGGAAATGGCTGGAATGAAAAGAGATGCAGACCATTATTCACGACAGGCAAGTGAATCTTATTGTACTGTTTTTCCTTTAATGAGTATTCTTGCCCTGATAACGAATTGTATGATTTACCTAATGCCTAGTTGATGACAGTGGACTTTTGATTGATACAACTATGAACATGCAAAACTTGCACTTCCCATCCATGGACATTTCTAACCTTTTTATAGGGTTCATCTCACAGACCTATTTGGGGAAACTAGTGAAATTTCTCTTACTTTCCATTTGATGATTTGTATGGTTCTTGGAAACTAAGTTTAGAAACTTCATGCCATGTCATCAAAAATGGAACTTAGGTGCTCGTTTAGTTTGCATACCAAATGATGAAACTCAAGGAAACTAGAGGATGCATCATCTATTATTACCTTTTTTTTATTAAAAAATGATCCAAGCTAATATATATGGTCAACATTTACATTATTTTAATAGTGACATGTCATCATATTTCTCTAGTCCCTTGTTCTAGTTTTAATAGTGACATTTAGATTAATATAACATAATTTTTTAGTTTGGAAAGCTACTATCTCTAGTTTCTAGAAACTCAAGAGACTAAGTTTCTAACTTTCAAATAATTTCAGTTATTTTCGGTCGTCAAACGGGCAACATCCCAAAATTTTTGTACAATAGCTGCCTTTGCTACATGCTATGTTGTGAAAAGCACGCTTAAGCGAGTTTTAGGATTCGGACGCCTCGCTTAATGAAATTTCGTCCAAGAAAAGCGATCAGCACTTAGGCGTTGCTTAGTAGCGCCTCGTCTTAGGCGCCTTGCTTAATTTTTTTTTTTTTACCGAAGCTTTTGTTATTTACATAGTTGGATAGTTGGAAAACTTAGACTTAGCTTTTTATGTTTGATGCTATTTTGATTCTACGTAGTATGTATGCATTGTGGCTTGTAGTTTGCATTTTGATTCTAGTATTTATATTGTTACTTTACTTGATTGATAATTGGTATTGTTATTCATGCATATACTAGTAGGATTGTATGAAAAAATATTAAAATTTATGTGTATATAGAGTATTTTACATGTAGGAGCAAAAAATAAAAATAATAAAAAAATAAAAATTGAGGCGCTAACTAAGCGCCCTTAAGCGAGGCGACGGCCTCGTCTCACGCTTAATACAACATATGCAACATGATTGCCATTTTTTTGTTTGTTTGAGAATAAGGATCAGTTACTTTACTGTGCCCATTTTTCGAGCCTAGGATCTGCCATTCCTCTACCAAAGGCCTCAACTATTGGGTATCAAACCTTTTTGACTGCTAATTCTATCTGCAATTTGACTCCCAAATATCCCAGGAAAATTTTGACATGATAGTGTTAAGAACTAGAAGTGTCATATCTAATTGCAACCAGTCTAAAGTTTTTCTGTAGCTGTTAAGGGAAGATGTAGGAGGATATTCTTATTTCTTACACAGTAAGATGCACATAGGATTTACGACTCTTCTAAGCTGAACCAGTTCAAATTTTATGTAAAAAAGTTTAGGCTGCTTTCTTGGGAAGAGAATAAATTGTGATTAGCAAGGTATTTTCAAGATTCTGACGTACTATCCACACAGCTTGAACTTACTTGGATAAGCTTGTTTATAGAAAACAAGTGAACTTGAGCTTGCACTTTACTTCCTTGACAACTTGCCTTGAAAGAGCAAATTGAAGCTTGAGTTCTATTTGATCTTAAATTCGAAATTATATGTGGCCAGTCCATGTCTGGTAACGTATTTTTAATACTTTAGTCATTCAAGAACAAACAGAATTATTGAAACCTGTGGTAAGTTTAGTTTGAGAAATAAATTATGTGTACATGTTGACTGCTTATCAAGCTTCAAGCCCCATAATTTTTTTCAATACATGTCAAATATGGTTAAAACATTATGTCTTACTCAGCAAAAATTAAAAAAAAAAACATTATATCTTTACTTCAGCCTAACTTATTATCAACTCAGTAGTTGTGTCATGAAGAGGAAACTATGTGAAAGTAAAGAAATTAAGACCGTCACCTTTTAAAGAGCATGTACAAAATGATAGTGGACCATGTAAAATGGTGTAAAACACCATCATTATTCTTGCATTCAAAGAAAATGTCAAAAGAGTGCTTGCGTGGGTCCGATCATATGCATGCAGACATACATGGGTGCCTGCATGCATGAGTGTGAAAATGTGATCAAGTCTCAACTAGATCATCTGGGGATAACTTGAGAATACTGATATTAGTGTCCATAATAATTCAAAGAGAAAAGTGTGTGCATTCATTACAAGTTTGAGATTGTACAATTGTGGATACAGTGAGAAAATCTGTTTAAGATGCTTTGGACGTGCGATTCACCTGTTTGGAGGAGTGATTCCTAGTAAAGAAGGAATACACCTAAATGAAAATGGATAAAGGATGTGAGGAAGGTTTTTGCATTTGCTAATGTTAGAGAAATGACCCATAATAGAAGTATATAGAAGAACAGGATATGTGTTGACAATTCCAAAATTTTGGAACAAAGACTTTGTTGTTTCTATTGTTATGATAATGATTCCACTCTGACCAGTGCAATGCCAAATGCCTAATTTTGCTTAGATTCTTTCAACAACATTTTTTTCTGTTGCCTTACTACTTGCTGCTCTGTTTATATAATTCATATGTTCACGCTCTCTTCTGCAGGAACATATGGAACTAGAAAAACGGTATCGTGAGCTTACGGACTTGTTGGTATGTTTCAAACTAAAATAGTTTGCATCGGGTTTTATATCTAAAATAAGGTAAATGGTCACTAGCAAATATAATATTACATTTGGTGTTTCATCTCAGTACCATAAGCAAACACAACTTGAAGCCATGGCCGGTGAAAAGGCTGCAGCAGAATTTCAGCTTGAGAAAGGGGCAAGGCGTCTGCAAGAAGCACAGGTTTAATATTTCAAACTTGTTTATTCTTCTTAGCTCATTAAAGCTCTCTCGCAATTATATAAGCATTTCAATGCTTATTGGGTAGGTAGAAGCAGAAAGAACCAGAGCTTCTCGTAGATCAACAGTATTGTGGGAGGAAGATACAGATATAAAAGCGCTTGAGTGAGTGTGGTCCTGTTGCCTAATTCATTGATAGCTTTGGTCATTTTATTAGTACATTCAGTATCTATTCACACATTAATCCCTCAACTTATAACTTTATTGTTGGTTTTGTTGTGGCGTCAATCTCTCAACTTATCTAGATGCCTATCTCTGCGCCCATTAAAGACAAGTTTTAAAAAGAATCACATTCTGGCAGTTTTTCCCATTGAGAAATTTGAAACATATATTAAGCTAGAATGATCTTTCAAGCTTTTCCATTTAAACCTTAAATCCTCTACGTTTTTACCTCTCCCAATAACTACACTGCGTTCTGCACTTCAGAAAAACTATATGTTGAAAGAACTTACACAAGGAAATATATATTAAATTTAATGTTAATGATGACCTTTTCACTTGTCTTGTGCTGCTAACTTGTATCCTCATTCACATTTGCCATGTAACTTCAAACAACTTCTTTGATAACAGTGAGAATCGTATGCAATCTTTGGTCCCGAATTAGAAATCCTAGGGTCTGTTTTGGATTTAGTTTCGAGAACAGTGTTTTGATAAACAAAATGGAAATAAAAAAGTTTGAGCATTTGGGATTTAGTTTTGTAAACCGAAAACTTTTTGGGCATGCAAAATATAAGCACAGTTCTTTACTTGAAAATTACCAACAAGGGTATGCATACGAAATACATTTTAAAATGAGAATAATACTTGTTATGTTGTTAGAACAAGTGGCCTTTTTTCTTTGAAATATAATTTTATATTATTATTAAAATTGGCATACTATAATATAATTAACTAACTGATACATTCTTTTAATAACACAAGCAATACATGCAATTGATGATCCATAGTAGTTAATCTTTGGTTATCATGCATGAAAAAATGATCCTAATATAGTGGAATATATTGCTCAAATAAATTGTTCAATCGACCCTTTTTATATTTTGCCTCATTCACACAAGAGAGAAAAACCACCTAAATAGGTACAAAGTAGAAAAACAAATTTAATATTTCAATTCTAGTCCAATCAAATATAATCCACAATTTAAAAGATAGCTAAATTTAAAATTTGATATAATCATATCTTATCTTAGTTATTATATCTTAAACTTTACACATGAGATGTTACCTTGTATTAAAGAATTGGAGACCAAAGAGTCGAGAAAAAGAGATGTACGGAGAAAGAATTGAAAAAAAAAATCGAGAAAAAGAGATGTAATGAGAGCAGAACGGAAATTGAAAGAGCAGGGAGAATCTTGTCCACTTCTATTGCTCTTTAGTTTCAGATATGTTAATGGAGCTTTTTCTTCCATTTCCAAAACAAGAAAAATCTTGGTTTAGTTTGGCCAAAAACAAACCAAGACTAAATCCCAAACAATGTACATAAAACCCAAAATCGAGTTTTAGCCCCAAAACTCAGGTTTCAGGCATGCAAATAGAGCCTCAGTTTGGGAAGCCTGCCACATGAACCTTCTGATCTTAATTTTGATTTACTGTTCATCCACTGTTATTTCTAATCTTGGATACAAGTTGGAATTTGAGAGAGCCCTTCTAAAGTCAGAAGGAAATGTACCTACATGAGAGATAAAATGTCTCTTCTAAAGTCGGAAGGAAATGTAAAAGGCTTAATATAGATGAGGAATTTGATACCTTTAATTACAAGTGAATGTAAGTTGGACGAAATTGGTATTCAGAAATTAGTGAACAGCCAGCAAAATGTCTGGATTGACAAGAAGACTACGAATGGAGTTGCAAAAATAAATTTTACCTTGTGTTTTTTGAACTAACTAGAGAGATGTTTAGGTTGAAAGTGACAAGTGTCTCTGGCCTTTGTATATCCCCCTTTAGAACTCATCTTTCTGATTTAGGATATCTCTGTTTGTGGGCAGTTGTAGTCCTAAATTAATTTGACATGACACTACTACCAAGTAGAAATATACGTTGCTGTAACTCAATGATCCTCACATGTATGGTACTTGCAAATAACTTGTCAATAATAAGGCATTGTAAATAGAAGTGAGATCTTAATGACAAATTAGGTCGCCCTCACCTTGATCCTATATGGCAATGTAACAGTCTTCCTTCGTAGGCGGGCATCTGCTTCTATATCATGATAGAGGCTTTATCCAGTTGAAACTTGAAAGGTTATACCAGTTTATGGAGGTGACTACTTCATGTATATTCCTGGTCTCAAGATAAGATCTGTTTATGGTCCTACTTCTACATTTTTGCTGAACTAGAACAGTAGTATCTAGTCTAAAACATAAAACACTTAGATCCAGAAGCCTTAATTTGGTGATTTAAGTTTTCTATTTGTAACTTCTTCTTCTATGTCTGCATGATACAAGTAATGCCTTGATGCCGCATATCAAAATAGCTTCATCATAGTCTCATATTCACATAACCCTTCTAACAGGATAACGGGAGGTTGTTTGTCTTCCTAACTGCATTTAATGAGAAATTTAAACCATGGATTCGTGGAGTTTTGTCTTTCATTCTAGTACTTTTCATGGAGTTTGTAAACAGATGCATCACCAATTCATGGAGTTTCGTCTTCTTATTTCATTTTTCATTCTAGTACTCTTCGCTACCTTTAGTTTTGTTTGACCAAATTATCATGAGCAATAACTGTATGATTTGTGATATATCTGTTTACAGTGCTCAAATAAATTTGTGTTAGTTAAAATAATGGGTTTGTCCATTGTCAATAACAAGAAGAAAGAATGGAGGCATCAATAGAGAATCTTGAGATAAGATGTGACATATAATGTATTTCTCGTATTAACCTCAAGATTTCACACTTAACATACTCAAGTTAAAACAATAAGAAATATATTCATTTAAGTTTTGATCTTCTAACATCAAAGGATACACCACATTAATTGGTAGACCACCGTTAAGGATATTTGTTATGCAATCAGTGAGTTTGCTAATGGACCTTACCCACTGAGACTTTTGACATTTTTGCGGACAAAATATGCTGACAAGCAATAGAGAGGCTTTACAGCATCTTTACTACTACTGGCCGCACATTTTTGTTATAAAGCTGAATTTTTTAGACTTTACTAATAGTTGTACTACAGGAATCTGCCCCTACATCATCGCCGTATGGCTGGCGCAAACATGCAGGTGCACCTCTCTTTACATCTGCTTGATTTCATATTTTCAGTTCTCTTTAAACTTCCTTAGCATATTATGACTTCCTCAGTTGCAGAAAGCTGTGAAGCTTCTAGACTCGGGAGCTGTTAGGGCCACTAGGTTTCTGTGGCGGTACCCTGTTGCCCGGATCCTCCTCCTCTTTTATCTGGTTAGAATCAATACAAAATGACCGATGATTTCAAAGATTTATTTGCTACTTAATCGTATACCAGGATTAAAATCATGTTTTCAAAACCTCAAGAGCAAGCATTGATAAATTTACTTGCATGTTGCAGGTTTTTGTTCACTTTTTTTTGATGTATTTGTTGCATCGACTTCAGGTACGCTCTCTTTCTTTCATGCTACACATGTATACTTTTGAAGATCATATAATCTTTTTTAACAAATAAAATGTGTTGTTTTACTTATTCTTGGCCATCATGCAATTAATTTATTTCAATGAAGAGCATCTATTAAAGATGAATCTTTTTTGGTACATTATAGCCCAAATTATGGTGTAGACATAACTGACTATAAAGCAATTAAACTATAAGCTTAATTTAATCTGTATGTTTATTTGATTTCTTGGGGTTTCATTGTGGATCACGACTGTTCTATTAGGTTTAGAGATCCTATTATGATTTTATCAACACATATCAACCCTCTATGAATTGGTATGGAATTTATTGAGCAAAGCAACCTTAGACAACACATTGTAGTTATGAAGCGTAAGCTCACATAGTTGAAGAGCATCCTGTAGACCTTAACATAAGGCCTCAGAGAAGGACTGTATAGCAAAGCAGAAAATTATAAAACATCAGTACTATGGAATGATGAAACTACGAAAAGAACTTAACAGTCATAAATAAAGATATATATTAAGATGAAGTTGTAAGGTATGATGTTGTAATGGATGGTTATTGGATGTGCATAGCCTTAAAGCCCGAGTCTGAAATTATATTGGAAATTTCTAAATTATGGGGTGGATAAGGTATTTAATTTCTTCCCAAGTTGAGATTACTGTCTACTACAATATTTTCTTTGAAACTTCCTAGTTGGGATGATATATCCACTTTACTAGTTTACTCAAGGTGAAAATGTACAAATATAATATGTTACTATAAACTTGATCGAAGAACCAGCGTTTATTAAGCACCAGCATCTTCATTTGACCATATCTATTATACGGTTTATACCTTTATATTGATATGGTTTGTTTATGTGATTGTATCACTGTGTTTCTGAAAGTAAATCTTATCTCTGAGAAAATCTAATGCATAAATAGCTGCACATACTGAGTGGAATGCATATTCAAGTAGCAGATGTATTTCTTAATTGTTTACTTCTGCATGCACTGCATATCCCCTCTTATGAAATTTATATTGTATTTTTAATTTCTCAAAGCAACTCTGCGTGTGCGATGTTAATGTCTTTATGTTCACTGGTGGTCCTAAGAACGGACCTGATACAGTTGGAGGGTTGCATTAGGCAGCCTAAAACTTTGTTGGATCACTATGAAATGAACCTTAGAAACAAAAACTCCGCAAAATGAAAATGAGTATTGGCTAAAATGAGAATGGTAATATAGATGAGCGGCCTGATATAGTTGGAGGGTTGCATTAGGCAGCCTAAAACTTTGTTGGATCACTATGAAATGAACCTAAGAAACAAAAACTCCGCAAAATGAAAATGAGTATTGGCTAAAATGAGAATGGTAATATAGATGAGTGGCCGTACATTGAAAGATAAGAACAGTGTATAAGCAGAAAGTTGGAGTGGGTGCCATTTTGAGAAGATGAGAGAAAATCGTCTAAGGTGGGTTGGACATGTGCAACGGAGGCAAATAGCTATGGCGGGTAGGAATAATAGGAATACGATATTAATTAAAGGAGCTGCTAGAACTAGGGATTGGCCTAACAAACTTTCATTGAAGCTGTGAAGAAGGATATGGTATTTTTGCTAACCTTTCATAGAACATGGCTCTTAAGTTAGAGGTGAATGGAAGAAAGGCATTCAAACAACTTACCCCTAAATTTTGAGTTAAAAGGTTTGACGGTGTATATGTAATTTCTCAAATCGCAGGATGATATTTGGCTGATGTGAAAAACATATTAACCAGTACAGGGGGTGGCCACAATCGTTATTATAATTTTTTTATTGTATTAATATTGCATAGTGTCTATTTGCATCACCCGCATACCACTACCTCCTTTCAAGAAAGTTGAGTACCACTAACAATAGATGCATGTCCCTTATTTGTTGTCACCATAACCTGCACAATTCAGTTGTTTTTTATCCAACGGTCTATTACTTAAGAGGCACTTCTTCGTTCTCCAGTTGGAAGACATGCGTTGTACAAATATACACATCATTATTGTTAACAGTTAATTATCATATGGTAATGTCATACTTTTTCTTTTTTTAATTTAATATGTCATAGAGATGAGTGCAATTCACTATGGAAATTGTATATCGTACCTCTTCTTCTAGATCATTTACAAACTACGGGAGCTTGGAGTGTGCACCTCGGTTTCATGAGTTTACTGCATACTGGAAAGATAGGTCTACCTGCTCGCTAAATAGTCGTCTAGGTTCTATGGTATGATGCTCTCATGCTCATAGCTACATAGATAGGAATCTGACACCACCATAGAGAGTTGATGTCAGATTGATAGTTAGTCAAGTCATAATAACTGTGACTTCTTTTATGGAGCATTATTATTGTTGGTATATTAGAATGTATTAGGGATTTTTATGTAAGATGGAGGGTTGTAAGGCTATATATATATATATATATATATATATATATATATAGCCGTCACAAACCCTAGCCGCCAAACCCTAGCCACCACCACCGCTGCCGCGCCACTGTCGCGCCACCGTCGCCGCCACCACCGCCGCTGCACCGCTCGCCCACCACCGTCGCCGCTGCCGCTACCAAACTTCCACCACCACCGAGAAGCCACGACTCTTGCGGAGCCCGCAGGAGCCTTTTGCCGTGGTTCCCGGCGTCTCCCGTGGGTCATTCCGGACGTTGACATCGAAGGCCTAGATCCGATGGGGGAGATGTATGATCGGGTCTAAGAGAGGACGAAGAGGACGAACGTGAATCGTGGGACGGGTGTGAGGTGATTGGATAAGAGGATGATCGATGGAGGAGATCATCAAGAAGTTGGACCCTGCGAAGGTCACAACGTTGATGAAGTTGATGAAACTGTCGGCTGGTGAGAGCACGACACGAACACTGGCGAAGTTGATGCTTTCCTCCATCGATCTGAAGCTTGATGGACCGGCCACCTACCTGAGTTGGTCACGACGGGTGAGGAGAATCCTCGCAGGGAAGAACCTGGAGGGTTTCTTGTCAGGAGAGAAGACAGCCGGATGAGGACTCAGCATGACGGGACGAGTGGAAGTTCACTCATATGGTGATATACATTTGGCTCCTCAATTCTTTAGTCCAGTCGATCGCCGCCACAATGGATGGCCTTGAGATGGTAAATGACGTGTGGGAGAAGTTGAGGAGGACCTACAATGGTGTGGGGAATAACTTGAGGGTTTTCCAGATCAAGGGGGAGATCGACGACACCGTACAGGGAGAGAAGACGGTGCGGGAGTATGCCACGGAGTTTGAGCGTCTGTGGTTGGATTACGATCACTCCTCAGATCGGGCTAGCTGCGAGGACCCGAAGTGTAAAAAGAGACATGTATGTCTGCAGGAGAGGACGATGAAGTTTCTTAAGGGGCTGGCTGTAGTGTTTGCTCAGAGGACAACACTACTTCTAGCCCAACCGAAGATCCCTACACTTGAGGAGGCTATATCAGTCATGATCCAGGAGGAGACTCGTATCAAGCTGCAGGCAGGGACATGTGGTCCTCCTGAAATGAAGTCAGCACTGGCGGTTGTCAATTCAGGCAGCACATGACCTAAGGGAGACCCCCAACAGTAATACAACTGCGGGGAGGTGTGCCATCTGAGGTATGCTTGCACCAAACCACCCAAGGAGGAAGATTCAGGTGGTAGACGTTGACAGTTTGGAGGACGTGGCCGTGGTCGTGGGGTCGACGAGGTGGTCGAGGAGGTTATCGGACGAACCTTCTGTCACGCCCCGATATCCCGCAGGCAAATCGGCCGTTCCCGCTAGGCGGGAATCACCCTCGCCAGCGCTCCCGTGGAACGATCGCTTGACCCATCCGGGCGTGATGCCGCACGAGCGTGATCCACGCCCGTGCAAGGCCGTGGTTCATTGGCTGGCGGTTAGAGTTCTAAGCCACAGAGTCGCACAGATTGTCTGAGTGCAGCGGAGTTTATGAATGCATAGCGATTTGATAACAGGTTCACTGAGTCGACAATATAGCGGAAGCATTGAAACACAAGTTGAAGTAAAGCAACTCTTTTATTGATATAAACATGTGTTACAGGCGGCGTATAGCCGAGATTACAAGTCGCTCAATCCTCTCTCTGAAACAGTAAAAGCGTGCCAAGTGGCTACAATTGTGGAATGATTGTACAGGCGATGATCAGGCGATGTTCACAACATTATGTTTTGTATATGTGCTTCAGTTCCGGACGCGCCGCTGTTTCGGAGTGATCTCCACGCCTTAGCACGCGCGAAGGAGGCGTCCGCACCGAACGAGGTTCTTCCGCACCCTGCATACAAACTGGTGGATTATCAGTACATTGAATGCACTGGTGGGGAAGCTACTCGCCCGCTCGACAAATCCAAACACGTAATACAGGTTTCGTGCACAACTATTTAGTTGTCTTTCTAGTTGCCTTAGGATCTGTTTCATGCAAACATTGAATAGCCTAACTCGTGTGGCAGTGCGCCGTGCGACATGAGAGGGAACACGGCGAGACTTACCAACTTACCATTTTACCTTCCCTGTCCAAGGCAAACATTATTAATTCAAGCATGGGCATGTATGAATATTCAGGCGATAGCATATGCAAACATTGAGTATGGTTATATTGTTCAAGTTTAAACACACGAGGTGGACATAGTCAAGGATAAGGATAACATGCAACGAGAGCACACGATGAACACACGATGCGCTGCAAGTTATCCCATCCGCACACGATGACTAAGCCACAAGTTTAATTGCACACGATGATCACTGGCTTGATGCCATAATGGACTAGTCATGGACATGGATAGCATGCAACGAGAGCTCATATTGGATACACGATAACACACGAGGCATTGCAAGCTATCCAGTCCGCACACGATGACTACACACGAAGTCTGCCCGGATCGGATCGGTGCCAGTGCCCCAGCACCGTCCGCAGAACTTATATCCTTGTGCACAAGTTGTCCATGATCGAACACGATTATTAATTCACACTTCATGCAGTTAAGGCAACACGAGCACATGACAAGCAGTATTGCATGATTCATTTAGCCATTGGATATGCACAATCTCCTGGGCTGATGTAAGCCCGCTCGAGGGAGACTTGCAGAGATCCGAATACCTGAATGAGTCTTGCCACAGGAGTACGATTCTTTTACTTGACATGATGCAGTCCCCTGGATCGGGAACTGCCTTGGCGACCTAACGGTCCCGGATACTTGCAGGTTTATTCAGGCACGTAATGACTACTTGGTAGTCTTCCGAGGTTTGGATGAAAACAATGCAACATTCAAGCAGACAAGCATACGTTTCTAAGGAACACAGGTAAACACGTTTGCTCGGACCCGAAGGTAAGCCGAGAGATAAAGCCGTTAGGGACTCAGCATGCGAGGGTCTGAATATAAGCAGTATTTCAATTTCCATGTTCTAGCATAAGCAATACAAGTTGGGATTATTCCCTTAGCTAGGTGCGTTGGATTCTTATTAGCATGCAGGGGGTAATTCACCTAGCGACTAGCATGAATATTCCACATTTTATGTGTGCTGGCTAAGCAAAGACAAGTTCACCGTAGCCACCCACCTTAGCGATGATTCGCCTCGGTAGAGCGATACGTCAAGCGAGCCTTTGAAAGCCTAAGCCGGATTCCTGTAGGGACAAGTCTGGATATCCTTTGCTTCTTGTTTTGAGGCAAAGCGGGTCGGGACAGTTGCACTTTTGCCGATTGAATCGGCAGTCCGCTAGAACGGAACAGGGTATTACACCTGCTGGTAGCAGAAGGCGATGAGGGAACTGATGGTGCTTATACTGAGGAGGATCAAGCACTGCTGGGCATGCTGGAGGTACTCATGGGAAAGCAGAGAGCGTCAAGCGATGGAGACAGGAGGAGTGGGACCGAGGAGGCGTCCACCTTAGTCTTCGCCAAAGGCAACGCTGTCATGTATGCCCATCCATCGGAAGGTACTGACGACTCTCGCCCTTGCATCTGTCTTCCCTTAGATCGTCGGACTGGATTGTCGATTTGGGTGCGTCTCGACACGTGACAGGGAATGCTAGTGAGTTCTCTTCCTACACTCACCTAGCATCGGTGGACAACATCCAAACAGTAGATGGAACTTTCCAGCCAGTGGTCGGTAAGGGTACTATTGGTTTTACAGGTTCAGTAAAATTAGCCAATGTTTTGCATGCTCCTTCTTTTCCAATCAGTCTTTTGTCCATTAGTTCTATAATCCTCCAACTAAAATGCATTGTCTCTTTTGATATTCCTAAGATGATCTTCCAGGAGAATGAGACGGAACGAAGACTTGAGACTGACACTTGGCATGATGGACTGTTGTACCTGGATCAGGAAGGGCTAGATTTGGCATTGGTGTTTGTGGCAGAGGGCAGGAATGAGAGGACCGAAGATGAGTGCCGATGATACACTGATACTCCATTACAGGCGGTTGGGGCACTCATCTTTTGGTATTTTGAGTAGGTTGTATCCATCTATTTATGAGAAAGCAAATAAGGAGAAACTAGTATGTGATGCATGTGATTTAGGCAAACTTACTAGGAGCTTATATGTTAGTGCGAGCGATAGGAGCTCTTCTGTTCTTGATATTATACATTCTGATATTTGGGAGCCGTGCGCCACAACTACTATGAATGGTTACAAGTATTTCGTTTCTTTTATTGATTGTTCCTCTCGTGTCACCTGGCTGTATTTGATGAAGAATAAGAGTGATGTCTTTGTCTGTTTCCGGAACTTTCATAAACATGTCTAGACTCAGTACAGAGCAGTGGTGAAGGTACTGAGGTCTGATAATTGGACAAAGTATACCAACAAAGCACTTGAGGAATACCTGTCAGCCTAAGGGATACAGCATCAGACCACCTGTGCATACACACCAACACAAAATGGAGTGGCAGAAAGAAAGAACGTACAACTTCTGGAGGTGACAAGGAGCATGATGATCGTCATGAATGTTCCACAGAGTTTGTGGGGGCATGCAATGTTGACAACAGCTCAACTGATCAACATGATGCCCTCGAAAGTACTGGGATGGAAGTCTCCATGTGAGATATCGCAAGAAAATAATAGTGGGATACTCCCGCTGAAGGTGTTTGGCTGCATATGTTTTGTGAAGGACAACAAACCGTCTGCCGAGAAACTTGACCCTAGAGCAGTCAAGTGTGTCTTCGTGGGCTATTCGGCGACTCAGAAGGGGTACGTGTGCTGGAGTCCAGTAGAGAAGAAGAGGTTTGTGAGCATGGATGTTCACTTCAGAGAGCTTGAGCCATGCTACCGTCAGGAGGGAACCTCATCCATAGGCAACTCACCTGACACTGAGAGTATGAGGCGAGAGAGGGAGATTGGTGAGAGTTTGATGACCGATTTAGGAGTATGGCATGGAGGAACGGTTGAGGAGGAGAGTGAAGAAGAACAGGGGGAGGGGATGAGAGGTGTTAGGCCCACGGCTCAGGGGGAGTTACCTACAGCAGGAAAGGGAAGCAAACTGCAGGACCAGTACCTCCAGTGCCAAGTCCCTTGCCTGCGTCCGTCTCGACTCCTGAGACACCACCACCACCACCACCAGATTTTCCTTCAGGTGATATCATTCTTCCTACCCCACCCACACCATTATCAGTACTGATCATAGTTTAAAGTATCGGCCGATACCGATCCGATACGGCCGATACCGATACAGTTTGGCATGTCCCGATCCGATACCGACCGATACCCGATACTGACCGATACCGACATTAGAGGTCTCTTTTCCAGTCAATTCGGCAAAAAAAATTGAATTAAAAAGACCAATTAGAAAGGATGTAAAAGCATAATAAGGTTGTAAAAACATATAAAAGAGGAAAACTTATCTATCGCATATAAATCAATCGACAAAGATGACTACTATTTCATTCAATATCAAAAATACTAAGAAACAATACTGAAAATACTTTAAATTATGCATAATTGTATAAAATATATTCTCTAAAATGTTAATAATTTACTAATAGTTGTTTGCTTTTCGATACCAAAAAATCCGATACTCCGATCCGAAACCGCCGATACTACCGATACCGCCGATCCCGATACTCATAGGAATAGTCCGATATCGATTCCGATACCGATACTTTGAACCTTGGTACTGATGACCACTCGCAGCAATGCTGGAAATCCTCCCGATAGATATGGTTGGGACCTTGCTCAGTTTGTTTCATATGATAACATCTCTTCTTCTCATGGAGCATTCATTGCGTCTTTGGATAGTATTATTGTACCTAACAATTGGCAGGTTGCCAAGAACGATCCAAAGTGGAAAGCGACGATGTACGAGGAGTTAGGGGCTCTTGAGAAGAACCATACTTGGAAACTGGTAAAACTGCCAGAGGGGAAGAGGGTAGTCGGATGCAAGTGGGTCTTTACTGTGAAGCAGAACCCAGATGGACAGGTTGAGCGCTACAAGGCTCGACTGATGGCAAAAGGATACAATCAGGCGTGACGAGACTTTTGCACCAGTGGCGAAGATGAGCACCGTCAGGACCCTGATTTCTTTGGCAGCGAATGGTGGATGGAAGCTACACCAACTGGATGTGAAGAACGCGTTTCTTCATGGGGATCTAGTGGAGGAGGTGTACATGCAGATACCACCAGAATTCTGCACTGATAAGACAGTGGGCAAGGTCTGCAGGTTGAAGAAGTTCCTCTATGGACTGAAGCAGTCTCCTCGAGCGTGGTTTGACAGATTCAGGAGGGCGATGATAGGGATAGAATATTGGCAGATCAACGCTGATTACACTGTATTTTTTCGTTGAAGTGGAGGCCACATCACCATGCTTGCGGTGTATGTGGACGATATGATTATCACAGGAGATGATGAACATGAGATTGTCCGACCCAAGGGGAAGCTTGGCAAGGAGTTCGAGGTGAAGGACCTTGGCCTTCTTCGGTACCTCCTTGGGATGGAGATTGCTCGAGAAGCAGAGGGGATTATTTTTTCTCAGAGGAAGTATGCGCTGGACCTTCTCACAGAGACAATGATGTTGGGATACAAACCTGCAGCGACGCCGATCAATCAGAGGTTCAAGCTGGGTGTTGAGGCTGAAGAACCAGTTGACCGGGACAGATACCAGAGACTGGTGGGCAAGTTGATCTATTTGAGCCACACGCGTCCTGATATCTGCTTTGCAGTGAGTGTGGTGAGCCGCTACATGCATGACCCAAGGAAGGGTCATATTGACGCAGTGTACCAAATTCTGAGATACTTGAATGGTACCCCCCGGAAGGGCTGATATTCAGGAAGAATGATCACGTGAGCATCGAGGGCTACTGTGACTCTGACTGGGCTAGCTGTGCTGATGACAGGAGGTCTACCTCGGGCTATTGCATATTTGTAGGAGACAACTTGGTCTCTTGGAGGAGTAAAAATCAATCAGTGGTGGCCAGATCGACAGCTGAAGTGGAGTACAAAGCTATGGCCTTGGGAGTTGCAGAGCTGCTGTGGCTGAAGAGTATGCTGGTAGAGCTAAAGATGGATCAAGGAGCCAAGATGAAGTTGTGGTGTGACAACCAGTCAGCCATCAGTATCGCCAACAATTCAGTGCAGCATGACATGACCAAACACATCGAGATCGATAGGTTCTTCATCAATGAGAAGTTGGACAGTGGACTACTGGAGCTAGGCCACGTTCCAACCAAGGATCATGTTGCAGACAGTCTGACCAAGGGACTTAGTTCTGTAGATATGATTAGATGATGTGACAAGATGGGCTTAGTGGATATCTTTCGCCCATCTTGAGGAGGAGTGAATGTACTAGGGTTTTTTATGTAAGATGGAGGGTTGTAAGGCTATATATATATATATATATATATATATATATATATATAGCCAAGAGATTTTTAATAAAAGAGAGAACTCCAAAATATTCAACTATTATATGATCCATAACAGACCCATTACAATGGGAGAAAGCTTGGATGATGATGAGTTGATTATAAAATTATCGGTTGATTTGCCCTATGATCCATAACAGACCCATTACAATGGGAGAAAGCTTGGATGATGATGAGTTGATTATACAATTATTGGTTGATTTGCCCTCCATCTCATGTTTCCCATATGAAGTTTTGTCTTCTTTACTATTGAATCAGCTCTATATCAAACTTGTCACCAGGGGGTGGCCCAAGGATATAGAAAAATAGTGTTATCACAATGATTATGTTGTGACGAATTTCGACAATTTTACAGTTGTACATCTATAAATTCATAACATTCGTTCGTATTAATATTATTCCCTTGAAAATTATTTATTGTGGTTGTACTATGTGTAAAGTAATTGAACAGTAATAATATCTATTGTGGGTGTATGATTTAGCAATACCAAATATTTTTCCTTTTAAAACTAACAAGAAACAATATATAATATATAAAACTGTCTAAATATGTATCAAATATTTTTTCTAGCTTTTAAAATACTTTTATCATTTTTGGTATTCCAAAACGAAGAACTAGATACTCCATTATGAAACTACCAAAAGTGTCGAAATCGATACTCATAGGAAGGGTCCGAAACTGATCCCGATACTGTGAACCTTGATTACAAACTATTAAAAGTGCATAGTCCTGGTCAGTAGTAAAAGCTTTCCAGTTCTTGGTAACTAGGATAATGGGGTTGCTTTCATAGTGCTGGTAGCACGGTATAAAATTGGTTATGCCTTTTGATTCATTATGCTTTAGCATAAAAATAAACATTCAACTGCCAGCAAAATGTTCACTTGTTAGTTTCAGGGCAATATTATTTGTTACAGAGTGGCCGTAAGTATCAGTTCGTCCTTTAAGATAGAATGGGAGGAAAGGGGAGGAAAGGAAAACAATATGAAAACTGAAAAGGAAAGAGAAGAAAATATTTGGTTTGTTTGGTTGATAAGATAGAATGGGAAGATAATGAAAATGGAGAGAGAGAAATCACACCTATTTAGGAGGTAAAAGATTAGGAAATTTTTGTTGTTAGAATTCTCTTATTTTCTTCAAATTTTCTCTCTTTCCATTCTAATCAAACATGACAAATCAAATTTCACTTTTCTTTTCCGTTCTTCCATTTTCCTCAAACCAACCAGATCTTCTGGATTGGTGGAAAGTGAAGAATGGAAATAAAGGAAATTGGAAGTGTTTTATGTAGAAATTGGTTACCATTTACATACGATTGACTTTCATTTCATTTCCCTCACTTTCCACCAAACAAACACAGCCTTAAGAACATGTAGTTTCTGCAGTCTCGTCGGTAATTTAAAATTGCGGGCACCATCCGTTTCAGTATTTAAAAAAAAAAATCCTTTCCTCTACCACCATTTATGTTAGTTCTTTCCTCTTTGCTAACCTTCCGAAGCAAATCCGAGCACCTCACCTTAGTCCTATACTGGCATATTTAGCTCGTCTTCTAGCTCTTTAATAGACATGCTCGCACCATCTTAGTTGATTCTCCAGTACCTTGTGCTTGATGCAACTTTTATACCCTGAATGTACATCTTAGTTCATTCTCCTGGTTTGACCACCCAAACCCCTTTTTAACAGTATCATTATGCTACACATGCATCATTCAAAATCATACAACATTGAAACTTAAGGAAATTCTGTATTCGAATTTGAGTTTCTCAGTTTCTGACTCATCGCGTTGCTGCTATCAGACAGAGATACAATAAACTGATATAAATGCACTTGTGCACAGTGCCTCCCTGTGTTTCTTGCTAAAATTTTATTTAAAGGATCATACGGCACGTTTGTCCAGCTAAAGTTTTCCACTGCTGTTGAATGTTAACAGTCGCAGATAGTGTCAGTCGTAGATAGTGTCTGCAAAAATAATTTCCACTGCCTCTAGTCCCATATAGATATGAACTATAAAAATACTTTTCATTTCACTTTTCTCTTTGGCTACCTCATGACACTGGTATGGCCTGCTGGCAACGCTCAGTAGTAGACGAAATGAAACTTATGTTTTTTTCCTGCTAATTTTCAGGAGCAAGCGGATGATTTCGCCTCTAGAGAAGTCGCTGCATCTATGGGTCTTGGGAATTCAAGCTTGCCGTAAGTTGGTCATCAGCTGAATAGACTCAGGCCACCATGTGCTGCTACTACTTCCCTCCCTACCACATACTATGCTTACATGTGGATGCCCCAAAAAAAAAAAAAAATACATATATATATATATATATATATATATATATCCTTTTGAAGTGTAAATGTTTGAACTTTTTTGCCGACTCTTTATAACCCCATTCTTTCATTCCTCACGTGCGACAAGGTTGGAAATGAATGTAGCATTGCTAAGGATGTGATACATCTTTACTATGGAAGGTATGTATAATTCTGGAAAAGTAAGAGAATGCTTAACACTGTAGTGCTGACAGGAATCTGTATTGTGATAGATACCAATACTATGCGGATTCGACCAATTTAACTTCTGCATACACCGCTAATAAAAATTTATTCAGATCTCCAGAATTTTCCACAATGTTACATGTGTATTACTAGAACCATGTAATGGTACCTCTTGTTTTCTTGCGTTCTTTGTAGCAATTTTATATGATGATCTGCCTTCTAGTTACGACCTTTGTGTCAGGTTTTTGACAAAAATCTCCAATGCCGTCCTAAGCAATCTTGTACCTAATAAATAGATGAGTTAAATGTAAAAAAAAAAAAAACAAAGAAAAGAAAAGGAAAAGAAAATGTAGTTAGAAGTTATAACATCTATTCTATCAACGTAACAACTATACTCGTTATTTATGTGACAGGTCAGTCCTTTATTCGTGTGATTATTATTTTGCCTTTTATTCCTTACAAATCTACATCTCCTTGTCGGCCTAAAGGAGTGCACTTTCTATAGCTCTAAAATGGTAACATTCATTACTACAATATATCAATATTAAATATACAACTTTTTACGTGTCTATCCAATTCTGAACAAATTATACACGCTTCTACATTATTATCTGTGTTTGAGCTTTATGATGAGAAATAGAAGAAATAGATACTTCTTGAAGAAAATTAGGTCTAGTTCTTCTTTGGTTCTTTGCTTTGTTAGCCAAAACAAATCTGACGTCCAAGAGTGTACGGCTATAAAATCCAAGAGTGTATGGATATCTTATGTCTCATTTGGTCCGTGGAAAGAAATGTCTCGTTTGGTTCGTGGAAAGAAAGAAAGAAAAAAATTGTCGTTTCTTTTTAAAGTATTAGAGCATTTGAAAATTATAATTCATGTCAAGTTTTATTTCCAGTAGATGGAAAGACCAAAAAATTTTGGAAGGAAAAGTGCACTTGGATGGGTGGGAGAAACCAATTTTTTCATATATTTTTTTCCTTTGGGAATTATTTTCATTTCCTCCTTATCTTTGGCATCCAAATACAAAAAAATAATGACTCTTCTTTTCCAAGGACATGATTCCGAAACCAAATTTGGAGGTCTTTTTGGTTCGCGGAACGGAAAGAAAAATCAATAATTTGCTTTCTTTTTCTTTGAGAAATCGCAATTTCTATTAAATTTTTTTTTGTGTTTTGAAATGGTTTAAAAAATTGAAAGGAAAAATAATATTTAATTCATTATAATCAATTAATAAAAAGAAGCAGTGATATTTAGGTGTTAATATTTAATTTTAAAACAAGTAAAATAATTAATATTAATAAATTATTATAAATTTAGCTATATAATTAATTAACTTTTTTATTACTATGATACACTTTTCATACTTTCCTATCTTCTTCATATTTAACATCAAACTACGAAAGTGTGAATTTGTTTACTATCATGGTACAAATATTACGTGTTCAAATATTGAAAGTCAGTTTCAGCAGACAAGAACTAACATAAAACTTTAAAATATTTATATTACTTGCTAGTTACACCTATCCAAACAACCCATAATTGTTTCATTCAAAATTACAATAAATTTGACAATAATCAAAAAAATATATAAGTGAGTATTTTTGTTACATATATTCCTTCACGATCTTTCTTTCTTCTCTCTATCACAAAATCTTCAATTGTTATATCCCTCCAACTGAACATTGGAAGTCTTTGGTTGTGATATCTCACGAAAATTCTTGAAATATGATATTGGACTTAGTAAACTAGAAGTGGAATCATTTAAATTTTTCTTTCTTTTCTTCTCAAATTTTATAATATATTTTGTCATTGCTTTCTTTTTCCTCTCCTATTAATTACAAATATACACGATTGTTTGAAATTTGAGCACGGACTTTAAAATTTTGGAAAACTTACAATTTTAATCACAATTTGCAGACATATCCTCGTTCCAATGCAAAAGAATAAAAAAAAAAAACCTATTTATTCCATATGTTTAACTTTGATATTGGTGGCCAATTTTATTTTAATTTCCATATTATATATATTTTCAATTTATTTTACTCCATTCTATTATCTTCCATCTTATAATGTGGCTTCAAAATGGTTCAAAAATGAACCGTCTAAGTCGTATGTATATCATCATCAATTAATTATTAAAAAAAATATTACGTAAAAAATTGTTAAAAAAAGTTAAATTTGTTGTAAATAATACTACAAGGAGTTGAATTCAACAAACCAGAAAGAATACATTCCACCTTAACCACATGAGTTACAAGTTTTTTTTTTATATAATTAGATAATATTACTTAGTTAACAATTTTCAAGACTCTTTATCTCTACTATTATAATGTGGTTTAGAACCCGTCCCAAATTGAGTCGTCTAAGCCGTATGTACATCATCAACCAATAGCTACCGCGTGTGTTTTCTTTTCTAACCTAATTGACAAAAAAAAACAAAAAAACAAAAAATATAACAAATGATAAAGTTAAAATTTAAATTATATTTAAACTAATTATATGATATTATCTAATTAAAACATATAAATTTTTTTAAAAACATATTTTTTATAAATTATAATTTAAATATATTCAAAATATATTTAAATTATTTTAATATAATTTAAAATATAAATTATTATTTTAATAATAATATAATTATTTTTTATACATGCGTGACTAATATCTATAGTGACAAAATAATTTATTTTACTCTATGTTTATTATATCCAGATGAGAAAACGTGTTTGATATTGATACTTGCCAACCAGACAACCCGTTATTAGGTTACAAACATCCGGACCTACAGTGTTTCTGGAAACTTCAACTCCGATTTTTTTACATCACCGAAATAACAGCACGCTCTAACTCTAGTACTCGTGAGAAAGCCAAAATCTCCCAAAACTGACGCCAACGGATTTTCCAAATTTCCAGATATATCATCCCACTCCAATACAAAAATACCATTATTCTTCTTCTTCTTCTTCTTCCGACAATTGATATACCATCTCTTTCCTCAGTCGCCATTTCCATTCGATCAGATCTCCGTCTCGGAAGCCCTAATTTTTTTTTGATCCGATCGAGTGCTAGGGTTTCCATCGGGCATGAGGCTTGATGGATGAAGGAGGATGCCGGAGCTGCGTACCGGAGCGCGGAGGGGCCGAGCGAACCCGGACCCAGTAGCGCCTCCGGAGAGACCGAGGCGGAGGGCGGCGGGGGCGAGGAATCGGAGGGCTGCGGCTGTGTTGGCGGCGGCGGAGGGGGAAGAGGAGGATTTGATCGGGAACGCCGGTGGGGAGGAAGCGGCAGCGGCGGCGGTGGGAGAGGAGGTCAGGTTATTGGAAGGAGGAGTGGAGATCGGCGGCGGCCGGGAGGACGAGGAAGGGATCGAGGAGAGGAGGATGGACGACTTTGACAGCGGCGGGAAGAGCGCCGATAAGCTCGCCGGAGGTGAGGAGGAGGTGGGCGCGGCGCCTCTGCCGGAAAAGGTTGGGATTTTTTTAATCTATTTTCGTCGCTTTGTTCTTTTTGGGTTAGAATTTGATCAATGTACTGTTAGCAGTCTACGAAGCACAGACTTTAAAAGGTGCCGACCGCCGTGCCGAGGATGGATATGTATCTGGTACACTCCAGAATACACTAGGGCGTACTAAAATGGTGTGAAGTCAAAAAATGGACTCATTTGCCATGAAGTGTAATGTAGTGTTGTCTAGGCTATTAGTTTTTTTGTTATATACTGTAATGTTCCTGCCGCTACACCACAACTGCTGAGTTGTCGTGAGGGGTGAGGGTTGAAGGTTAATATTTATTTATTCTAACGCTCCACAGTTGTAGAAAGATCATTCTTATGCTTGAGAGCTTTTGATTCACGCAACGATTTAATATTTATAAGATCCTTTTAAAATGCTTTCCAAAAGGATTTGAACCTAGGTTGTTAGGATACCGAGTGTAACGAGATACTTTGGGCCCCTATTTATATTAGGGTGGTCGAGGTACCGTCCCCATAGTACATAATCTGTGGGAGTTAAAACTAAACAAAAAGAGATACGCAAGGCTCTCTTACATATACAAATTGTTGGAATACGGAAAAGTTGACCCCCATGTATTATATTTCTGGATAGTCAAATAGGATGACCTTTCTATTTTATTCCCATAGATTTTAGTGGGAAATGGATGGATGGAGAATCTGGTGTGGAGGAGTTAAGTGTCAAATTATTGGGATGACAAAAGAAATAGGGCCACCCATTTGTTATATTTATGCGTAGAGACAGTTATATAGGATGCCTTGTTTTCTTCCAATAAATTTTAAGTGGGAAATTGATGATTTGAATATCGGAAGAGTTTATTGTCAAAAGCACTTCAATTCTTAGTGGAAAAGAAGGAACATGTTAAGCTTGACTGAGGAGTGTACAGAAGTGATTTTAGTGCATATGTCCGCTAGTTGTTAAACTTGTTTTGAGATAGCTTGCTCTTACTGACAATTTTGCCTTCTACCTGAATCTCTAAGCTTTATTGTAACCAAACCTTTTTCTACCATGACTTTAATTGTTATTAAGTGAATCAAGAAAAAAAATATAACTTGGAAATCCTATTAACAACTGGACTTAAGGATAGAAAACGCTATCAAATGTATCAAACGTTTCAATGCGATTGTTAGGTTTCATATCGATGCATGATGATATATGATACAAATTCGTTGTTAGTATTCATGATAGAAATGGTAATATGGATGATGATGTTATTTAGGGTTTTGGTAATTTTCTATTATTATAAACTCGTACTAGTTTCTTTCGAGTTCTGATTATTGTTAAATGTTAGTTGTTATATTTATAAATTTATGTACTCCACTTATTACTATATAGTGGTGTTCAAGGTAGTCAAAGGCGCAAGGCACACTAAAGGCGCAAAAATTATATATATATATATATATATATATATTCACATCGGATTTCTACATTGATAAATATGTGTGCTTCAAATTCTCCCATGTCTAGGTTGCAATCACTTTGAATTGAGTGAGTGAGAGAGAAAACAATAAAAAAAAAGTACATCAGTTCAAAAAACAGTCTAAAAACAGTACAACAGTTAAAAAAAATAGTCTAAATATGTTATTTTTTCACAAGATTTTCAAGGCGCGTCTTAGCTATTCGAAGGCGCTCGAAAAAGGCTCACCTAGGCGACCTTAGGTGCGCCTTAAGAATTGTGCCTCGCCTGGAGTGCCCTGAGGCGCTGCCCCTGCGTCTAGGAGCAAGGCGCACCTGAGGCGCGCCTTTGACTACACTGGTGGTGTTATGAGCTCATTAGCTATAATATTAGTTTGATTATTTAAGACTATATTATTCTAAAATTCTAAAAATGTATGCCTTACTTCACTGAAGCCCACGACTTGCGCCTAGGCCCAGAGCCTGGAGTTCGCCTCGCATCATTTAAAACACTAGATGTAGTTTTAGTTTATGTGATGTTATTCCTTTTCAATGTTTTCATTCTTCGGCCCAATGTGTTATAGAGATGAATGCAATCCCTTATAGCAAATTATATGACCTTACCTCTTTGTCTATACTCTTTATAATTTATAGGAAACTCAGGGGGTGCTTGTCACGATCCAGTCCCAAAATACGTAGGACTAGGAATACGTAGCATGCCAGCCGTATGTATATGGCAACTCCAATATATGAAAACCATAATACATACGTATGCTGTATTTATGAATAACAATTTACAAGTGGTATATATATTATCACAAGTCACATGTAACTAAATCTCATCCACAACACAAGTCAATAAATAAATAAAATAAACCAATATAGATCCAAATGATCCAGTCCAAATAATCCGAAATAATAGTTGGGTTGAGACAAATCCACTACCAAACTAGGATAGAAATAGAATCCGACTTCTTAAAATAAATAAACGACAGAAAAGTATCAACTCAACTACGAACCAATAGACACGAAGGTAAAGAGCTCATCGAAAGGGAATAAAGTAGCAGGTCCTGATCCGTGCTCCTTCAAATAGTCATGATCGTCTACACCTGACAAGGGACCAGGTCCTCAGAGGGACGTAACAAGATACATAAAAGCATGTCGATAAAGTACTGAAAGTAAACATCCAACATGGTCGCGTAACCAGTTTATGTGATATGTAATTTAAGAACAACTTTTTTCGCGTATGGACTATCTGGCTAAAATAATGGGATGAACATAGTTCTCTCGAAGATCCAGGGGCCACTGGCATAACGTCTTTCGATCGTCATGGGCCTACAGTAAATAATGGGGTCATAACATCTCGCGTCTCCGGCGGAGCTTACGTGCCAAAAAGGAAAGTGTAAAGGAGTCAGATACGCTTACTCATTGTTTTTTCCACCCAATGCTATTAACCGTGTCATATCCATGATACGCAAATACCTCTAGTAACTGCTAAGTCTTCTAGTATGCAATTCTATTAGCAATTATTTTCAATCGCACGTCCCATACGTATCGATGGCCAGTCAATATGCAAGTCCGTGATCTACATGAGACTCACAACTCATGTAACACCTGTGTCAGGCCATATGAAAGATAAAGATGCCTCAAAATCACGGGGTGGTCTCTTAACTGTAGGTCAATATGCATAATATAAATAAAAGACGAAGGACGACGCAATCGTCGTTGCACCCAAGTCATTCTTGGACACACAGTTTTATATAGCAAAATAAATAGAAATAAACAATAGAAAATAAATATGCAGCAAATAAATGTAACTAAGCAGTACTGTGGCAATGTATACTTGCCTGGCAAGCAATCTGTGGAGTATGGACGTCCAGACAAGCACCAGAAACCGAAAGGTAGTGACTCTGAAAGAACGTCTCCGGATGCTGAAATAAATATTACCAACGTCCCCGAAATCAGCGAGATAGTTAAAAAACTCTACCATTTTGTCCAATTTGAATACAGGGCTAAAACAGTAATTTCGGTCAAAGCGGAGTCTACATGTGGACCACTTTGCACCGAAAAATCTGTCAAGGTCAAAAGTCTAAATAGGACGAATTATAAGTCAAACAAATCCTAATCGACGATAACGAACTCAACGGTATGTCCAGTTTTGGATTCCGGTAAGCCGATCATAAAATCGCTCGTCAAGTCAAACCGTGGGACCTGCGAAACGGCGATTCGGTCAACTGTCACGAAATCGCGTGAAAATTGGGTCACATGACCAGCGTGATACCACGGATCCGTTGATGCAAGTTTCGTCGTGTTCCGATGAGCGATCACAAACTTCTAGGATATTTTATAAAACGTCGATACATGGGACTTTATGAATACGGGTTGATTCTGGCATGCACACACGTCCGAATCAGCTTTCGCAATATTTCACACGTCAGGATATACCATACGCGCCTTTCGGTGCAATTGGTACGCAACGAGGTGGTTCCGTTTGGCGGGGCGCACTCCGTATCGCAAATTTTTGAGTTCTGAAAACATAATTTTTGGTCGTTTTGGAAACAAAATAATTTGACAAATAAAGCAAACTAACTAAAACTAAAAATAGGGTTTCGATCTAGTATAGGTTGTCTAAAAGTCTTTTCAAATATATTGTCAAATTTCTCGATGTACGGCCCAGAAAATGACCTCCAAAACCACTCCTCGGGACAGTTACTGTACCCAGAAATTTGTAATTTTTCTTGATTTTGGAACTCGATTTTTTTAGCGTACATCACGAATTAACAAAATTCACTTGATGGATTTTGTAGGTGGTTAGGTTGTGATCATACCTGCGAAGATAGATCGGAAAACGATTAAGAGGCGGAGGAGAAAACACGCTGCGAAGTTGGGGGCGTGGCTGCTGTCGCAGCTGCTGCGGCTGTGCGAGCGGGCGACGGTCTGTGGTTGTCGGCGGCGGCGATGGTGGCTGTGGCGGTCGCTGGAGGTAGGGTTAGGGTTTGGGGTAGAAGAATTTAGGTTAGGGTTAGGGTTTGGTGAGTATATATAGAGGGGGAGAGAGGGAAAGGGGTGCATGCCTGTGTCCGCGGGTGGGTAGGTGTAGGATGTGGGTTTAGTTTAAGGATTAGGGTTTAATACTAGGTTTAGGGTTTCGGATATGGTTTTGATTTTTTTTTTTCTTTTTTTTTCTTTTCTCTTTCTCTTTCTTTCTTATTACTAAATAACTATATATATATATATATATATATATATATATATATATATAATTTGCGCACAAATAAATCCTAGAAAATTTATAATACTTTAACAAAAGATTTAAAAAATAGTTTTATGAATAATTTCAAAAAATAAATATTTATATAAGTAATTAAAGCAAGGAAACTTATTTTCTAATTAACCAAGAAAATAATCAAAATAAATTCAATAATTAAATACTAAAATACTAAAATTATAATTTAAAATTAAGAGGTTTACATTCTGCCAAACTTACAATAATTTCGTCATCGAAATTAAAACTAAGGTACGGTTTCAAAAATAAGAGAGCAAAATGATATAGGAATGTCAAGTACGAATATTGTACCCCAACCTCGAAAAGGGGAAGATGCAACTCATGTATTAAATTCTAAGGGTCAGTCTGGTATTGCTTAAGTAAAGTGATATCGCACGAATAAGTTCAATCACATGAAGTGCTTGCACATGGAATCAAGTTGCAAGGAAATACAATAGAGAAGTTGAGTACACGATATGAAGTGTCGTTGATATGACGGAGGATGAACTGTCCCTTCTTGGATACATGGACGATCTTGAGATCTCTATGATCTAATAATCTAAAAAGGATGCCCCTCTATTCTATAAATTCTCCATAGCCACTATGTATACATTTGTACTCGTTGAAGTCGTCAAATTTTAAATCCTCGAAATTTGTATCTAAGTTAAGTCAATCTTGACCATCTCAATTTTTAAATAACAAAATCTAAACCTAATTCAAATCTATCACAATTCCTCGAAATTAAAATAACCAATATTTAAATTTAAATTCAGTCGATCATAATCTCGTCTCAATTTCAAATAATCAAAATTTAAATATAAGTCAAATCTATTATAACCTCCTCAAAATTTAATTAACCAAAATCAAATTACAATTCAAAATCCAAGCTATCATAATCCCCTCTAAAATTTAAATAACTCAAAAATCTATTCCATCAAATCTTATTCCGCGTTTTAAATTTGAGAATTTCGTAGTGATCAAATTCTAAATTCAATTTCCATCCTCAACATTTCGAATAAGTGTTTCAACAGTCAAAGTTTAACATTTAATTCAATTCATCAAATTGTAAAATTTTAAATTCAATCCATCAATGTTCATGTTTAGAATTCTATATTTATCCACAAAATTTTAAATCGATGATTCATTCTCCAATATTCAAAATTTAAATCATATGCTCAAATTATAAATATTTGGTCCAATATATCCAAATTTCAAAATTCATTGCATAAGGCATTCTTCTATTTAAAGTTAAATCCTCATCAACTTAATCATTCTTCTAAAAATTGTCGAATTTTTAAAATGACTTAATTCTCTCGATTACGGTCTAAGATTTTCACCTTCATATAACATTCAACTCAAGTTGAAAATGCAACTCCTACCCGACTTAGAATTTATCGATCTATCACACAAGACTATACCTTTAAGGAAAATTTTCTCAAATTATTTAATCGTGTTATTCAATCCTTAAAAAAAAATTTAACACGAAATATATCATATATTTTACACCCTTACTCATTAAAGACCACCACCTAATAATGCGTACCTAGTACTATCCATGTATCTAACTTCCGTCAAGCACGAGTGATTGTCTTTCCGAAATATGGGAAGACGGAAACAATAATAAAAGTTCAAGGAAGATGTAATCGAATTCAAATACAGAGTCAAAGGTGATTGAAGAATCCAAGAGAGTTGTCAAGTCAGTGGTGGATTGAGATCCTATTTTGATAAGTTCCTATTCGCAAGCACGTATCAGTACAGTTACGTAACAAATATAATATGCTCGGACATGTCTAGTGGACAAGTATATTCGTCTAATAAGCTAAGTCAACTATATCTCAATCCACATAAAATAGTCATACGAAGAGCGAACCAAGTGCACTAAGGTTGATCAGACCATAATACACCAATTCTAATTAGACAATGTATTAGTGTGCGTCCCCAATAATACATATGTCATGAACAAGTTTGATAAAAGAATAAGCTTGCAAAATTAGGTTATAATAGCGGCATAAGTCAAGATAGTCCAAAAATATAAATACGTGAGATTATGATGAATGAAAGTACAAATAGTTAAAGTTTGTCAAGAATCTAAGACTCGTCCGGTGTTTGTGCCTCTACAGTTGCCATACTAACTTCTTGTCTAAGTATATGGTCGACCAGTTAGGGTTCGAACCGGTAGAATTCTGCAGTCTTGGCAAACACTAACTTCTTACGCTAGCATACATTCAAGTGTCGTTCAATTATACCCTATTAGTTTATTTAACGACTATGAGATTCCATGTTGCAAGACACGCTACTCAACTTACAAAAATTCAACTAGTATGGTAATTGTCTTATCGAGATTCTATAAAATAGCCTTGTTTATGTAAATATAGTATAAACTCTTGTTATGGTATACAAAGAAAAGTTCTTGGTACTATTAGGGTATCCTAGTGTATTATAAAACTTTCTAAGGTAATGGTCATCCTTAAGTCTCAGTTATAAGTAGTGCTTATAGAACAAAATGTATTAATATCAACTAAATGATATTATATTTCAAACTAAGGGATAATCACAAAATCATAATCTAACCTAAAAGAACAAACTCAGTCTATTAAATTCTAACAACTGACAACAAAATCAGAATTTAAAATTAACAAACTATAATCCTAAATAACCATAATCATAATCATAATAAATATGCTTTCTTTGCCTACAATTAGAAGAGTAATGTGGCACGATCTGATTTTCATCAACGTTTAAAGTCAACGGTTATGAGATTGCGAGATTCACGTAGGAGAATAATGAGTAAACCTCAAGGAGGGAAACAAAATAATTTGGAAGGAAAAAATATTCAAATAGTATTGGATTCAACGATCGTGGCACGATTTAAAGGCGAATGAAAGTTTTGTTATCGCACAAAATAGCGAGCATCAAAATTTAAAGTTACGGAAAAACAAGATGTAAAAGTAAATAGAGACTCTTGTTGATAATATGGTTTTATAAGAGTAGGTAGTATGCTAGTTCCCGAGGTCGGAGGATAATCGAGGAAAAGAATCTATTCAATTGCTAGGTTCCATTGATTATAGAATAATGACGATAGGGCTACGTTTGAGGGAAATGGTAAGTAACTTATAGATAGTCAGATGATCACATGGTTTCCAAAGAGGAGATGTTTCACTAGGGCATGATAGTTTCCTAGATTAGAACGATTAAGAGAGATTCAGACCATTGCAACGTTGAATAATTAAAGCAATGCCAATGGATGATAAAGGAAGGATAAGTACATAATGTGGAAGATTATGCCTCGGTCGATAACTTATGAGTACTTGAATACGAATACACAAAGAATCACGAGTTCTAGGTAATCTGCCAGGCTGAAAAGAGGGTATTCCTGTCATACTAGGACATTGGTTCCTTCATCTTGGTTCCCTAAGATAATGTTTTGCTAACTATCAATGTATGAATCCAAATTTATAAGCCATGTTAACTCCTATATTATTTCACTATGGAAGTTATGCTTAGCCCTAATATCAAACCTTAAATTTCTATTGGTTCCTCAATACTAGAGTCTAAATATAGCAAGGGTAAGGGTCAATCACTTACAGGTGCTGGATGCTTAAGCTTCATTCTTTATACTAAGCATTTGAAGTGGTCAATGTTCTAGTTTGTTTCCTAAGAGGTATGTCATCCTAGTCAACTTCTGAGACCTTCTAACAACATGGACTTTTACTATGGCAGAAAATTATACGCACGAAATAATCAAGAAAGTACGTTCATCCCTCCGGGATAGAGAGATGAGGAACAATGATAGTGAAGTCACGGGACTTCAGGGGAAAGAAGTAAATATAATTTCAAAGGCGAGAGAAAATAATTAGGTTCAAAGAATTTGGAATGTAATCAAGGAATGAAGTCAAATATGTGGATGAGATCCTATACACTAATCCTAAATGCAGGCTTGCTCGGTACAGTAACGTAACCGAGGTAATATACTCTCGACCTGCATCGGCCACCACAAAAACATGTCACGTCCGAGTCCCAAAATACGTAGGACTAAAAATACGAAGTATGCTAGTCGTATGTATATGTCAACTCCAATATATGAAAACCATAATACATATGTACTCCAATATATGAAAACCATAATACATATGTACGATGTATTTATGAATAACAATTCACAAGTGGTATATATATTATCACAAGTTACATGCAACTAAATCTCATCCACAGCACAAGTCAATAAATAAATAAACTAAACCAATATAGATCCAAATGATCCAGTCCAAATTATTCGAAATAATAGTCGGGTGGAGGCAAATCTACTACCAAACTAGGATATAAATAGAATCTGTCTTCTTAAAATAAATAAACGATAGAAAAGTATCAACTCAACTACGAACCAATAGATACGAAGGTAAAGAGCTCCTCGTAAGGGAATAAAGTAGCAGGTCATGATCTTTGCTCCTCAAAATAGTCATGATCGTCTACACCTGACAAGGGACCAGATCCTCAGAGGGACGTAACAAGATACATAAAAGTATGCCGATAAAGTACTGAAAGTAAACATCCAACATGGTCGCCTAACCAGTCTATGTGATATGTAATTTAAGAACAACTTTTCTCGCGTATGGACTATCTGACTAAAATAATGGGATAGGCATAGTTCTCTCGGAGATCCAGGGGCCACTGGCATAACGTCTTTCGATCGGCATAGGCTTACAATAAATAATGGGGTCATAACGCCTCGCGTCTCTGGCGGAGCTTACGAGCCAAAAAGGAAAGTGTAAAGGAGTCACATACGCTTACTCATTGTTTTTTCCACCCAATGTTACTAATCGTGTCATATCCATGACACGCAAATACCTCTAGTAACTGCTAAGTCATATAACATCCAATTCTATTAGCAGTTATTTTCTATCGCACATCTCATACATATCGATGGTCAGTCAATACGCAAGTTCGTGATCTACATGAGACTCACAACTCGTGTAACACCTGTGTCAGGCTATATGAAACATAAAGATGCCTCAAAATCATGGGGTGGTCTCTTAAATGTAGGTCAATATGCATAATATAAATAAAAGACAAAGGACGACGCAATCGTCGTTGCACCCAAGTCATTTTTGGACGCACAGTTTTATATAACAAAATAAATAAAAATAAACAACAGAAAATAAATATGCAGCAAATGAATGTAACTAAGTAGTACTGTGGTAAGATATACTTGTCTGACAAGCAATTTGTGGAGTATGGACGTTCAGACAACAAACATCAGAAACCGGAAGGTAGGGACTGAAAGAACGTCTCTGGATGCTGAAATAAACATCACCAACGTCTCCGAAATCAGTGAAATAGTCAGAAAATTCTATAATTTCGTCCAATTTGGATAAATGGCTAAAACGGTAATTTCGGCTAAAGCGGAGTCCACATGTGGGTCACTTTGCACCGAAAAACGTGTCAAGGTCAAATGTCTCTAAATATGACGAATTATAAGTCAAAAATCCTATTCGACGATTACGAACTCAACGTTATGTCCAGTTTTTGAATTCCGATGAGCCGATCCTAAAATCGCTCGTCAAGTCAAATCGTAGGACCCGCAAAATGGCGATTCGGTTAACTGTTTTGGAATCGCGTGAAACTTGGGTCACAGGACCAGCGTGGTACCACGGATCCGTTAGCACAAGTTTCGTCCCGTTCCGATGAGCGATCACAAACTTCTAGGTATTTTGTAAAACGTCGATACGGGAGACTTTTTACGGATACGGATTGATTCCAGCATGCACACGCGTCCAAATCAGCTTTCGCAAAATCCCACACGTTAGGATATACCATACGCATCTTTTGGTACAATTAGTACGCAACGAGATGGTTCCGTTTGGCGGGACGCACTCCGTATCGCAAATTTTTGGGTTTTGAAAACATAATTTTTGGTCGTTTTGGAAACAGAATAATTTGACAAATAAAGCAAACTAATTAAAACTAAAAATAGGGTTTCGATCTAGTATAGGTTGTCTAAAAGTCTGTTCAAATAGATTTTCAAATTTCTCGATGTACGGTTCGAAAAACGACCTCCTAACCCACACCTCGGGACAATTTCTGTACCCAGAAATTTGTTATTTTTCTTGATTTTGGAACTCGATTTTCTTAGCGTACATCGCGAATTAACAAAATCATACTAATACAACTAGCACTATCATATACCCAATCACAATAATCTAAAGGAATAATGAACAAGAAGATAAATCAAATATCATTCTAAAAAATAGGAAACTAGACATGATATGGAAAAGAAACACTAGCCTAGATCTCTACAATTGTCACCTCAATGTCCACAGTGTAAGAGCAGTCCGGTCTATAGCAACACTCTGAGATCCCGTAATGGAGAGCACAAATCATTGAAAAATGTTATCCAATCAGGATTGGAGCGAAGTACACCTCTAACAGCAGTTCCAATAAATGATAAAGACTATATAACAGTAAATAAAGAGAATATACTAGATATATAGAGCATGGCAGGAAATATACATGAATAAGAAATGCAAGAAATACATACAAGAGAGATGAGCATTATATATAAGAGTCAGAAAATACAACCAAGTAAGTAAGTGAGTCCTAGCTTCAATATGTGATCGGCTTGGAAACTTTTGTTCAGGAATCATGACCTGGTTAATCATACGTGTGGTGTATGATTAACACTATGCAGGAAAACAAGAACTGCGGGATATGATCACATATCTACACTAACACTCTCCGTCCCCGACTGGTATAGTGGATCCAACTATGGCACGCTACGACATGAGATTCTCTGAGAAGGTAGCTAGTTTTCACAGGAATCCGTGTCCATACAAGTACAAGAACAACAGGACTTGCACTTGATACACCAGGAACCACCAGGAATAACATCTCATGACGGGATCCAGAAATACCAATCCGTGTAACTATGTGTCAAGAAGTCAAGGATATCTACACTAGATACAAGAAACATAGAAGATATTATAAACGAAAAACTATCAGAGAATGTACTCGTCTGAGGTCCGGAGCAATGAATATCAAATAGTGTCTGAACTGGAGTCCAAGTGACCTATATATATGATGTATCAAGGTCAAATAGTGTTTTGAAGTCAACAATAAATTTAATTAACTCAAAACTAGGTCACAATAGTCAAACTAGGTCAAATCTAGGTCAACACAGTCAGACTAGGCCATTTCCTAGTTTCTAAGTTGATTTTACCTATTTACAAGGTTTATAAAGTTATACTAGGTCTTAACAAATTTGTTTTTTAGGTGCTAACTAGGTCAAACTAGTCAATACTAGTTAATACTAGGGCACTACTAGGTTTCTAGGCTATACTAATAAGTTACTAGCATATATTACCTAATATATACTTTTACATATAATTTCTAGCAATACCTTAGCCTATAGCTATTTACCTTACCCCGTATCACGCATTTACCTAATACCTTAGTCCGTATCACAAATACCTTAACTATTAGTCAATACCTTAGTTCTAGGGTCAATACCTTGGCTAAACTAGGTTTTAAAGTCATACGAGTTAGCTATGATATAATAATATCATATATACTATATAGATATACTAATATATACAATAACTTAATACCTAGTCAATACCTTAGTATTACCTCATTACATAGCTATTACCTTAGTATTACCTCATCATCTTAAGCAATACCTTAGCTAATACCATTACCTTGACCATTACCAATACCCAATACCTTAACTCATACCTTGGTACCTAATCCATTACTCAAGCTAGACATTACCCTTACTATGGTATCTTAATCCAATACCTAATATCACAACCTTACCTTGGTATCCTAGTATTACCTCATACTAGTTCTAATATTTTTGTGTCTTGGTATTCTAAATACCTTGATACATCCTAGGATACCAGGCTCTAATTTACCCCACACATATCACACTTGTTTGTACATGGTACTATGGTACCACATTAGGTATCATATGATACCAACCCCCAAGATACTAACCCATGACCATAACCTACACTTACCTTACATCCAAGATTTTTACCCTACTCTTGGCACGTGACATCTTAATATTACCCATTGTCTAGTTCCAATACCCAATATTTTAGTGTCCTTACCAATACCTTATCTTTCTAGATACTTACCCAACTAACTCTAATACTAATACTTGATACCAAATATGATACCTTACTCAACCCCCAATACTCACTTACCCTCACTCATGATACTTGAATGTCATGATACCAATATCCTTATGGTACCCAAGTATCACACTAGTACATTGTCCCAAACTCTAATACCTTGACACATAACTTACCTATACTTGGCTCACTTGATAACCACTTGTATCAACACTAACACGCACATTAACTAACACATATTACCACACACATACACACACACACACACACACATATATATATATATATATATATATATATATATATATATATATGCTTGGCAACCTATGATACCTACACTCACTTGATATCCATACTACCTAGGCTCATAGGATACACAAAATGTCTGTCGTATAGTCAATTCTCTATTTGTAACCAATATTGCACCTATTAGATCCTATTCAATAAATTTTAGGGTAAAAATGTCCTAGCCCTTCGTATTAGCTTTCCGAAACTTCAAACGGATCGCATTTTCGTGTCCGGAAGCTCCTGGAATCACGAAAACAACGAAACACATTCGTCTTTCGGACACCTGACACTCAAACATTTTTACAGAAAGTTTGAGAACGAATTTGGCCTATTAATTTATATATTTGGAAAGTTAACTTCGATATGGTTCTTTTAAACAAAAAATGAAAGATTAATCGGAGTCATGAGTTAGGAGTTATAGCATTTCTAAGTTGCTATGACTACTAAAAACGAGGCTGAATACTATGACGAATTTGGGTTATTTTGGATAAAAGAACACATATATACATCAAATTTACCAATTTCACCTATATGTATCATGATACGGACTCTACGGGTTCAATTTTGGACACAAGAACACCTTCACACCATCAAATAAATATCAATAGTCATTATGACACAATACACACACTCAATGGACACAGTTGGATTTTTTTCCAAATTGAGTCCCAAAATCATGATACCAACTTAGATCTACCAAATTGAGGACTCCTAGTGCCTAGATCTACCATTGGAAAGTCAAATATAACCATAAAAAGGTTCCTACATGACCAAGGGGTGTTTCTAACCATGAAATTGAGAGAATTACCTAATGTTTTGGTAGGTTCTTTGGAGAATTCCGAATTTGGACACGGAAGGGATGAGTCGGACATGATCTCCTAGCAAGCTCCTCTCCCATGGATCTTTTTGTGCTCTCCAATGCTCTAGGCCTTCATGATGGTGAGAATGAGTGAAATTGAAAGTAGATTGAGTGGAATTGATAGAGAATTGGGTTTGCTTGGGGAAGAAGAAGCTTTGAAAAAAATGAGGCTAATAAGTGAAATAAAATGAATGGATGAGCCCTAAATTGAACTTATCTCTTATAGTAAGGTTTGGTCATGCCAAAAATTAATTGTTTTCCCTCTCCATTTGTCATGAATGAAATCTAACTAAAGGAAGGAATCTCTACAACTTAGAGGAATATTCTCTTCATGACAACTAAACTTAATTAATTCTAATTACTAAAGTCATGACTAACAATAATTAGCACTAACATTTGCAAATTCTAATTGGCTAGCCACTATCTAACACTAATATAATTCTAGGCAATTACTAATATAAAATAATATATAAAGATTTTAACAATATGTAAAATTATTAAAATATTCCTATGGTGGAAAATGGTAGTTTGTAGGAACCCTAGAGGAGGGTGAATAGGGTCTAGCTAATAAATCAAGCATAAATGATTAATAATAGACAATTTAAAAATTAAGTGTGCAAGAAGTAAAGCAGTAAGAATACTAACACCCGATGTATCCTGCTATCCTCCTCGAGGCACTACAGTCCCGGAAACTCTTGTCCGGCTTGAATCCACTATTAGCAAAATAGTTACACCACGAGCTTTGATTCGAAGGCCCGTTGACTTCTTACACAAGAGCTTTGATCCGAAGGCTCTCTAACTTCACACAAGCTTTGATCCGAAGACTTTTACACCTTAATCTCTTACAAGATTGTTTTGATCTTCTTACAACAAATATAAAGATCTAACTTTTACAATTCAAGAACACTCTAACACAATTTGTGGATGGGCAAATGAAAGATTTGGTGGAGTGTTTGTGGATAACCTTTGGTAGATAGAAAATTTTTAGGCTCAAAGGGATCAACCTTGAAAGAAGGGGTTCAAGGCTTTATATAGGCCACCACAAAGAAAGAAAAAATGCAACTTTCAGTTCGCGAACGGTATACCACCGGTATACTACAGTATATCGTAGGTATACCGGTCTGCAGTAGCAACGGCTATAAATATGACCGTTGGGATCATTTAATGCATATAATTCGACCGTTGGATTGCCAACTGAGATGAACTGGTATACCGTCGGTATAGACCAGTATACCATTGGTATGCCGGTCCAAACGACAACGAGCAACATTTATATAAAATCGCTATACCGTCAGTATACTTCAGTATACCGTCGGTATGCCAGTTTTCAGGCCAAAAATGATCATGGGTTATTTTCTACCCTAACTTTCGATTTTGCCATCTATTACTTGTGTTTTCTAAGACTTATTACAGACTCTAGACAGACTATGGCAGGTGCAGGCTTCTTCAGAGTCTGGAAAAGATGATGGCATAGCTTGGCTTCTTCCCTTAATAGATGGTGGCTTTTTTTCTTGACGGCAGTTGTCCTAAGATATCCAGATTGTGAAATATGAATACCTTTCGGGGGCTTCGTCCCTGAACCCTCACTGGAGTCGCTGCCCCCTCGACCCCCGTCCGCTGACCGGACAGCGGAACCCCCGAGTGCGTCTCCGGAGATGTTGTAGGCGGTTCAGAGAAATCTTGTAGGATGACGTCGCCTTTGGCCCATCATGATTTCTTCATTGCATACGTCAATGTTTGATCTTATTGCTTTTCTGCAAATACAAGTTAAGCAAACAAAACAATATACATAGTAGCAAGTATGATAATATTTAATGCATATTTGGACTATGCTAAGTTTAAGTATTCAAAGTAGTGATAGCATGAATATTAGTGATGTCATAATGTTAAATAGAATAAATTAACCATATTCAAAAATATAGTTAGATCATTGGGCTAACAATCTCCCCCTTTTTGATTATGGCAACTCGGTTCTATTTAAGATGGCTTTAATAGAAGCTCATATCACTAAATAGTTTACAAGTTTGCTCTCTTTTCTCTATCCCTCCTCATCTAACTGTACTTAGATTTATTGTGTTAACTGAAGATAGCATTGTTTACTTGATAACCTGTTCTTAGTCATTGTAGACAGTTTTCTGTCATTGTTTGAAAAGAAAACCTCGTAATTATTTGCAATACTTGCTTAATAATTAGCGATTCTGGGCAATTTGTCAGCTTTAAAGTTTTATGCAAAAACCAGTTGCAGCACTTTATTATTTTCAGAAATAGATGTCTGGTTACAACACTTCTGTTTTGCTTCTTACATAGGCTTTCTTTTATATAGGTCCAAGTAGGAGGGTCTCCATTGTATAAAATTGAAAGGAAGCTCGGTAAAGGAGGATTTGGACAAGTATATGTTGGCCGGCGTATTTCAACTAACAATACAAATGATAGGATGGCTGGTGCCAATGCTGTAGAGGTGTGTTCTTTTGTTGCTATGCTTCTAATGTAGACTTCAACACCTAAATGCTGTCTAAAGTGCTGTCTTAATCAAACTTTATTTTTTAAATGTGCCAGGTTGCACTAAAATTTGAACATAGAACCAGTAAAGGTTGCAATTATGGACCGCCTTATGAATGGCAAGTTTACAAGTGGGTATTATGCTTATAATTTGTTTTGTTTCCCAAAGTTTGACTTGAGACTGAAGATTATTTCTTACTCTCGTCAATAATCATGTGTAGCACTCTTGGTGGCATTCATGGGGTGCCACGTGTACACTTCAAAGGACGCCAGGGGGACTACTATGTAATGGTGAGGATAATGCCCACAAACTTACTGGTTACAACCAATCCTTCAGTATTTTATACATATGTTATTGTACTGGCACCATTAACAATGTAGGTTATGGATATGTTGGGGCCCAGTTTATGGGATGTCTGGAACAATAATGCTCATACGTTAGTTTCTATACCTTGGTTGCTATTTCTTTTCCAAGTTTTTGTTTTAACCCAACCTCTTACATTTCTTTTGATCCACGTAGAATGTCAACTGAAATGGTTGCATGCATTGCTATTGAAGCAATATCTATACTAGAGAAGATGCACTCAAAAGGGTGGGTCCTTTTTTGCTGCATGAGCTAATAAGTTAGTTACAGATTTATTAGTGTAATCTATTTGTACCTCTATGATATGATATCAACATTTTATCTTCAAACACTGCTTGTGATAGATATGTGCATGGAGATGTGAAGCCTGAAAACTTTTTGCTTGGACCTCCTGGTACCCCTGAAGAGAAGAAACTATTTCTTGTTGATCTTGGTTTAGGTATATCACTATCTTGTATTGAATTTGAACATATTACTCTATGACATGTCTTGCTATTGTCTAGTGGAGAAATGTATACTTTTAAGGATTACTTGCATGGATATTATGCTTACTATGAATTGTTTGAATATCAGCCACTAGATGGAAGGATACATCTTCAGGCCTGCATGTTGAGTATGACCAACGGCCAGATGTTTTCAGGTGATTGGGATAACTTATTTCTACTGTACTCTTTGGTGGGAAAGAGTCGATTTTGCATCTTCATATTGATCCTTATGCTCCATTTCTGTTTCTCTGTGGTCCATTGTACAACTGGAAATTACAGAGGAACGGTGCGCTATGCTAGTGTGCATGCTCACCTTGGAAGGACAGGAAGCAGGAGAGATGATCTAGAATCCCTTGCTTACACTCTTATCTTTCTTCTCCGTGGCCGTTTACCTTGGCAAGGATATCAGGTGCAACTGTATAGATAAGTATATATGTCTTTGGAATTTTTAATTTTTCTCTTTTCTCATTTACGTGTTATCTTGTACCTGTAGGGAGAAAATAAAGGTTTTCTTGTCTGTAAGAAGAAAATGGCCACATCTCCAGAGACACTCTGTTACTTTTGCCCTCAACCTTTCAAACAATTTGTCGAGTATGTGGTCAATCTGAAGTTCGATGAAGAACCTAATTATGCTCGATGTATTTCTCTTTTTGATGGCGTAGTAGGTCCAAATCCAGATATTAGGCCAATCAACACAGATGGTGCTCAAAAGGTGAAGCAAAGTACTTCTTTAAAGTATACAATGTGCATATGATTAATTCGATTGGTGAAGTATCATCCTAACAGAATTTATCTTCGGTTGAACGCTGTAAAGCTTATATATCAGGTTGGTCAGAAGAGAGGCCGACTGATGATGGAGGAAGACGACGATGAACAACCAAAGAAGAAGATCCGAATGGGGATGCCCGCAACACAATGGATTAGTGTTTATAATGCCAGACGACCAATGAAGCAAAGGTGCTCGTTTTGCATGATTGCATAAACTGTGAATACATCATGACACAACAGAATACTTCATTTCTTTTTCTCCCTTATTGTTGCAGATATCACTACAATGTTGCGGATGGTAGGCTTGCACAGCACATTGAGAAAGGAAATGAAGACGGTTTATATATTAGTTGTGTTGCTTCTTGTGCAAATTTGTGGGCTCTGATTATGGACGCAGGCACTGGTTTTATTGCTCAAGTTTATGAGCTCTCACCACATTTTCTTCATAAGGTGATTACCTATGCACTTAATGCCTCTATTGTATATTTGTTTAGTTCTCCAATTGTTGTCCTGCCTTTTAGGCACTTGTTCTAGCTTCAAAACTTGTGGCTGTGTTTTTTGCTAGTCTCAGGATATGCTCACAAATTTCCATACTCTCAATAATTTCTGTTGTACTTTGGTTCTGTTATAAGGAATGGATTATGGAACAATGGGAGAAAAACTATTATATCAGTGCATTAGCAGGGGCAAATAACGGCAGCTCTTTGGTAGTTATGTCTAAAGGTATATCGTCTAAAGGTATATCTTCTTAATTTGTTGTCGTGATGGAGTTCTTAGTATGAAGTGGTTCTAATGGCTCGTAATGGTGACTCTTGTTTAGGAACTCAGTTCGCACAGCAATCCTATAAAGTTAGTGATTCATTTCCCTTTAAGTGGATAAACAAAAAATGGAGAGAAGGATTCTCTGTCACTGCCATGGCCACTGCAGGAAGCAGATGGGGGATTGTCATGTCCCGAAATGCAGGCTTCTCGGATCAGGTCTTAGACTTTCTCTCTCTTTCCCTTTTGGATCTAATCGAATATTAAAATAAAGTGAGTTGGCATAATTATTTCTTTTATTGATTTTCCGGTTCTTGTCCAGGTTGTTGAACTTGACTTCTTGTACCCCAGCGAAGGTATTCATAGAAGGTGGGACAGTGGATATCGTATTACTGCAACTGCTGCAACATGTGATCAAGCTGCACTTGTTCTAAGTGTGCCCAGAAGAAAACCTGCAGATGAAACACAAGAAACACTCAGAACATCTGCATTTCCTAGTCAACATGTTAAGGTGGTTTTATGGCCTATTTAGATGCGTCATCTTCATTATTTTTTTGATGTTCGATCTTCACTTGATAAACTCAATCTATGTTGGTCACTGAAGTTTTGGTGCTAATCTTTGCAGGAGAAATGGGCAAAAAATCTGTATATTGCATCTGTTTGTTATGGTCGAACAGTTTCTTGAATCTCTTCATTTGTGATGGAGGCAACTGCTCACTCAACATTATTCATTTTGCTGTCTTAGTGGGTTGAGAAGCCAATCCCTCTTGGGAGTGTCCGTGTTGGGCTTATAGACTCCTACCGTCCTATATGCCCGCCACAACTAACACATGTTTCAGTATCACTATCAAAAGTTTTTGGTATGCCCTTGTACGAGCTATGAAATATGGGATGATGGGAATCTTTAATTATTCTCAAAATTTGTATAGTGAATAAATGTTTATTTTATTGGTAAGAATAGATGGTTCTTAATGTTAAATTGTTGACCGATGCTAACCTGATACTAACATTCACTTAACCTCTCTCTCTCTCTCTCTCTCTCTCTCTCTCTATATATATATATATATATATATTTGTCTTGTCCTGTCTGGGAAATTGGAACCGACAAAAAGAGTCGACATCTGTTTAACGAAAGCTCTGAAGGGTCTGGTCAATGCCTCATTACATCCTCTCAGCATGGAGCTGGGCTTCTTACTTCTTAGCTGACCCCTTTTGATAGGAAAACATTTGAACAATGGTTTTTTATAAAAGAAAGTTTTGGTATGTGCATGTCTCTGTTTGCGGATATCTATGCACGTGTATGTCCCTAGGTCCTTATTGTAGAACATTTTTATTAACTGCGGTGCATGCCAAAGATTGTTATTTAGTGATGAGTAATGCTCAGAAGAATGTTATGTACTAATTCGCTTAGTCTAGTTAATTCTACAATGTGTTGGTGAAATAATATCCATCTCCTCCTGTTATTACCTTATACAACTAATTACTCCAATCTTGTGATAAATGTTGAATCTTGTATTGACAAAGTGTACAAAGACTAGTAAGTTAAGTGGATGTTAATAATTGCAAGTCTGAGGTCCCTTTTTCATTTCCCGACTTATGATTCTAAAATTTATGTTGATGTAATCTTCATTAATGGTATGCCTGCGCAATGCAAGGTTTGGGTTTATCCATTAGCTGGTTTGAGGTGCCTATTGCATCACAAACTTCAATTATTGCAGATATTCCTCTTCTACCTAGAACTTGTCCAAATATATCACTTTTTTGACTAACCAGCTTTGCTGCTGCTTTAGATAGTAGTTTTTGATATGATTGTGAGAACAACTGATACACATTTCATGTTTGTGGATGTTCAAAAGTCATGAAGGTACTGAGTATATGTAGAAACTCTTATTCCATTTTCTGAAGTGATAACCAGTGAAATCATCAACCAAGTAATGTTTTATGAGAATATACCTCGTGGTGTATATATAGCACCTGGGTTTGGTTGCCACTGTGATGGTATCCAAGGTAAGATGGTATGCATTGTCTCATTTGTATGTCTGAAAAAATATGGTAACTGTTCACTGGGCTTGACTGGTGGTATCTCACTTTGCATTTTTAACGGGGTTCTGTCCGCATCAGAGAAGCGAATATGATTGTATTTCATTTTGCTCCAAATGATTTGGTAAGATGGTATGCATTGTTTCATTTGTATATTTCTGGAAAAAAATATATTAATTGTTCATCGGGCTTGACTGGTATCTCACTTTGCGATGTTAACAGGTTTCTGTCCGCATCAGAGAGAAGCAAAGATGATTCTATTTCATTTTGCTCCCAATGATTTGGTATGTATGATGTTCTAGATGAGCTATTGCGATTGTTCGCTGTCTGTTATATTTGTTTTCTTCCTTCACATTGGATGGTTTTCGGTTGAAATGGGATTCTAAGGATTGGTGCATGTACGTGCTCTGGAAACCATTTCTGAATTTCTTTGAAAATTTATTTATATTAATATTGGTTTTATCAAGTGATGTGTTAAAGTTTATTAATGTAATATCAGATTTGACAATAAAATACCTGCTGACATGATTAGAAAAAAAAAAAAAAAATTTGCCACAAGCAACTGAAGTATTGATAGGGGCAATTCTTGTTCAATATCTTCTAGCAATGCTCTAGGTATGATGTTACTTTGTTGTAAATAGTGATCTGCTCACATATTTAAACAATGTTTTTTCATCATTACATAAATAAATTAGTTGAACTCTATTTAATATCCGTGCTTGATGCAAATTTTAGTTTCAACTTGAACCTTGTTCTTCGTTTTAATTTCAATTTCTTGTTTGCTCTCTCTATGTTTTTCACTTTTCCCCTCAAGTTTCTCTAGATATTTATTTTACGTTTTTTTAACCTTTTTTGAGAAATTAGAAAGGTTATTTTATAGCGTTTCAGGAATAGCCATCACCAAATGTCATCATAAAAGTTGTATCCGTATTGTTTTACACAGCGGACCCCATTCTGATGGAAGAAGACGGTGGATACCAACTAAGGCCACACTGCTGCATAGGCCACCTTCATCCCAATTTACCAAAGTAGATAGATGGATCCCTAGTCGATACGTGGGGTTGTGGGTGATTGATAGAAAAAGAAATTATGCAGAAGGAATAACAAGACACAATTGGATTTAAGTGGAACCAAATTCGAAACCAACCAGGATGAGGGCTTTTGTAGAGCGGATGAGAAATAACTCTTTTATGCAAAATTTTATCAAAATTTATTGATCGATAATAAGTAGCACACAGTACAAACTCAAGAGAAATTACATAAATAAAACTGGAAACTTAAGCATACATCACTGAGAGGCTGAGCCTCTATTTATAATACATATTGTCTGCATTGGCTGACCGGGTGACTGGCATGTGTTAGTCACAAAGATTCTCTATTATTTTCAGATCACGAATAGTGGTATGTGTCCGTCTACATCAACTTTATTTTATTTGCCTTTTCTTTATAGTGGAGCATCTGCGCCGAAAGTTGTCTATGTGGGGTCCACCAATGCGGACCATTATATTAAAGTGATTGTTCTTTCCAAAATGTAAAGCATTTGCTTTCTCAAAAGTAAAAATATTCTGCCACGTGTATTCGAACAAATAAAATGAATTATTGTATTTCTTCATCATCATCTTCATCTGAAGATACTTGAGTAGCGACTCTATGATGCATCCTTTTGAAGAAGGTTGCAGAATCTCCTTCAATATTATCTTCTACCATCCTGTCTGATCTGGAAGAGCTAACAGAGTAATTATCTGTCTCAAAGATTGATTCAAATTGAGTCTGCATATATTGGAGACATTTTTTCTTTAATTCTTCCTCAGTTATTCGAAGATTTCTTCTTCTTAACGAATCCTTTAATTTTTTCATAGGACTATCTTCAATTATTTCTCTCTTTAATTTATCTTCCACAAGGACCTCATTCTCCTTGATAGATTTTTGTACAATTTGTACTTTTTCTTTCTCATCAATTCGATTCCACCATTTGATCAAAAATTTTCTGGCCAAAATAGAAAAATTATTGTGATTATATTCACCTTTAATTATCCATTTGAAAATATATGGTATTTCAAAATGGATGAAATAATACATTGTACTCTTCCTCTCGAAAAGTTTGTCAGCATTCTGACACAAAGAGTATGATTGGGTCCAGGTAGCAAATAATTCCTGGAGAGAATGAGGTAAGATTTTTAAAGTAGTTACAAATTGTAGCCACCATCGAATAAACCAAGCAGGAATTACCTGTTTCAGAATTTCTGGACAAATTTGAATGAACCAAGAATGCTTCTGTTTACTATTGTCAAAGTAGAAGACCTTGGTAAAAGCTTCAATATAATCCCAATAATTATAGGGAGCATTGATTCCTCTATCTCGATGAACTAATTGTTTAGTTCTATTATAATGAAGTCCCCATGATTGAGGAGTAATTAAGTAACGAATAATAATTTTGTTGTAATTGACGTCACTGCAAAGATCATTGGTCTTCTGATAGAAATGTTCTATCTCAACTGATTTAGTTGTCAATATGATACCTTCATAGACATTCCAGTCTTTTTCCTGTAGAGGAAACATATTAGCTTCCAAATATTTGTCCTTCAATTTCCTCGGATCATCCATTAGTGGAATATCTGAATTCTCCAATTGTAGAATTTTTTCAGAATTATTTTTCTGGTGAAAATTGTTTCAACCTCAACAGCCTGCTTGTATGAGGAGACATTGGTTTCCTCGGATTCTTGTATATGAATTCCTCTATTAGAGGATTCCACATTATTTTCAAGAACAATTTTCTTGAAAAATCTTGACTCATTGGAGCCAGCAGTCATGGGTCTAGGAACCCATGGTTGTTTTCCTTTGTCTCTCTTATTCATAGTCTTATAAAAATTCACTAGTAAGAAAGTCACGAAGTGAATTGTCAGTTCCTTTAATATATTCAATTTTTAAATCAAATATGGCTAATTCAGCTTGCCATCTAGAAAATATTTACTTAGACGCTAAATTTTTAACATCTTTTTCTAAGACATTCTTAGCATTGCTACAATCAATGCGTAATAAGAATTTCTTATTAAGTAAATCATCTTGAAAGTTATGAATGCATTGAATAATTGAAAGAATTTTTTTCTTAATAGTGGAATAATTAATTTGAGTATCATTCAATTTATCCGAATGATATCTCACTAACACTTCTTTATTAGTTCCAGGATTGAGTTGTTTCAGTATCCTACCATAGCTAATATTACTGGCATCAGTTTCTACATTTTTAAACCACTCAACATTAACTAAGTGTAAGCAAGGTAAATTTTTTACCTTCTGCTTTATTATTTTTACTGCTTCAGTGTGAGCTTTGTCCCACGGAGCAGGATTTTTTCTTAATCTTTGATACAATTTTTTTTATCATTTGCGATATTCTTATAAAACTCAGATACATAATTTAATGCACCCAAAAACTGCTGTAACTGTTTATTATCAGTTATTTCATCAGAAAATTTAGAAGCAAATTATATACTTCTATTTATTGAAATTATTGTGTTATTTACAATATTATGTCCCAAAAATCTAATTTTTTGCTGAAAAGTTTCATTTTTTGGACAGAAATTACTAAACCATTTTTAATAGCTAAGTGTTTAAACACATTGAGGTGTTTAAAGTGCTCTTCTATTGTATTAGAGAATATCAGTATATCATCTATATAAGATAATATAAAATTAGAATGCTGAATGAATATTTCATTCATAATATTCTGAAATTCTTAAGACGCATTCTTCAAACTAAATGACATTACATTCCATTCATAATGACCAAAAGCGGCGGTAAAAGCAGTTTTATACTTATTATTTTCGTCAATTTGAATTTTGTCAATAACCTGATTTCAGGTCAAACTTAATAAATTATTGCTTTCGCTACTCTATTAAGTAGGTCCATTTTATTAGGGATTGGATATCTAATCCATTTTAAAATCTTATTTAAAGGTTTATAATTAATTACAAGTCTTGAAACACCTCGTTCCTTTTCAGCATTATATATTATTGACATAAAATGCTGTGCAACTACATGGGGAGTATGACTTGCGAATTAGTTTTTTATCCAATAAATCTTGGATATCTTTTTTGCATAGTTCAAGATATTCTTGATTCATTTGATAAGGTATTGCCTTGATCGGAACATTTCTTTCATTAACGGAATCCTCATAAGGAAGAGAAACTATATGTTGTTTTCTATCCCAGTCAATGTTCCTTCTTTGAACCAAAAGCTAGATGTCTAGTAGATTTCTCTTTGAGCTAATAGCATAAAACTTTATGGTAGAATTACAAAGTCTCGATATCATAATATCTTCAAGCCCATTTTTTTTTTGTGTCCTCGACCAGCTGGTGCTTGAGACCTTTGGTGAACGGATCCGCCAGGTTTTTCTGGCTCCGAACATCAATCACGACAATGACTCCGGTCTTTATCAGATCATTCACTGCCATGTGCCTCAACCGCACAGTCATCTTCTTACCATTAAAGAGGTTATTTGATGCCATTGTTGCAGTCATCTGGTTGTCGCAGTATATCGGTACCACCGAAATCTGCGCACCAACCAATGGAAGATCATACATGAGCTCCCGGCCGAAGCCATTCTGCTTTATTTGTTGCAGCGTCAATGCATAAAACTTAGATTCCATCGAGGAATGCTAGAGCATAGTCTGCTTCTTCGACTTCCACGATATAGCAGCTTCACCCATGGGAAAGACGTATCCTTCCGTGGACCTTTTGCTCTCTACTTCTGAACACCAGCTTGCATCACTGAAGTCTTCTACTAATGTCGGATACCCGCTATAGTGCAGCGCATACTTCTGAGTCCTCCTGAGATATCTCATCACTCTCTTCACAGCCTTCTAGTGTTTCACACATGGGTTGCTCGTGAATCGACTCAGCATACCCACGGCGAAAGCAATGTAAGACCTTGTGGCAATTGTTGCATACATCAAACTCCCGATGACGCTTGAATACTCCAGCTGCTCGACGCTTTTTCTAGGATTTGACTTCAGCTTCTCGTCACACCTGTACGGAGTATCGATTCCTAGAAGATCCTGATATCCATAATGTGTGAGCATCTTCTCAATATAATATGACTGTGACAGTGCCACTCTAGTGTCCGTCCGAATAATCTTTGTCCCGAGGATAACATCAGCTTTCCCTAAGTCCTTCATACTGAACTTAGATGAGAGGAACGTCTTTGTCTCAGTGACATATACTAGATCCGTACATAGGATTGTAGAAGCATAAAAAATACGCTGGGGAATCATACGCGTAAAACCCTCAACATGCAGGAAGCCCGCGTAAAACAGAGCTCCGGCACTGGGTGGCATAAAACATGGCTTCAGAGCCATTGGCGTACAACAGAGCTTCAACGTTGTTCAGCGTAAAACATAGCTCCAGAACTACCCGCGTAAAGCAGTCCTTCCAAACTGCTTCGGCGTAAAAATGTTGCTACATCGCCACTTCGGCGTAAAACATGTCTGCTTTTAATGCAGCGGAAAATTGTACGAGGAACTCTTCGTATTCCTCTAATGAACCTGTCAGTCGAAGCAGTGAACCTGACTCCTGACAAAGAGTACTGCACGACTATCAAGAGGACGGCTGTTATGATGATTCTGCACAGAGCCCCAGACTGTCGTCTAGTGACATAACCCTTGATATAAGACGTCGTTTACGCATTCAAGGAATACACTGCCTATTCTACACAAGCAGAGATGAGCTTTACGCTCAGGATGAGACGAAACCAACCGCCACGTCAAAAGCTGTTCTTCGTACAAAACTCGAGGCACGTCTCTGCAGTTAATGCGCGAGATGGGGGCAGATATCTGCATTTAATGCACGAGATTTGGTTCTACTTTTAATGACTGGGAGAGCTATAATTAGGGTTAATACGCTCACATCATCATCCCTGCACATTACGCCGACCTGGCTATTTTCAGCTATAGGAGTACGCCGTATGCTATCTCCTCGAAATACGCCAACCTGGCTATTTTTAATTATAGGAGTACGCCGTATGCTATCTCCTCGAAATATGCCAACTCAGGCTATATTTGCAAAGGTGCATGATAAGGCTATTTGGCCCAGAATACGCTCAAGACCTCAGTCAAGGAAGAATAACTGGCTATCTTTACGCTGGTTACCTATCCATGCAGCATCAAACTTTACGCAGAATTTGGCTTCTACGCCAACATGACAGCTATTTGGCTTCTACGCCAACATGACAGCTACTTGGCTTATATGCCAACATGACTTCTATTTGGCTTCTATGCCAACTTGACAACTATTCAGCTTCTACGCCTACTCGGCTTTTACGCCATTAGAACATCTATTTGGCTTTTACGCCAACGAGACAGTTATTTGGCTTTTATGCCAACCATCTCTACGCAAGGGACAGTTATCTACGTGGCTTGCATGCCGTGATCTTCGATGAGCGATTATACGCATTACCTCTGTAAACCCCCTCGATTAATTCTATAGATAGTCAGGTAGGGATTGGAAAATTTTGGATTAGCAGCAGATGTTGAGGTTTAGAGTAGAGTTGCTTTTGTCCGTTAATTAATTAAACCCTTGGCGCCCTACCGTTGCTATTTTATTCGGAGCCCAATATCAGCCCATAAAATCCATCGGACTATTGTACTTCTGACTTGATTCGCCAATATAGGCACTGGACTTTTCCGTCACACAAAAATCAAATCCGTTGTGCCTTAAATTAATCGCACAACTTCCTGTATCATAAATCTCATATTTAATTCCGTGTCAGACACCTGTGTCGTTACCCTCAATTTTGAGATACCAACTTAACCCGATGAGCCGGACCAACTAAAGGGTCCAAGACTAACTCCAAGCCCACACCATTTTTGACCTTTGCGTCATTTCCAAATTTTGACCCCAAGTGCCCCCATTTAATTTAAAAGCGCGGGACACTTTAATTCTATTTAAATCGGGGATACCAATTTTGTCTAATCCTATTTTAATCCCCAATTAATCCCAATGACCATTTAATTAAACCCATGCCAAACACACAACACCCCCTCACCATACAAATCACCAAACACCTTTTCCCCATAATTTTTGCATTATTTCATGTGTTCGTGCAATTTCCCGAATTTAAGGGGCTTAGTTGCAATTTATTGAATTAGGTGTCCTCACCTCATTGGCCAAGACCAAATGGAGAGCCTACCCTTCTTTGACCGTAGTCAACATTCTTCCCCTTCCTTTGCATGAAGAAACCCAATCCTCCATGTTAAATCCTAGCCCTCCATTTGAATTGGAGCATCCCCACCACACACTCACATCACCAACCCCTATAAAGTGTCTCTTCCTACACTCTTTCCCAAGCAGGCCCTAATCCCAACACCTAGGGAAAATCACCCCCTCTCTCTCTCCTCCCTCCTCCATATTTATCCATACATATTTCTTCTTCTTCTTCTTCCTTTCTTCTTCCTGGAAAGGGTCTTTCCCACTCCGACCGACTGACCCACTCCGGCGACCGTACCCCGACTCCGATTGTCCCCGATCCGGTCTACTGCTAGCACCCCGACTCCGACTGTCCCCGCTCCGGTCTACTGCTAGCACCCCGACTCCGACTGTCCCCGCTCCGGTCTACTGCTGACCCGCATCCTGTTCGAGCCTCCCCCGCGGCGGCTCCGGCCTGATCCACCATCAGTCCAATTTCAGGCATCCCCCACCATCCACCTCAGTCCCCCGACCCTACTATCGACACTCCAGCACCCCGCTCCGGCCTACTGTCGACTCTCCAACCCGCGTCGAGCCCACTTCCCATTCTCCTCCTCTCCGTCGCTCGAGCCATTGCTCCGGCGAGTCCATCCGATCTCCACCACCATGAGCTATCATCTCTACCACCACGAGCTATCACCACCACCACCATTACACCCATCTAGTTCGGCCACCCCCGACCTCAGTCCGACCATCACCACCACCTCACTCCGGCCATCGACCCCCCCCCCCCACGTCGTCGAGGTATAACTCTCCCCTCACCTTGTCTTTTAATTACATATTATTTTTAGTTAAGTTATGATTAGGGTTTTTATATGTGGTTAGTTAGGTTTTCTTTAACACAAAATGTATGGGAGGATTAGGGTTCTTGATATATGGTTATGTACCTTAGCTAAGCTTGTGTTTAAATCATGGTTGTGTTGATGTAGTGTAGTATAGATGAGCATGTGATGATATTATGAGATTGGGATTAATGGTGAGTTTAGGGTTTGATTTAAATTTGAGGTTATGAATATTTTGCATGGTTGAAAAATAAATGCTAAATCAAATATTTACGGTTTAAATAGGGTTTGATTGAGGATATGAAATATCTACATGCGAGGATGGAAATCAGGATATAAAGTGAGGTTGGATGTTTAATGCCATATGAGACAGTTATCCTAATTGTTAAACGCGCATTGGTTATTGTGTTTTAGCTGTTTTAAAACTATGACTGAAAATAAAATAATAATTTAAAGGTTGATGGACATTGGGAACAGGTGATTGAATTTAAGATAGGTATTATATCGGATCATGAATCAGAGATTGAGGACTGTAAAATATTAGTTAATTATTTGAGATTGAGACTGAGCGTAGGTATAGATGTGTGTCGCATCCCTGTTTGACGTGGAATAGATGATTGATTTTGGTTTGTATCTCATCTCTAGGTACTGCGGGATCTGAGGACTTGGATGTGGTACCAGAACTCCATCATCATCAGCCGCACGCAGGCAAGTGTACCTTGTCACCCTGTATTTCAGATTTCAGATATTTGTTGTTCTTTATGTACTTTGTGCACGTATTTATGTTGACGTTTAATACTTCGCGTCCAGATCACAACCGGGTGCAGACGTTCGTCGTAACGTCTTAGAATGATTGCTAGATGTTCGTAACACCTCGATGTACGTACCTGAGTATATCGACACTCCAGGACACATTTATACACTGTGATCGTGCCAGATTCCTGTATCCTGATACTGACATCATGACCAGAGACTGGGACGACCTTAGGGTCGCGTCTGTTGAGTTATTTCTGTGTGTCGAGACTGTTAGATAGAGGTTCAGGATCAGCGTACCATCGTTGACTGCTTGGGATGGGAAAGACAGTTACTAGACGTTTGGGCTCCTCTGCACGCGCTTATATATGTATATGTACTGTTTCTGTAGTGATCCTGTATCTAGTGTAGTGGTATCACCCGTGTGACTCTTTGCCCGGAGCTGCAGTACGTCCCGTGTGTCTCCGTGTCCGGAGCTACGGTTTTATTTTAGATAGCTCACGCGTCGAACATTATCTTCAAACTGTGTCACACTTGTTTGGTTATGATAGATTACCCTGTCGTTGCACTTGTACTTTCTGTTATACTTGGCATGCTGTATTTCTGTAGCTTGTTACGTCCCTCTGAGGACCTGGTTCCCTGCCAGTTTTGCAGCATAGACGCTTACGGAGCACTTGGAGATACGGATGGAGTGGCATGTCTTGCAGGCACTGTACCAGGTACCCATATCATTTCTACCGGTATTATGGTTACTTATTTCATATTGATCATTCATCTGCTGTTGTAGCCTAGTTTTTGTAGACTCATCTCTTCTCGAGTCTATTCGAGTTTGTGTGTTATTGGGTGGCCGACTTTAGCACATATAGTTCTTTCTTGTATACTGCTGTACATTGTGGATTGAGACATAGAGGTTTACATTTATGGGATATCTAGATAGTGCCCTTCATATTATGCAGCTTATACGTATTCGAGTCAGACCAGAGTCTGGTCGAATGCGTAGTTGGCGTGTCACGTATTTCCGGTCCTACGTATTTTGGGACCGGGGCGTGACATATTTTTGTGGTGGCCCATGCAGGTCCGATTTAAATCGTCTTGGTCACCTGACTGTGCCAAGCGAGCCTGCAGATTAGGAATAGATATTATGATTGTGTATAGAATCTCAATCCATAATCAATTTTTTAAAAACTCACTTTGTATGTGATTATCGCCCTTGGACTTCCAATTTGTATTCGTTCAATTTCCGTCAATATCGTTATCATTGTTTCTCATCCCCTATTATTCGGGAAGGCGAACGCTTGCGCCTGATGGTTTCTTCTAGAAGAAGATTGCAGTTCAGACAACAGAAGACGTGATTCGTGTAATATTCCCTGAGAAGATTGTTACCATGAGTAGGATAGATTGATAGGTTCTTTTGGATTCTAGAACTAGTGTGGAAGGTTAGCAAGAGAATTGGACCCAGTAGTACCCTACCCGTGCTTGAGATAGCGGTGATCTTGGAAGTATTGGGAGCTGGAAGGATTATTGATCATGACCTAGAATAATTTATGAAAATGCATAGTCCGATGATGGAAACTAGTGGTTGTATATGATAGCAATACCAGGGACGATGTTATGGACTAGAGGATAAAATTTAAGGCTCACACTTGAAAGATAATGATCTGATTTCGGGAATTCTAGTTTATGCTTGGGTGATACCATTATTATAATTGCAATATGTGACCCGGAGCAATAAATGACAGAAAGAAGAGATTTTGAGGAATAAAAACTTTAGGGAAAACTCTGAGGAGAAGAGAAATTATACATTAGGCCAGGAAGAATTTTTCTCTTGAGAGGATTAGTGTTGTAAACAGAATTGGAAAATTTATTTTGAGGTTGAGTCTGGACGATGACACCGTCCTAGCATGAGTTGATTGAGCCAATACCACGCGACACTAGATTGTCGACGTAGTTGCATTATTTTTAGGCCATCAGATTACCTAGGTTTGAGTTTCTTCGGGGAGCCCGGGAGTATGGTGCCCATCTACCTTAGGGGCACACAATGCAAGGTGAACCAGTGTACCCCCGCATTATATCAGAGTTTGAGGATGTGATTCTAGAGAACCTTCCGGGCCTGCCACCTGACAGAGAGATAGAGTTTGCTATAAAATTGAATCCAAGAGCCGAGCCGGTTATTTTCCCGTCTTCAGACTAGCACCGATAAAGTTGGTTGAGTTAAAGGTCCATTGTAGAGGATCTCTTAGACAAGGGTTTAAGTCGGGCTAGTATTTCTCCATGGAAAGCAACCATCTAAATAGTGCCGAAGAAGGATGAGACAGTATACTTGTGTATTGATTACATGGCATTAGATGCCGTAGCGATAAATAACAAGTATCCTATGCTGCGCAGCGATAATTTATTTGATTAGCTTAGCAACGCATCTTGTATTCACGAAGATCGATCTTAGATCAGGCTAACATCATATCAAGGTACGGAGATAAGACATTCCGAAGACGACGCTTCGGATGAAGTATGGATACTATGAGTTTCTAGTCATGCTGTTTGGTTTAACCAACACGCCAGCAGTATTTATGTGTTTGATGAACAATGTCTTCCACCAGTACTTAGATAAGTTCATAGTGGTGTTCATCGACGTCTTGGTATGTTCCGAGAGCCAGGAGAAGCACGAGAGACATCTCAGGATCGTGTTGGAGACGCTGAGACATGAGAGTTTGTACGCCAAGCTCAGCAAATGTGAGTTCTGCTTGGATAGAGTACCGTTTCTGGGACACATAATCATCGGAGATGGACTGTCAGTTGACCCAGAGAAGATAGCTGCAGTTGAGATATGGCATACCCCTACATCAGTCACGGAGGTTAGGAGTTTCCTCGGACTTGTCGGATATTATCGGAGGTTCGTGGAAAACTTCTCGAGGATAGCTGCGCCTATGACGCGACTGACGCGTAAAGGCGAGGAATTTTTCTGGACCGACGAGTGTCAGGCGGCTTTCGACGAGCTGAAGAAGCGTTTGACATCAGCACCGATTTTGACACTACCTTCAAGATCAGGAGGATTTATAGTGTACAGTGATGCGTTTGGGAGCGGATTAGGATGTGTACTGATGCAACATGGCAAGGTGATAGCCTACGCATCGAGACAGCTGAGAGTTCATGAGAAGAACTATCCGACATACGACCTAGAGCTAGCTGCAGTGATATTTGCACTAAAGCTATGGAGACATTACCTTTATGGTGAGCGTATTGAGATTTACACAGATCATAAAAGCCTGAAGTACGTCTATGCGCAGAAGGATCTCAACATGAGGCAGAGGCGCTGGCTAGAGTTGATGACAGATTATGACATTGAGTTGCAGTACCACCCTGGCAAGGCGAATGTCATAGCAGATGCCTTAAGCAGGAAGCCCATGGCATACTTTTTGATGACTCAGCGGCAATTGCTAAAGGATCTCCAGGAGCTTGGGATAGAGATTGTATTGCCAGGCATGGATGGACAGATGGCCAGTCTCGAGGTTCAGTCTACACTAATTGAGAGGATCAGGGCAGCCCTGCCTACAGATGCGAGATTTCGACGTCTACGAGAGAGGACAGAGGCCGGCATGCAGACGGGACTCGGGATTCATGAAGACGGAACGTTGAGGTGTGGAGATTGCCTATATGTTCAGAGTGGCGAGCTACGCCAAGAGTTGATGACCGAGGCACATAGCTCAATTTATTCCATTCATCTCGGGGGTACGAAGATGTACCGAGACTTGAGACAACATTTCTGGTGGCATGGGATAAAGAGAGAGATTACAAGATTCATGGCAAAATATTTAGTTTGTCAGCAAGTCAAGACTGAACATCAGAGGACTACAGGATTATTGCAACCACTTTCCATTCCCGAGTGGAAGTGGGAACACATTACCATGGACTTCGTCACAGGGTTCCCGCAGAGCCCTAGCGGGAAGGATGCAGTTTGGGTTATCGTAGACAGACTCACCAAGTCTGCACATTTCTTGCCCTTCAGAGTTGGGCAGTCCACGGAGTTTTTAGCTGACATGTATATGAGGCAGATAGTATAATTACATGGAGTGCCTGTCAGCATCGTATCGGATCGTGATTCCAGATTCACATCGCATTTTTGGCGGAGTATGCAGGAGAGTTAGGAACTCGTCTCAAGTTCAACACTGTATATCATCCACAAAATAATGGTCAGTCAGAGCGCATGATACAGATATTAGAGGATATATTGAGAGCGTGCATGATTAATTTTGGAGGATCTTGGGAGGACCACCTACACTTGGTGAAATTCTTCTACAATAACAGCTACCAGGCTAGCATACAGATGGCACCTTATGAGGCACTGTACGACAGGAAATATAGGTCGCCAGTTTGTTGGAGTGACGTGGGAGAACGTCAGATGCTTGGTCCAGAGTTGGTGACACAGACAGTGGAGAAGGTCAAGCAGATTCAGAGCCACCTGCGTGCATCACAGGACAGACAGAAACATTGGGCAGATGCGCACCGCAGACCATTGGAGTTCAAGGAGAGTGACCATGTATTTTTGAGGATATCGCCTACTCGGGGTACCATCAGATTCGGAGGCAAAGGCAAGCTGAGTCCGAGGTACATCGGGCCTTTTGATATCTTGGAACGAGTTGGTGAAGTGGCTTACCGTCTTGCATTGCCTCCCTCATTAGAGGGAGTGCATGACGTATTTCACGTATCGCAGCTGAGGAGATATGTCGCAGACCCTAGCCACATGCTTGATCATTCGGAGATTACAGTTGGGCCCAGCCTATCATACGCAGAGCAGCCAGTTGAGATCCTCGATCACAGCGAGAAGACCTTGAGAGGGCAGACTATTCGACTGGTCAGAGTTGCATGGAAGCACCATTCGCCAGGCGAGTCTACTTGGGAGCGCGAGGATTCTATTCGGCAGCGGTTCCTGTAAACCCCCAAATTTTCAAATTATTAAATCTTGGATTTTTCCCAATTTTCTAGAATTTTTTGGAAATTTTCTGTAATTAAAATCAAAGTTTTTAATTAATAAATAATTTTTAATTGGCAATAAATAATATTAAAATATCATGAAAATAATATTTTTGGGTGTAAAATAAAAAATTGGACTTAGGGTAATTTTTCTGGATTTTTCTGGGCCTCAGACCTATTTTTAAATGCCTGAAAACTATTTTATTAATTAATTAATTAATTATCTATTTATTTATTTATTTATTATTTATTTTATTTTTTTATTTTCTTTTCTCCTTGGGCCGGCCCGGCCCAATGGACCGGCCCGTTAGTCTCCGGCCCAGCCCGCCCTTATCGGGTCGGGTCGGGTTCAACCGAACCCGACCCGCCGCCAGCCCGACCCGCTGACCCATTCTCCCTCACCCCTCCCCACTACCCAGGCGGCCGAAATTCTCGCCGCACCGGCCTCCGCGCGCAGCGCCGGCCGTTCCGGCCCGCTCCCCGCATCCTCCGCGGCCACGCAGCACCGAGCACCCCCTCTCCTCCTCCTATTTAACCCCCTTCCCCATCCTCCTCCTTCACCCTAACCCTAAACCTAACTCCGGCGACCGGCTCCGGCCTCCTTCCCCGCGCCGGAACCCCCATCCTCCTCCCTCAGCCGTCGCCGCCCTTCTCCAGCGCCTCGCCGCCCTCGCAGAACCCCGTCGGCTTCGTCGTCCTCCTCCACAGCCCCTCCTCTCTTCCCGGGCACGCGAGCAGCCGCCTCCGGCCGCCCCTCCTCCCCGTGCGCCGTCGACCACCGGCTCCGGCCAGCCCCGGCGAACCGCCCTCGGCCCCAGCAGCGTCGCTCCGCCCTCCTCCGGCCGAGCTCCCCTCGCCGGGATCCAGAAACCCTAACTCTAGATTCTCGTGTCCGACACGAGTCGGACACGACTCGACCCTGGTTTTCGGGTCCCCTTCAGGTGCGTGTAACTTTCGCCTCGTAGCTCTGTTTCCAATTCCGCAAATTACGTTGTGAATCCTGTATGACCCTCTCGGTGTCCGGACAAACTGTTCGGGACATCGCGTCCTGTGGTGATCGCACACCGCGATCCAAAAACAGGAAAAACCAGACCCTGTTTCACCCCGGAACTGAGTACGCCCTGCCAAACGGGACGACTTGGTCGCATGCGGTCTTCACAGATACGTGCGCATCGTCGATACGGACGTGTGAGATTTCGTGGAAGCTGATTCGGGTGTGCATGCATACCGGAATCAACGCGTATCCGCGAACATCGCCCCGTATCTGCCTTTTCTGCAATTCACCCTAACTTCGTGCACACACGTCAGATCGAGACGAAACTTGCACCATCGGACTCGTAGCGATACGCTGGTCCTGTGGGTCAAGTTTGGTTCGATTCTGAGAACGTTGACAAAATCGCGTGTCGTGGGCCCCAAAGGCCCCGCTCGACGGGCGATTTTGTGTTCGGCTCATCGGAATCCAAATCTGGAAGTTCCGTTGGGTTCGTATCAGCGTTCCTGACCTGTTGACACTAAGTTTGGTGAATTTGGAGACCTTTGACCCGGACACGTTTTTCGGTGCAAAGCGGGCCCACCGGCGGACCCCGTTTTGACCCGAAACTGCCATTTTTGCCCTTGTCTCTAAATTGGACCCAAGGACAGGCGTTTCTAGCTAATTGACATCTTCTGAGCGTGATGGTAATGTCTATTTCAGCTTTTGGACTCATCTCTGGAATTTTTTTCCAAGAGCCAATATTAATCAGATCCAAACAACAGGCAAGTACCTGCACCTCAAGTTAATCTTTATATATTATGATAATTAATTTCCTGTCTTACATGTACCCTTGATGATTACACCTCGTGTTAGAAATGTTGAATTTCATGTCTTGAATATTGGTAGTTCCTGTCTTGTTTTTCATGTCGGGTGGGAGAATACCTAGAAGGCATGTAGTTTATCCTTCCCCTTGTCATGTTTAATAGCTGTTGGTACACGACTGTACCTCAGCCGGATCTCGATTTTCCCTGTTTAATAGCCGTTCATGACGGCCGGATTAGCCTTATAAATCCCTACATGCCAACTATGTATTCTAAAAACAAACACAAGTTCACACAGTTAGTTTCTGGTCATGTTATATTTCTTGCTGGCTGTTGTAGTTTCTTTTCCTGTTTCATTTAGTTTTGTTTCTCATATTCCTGTTTACAGTTTAACTCTGAGATAATAATGTTCTGTTATGCTGTTTCTCAACATGATATCAAATATTTAATTGTCATAAATATTTAGTTTAATCTTGTTGTGCACTGTGTACTTTGCTCCTTTCCTGACTGGATCTGTTGATTTAGGCGATGATGAGGATCTTGCCCCTACTTATTATGGTCCCTATGAGGGGACTGATGATACCTATGAGGAGCCAGAACCCACCCAGGAGACCCCTGCTGCTGAGTAGCTAGTAGTAGCTATCTTTTCTTATCTTATTTATCGGGTTTGTCCCCGATTTCACTTTGAAATCCTGTATTAAAACATTTGAATCTGTTGTCACATTTATTTTCAGTTGCAATCTTAAGTTTCATTTCTCATTATTATCTTGCCTATGTTGTTGTGAATGAGCTAGTTTAGTAAACCTGGGATTGACCTAGACAGCGTACTACCGCCGACTCTGCGGCGTAGGCTGGACGTACCCACGCACTCGTGCCCGAATTTTCGGGTGCGGTTCGTGACAGTTCCCATATTTATTTGAGGAGCAAGGTACGATTTTACGTACGACATTTGATTACTAGTTGTTTTTAAATTCTCTTAGCTATTATCGTGCGTTACCTTTAATTTCGGGGACAAAATTTTTCTAAGTTGGGAAGAATGTAAACCCCCTCGATTAATTCTATATATAGTCAGGTATGGATTGGAAAATTTTGGATTAACAGCAGATGTTGAGGTTTAGAGTAGAGTTGCTTTTGTCTGTTAATTAATTAAACCCTTGGCGCCCTACCGTTGCTATTTTATTCGGAGCCCAATATCAGCCCATAAATCCCATCGGACTATTGTACTTCTGACTTGACTCGCCAATTTAGGCACTGGCCTTTTCCGTCACACAAAAATCAAATACGTTGTGCCTTAAATTAATCGCACAACTTCCTGTATCCTAAATCTCATATTTAATTCCGTGTCGGACACCTGTGTCATTATCCTCAATTTTGAGATACCAACTTAACCCGTTGAGCCGGACCAACTAAAGGGTCCAAGACTGACTCTAAGCCCACACCATTTTTGACCTTTGCGTCATTTCCAAATTTTGACCCCAAGTGCCCCCATTTAATTTAAAAGCACGGGACACTTTAATTCTATTTAAATCGGGGATACCAATATTGTCTAATCCTATTTTAATCCCCAATTAATCCCAATGACCATTTAATTAAACTCATGCCAAACCCACAACACCCCCTCACCATGCAAATCACCAAACACCTTTTCTCCACAATTTTTGCATTATTTCATGTGTTCGTGCAATTTTCTAAATTTAAGGGGCTTAGTTGCAATTTATTGAATTAGGTGTCCTCACCTCATTGGCCAAGACCAAATGGAGAGCCTACCCTTCTTTGACCATAGTCAACATTCTCCCCCTTCCTTTGCATGAAGAAACCCAATCCTCCATGTTAAATCCTAGCCCTCCATTTGAATTGGAGCATACCCACCACACACTCACATTACCAACCCCTATAAAGTGTCTCTTCCTACACTCTTTCCCAAGCAGGCCCTAATCCCAACACCTAGGGAAAACCACCCCCTCTCTCTCTCTCCTCCCTCCTCCATATTTATCCATACATATTTCTTCTTCTTCCTTTCTTCTTCCTGGAAAGGGTCTTTCCCACTCCGGCCGACTGACCCACTCCGGCGATCGTACCCCGACTCCGATTATCCCCGCTCTGGTCTTCTGCTAGCACCCCGACTCCGACTATCCCCGCTCCGGTCTACTGCTGACCCGCATCCTGTTCGAGCCTCCCCCGCGGCGGCTCCGGCCTGATCCACCATCAGTCCAGTTTCAGGCATCCCCCACCATCCACCTCAGTCCCCCGACCCTACTATCGACACCCCAGCACCCCGCTCCGGCCTACTGCCGACTCTCCAACCCGCGTTGAGCCCACTTCCCATTCTCCTCCTCTCCGCCGCTCGAGCCATTGCACCGGCGAGTCCATCCGATCTCCACCACCACGAGCTATCATCTCTACCACTACAAGCTATCACCACCACCACCATTACACCCATCCAGTCCGGCCACCCCCGACCTCAGTCCGACCATCACCACCACCTCACTCCGGCCATCGACCCCCCCCCCCCGCCGTCGAGGTATAACTCTCCCCTCACCTTGTCTTTTAATTACATATTGTTTTTAGTTAAGTTATGATTAGGGTTTTTATATGTGGTTAGTTAGGTTTTCTTTAACACAAAATGTATGGGAGGATTAGGGTTCTTGATATATGGTTGTGTACCTTAGCTAAGCTTGTGTTTAAATCATGGTTGTGTTGATGTAGTGTAGTATAGATGAGCATGTGATGATATTATGAGATTGGGATTAATGGTGAGTTTAGGGTTTGATTTAAATTTGAGGTTATGAATATTTTGCATGGTTGAAAAATAAATGCTAAATCAAATATTTACGGTTTAAATAGGGTTTGATTGAGGATATGAAATACCTACATGCGAGGATGGAAATCAGGATATAAAGTGAGGTTGGATGTTTAATGCCATATGAGACGGTTATCCTAATTGTTAAACGCGCATTGGTTATTGTGTTTTAGCTGTTTTAAAACTATGACTGAAAATAAAATGATAATTTAAAGGTTCATGGACATTGGGAACAGGTGATTGAATTTGAGATAGATATTATATCGGATCATGAATCAGAGATTGAGGACTGTGAAATATTAGTTAATTATTTAAGATTGAGACTGAGCGTAGGTATAGATATGTGTCGCATCCCTGTTTGACGTGGAATAGATGATTGATTTTGGTTTATATCACATCTCTAGGTACTACGGGATCTGAGGACTTGGACGTGGTACCGGAACCCCGTCATCAGCAGCCGCACGCAGGCAAGTGTACCTTGCCACCCTGTATTTCAGATTACAGATATTTGTTGTTCTTTATGTACTTTGTGCACGTATTTATGTTGATGTTTGATACTTCGCGTCCGGATCACAACCGGTGCAGACGTTCGTCGTAACGTCTTAGAATGATTGTTAGATGTTCGTAACACCTCGATGTACGTACCTAAGTATATCGATACCCCAGGACACATTTATACACTGTGATCGTGCCAGATTCATGTATCCTGATACTGACATCATGACCAGAGACTGGGACGACCTTAGGGTCGCGTCTGTTGAGTTATTTCTGTGTGTCGAGACTGCTAGATAGAGGTTCAGGATCAGCGCACCATCGTTGACCGCTTGGGATGGGGAAGACTGTTACTAGACGTTTGGGCTCCTCTGCACACGCTTATATATGTATATGTACTATTTCTGTAGTGATCATGTATCTAGTGTAGTGGTATCACCCGTGTGACTCTTTGCCCGGAGCTGCGGTAAGTTCCGTGTGTCTCCGTGTCCGGAGCTACGGTTTTATTTTAGATAGCCCACGCGTCGAACATTGTCTTCAAACTGTGTCACACTTGTTTGGTTATGATATATTACCCTGTCGTTGCACTTGTACTTTCTGTTATACTTGGCATGCTGTATTTCTGTAGCTTGTTACGTTCCTCTGAGGACCTGGTTCCCTGCCAGTTTTGCAGCATAGACGCTTACGGAGCACTTGGAGATACGGATGGAGTGGCATGTCTTGCAGGCACTATACCAGGTACTCATATCATTTCTACCGGCATTATGGTTACTTATTTCATATTGATCATTCATCTGCTGTTGTAGCCTAGTTTTTGTAGACTCATCTCTTCTCGAGTCTATTCGAGTTTGTGTGTTATTGGGCGGCCGACTTTAGCACATATAGCTCTTTCTTGTATACTGTTGTACATTGTGGATTGAGACATAGAGGTTATATTTATGGGATATCTAGATAGTGTCCTTTATATTATGCAGCTTATACGTATTCGGGTGTAAGCCTCTGATTTTTTTCAAAATATTAAAATTGGATTTTTCGCAATTTTCTGGAATTTTCTGGGAATTTTCTGTAATTAAAATCAGGGTTTTGAATTATTACATAATTTTTAATTGATAATAAACAACATTAAAATATAGTGAAAATAATATTTTTGGGTGTAAAATGGAAAACTGGACTTAGGGTAATTTTTCTGGAATTTATTGGACCCCGGACCTATTTTAATTACCTAAAAACTATTTATTTATTTAATTATTATTATTATTATTATTATTTATTATTATTATTATTATTATTCTTATTATTTCAGCCCGGCCCGTTTCCCTGGCCCAGCCCACGGCCCACAAGCTCCGGCCCAGCCCGCGACCCGCCCTAGCGGGTCGGGTCGGGTCCACCCGCCGCCCGACCCGACCCGAACCCATACCCGCCTGAACCCCCCCTGACCTATTCTCCCCGCCGCGCCACGCAGCCACGCGCCTCCGCCCGCTGCGCCTGACCCCGCACTGGCCGCCGCACCCCTCGGCCTTCCTCCTCCGCGCTCCGCCTATATATTCTCCCTTCCCCTTCTTTCCCCGAAGACCACCGGAACCCTAATCCACCGCCACCGCAGAATCCCTCGCCGCTGCCGTGCTCCGCTCGCCTCGTCCCCGGCCCTCTCCTCCTCCCCCAGCAGACCCTCCGGCGTCGAGTAGCAGCAGCAGTCGACGGCAGCGGCTCCGCCGGACGCCCGAGCCGCCCTCGACCCCGCCGTCGACGTCGCAGCCGCCAGCCCCCGGCCGGCCTCCCCCGCAGCGGCGCCACCCTCCTCCGGCCGGCCTCCCCTCGCCGTGTCCAGAAAACCCTAACCCTAATTTCCGAATCTCGTGTCGGCGTGTCGGACACGACACAGACACGGTTTTTCCCCAGGTCCTATTCAGGTACACATATCTTTTTCCTCGTAGCTCCGTTTCCAATTCCGTAAATTACGTTGTGAAGCCTGTATGACCCTCTCAGTGCCCGGACAAACCGCTCGGGGCACCGCGTCCTGTGGTGATCGCACACCGCGATCCAAAAACAGGAAAAATCAGACCCTGTTTCACCCCGGAACAGAGTACGCCCCGCCAAACGGGACGACTTGGTCGTGCGCGGTCTTCACAGATACGTGCGCAGCGTCGATACGGACATGTGGGATTTTGCGGAAGCTAATTCGGGTGTGCGTGCACCCCGGAATCAACGCGTATCCGCGGACATCGCCCCGTATCCGACTTTTCTGTAATTTGTCCTAACTTCTTGTACACTCGTCGGATCGAGACAAAACTTGCACCATCGGACTCGTAGCGATACGCTGGTCCTGTGGGTCAAGTTTGGTTCGATTCTGAGAACGTTGACGAAATCGCGTGTCGTGGGCCCCATAGGCCCCGCTCGACGGGCGATTTTGTGATCGGCTCATCGGAATCCAATTCTGGAAGTTTCGTTGGGTTCGTATCAGCGTTCCTGACCTGTTGACACTAAGTTTGGTGAATTTGGAGACCGTTGACCCGGACGCGTTTTTCGGTGCAAAGCGGGCCCACCGGCGGATCCCGTTTTGACCCGAAACTGCCGTTTTTGCCCTTGTCTGCAAATTGGACCCAAGGACAGGCGTTTCTAGCTATTTGATATCTTCTGAGCGTGATGGTAATATTTATTTCAGCATCTGGACTCATCTCTGGAAATTTCCCTGAGACACCCAACTATATTTGGATCCAAACAACAGGCAAGTACCTGCACTTCAAGTTTAATCTTTATATTGTGATAAATAAAATCCCTGCTTAATTAGTACCATTGATGATTATACGTAGTATTAGAACACTGGATTTCATGTCTTGAATAATGTATTTCATGCCTTGCTTTTCATGTCGGGTGGGAGAATACTAGGCGGCATGTAGTTTACCCTTTCTCCTTGTCGTGACTGCTAGCTGTTGGTACGCGACTGTACCATCAGCCTTATTCCTGATTGTTCCTGACTGCTAGTCATCTATGACGGCCTTATTAGCCTTATAAACCCCTACATGCCAACTATGTATTCTAAATACACAAGTTCACGCACTTAATTCTTGTCGTGTTGCAGTTCTTGTTGTCTTGTTACAGCTACAGCTCCTGTCATATTTTATTCCTGTTTTACTCATTTCTGGTTATAGAAATTAATCATATTTTTCTTCTAGTCCTGATTTATAGCATAATTCTCAGTTAATTTCACTAATTACTTATGCACATTCTCAACTTGATGTTTAATCAGTTATTTACTACCTGTCACCAATATTTAGTTTAAATCTTGTTGTGCATTGTGTACTTTGCTCCTTTTCTGACTGGATCCGTTGCTTTAGGCGATGATGAGAACCTTGCCCCCACCTATTATGGCCCCTATGAGGCAGCAGGTGATACAGTTACAGAGCCGGTTCCCGTACAGGAGACTACTCCTGCAGAGTAGTTAGCATTAGTTATTTGTTTTCCTTTCATCTTAGTAATCGGGTTTGTCCCCGATTTAACTTCTGGTTTTGTAATAACTCTGGATCTGATTGTCACTTTCTGGTTATAAAATCTCAGCATCTCCTTTCATTTCCTTGTATGTTTAATTACTGTGAATGAGCTAGTGTTAATTTAACTGTGGAGATGCCCTAGACAGCGTACTACCGTCGATACTGTGGCGTAGGCTGGACGTACCCACGCACTCGTGCCCGAATTTTCGGGTGCGGGTCGTGACATCGAGTCAGACCAGAGTCTAGTCGAATGCGTAGCTGGCGTGTCACGTATTCCCGGTCCTACGTATTTTGGGACCGGGGCGTGACAACCTCATAATGGGACACGCGTCACACACCAATTCAGGAGATCATTCATACGTGGGTAGCAGTTATTATAACTGCCGCGTAAAAGGTGCATCTCTCTCCGCTGTTCGGTTTCTACGCCGACTGCGACCAAATTCTATAAATAGAGACCTCCGGCCACGGAGGTCCGAGGTGGGGAAAAAAGCAAGGGTCAAATACAGAGGTCAAGGTCAAGAGGGCACATATAGAGAACTTTGGCAACGAGAGTTCAATCCCTCCTGCAGTCTTTGAAGCTTTTTTTTCGTCTTCTACAGCACTTCTTCGTCATCGTGTGGTCCAAGGGACAAAGTGATCGACCGCAGATCAGACTCCTATAGTAATATTTCCCCAGAATTAAATTTTTGTACTTAACATCCTCGTATAGGATTAATTGTAGTTCTTTTTCTTGTTTGTAAACAAAGAAAGGGTTTCGTATAAACCTAGTTTCAATTTTTTTCGTTTATTATCAAACAAGGATCAATATGTCATCCACGTACAAACAAACGATGACTCCTCTCCCATCAGCGAACTTTGTGTAAACACACTTGTTTCTCACTGACCCTGTAATCGTTTGACCTTATGACTTTGTCAAACTTCTCATGCCACATCTTGGGAGCTTGCTTCAGACCGTATAGTGATTTCACCAACTTGCATAATTTGTCTTCAAGTCCTTTGACGATAAATCATTTTGGTTGTTGCATGTAAATCTCTTCGATCAACTCTTCATTCAGAAATATTATTTTAACATCCATCTGAAGAATAACTAGCTTGTGAATTGCACTGAGACCAATCAATATCCTGATGGTCATCATCCTCACTACTGGAGTATATGTGTCGAAGTAATCGATCCCCTACTTCTGAGAAAACCCTTTGGTCACCAACCTTGTCTTGAACTTGTCAACAATTCCATCGGCTTTCATCTTCTTCTTGAAGACCTATTTGCATCTGATTGGTTTAGCTCCTTCAGGCAGATCGACTAACACCCAAGTGTTGTTGGAGGTTATTGAGTCATACTCATCATTGATAGCCTCCCTCCAGAAGACAGCGTCTCTGGTCTTCATCGCCTTATCATAGGTAAGCGGATCTACTTCCACGTGATAGGTGACGAAATATTCTCCGAAATCCTTCGGTCTCCTTACTCGTTTAGACACCGGTTCTGCGAGTTCTAGTTCGAACGTTGTCTCTGGTATGACAATTTCTTCTTCGACTAGATCTTCTTTGAAAGCGTTAGCCTCCTGTGCAACCACGCTATTCTCCGAAATATCCGCGATAACAACGTTCTTGTGCCTTGCAAATTTATCTTCAAAGAATTCTGCGTCGCAAGATTCAATGATATGATTTGATTCTATATCAAAAAACCTTCGAGCATCACTCTTCTCAGCATAACCCAGGAAGATGGTCTTCGTAGTCTTCGTACCTAGCTTCTATATCTTCAAGTTCGGGAGCTTCACATATGCCAGACACCCCCAGACTCGAATGACATTCAAGTTGGGTCTGCTTTGAACAAGAGTTCATGAGGAGTGACATCGGAACTCGTGTACGGCACTGTTCAGAATGAACGTAGCCGTCAACGCAGCTTCTATAATGTCCCACAACCGCATGTACATTACGCTGAGTCAGATTGAATGAGGCAATAGCTGGTTACATTTTGATTTGTTGGATTTGGGAACAAGTATTGATTTGAGTTAGTTTCATGTGCAGATCGTAAGAAGAGTTCGATGGATTCAGGTGTTCGTTCAGAGAAGTACTGAGATAGCTGAATTGGAGCGATAATGCCGTCTTCCTTAGTCCGATCGGTCGAAATATTTGGAGAGCACGGCCTGCTCGCACGGTCATATCAATTGAGTAGATCGTGCTTTGCATCAGACAACGGGTTCAAGGGATCGGCCGTATCAGCAAGGCATGGTACTTAACGGAATCAGACTTGGTGAGTGGGCTCTGTCCCTTCTCCTCTACTCCTTTATGCCTAATAATATGTGACACACGAAATAGCTTGAACACTTGGACTGGAACTTGAAAATCACTATACTGTGGCGTGCATAGAGTGTGTGTTATTTGGTTGGATATGATTTGTGGCTTGAGTTTGTTTTTGCGTTGGACAGTTGGAGCTTGAGTAGGTAGTTGGAGCTTGAGTGGATCACCTTGGTTGGAACATCGAGGCAATTCGGGCAGACGAGCGAGCGTGCATCCGTGCACGAGTATCAGTTGGGCGCTTTGTCATGCAAAGCGTGCAATTGTGGTTCAAAACTGGACAACTGTATCGGTGAGCGCATTATGCCACAGTTGGGATATTGTGCCACGATATTTTCTGAGCGAAGGGTATTGCACCAATTTGAGCATTGTGTCAAAGCGGCATAGTGCATATGGGGATAACTTGAGATGGTGCCTTGGGATATAAGTTGAAGAATGATTATGGATAGTTGGTTGGATGAGTTTAGGATCGTTTGGTAGGGCGAGAATGCTCGATTCTCTCGTCATACCTACTTGGGGTCTATATTGGTCACGGACAACTTGTTGCACACATGGTTTCGTTTTCTCGAACGGGGTATGCTCTTGGGCACCAGGACCGTTCGACCATGGAGGAAACAAATGGTAACGTGCCTTGGACGTGGTGCCGGCAGTTCGATACGACCAGGCGGGCTAGCTACTCAGCGCTGGATCGAGTAGAACTGCAGTTGATCAGTCCTTTATGGCTTGGCCAGTGACTTCATATAGATAAGAGTTGGTTTGCTTTGTTTTGCTTTGCTTTGGTTTGGTTTGTGCGTTTCGTGTAGGCGAAGGCCACATTGCCTCAACAAGAGTGTGCATATCGATGATTGGATTAATAAGGCTTGGATTGTGGCTTGGTTTGAGGATGGATATTGAGGCTTGGATTGTGGTTCGATAGGTTTCCGCGTTGCTTGAATTTCAGTAGGACGGTTTACATGCTAGTTTCCTTTTGAGTTGGATATATCTGCTTGTATATAGACTTGAGTTGAATGCTTGCATGTTTAACCTGCTTTACAGTTTTTCTTAACATATCATACCTCTGCCATGAAAAAAATCTAGGATTCAAGTAGAAAGATTACCATATAACTGTTTGCATTCACTATTCTACTTAGTGTCGGTTTAGACGAGTGGGTTACCCCACTCACCAGTACGGCTGTGTACTGACCCACATTTGTGGACATTATTTCAGGTACGCAGGTGTAGTGGCGCTGCTTGGATATACGAGACATGATGTATGAACGGTAAGTACCTTTGTGGGCAAAAGAAAGAGCAAGAGTGTTACATCGCCTTTGTGGCATTTCCCTTTTGTGGCATTTTTATTTGGACCCTATCGAGAACTTCGCTGCGTATACTCTGATGTGTGCTTCGTACACAATACTTGACTTTCGTTGCAACTTATTCGTTTCGATGATTACTTTGATGTTTGACATCATCGCCTTGTGCGAACGCAACTCCAGGCTCGTACGACATCACATCCCGATGAGAACGATTGTCCTGCGGGAGTGCTGCAACGTGGCGATTCACGTTCAGCGGGGACGATTGAGCTTGCGGGAGATTATGGCGTGACAGCTTCTCCCCATAAGCAGTTTGGAAGACCCGCAGTCAACAACATTGAGTTCATCATATCTGTCAACGTCATGTTCTTCCTCTCAGCTACTCTATTTAATTTAGGAGAATAGGGAGCAGTCATATCATTAACAATTCCATGTTCTTTGCAGAATAATGCGAATTCAATAGACCTATACTCTCCGTCTCAATCACTTCTAAGTCTCTTGAGTTGTTGTTATGTCTGACGTTCAGCTTCAGACATGAACTCCTTGAACTTCTTGAATGCTTCATCCTTTGACTTGAGCATATAGACGAATGCATAATTCGAGTTGTCGTCGATGAATGTAATAAAATACTTCATCTTGAACTTTGTGGAGAACTGCTTGAAGTCACAGATATCTGAGTGTACCAAATCCAGAAGATATGTGCTTCAGTTAACCCACTTGAACGACTTTCTGGTAATTTTTGTCTGCGCACAGACCTCACACTTCTCTACCTCCTTACCCCCATATTTGGAGATAAGACCTAGACTAGACATTTTGTTTATCCTCTTATAATGAATATGCCCTAGTCTATTATGTCATAACTCAAAAGAATAACCAGAAGAAGAGACTGCATTTATCATTGTAGCAGGAATTACAAGTTGAAGTTTAAACATCTCTTTGGTACATAATGCTTTTTCGAAATATGTTCCTTTGTAGGATATCACAATCTGTCCACCATTGATGTCCATCCTCAAGCCTACATTTCAGAGCAGACTTTCTGAGACCATATTGTTGGCTATCATCGGTACGTGCTTCACATCCTGAAGTTTCAGCGACTTCCCCGAAGTCAGTTCAGTACCACCATTCCAGTCCCAAGTACTTCAGCTTGTGTCTGGTTCGTCGCCATAACATTCTCAGATGTAGGCTTGTAGGTGGTGAACAACTCCTTCTTTGAGCAAACATGGCAGAATGCGCCAGTGTCCATCCACCAGTCGATGTCGACACCAGTCGTGATAACCTGCGCAATCATAGCAACTTTGTTAGGCTCATCTTGCTCTGTCTGTTTTGTCTTGGATCTGCAATCACTCCGGTAGTGGCCCTTCTTACCACAGTTAAAATAAGTCACTTCTGACTTAGGCTTTGACTTTGGCTTGAACGAGGCCAACTTCACCTTGAGATGGGTGAAGTCCTTTTTGTTGTTGTGAGAAGCCTTCTGCTTTTCTCTGGAATCACCATCATGTACCAAGTTGGCCTTTGCCAACTGCTTGGACAGGGAGTCCAACTTCAATTTTCTTCTGGCTTCATCTTCTATGTGAATCCAGTGAATAAGTTCTTTGAGATGGATCTCCATCTTCTTACGATACACCTCAGTCTTGAAGTTGATCCAGCCTGGAGGAAGCTTGGTGACTATAGCCTCTACCATGAACTTGTCTTCCTGTTTCATGCATTTTTCCTCCAGTTTCTGCTGCATCTTCAGAAGTTCCTTGACTTATGATAGCATTACCTTCTCGTCTTCAAATTGCATAGTGAAGAATTTCTCGACGAGATAGACTTTTGATATTTTTTGTCAGTTTTGTAATGCTTCTCAAGAGATTCCCAGACATCTCTTGCCTTCCCTTTCTTGCTATAGGACTCTGTCATCGAGTCGTCCATTCATTAAGGATCAACAGCCTGCAGAGGTCATTGTCCTCCTTCCACTTGGAGTGAGCGTCCTGCACCACACCAACTTTGATCTCTCCTCCATCTTCAGGGATGGAAGGTTCGGGATCAACAAACACATAACCAACTTTGACAAGAAGGTTCAGGGAGATCTTCCGCTTCCAAATATTGTAGTGTTCGCCATCAAACTTCTCAAGCTTGTGAAAGCTGATATCGAGAAGGTTTGATTGGTTCTCCATCTAACTCGGATCTTGCTTTGAGATTGTTATTCCCAAGGCTTAACCAAAGATGGAAGAACGCGTGATCGAGATCAGAGGTTTACACAAAAGTTTTCACTCTGACTATTCTCTATTTCCACGAAGAACTATATAATGATCATGATTACAACTTGCTCTCAAGATTATAAATGAATCAGAAAAAAATAAACTTCACGTTCTTCCTTGCACTCGCAGTTGCAGATGGACAAAACATAATTACAATTAGCAGAAGAGAAGAGAAAGGAGAAGAAGGAAATCTGCTTGCTGGGGTGATAAAAATTACCGTTGCTCAAAGCAAGATTCGCCCCCACACGATCTGCTTTTAGGAACCAACAAGTTTACGTAGAAATTCTGGAATGCTCGATGTCACCTCTTTTTCGAACTAGCACGAACTTCCATGACTCCAATGACGACGGCATCAGCAACTCTCTTCGTCTCCTGACTATCGAAGTTTTCAAAGATGCACGAAGAAAGTATTTATAGAGAGAGGGTGGAAACCCTAGCCGCCCATAAGTTACGAAACAATAGGAACAAATTAATTGCGAATTCCTAAAAGATAGTCATGAATTAATTCAAATTTCACAAAAAAATGGATCTGAATAACAGTTCATATATTTCCATAACCGTTCAAATATTTCTGAAAGTAGCGACCATGCAAGCAACCTCACATGCGGCCGCTCACGCAGCAGCAGTCCATGCGGCAGCGCATGCGGCCGCCCATGCGGCTCGCGCATATAAGTGCAAAATGCGCCAACAAAGCGCCACTTTGCGCCATTTAGCCTGAGTCCGGGTCGCTAAGTCTCTTTGGGGCTTAGCTCCTATTGAAATAATTCCAAGAGCATGACAAAAAGATAAATACTTTCACGAGGAGTTAATCCTTTTTTCTCCTAGAAAAACACCCCCACATGGCACCCATGTAACCCACCACACCCCATGTGCTCCACCACACCCCATGTGCACATCTCAACTCATACAAAGTATTATATTGAGATACCCACTTGGTGGTGTAGCTAATGTGGGACTATCTTTACTAGTCCAAAGGAAACAACACCAACGGTTTCTCTAAGAGCATCATTAGTAGTTGGGACTCTCCAATGCAATTTGGGCCCAAAATTTCAAAAAAAGGTAAATGTAGAATGAGTTGGGTTTGTATGAGAATAGTAGAAAATGATAAAGTCGGCTCCGGTTCCAAAGATTGTGTAGTCAAAAATTGATGTGAAAAAAAATAAAATAAAATCTAGAATCTAGAAAGTTGGACTCCAAATTTGGACTTACTATTCTACAAAATGAATTTCTACAATCTAGAATTTATAAATTGGGAGACCTATAGCTCCCATAGGTGGGATGAGACTCAAAATCTAAAAATTGAAACTAGAGATGTGACTTACTATTCTACAAAATGAGCTCCTACATTTTAAATGTAGAATCTAGAATGTAGAATGGGTCTTACTAATGATGCTCTAAGCTCCGAGTTGGAAAAAACTGAAGAGAGAGAAAGAGTGAGAGAGAAGAGGAAAAATGACCTTAATTTCGGAGGGACGATTGCAAATATATGCATGTGGCGACAGAGAGATTTCGTGCGGGTGGCAAGGTAGGCGTCGTCGACGTGCGCCCTCGAGCGGGATATAGTGGAGGAGGAGAGGTTTAGGACAGGGAAAGCCAAAGGCAAAGGGTGTATAGGTTTACTTACTTTATTGTTCCTTTTAAAAGCAATTTTTCATACAGGTGCTTGACAAATCCAAAATTACAAACAAAGCCTTTTCTTATCCTGATATGACTATTCTCGGACCACGTTTTGGGCCCAGATCCAACCTGTAAAATCCATGGGCCGGGTCATGCCTTTCTAACAAAATGGTCCATCTTTTTCCAATGACACGAAAGATATTGATTGGGGTTTCTCAATGCAATCTATGTAATATAAAACAATAATAAAATTTAATAAGGAAACTCTCTCTAAACTTTTACTTTGGAAGATTATTAGGTTAAGTAGGATTAGTGTGAAGGGATTAGTTAGGGTTAATGTCTTCCTTCTTTTTTTGAAAAAAACGAGCTTATTTTATTTAAGGGCCATAAGGTCTTTTGATAGTTTTATTTGTTAAAGAAACTAAAAAATCAAATAGGAGAAATAGTGTGAAAAATAGTTATGTTTGGATTGAGGAGAAAAAAATAAGTAGAGTTAAGTGGAGTTAAGTGAAAAGAAGTTAACTGAGGGAGAGTAGATTCAAAACATATAATCTTGTTTAGATTTGAGGAAGAGTTAATGAGGTGTTGTTTGAATTGAAGGTTTTGAGTGAGAAGATGATTAAAAAAAATACAACAGTTATAAAAATATTCTTATTACATATGTTATAAAGTTAAATTTGATTGAAATTTTAATTATAACTTGTAAAAAAAATGAGTTATTTGTATTTATTGTATTTATCCCTCCCCCCCCCCCCCCCCCCCCCCCCCCACCACCCAAAAAAAAAAAAAAAATGATAATCATATCTCCACTACCCCTTCAGATTTTTTTTAATTAGAACTACTCCCCTCCCATCCACCCCAGTCCTCTAAAACCATGCATTTTCTTTTCAGTGAGGGGTAGCACTAATTACAGTTAACATGTTGTTATAAAGGAATGTGGGATAATACTAATTAAAAAAATAATGTATGTGTGTGTGGTATCAAATTGGGGTGGGGGATAAATACAAATAACTAAAAAAAATTTACAAATGAGGAAGCTACGAAACAAATATGTTGAAAGCAAGAAAAAATAAAAAAAAATTATAATATTTTTTAGATAGGACAAATAAGAAATATTTATTACTTTTTAAACAATTTTTTTAATCTCCCTCGTTAACCCTCCGATTTGGACGATTTAAAAAATAGACAAAAGAGGGTTAAATAAATCCTCACTTAACTCTCTATAATCCTCTTTCGGAAATTTTCACCCTCAAACCAAACATAATTTTTATTTTTTTCACTTAACTTTCCATCACATAACTCTTTTAACCCTCAAATCCAAGCGGACCATAAAATAATAAAGAATACCTAAGCATAAAAAAAATAAGTAAAGGACATTGATTTTTTATTTATTTTTTTCTTCGTAAGGGTCAATATGTAGAAAAAAAAAAGAATGGAATTTGAAATAATCAAGAGAGTTTGAAAGAAATCAACTAAAAATAATATAAATAAATTAAAGACACGACAAAACAACTAAAAATAGTAATAATAAAAAAGTTATCATGAAACAACATGATTTGTGTACTATTACACATATTGTATGCTGAAAAATGGGCATCATAAGAAGGTATATATTTTAGGGATTGCAAAAAATAGACCTTGAGGGAGGAAGAATTTTATATATAGAGGCTGTATAAAATTCTCTCTCATAAAGAACACTACATATTGAGCGAACCAACGGACATGGAGAACTTTTCAAATTATATATATATTTTTTCCATTTTGTGGACTTTTTAGTCAAAAGATTAGCCAAATCACAATTGATACTTGTAAAGAAAGACTGCTACTAATCCTAATACTAATCCACCACGTCGCCACCAACTACCCACCGGTCATGCTGTTCGTCCGGTTCCGTTGTAGCCGCCGCCACGCCAGCGTACAAAAAAAAGGACTCGCCATTTACTGATATATTTTCCCACTCACTCCATTCTTCTGCAGACTGCAGAAGAGAGGGAGAAGAGCGTGAAGAAGAAGTCGAGCAATGGAGCGCTTTCTCGTCCTCTCCCATCTCCGCGCCAACCATGCCTCCCTCCTCTTCTCCCCCTCCGATCGGTCGCAGAGGCTCCACTCGCAGCCCTCTCTGTCTTCTCTCAAGGTCAGTTATTGCTGTGTCCGTGTCGCGTCGTCCGACCGTATCCGACTACCTAGCAAACTCGGACACTCTGGTACGAGCACTCTCCATGTCTACGCCAGCCAGGACATGTTAAATCGGTGCCGAGTCTGTGTCACATTGTCCGTACGACACGGGACACGAAATGAACACCGTGTTCGTGCTCATATCCCCGTTTCTCTCTCTATTCTGCCGTGCCCGTGTCCGTGTCGCACCATCGGACACGTACCCGGCTGCCTAGTCCGTGTCACAGTGTCCGTATGACAGAGATCCACTTGGACACGCCGTGTCCGAGACCGCCGTGTCATGTTCATGCCCGTTCAACATAGGAATAATCATTTTTGTTTGTTTTCTTTTAGTAGTTTATCTGTAGCCGTAGGTGTTCTTTTTTTAGGCAGATATTATTCTAATATGATCTGGAATCTCAGAATTCTATTTTAAGTAGCGCTTTTCTGGGGAATATGCTGTTTTACTAAATGTGGATTGGTTGTGTTGGGACTACCAACTTTTCTGACTAATATTACTATTATTACCCATTTTGTTATCGGTCTCCTCTGTACATCTTGACTTCATCCTATATATTATTACAATTTACTTGTATCACAATAGCTTTTCGATTCCTACATGCATTAAGCAAGCTGCTTGTTCGATTCGATTAGGTTTCTTCGTATTTGCTTCTTCTCGTGGAATTGTTCTTATTCCTGGTTTGTCCCCTTTGTTAGATTGTTAATGCAACAAGATTTTATTGATATTCAATCTTTGATATGATTTCACATTTGGGTGCTGTTTCTGTGTCAGGTCGTGCCAATCACGTATCGACACAACACAAGCACTCCATAATGTCATGCCGTATTTGTGTTAGTGCAACATAGGTTATTCGATATAAGTTGTGATGTCAAACAAGAACTTGCTCCTATAAAAGCCCTTTATTCCTTTATATCTTCCCCATTTTCATTGGTTGTCTTAAGAAATCTCTCTCTTTTTAAGTATTCTTGATATGGATTCAACGTTGATTTTTCAGAATTATATTTTGTATGCCGCTCTATATGCATTCTTACTCTTCCTGTACCCGGCAGATTCATAGTCAGCTTCATTCAATGCCTAATCCAAGTCTGATGGTTTCAAGTAGAAGACGTGAAGCAGTTGGAGTAACGACCCAGACGTATGTGTTCTAATTGCTGATTTGTTATTGTGATAAAAACTACAGTATTCAATGATAACCATTATTTCCCTTCTGCTTTTAGTAATTTGAATGTTTTTTTTTTAAATGTTGGATTTGTATGTCTGGATCAATATTCGAATCCCATTGACCTAGTGTAGTTTCACGAGTCTCCTTGCCATTGAAAAGGTTGCAGACAATAAACCTACGATGACCTTTTTCTATTGTTTTGCTATACTGAATTGGTTTTTTCCTAATGATACTGTTTACCTCAATGACTATTTATTCCTCTAATAGTTAGCAAAGAAAGAACAGTCAGATAGTTTGTGTTTGTGAAGAGGGAGCTTGGAAGAGAAAATGAAATTGTCAATATATCTGGACCTTGTTTAAAAGAATCCAACATTGAGTTGCACGTGTTGCCTAATAGCATCCTCTATACTGACTTCTAAGCCCTAACTAAGAAAAGAAAAAGGTTTAAAGCTACACAAGTTAACCAAAAGCAATATGGAAGAAAAACATTATAATATATTATAAATGTATGTTATGTTATGTTGCTCTTGCCACTCAGGAATTCTGATAAAGATTGTACTAGTGCCAATTCTTTAAGTTGCAGTCATATATATTAGTACGTCTTTGCAATATGCTATGGGATTATTTATTAATGTATAATGATATGTACCCATATTGCCTGATATAGTCCAATATCTGTTATTTGCTGCATGCGGAATCCCAGACTGCAATGCGACTGAAATCTGCACTTTGTAACCTTTCTTATACTTTTAAATTTTAGTACTTGGAGCAACCCCTTGATCTCAGCGATCCTTCTACATCCAACCCCCTGTAGTGCACTCACCAGACATGGGTGACCAACTTGCTGCTAGAGCTGATGTTCTACTGCAGCTAAGTTTTCTAGTTGGCACCTCAACTTCTTGCTTATCTCCAAATTTTTGCATACATTTGCATTGTGTGCATGCATGTGTATACCTAGAGTTATTGAATCTTTGATCATGTTCACATAATTTATCATTAAATACCACTAGTTATCTAAAAGCGCAGGATCATAATTCACAACTATCAAATGGTACAAGTAACGTTACGGTACTATGGTACATGTTACTTCCTTGAGCCTTTAAGAATGATTAACTCAAATTGGATTTATAAATGTAGGATTTCATTAGAGAGTAGGTGCTGATTCATGATCTGTTAAAAGTGGCAGTCTCACAACTTAAGGTATAAATAATTTCTCTCTCTACTCAATGAGGGCAAAGGAAATTGGAGATAATTCTAAGTTTCCTCTCTTCAAATACTAGGAATCTCTGTCCACATTTTGACAATGTTAGGGTCCGGGGGCATTTATGATCTTGTCACCTGATAAAGTAACTCCCATATCTCATCTCGTTGGCAGTTGGCATGCAAGTTGTCATCATCCCTATATTATTGCATGTTCTACTTAAGACATGGATATTATGCTACACACGTCATAACATTTAGAAAGGTTCGCATTATCGATATCGGATCCTTCCTATGAGTATCAGAATCGACAGTAGTAGAAGTATCGACACTTTCAGATCAGAGTATCGGAATTTTGGTATTGAAAAACAAATAATTCTTAAAAAAATTGCAAAAAATATTTTATATATTAGCATAATTTGAAGTATTTTTCTGTGTTATTTCTTAGTTGTTTTGAAATTGAAAGAAATAATAGTCACCCCTTGCTGATTGGTTTGCTTGCAATAAATAAGTTTTCTTAATTTACATATTTTTGCAACCTTCCCATTCTTTTATACCCTTGTTGATTGGTCTTTTTTGTTCATTTTTTTTTTGCTGAACTGAGTGAGAAAAAGATACCCAACGTCGATATCGGTCAATATCGGTATCGGATCAAGACATGCCAAACTGTATCGGTATCGGTATCGGCCGATAGTGCAAACCATGATTTAGATAGTTATCGTATGGTCCTTTGTTGTTATGCGGCTGACTTTATTGTCCAAAATATACCCATGATCACTTAGGCTTAAGTTAGATAATTGTTCCGAAATGTCAAAGCACATGGTGGGCCTTCCGAACAGCTGATCCTTGATTCATCATGATATAAGCGCCAAAACATTTTAGAACTTATATCCTGTCTCAAGTGGTCTCATTTTTTTTTAATTTGAAAGGCAGCATCATTTTGCAGCATGATGCATGGCTTTGAATTTCTGTATCTATTGTTTTTTACTATTTGTTCATTTTTTATGCTTAGATCATGATGAAAGATGTGGATCATCTACTAGGGTGACTAACTTGTACTTTAGTTGAGAAGGGCATTATGGGTTGCCATAGAGAACAGTAAAGCCTTTCACATTTATATGTATATAAATGTTATTTCATCATATTTTGAGATTTCCCTATTGTGAGTATTAAGTGACATGCCAATGTGATGTTTGTCTCTTGAAAAGTTACCATCCTTTACTTATGCTTTACATGTTCAAATGGTGATCTTAGTAAATTGTAATTTGTCAGTGAAGACGCTGAATTGGTTGGATTTAACTGGGACAATCTTGGATTTGGACTTGTGCAAACTGATTACATGTACATTGCAAAATGTGCTCAAAATGGAACATTTTCTGAAGGCGAATTGCAGCGCTTTGGACCCATTGAATTGAACCCCTCATCTGGAGTCCTAAATTATGGACAGGTTCGCGGAATTTAGCATTTTATTGTAATGTTCGTTCTGCAAGGTGTTTTGGTTTCATTATAATGGTTATGCTTTTATTGAAGTTTGTAAGTTAGAGTAATTTGAGGTAATATATGTACTTAAGTTCTTTGAATGAGTACTTAAGATTTTTTTGGGCGATGAATATATCTAATATCTGGAAGAAGGATAATTTGGTAATACCCTTTCTCCCTAGCATTCTCCTTAATTATGATAGCAGATGTACACTGATTTTGGTTTTACGCTTTAAAATAATCATGTGAGAAACACCAATTATTTTGTCCTCTACAATCTTTTTCTGCCTTTCAGGTTCCAAGAGTACGCGCTGATATGCCAGCATACAAATTATTCAAATATCAAAGAAACCAAATCTCAAACTGTATCTAATTTTTATTCCTGATATAACTATATTTCTTAAGACTCTTAACCTGTAGATGGTATAATGCCAAATGATCTATAGAGCTGTTTTACTGATTTTAAATTGAAAAGGAACTGGTTTAGTTTATGGAAACTATTCTTTCATTTTTTTATTTACTTCAGGGACTATTTGAGGGTTTGAAGGCTTATAGAAAAGATGGTGGGTCCATTCTACTCTTTCGTCCGGAGGAAAATGCTTTGCGGATGATGGTGGGTGCAGAACGGATGTGCATGCCATCCCCAACTGTTAAGCAGTTTGTGAATGCTGTTAAACTCACTGTTTTGGCAAACAAGCGATGGGTATACTGGAATTCACATTTTCTTATTAGCAAGTGAATATTGTTAGCTACTGAATGCTCGTTGTACTTTTATCCGTCCATGCAGGTACCTCCTACAGGTAAAGGCTCCTTGTATATCAGACCATTGCTTATGGGTAGTGGGGCTGTTCTTGGTCTTGCACCTGCCCCAGAATACACATTTCTTATTTTTGTTTCTCCTGTGGGCAACTATTTTAAGGTTGGTTAAACCTATCCTATTTGTCTTTCCCATCTCATATTGTACTAAGGGAACTCTTTCTGAAAATAGGCATTTATCTTGCAACCTCACTGATAATTTTATATATTAGACCTGTATCCTCCCTTACTCTTTTGACATCTTTGGATAATTTTATTTTCTTATGTCCTTTCATATTTTTGTGTACTTTGTTTACATATTACAGTGGCTAGAACACAGTTTATTCCTTTTGAAATCTCTGATATTGCTTCTTGTTTCTGGTAGATCTTCATGTCCTTGCAGTTTTCTTCTCCTGAACCTTTTAGCTTTTGATTGTTGATTAGTTGTCTGGCCTAGTGAAAGATCCTCCTTTAGTAAGAGGATATAGACACCTTTCTAGAAAATAAAATAATTTTTTTTCTCCACCAAAAGCAAGGTTCGCGATATCGGAATCGGTATCGGACCATTCCTATGAGTATCAGGATCGACAATATCGGCGGTTTTGGACCAGAATATCGGATTTTTTGGTATCAGAAAGCAAATAATTATTAATAAATTATCACAATTTTTGAACATATATTTTATACGTTTGGGCATAATTTTAAGTATTTCCAGTATTGTTATTTAAGTAGTTTTGATTCTTATTAGTTTTGAAATTAAATAAAATAGTAGTCACCTTTGCCGATTGGTTTACATGTGATAGATAAACTTTCATCTTTTATGCTTTTACAACCTTACTATGCTTTTACACCTTTGTTGATTGGTCTTCTTCGTTCAATTATCTTTGCCGAATTTACTGGAAAAGAGACCAAGATTTCGGTATTAGTCAGTATCGAATATCGGTCGATATCGAATTGGGACGTGTCAAACCGTATCAGTATCGGCTGTATCAGATCGGTATCGCCCGATACTGGACCCTATGAAAAGGTGTGCAGGGTCTCTAAACCAAGGTTCATAGTATTGATATCATACCCTTCCTATGAGTATCAGGATCGACGATATCGACAATATTGTTTGGATCGGAGTATTAGATTTTTTTGGTATCGAAATTTTTTTACAAAATTACAATTTTTTTTATACATTTAGTTATAATTTTAAGTATTGTATATGTTATTTTTTAGTAGTTTTAAAATAGAATGAAATAATAGGCATCCTTGCAGATTGGTTTATCTTACGATAAATAAGTTTTCTTCATTTACATGCTATTACAACTTTAATATGCTTTTACATCCTTGCTTGTTGGTCTTTTTCTTTCATTTTTCTCTGCCGAGTTGACTGGGATATAGACCCCCACATTGGTATCGGCTAGTATTGGTAGCGGTAGATATCGAGTCAGGACATGCCAAACCGTATCGTATCGGCCAATACTGCAAATTATGCTCTAAACAGACATCCTTCTTTCCGTTCGAAAGACACCATTTTAGTATGTTTCTTCTTTCTAGTATGGTATGCATGTAGTTTACCTACGAGCTCCTGCTAGTCTAAGGTCGAACAACTCCTTTGAGATCCTGAACTGATCCTCCCATATTTATGAAATTTGGCAATTGGTGCGAGTGAACCGAACCGAGTGTTTACAAATAAAGGCATATTCTCCCATTTTAAACACCCACCGAAAGATTTAGGGATATGTGGAGGGGGGGGGGGGGGGGGGGGGGGGGGGGGGAAGGGGGCGGTTCGCTTGAGTTGCTCAACCGACCCTTTGCCCGATGCCCTTACCTTCTCAGATCATTCCGTGCCTGACTACGAACCAATACATCCCTTCAAGAAGAAAGTTAGATGGGCAGATAGAACAGAACCTGTCAGTTACGCCTTTTTAGCATGGGAACCTGTCAGTTACGCCTTTTTAGCATGGGCCTCCCATTCGGTATGAGGACTAAGAGCCCAGTCCAGGGACTGAAGGGGACTAACAAGACTAAATAGACCGACCCTTTTCTTTTTTCCTGTCTCCCGCGCCGGTATCGATGGCTGAGCCGCAACTGCTAGTGATGGGACGGGTTGGTGGGGTGGATCATGTTTTTTCAGGTGGAAAACTTGGTGCCATGTTTGATTCATCAATTCGTTTATGCAGAACATATGGGATTAGGTAGTTTGTACTTTGTACATGTTACCGGATTATATGTTGTTTGATTCTCAAGTTGCTTCTGTTGTTTCTGGAACAAAGATGTTTTGCTTGAGACACAGGTTGTCTTCACTAACCCTACGTTGACAATTTTTAAAGGCAACCCGTGTTTCATTAGAGAGGTTAAGGGAACATCCTCCGAGAGGAGCCAAAATAACAAGAATGGCGAGAATAAAAGAAAATAACATAAAGTGCTGGTCGAGCAAAACAAAATCACCAACAATGATTCGAGTACGCCATCATCTCTGTCTCCAGGCACGACAACAGACCAAAAAATTACCCAAAACACTACAAGTGACTGTTGTCGTCGCCGCTCATGCAATAATACCCCATACTGGCTGGCATCTCTGTCATGTTACCTCTCTATTCCCGTCACAACTGTTCAAAATATGACATTAGCAGATATGCAATGTTGCGTCTGGTTTGCTCCTCTAGAAACTTCATTATTATTAAAGATGATTGTATTTCTCTCAAGCCAAACATGCCGCGGTATGACTGCAGCAATAGTATCCCATTCCCCTCTAATACTAGTGCAAACTATTTTTGTTCTCCAGTCTTCCCAAAGTGATTTGAATGTTCCAGGGTCCCCGTTTTACGGATAAAAACTTACCACATAGGCTTTGATCTTTTTACAGTGACAGAGCACATGGTCAACTACTCTTTTTGTTCTTGACACACTGGGCATATATCTGGTTCTGTCCACCGACTCTTGAGGAGGTTAATCCCTAGTAAGGATTGATTTATTGCAGGCAAGCCATAAAAATGCTTGAACTTCGTGTGTGTGTGTGTGTTGGGGTGGGGGGTGGGGTGTTAATCTTCCAAACCACTTTGCTGAACAGTGGGTTACAACCCACATTATTAAGGAATTTGATATTGATTTTACAGTGAAGACCTGTCTTTTCCCATCTCCAATTGAAGTGATCTTCTTGGGTACTCAATGATGGTTGCCATTGGTCCAAAAATTTGATAAGTTCTTTACAAGCCCTAAGATGAAGATTGAGTGACCTTCGAAATCGCAGCATTCAATCCCCTCCTCTCCATTGAAGGCTGACAGAATCAGATTATTCCATGCTTCCTCGTAGACATCCCGAACATGTATCTAAGAGCAATGTCACCACACTATCATTCCAAAAACTGATATTGTTGCCATTGCCTATTGTGAAGCAAGCACCAGCGTAGAACAAGCTTTTACATTTATGAACCCCTTCCAAATATGGGAACATGAAGCTTTGTGCCTCCAGACTCCTCGTATGTCTCTGTATTTTCGTTTTAGAGTCCTGATAAGACGAGTCCTTCTGAGACCAGATTTTCCACCACCATTTGGTAAGGAAAGCATTATTCATAGTTTCTAAGTCCATGATTCTCATACCCCCATTCTCTTTTGGTTTACAAACTACACCTCATTTGCCTAGTGAGTGCCCTTTGGATTGAATCCCAGGTCCCTTCCATAGAAATCCTTCTTGATCTTATCGATCTTCTTGAAAGCCCACTTCGGCTTTTCATATAAGGACATGGCATAATAAAGGTTACTGTCTTTCTTTTAAATTTGCATTTTACTCTTCTAGCTTTCTTAATAATTTGTGTGTTACTCTTTAGCTAGATTTGTTTTCGGTGTTGATTAAAGAATAAAGACTAGATTTATTATTTATTTCAAGCTTACAAACTTCTTTGTTAGACTACATTGACAATTACACAATTATTCCACGTTGTCAGGAGGGTTTATCACCAATAAACTTGATAGTTGAAAATGACTTTCATCGCGCAACCCCTGGTGGAACTGGAGGTATCAAGACTATTGGAAACTATGCATCGGTAACAAACTCTTGTCACTTGAGCATGTCAATTTTAATTTTAGAGATAAATTGTTAGTGCTAGAATGTGCTACTTTTTTTTTTTTTTTGGGATCTTGTTATTGTTCGTGTCCATTTCATATGCTCTAACCATTAAAACTATTAGGCTTATGCATGTCGAAGGTGCCATCTCCTTTGATATGCTTATATTTCCTCGTCCTAATAATATTAGCATAACATTGTAATCTTTAAGTGTTAGATGCAATATTCAGTGCACAACTTATTTTAGTTTCTTGAACTATATTGATTGGATACTAGCATGGGTGGCATAAAGCATTGGTTTGAGCTGTTATTGTCATGTAATAGATGCTTTGCTTACATCCTTATATAATTTGACTGTATATGTCTATATGCATATGAAGTTGAACAATGGTTATTCAAACAAAATTAACAGTCAATATGCTTCTTATCACATAGGAGCATTATTATACATGGGAACTGGATGGTAGTCAAGAATAGCAGTTTGTGTCAAACTTGAATGGCGAATGGGCAGCATAGCCATGGCTTCCACTGGGGACACAACAGACTAATATTCATTTTTTATTTTCTGTCACACATAAAATTAACTATTTCACTATATTTTTCTTAGAACAGAACATAATTCAAACTTTGATTATTTTCACTTTTTTTTTTTTTGACATGCAAACTTTTGAAGTGAAATTCGACATGTGATACTACGAGGAACTATGTGATGCAAGGATTGCTTATTTCAAATTTTTCAGCAACTAAGATACAAAATCAACAAAGAAGGAAAAAAATACATACATGACATACATTCAATATGTGTGTAAAAAAGAAAAGAAAAATTGTTAAAGTAATGAGTGCACATGATAAACATAGATGTTAATGAGCAGAAAGAAGTGAACGTTGTCAAGTACTACAAATTGAGGTAAGTCCTGAAGTTAACTTGTTGAACCTTAATGTGTTTCATTTCGATTAAAAGCTTAAAATGTTACGTTGTTCAGTTGATGGTTAGATCTTATATTCTCAACCTTTCTTGTAAGATAACCCTGTCAATAGCAGCTCTAGAAAACACCTTAGTAATATCTACATGCTTGCTAAGGCCTATAATTCTCTATGTTTCATGTGTAGGTTCTGAAGGCGCAGTCAATAGCTAAGGCCAATGGTTATTCTGATGTTTTGTACCTTGATTCTGTCTGCAAAAAGTACCTGGAAGAAGTTTCATCCTGTAATGTATTTGTAGTCAAGGTACAACTAACTGGATGTTTTTTTAATTTCTTGGTCCATGTGGTACTTCTGAAGATGTCAATGATGTCTGTGCCAGACAGCATCTATATAGACCAGATGTTTACCATCTTGGCGGCATTATCTTCTTTGTTCTAAATGATATGTCAGTTATGTGGAACTTTAGGCATAGTTATTGCTACCAACGACCTTTACCGCTCTGTTTTTGTATCTCATTTACATGATGAGCTAGCAACGCCAAACTATCCTGTGCACACAGTTTAATAATACTGCATATGTAAGGATGCTTGCGCGTCCGTCTGCCAGTATACAGGAAAAAGTACGTAGGAATGAACTTGTCTTCAGGACAGCGGAAGACGTAAATCTTTTTTCTTGTCTTATCATTAATCCATTCTGTAGGCCCAAACAAAACAGAACACATCCCTTCTTTAAAGGCACATCTGTACTTTTGGTATTTCTATCTTGGGGTAGACCTATGTTATTTCATGCAAGAGTGTATTATGTCCTTAAGTTTTGGTCAAGAAGAAAGTAACCATTGGATTTGAAATATCTGCTTGTGATGTTTCATCAACTATTTTCTCTCATTGTCTGCCTATGTTGCATGAAGAATTTGGGATGTCATTCCCATGGGTTAATTGTCCAAGCCCTAAGTAGGAGAAGGTAATTGTGAAATTAATGTGTATCCAACTTGTTAAATATAATTGTTTTTCTGATTGTCTATTTTGCTTTAAGATACTAAAATATTTTACTGTTGTTGATATGTTAAAGCTCTACTCTCTGTACTCTTTATATAACTACAATCATTTTGGTGTATTAAACATCAAATGCTCATTTTATATAAACCTTTAGAGTAGAGTTGTAGCTTTTCTTGCATGATATTTTATTATTTTAAACTACATACTACATATGGGTAGCTCATGTATATGTGCATTTGATTGATTATGCCCATTCCAGGATAAAGTTATATCAACTCCAGCAATAAAAGGGACTATATTGCCTGGAATTACAAGGAAAAGCGTAATTGATGTTGCTCGAAGTCAAGGGTTTCAGGTATGAATACAACATGAATAAGTTTCCTCAGAGAGCAAATCATATTTATTGGAATATAGTTTTTTTGTCACATTAAAAAAAAACAGGTAGTTGGATGCTTAGTATACTTGCTCTAGAAATTTTAATAAATTGTTAATGTTCAACGTTATATTAGGTAGTGGGCTTTAGTCCCACATCGGGTAGAATAATAGAGAGAGGGGTCAGTCTCTCCTATATATATGTAGTCATTCTCATCAATGAAAATTATTTCATTATTCTAATTCTACATGGTATCAGAGCCATAACCTCCCCTCCCCCCCCCCCCCCCCTCTCTTTCTCCAAAAAAAAAAAAAATCCTAACCCTAGCCGCCCCCGCTGCCGCCCGCCCCTCTCCAGCCCCCGCTGACTCCCACCCCCTTGCATGCCGCCGCCTACTGACCCCGACGCCTACCCCGCTCCGCCAGCCCCCCGGTATAGCCCCCCCCTCCCCGACCTCGCCACCCCCCCGGCCCGCTATACAACAAAAAACCCAAACCCTAACACACCTCTGCGGCCGCCTACCCTACTTCCTGTGTAAACCCTAATTCCCAAAAAAAGTATATCGAAGCCAGAGGGTAGACATTAATTTGTTTGCCTAACCTCTGTTCCTAGATTACGACTTCAGGAGCGTATATCGAAGCCAGAGGGTAGACAATAATTTGTTTGCACAACCTGTTCCTAGATTACGACTTCAGGAGTTAACAAAGAGTAGACAAGTTGATTGTTTACGTGGATTTTTGTTTCCTTCCTACCCCGATATCTGCATCAGGATCTACACAGAGAGATATTTGGGTTACTTCTGTGTCCTGACGTGACTGATCTCCATATAATCTTTCCATGCGCGTGTCGGTTCTGTCCATGTTGATAGCGCACTGGAAAAGTTGATGTGATGTGATTATTGGGGTTGGAAAGAATCAGCGACGGTCGAATCAAGAGCATTATGACAAACTCTGAGGCGGCTAGCATTAATACCGGTATCGGAAACGCATTGGCGGGACCAACGGGCACTGGCACGACGATCTCTTCGATTCGACTAGTCAATCGGCAGTTGGACGGACCAGACGGATACTCAACATGGCGGAAGAATGTTGAGAAGACACTTCGGGGTATGCAATTTTTCAAGCATCTGATTGACAATCCTCCGGAGACGATTGATCCCACGTTTGAGCAGTGGGAGACGGATGATAGTCGACTGTTTACACAGTTAATGAACTCCATGGAACCATCGGTAGAGGACGTGGTTCAAAACACGGACACAATAAAGGAGCTATGGGAGGTCCTAGCGACAGTGTTTGATGGAAAACGTGACTTGTCTCGTATCTACAACTCTGTTGTCGGTGTCTACCGGGCGAACAGGACGACAAGTCTCATAAGGACCACTTCCGGGCTTTTAAGGCTATAGTCGATGAAGTTGACCGTATATTACCTCTGACGACGGATATCAATGAAGCAAGAGCTCAACGTGAACAGCTTTATGTGATGACATATTTTGCCTCTCCCCGTCCTGATGCAGACTCAGCTCGCTCTCAGATCATTATTGGAGCTGAGGTTCCATCTCTAATGGAAGCTCATTTTCGTGTCCTACGGGCTGCAAAGGTCGTTGAGACCTCTCCAAGCGATGCTCATGTTGATCGATCTGCTCTTGGTGTCGTTCGTACTGAATTTTGTCGTGGTCGTGGTAGACGACGTGGTGGCCGAAATGTGGTCGTGATGGTGGACGAGGCATTGGCGGTCGTAATGGAGGTCGACTGCACACATGCTTCAACTGTGGCCTACATGGTCATTTCCAGTAGCAATGTACTAAAGCTCCTGCCGCCAACATTACCTCAGATACTCCTGATCTTGGCGGCCAATCCGTCCAAATGACTGATAAAGCATATGCAGACTTTGTTGAGTTTTAAGCTCAACGTTGAGGTGGAGCTTCTACTTCTGGGTCCGCCGCAGGGTACTCAGTGGTATGTGTGGTACAGTCGAAGCAGTGGGTCCTTGATTCTAGTGCGTCTGCTCACTTGACAGGCGACGCAGGTATGATACGAAACTATGTACCGGTTGGTCGTATGTCTAATATTACATGTGCCAATAGTGGTTCGTTGACAGTCCGTGAAAAAGGATTTGTCCGTCTTTCTTCGAGACTGTCACTACATTCTGTACTACATACTCCTGGAAACCCATTCAACTTACTCTCAATTAGTCGGATTACTCGCGATATGCACTGCTCGATAACATTCTTTCTTGATGGTTGTGTTTTTCAGGACCTAACGATTGGACAAACTATCGGTAGGGGGCATGTGGCTGGAGGCTTGTACCTGTTTGACGAACCTTCCTCTGTTGTCTGTACTGGTGTGAAACTTGATCATTTTGAGTTACAGTGCCGGTTAGGACATCCATCTGTCCAAGCACTCCAGAAAATGTTTCCATCTTTAGATGTTTCTTTTCATTGTGAGTCATGTAGCTTGGCGAAGCATCACCGGATTTCCTATCCGGTTAGTCAGAATAAATTTGCTTTCGCTCCCTTCGAGTTAGTATATTCCGATATATGGGGACCTTGTCCGGTTGAATCTGTGATGGGATTCAAGTAATTGTTATCTTTGTTGATGACTACTCACGTGTCACTTATGTTTATCTCATGAAAAATCGTTCCTAATTATTTAACATTTTGTGCAATTTTTATGCGAAAATTAGAACAAAATTTGTTGTTCCGATTAAATGTATTCGAAGTGACAATGGTCATGAGTATATGTCTCGTGAGTTTGTGTCCCATTTGTCTCAGAATGACATCATCCACCAAACTTCATGTCCTTACACACCACAACAGAATGGTGTGGCTGAACGCAAAAATCTCCATCTCTTAGAAACAACGCGTGCTCTTATGTTCCAAGCACGTGCTCCAAAAAGATTTTGGTCGGATGCCGTTCTTACGGCTTGCTATCTCATTAGTCACATGTCTTTGTCTGTCCTCAATGGTGATATTCCCTTCTCTCGGTTATATCCCAAATGAGAGCTGTTTCCTCTACCTTTCTGAATATTTGGTTGTTTGTGTTATGTTAGGGATACCCGACCAACTCTTTCTAAATTAGGACACGAGTACATGGTTACGTCCAGCCTATGCCGCAGAATCGTCGCGACATGCATTTCTCGGTAACATTTTTTTCTTCTGATGGTTGTGTTTTTCACGACCTCAAGACTGTCGGTAGGGAGCATGTGGTTGGAGGCTTGTACCTGTTTGACGCACATTCTCCTGTTGCTCGTGCCGGCGTGAATCTCGATTATTTCGAGCTACACTGTCGGTTGGGCCATCCATCTATCCAAGCTTTCCAGAATTTGTACCCATCTTTAGATATTCCCGTTTCTTTGCATTGTTAGTCGTGTAGTTTGGCTAAACATTATCGGATTTCCTATCCAGTGAATCAAAATAAATTTGCATCTGCTCCTTTCGAGTTGGTGCATTATGATATATGGAGGCCCTGTCTAGTTGACTCGATGATGGGTTTCAAGTACTTTGTTACATTTGTTGATGATTACTCACGTGTCATTTTTGTCTATCTGATAAAAAATTACTCCGGACTATTTGAAATTTGATGCAATTTTTATGCGAAAATCAAAACACAATTTGATGTTCCGATTAAATGCCTTTGAAGTAACAATAATCGTGAGTATATGTCTCGAGAGTTTCATTCACATTTGTCTCGACATGGCATCATCTACCAAACTTCATGTCGTTATACACCACAACAGAATGGTGTGCCGAACGCAAGAATCGTCATCTCTTGGAAACAACGCATGCTCTTATGTTTCAAGTACGTACTCCCAGAAGATTTTGGTCGGATGCGGTACTTACACCATGCTATCTTATTAATCGTATGCCATCGTCGGTTTTCAATGATGCCACTTCCTTTTCTCGGCTATATCCCGAACGAGTGTCATTTTCTCTACCTCTTAAAATCGTTGGTTGCTTGTGTTATGTTCGGAATACACGACCAACCCTTTATAAATTAGATCATAAGGCAATCCAATGTGTTTTTCTTGGGTATCCTAAAGATCAGAAATGGTACCGTTGTTTTTCTCCTACCCTAAAGGTATTTTTTTTCTTTCGGGATGTTACCTTCGTTGAAATCGAGTTTCCTCCACTTCCACAAACTACAGGTCCAGTGTCCAAGTCTACCCAGAAGGGGATTTCTTATTGTTTTTTGTTCAAACACAACAGTCCCCCGTAAGGGTGCCCTCCCCTACCAAACCAGTATCCTGGTCCGACGGTCCGCAAACACCGGTTCAGTCAGCACCGTCGTCGCTTGAACGAGCGTCGCAGATAGTACCTGTGATCACAGAGCCATCATCCTCCTCTAGCTCCACTGATTCGCCTCCACCTGTTCCACCAACTCGGCCTCGTCGTGCCTGTCGTGATCATCCCTTGTATGTTAAAAACTACAAAGGGTTTGCGAGCCACACTCAGTCATTGATCGCTACTATTGGTGGGATTCATATTCTCAATTCTGCAGAGGAGGGTCTCAAACATCCCAGTTAGCATGCTGCTATGGAAGAGTAGCGCTTCGGAAGAACTGTACTTGGGACTTGGTAGATTTGTCGCATGGTAAACATGCAGTAGGTTGTAAATGGGTGTTCACGATCAAAGTGAAACCGGATGGCACTCTTGATCGACTAAAGGCTCGTCTGGTGGCTAAAGGATATTCGCCAACCTATGGTGAGGATTATTTTGAGACATTCTCTTCAGTTGCCAGGATGACCTCTGTACGCGTACTCTTGGCCTTAGTTGTTCGCTATGACGGGTCATTACTTCGGTTGGATATCAAGAATGTATTTCTCCACGGAGATCTTGACGAAGAAGTGTATGTGGTACAACCTCCCGGGTTCGTTGTAAGGGATAGTAAAGTGTGTCATATGAGAAAAGCCCTTTATGGTCTCAACCAATCGTCTCGTGCATGGTTTGGTCGATTTACACATGTTGTTACTCAGTTTGGCATGTGTCAATCGAAGAAGGATTATTCAGTATTTTACCGACAGACATCAGCTGGAAGGATATTACTTAGTGTCTATGTTGATGATATTGTGATCACAGGAGACAACAATCAGGACATTGCAGGACTGAAAAAGTTTCTGGGAGAACAGTTTCAGACCAAGGATACGGAATCGTTGAACTATTTCTTGGGTGTTGAAGTCGTACGAGAAAAGAGGCACATTGTCATGTCTCAGAGGAAGTATGTTCTAGACATACTAAATGATGCAGGAATGATGCAAGCTAAGGGAGCAACATCACCAATAGACCCAGGAGAAAAGTTACTTCCCGACGAGGGGGTACTGATTTGACTAATCAGGATCAATATCGTCGACTGGTTGAAAAACTCAACTACTTGGCAGTTATGACTCGTCCAGACATTTTATTTGTCGTCAGTGTCGCGAGTAGATTTATGTTTTATCCACAAGTTTTACATTGGCAGGCAGTTCTCAGAATTTTGCCCTATCTAGTCCAGAATTTTGGAAAAAAAAATCCCATGGAAAATCAGGGACATATGAATGTTGAGTGCTTTACCGATGTTGACTGGGGTGCAAACCTGACGGATAGACGATCTACATCTGGTTACTCGATATTTATTGGCGGAAACTTGGTATCGTGGAAGAGTAAGAAGCAGAGTGTGATCGCACGATCAAGTTCCGAAGCGGAATATCGAGCTATTTTTCATGGCACAGCAGTGCTATATACAAGAATTGGGTGAAGAAGCAAGATCTAAAGCAGCAGATATGTGGTGTGATAACCAGTTTGCTATTCATATTGCTACAAATTCTGTGTTTCATGAAAGGACGAAGCATATTGAAATTGACATCCACTTCGTCCATGATGAGTATCAAAAGGGGATAATAAAGTTTCATCACGTGAGGACCGACGATCAGATAGCTGATAGCTTCACGAAGTCTCTTTTGGGTCCTCGGGTTTAATTTTTGTGTAACAAGCAGGACATGATTGACATATATGCTCCAGCTTGAGGGATGTTGTTAAGTATTAGTAATGGACTTTAGTCCCACATCGGATAGAATGGTAGAGAGAGGGGTTAGCCTCTCATATATATATGTAGTCTCATGTGATCAATAAAGTTAATCTATTATTCCAATTCTACAGCTCTCTCCCCTGCTTCATATTTCTTTCTCCTTGTTTTTAATTATTTTAATTTGGCATTAGCATAATTTGGATCCAAGTGCATTCTTCCATCATAGTCATTGTGGCTTCTCCCCCACACTTTTGTCATGTTTTCTTATGAACCAATTGCTGAATTCCTACTTCTCAGTTTGAATTTTTTTTCCGCTAGTACTTGAACTCATTATAGCCAAAGTAGGACTATTGTCACCCTAGGGCTCACAGATTTGGCTTTTAGACAAGTAACCCCCCACCCTTGTAGAAGTACCAAAGACTATACCTTTTTTTTAATAGTTTCTCATCTCTTTCTCAAGAATCTTGCTGACTATTCAGAATCATAGAATTTAATTGTCCTTATTATGTTTCCTTCTTGTATTGCTACCTTTTCTTCTGGATGATAAACATAGCTTTCCACAGGTTGAGGAGCGCCTAGTGTCAGTAGATGAATTACTTGATGCTGATGAAGTTTTTTGTACGGGAACTGCAGTAGTTGTGTCACCTGTGGGGAGTATAACATATCTTGGGAAAAGGTAAAAACTCACTTGTGATGCTGCATTTCATTATTTCTTTTGCTCCAAGTAATTGATCAGTTTATCTTCAAGGTGTACATAATTTCTAGTTAATCTCTCTTTATGGAATTAGTAACTGTAAAGACCTTATCAACAGATCTATTAATAGTTCTTGGACTGCCCTCTTCTTGACTACATTTAACTGTTTTGTGTCTGGAAAATGCTCATAGCTACCCTAGGTTCATAATATACCAATTATCCTACGAGGTAGGGTATTGAATGCTTTAATCCCTTACCCATCTTAGTTTTCCTGCAGCTTATGTTTAACTCTCACAAATCTCACAAGCTGGCATTAGGGCCGAACCCAGAAATTCTTTTATTTTTTGTGGTGGTGGGGTGGGGGGACTCTTGCTTACTTTAAACTATATATACTCTTACCAACTAAACAACCATCCTTTTTTAAAATCCTTATATAATATTATAAACTTACCTGTATAGTAGGAAACAGAAAAATCAGCAACCACCCCCCCCCCCCCACACGACCACCACACACACACACACACACACACACAAAAACCCACCCCGATGGTTCATCTCCTGCCTGGCATTTTAGCAAGGAACAAGCCGAGAAACTAATTGATGGTAGTTTGACTAAAAATTACTATATAAGAAAACTAACCATGTATACTTTTTTCAACAGAGTAGTGCCTGTTGATGAAACTGAATAATGGATGAAACTATATCCAGAAATTATGGCCATGATGTAGGGAGCTGCAATTTTCTAAAGTTACAAATGAACAGCCTCAGGTTGCACGAACATAGTGGAATTAGAAGGCTTAAATTTGCACCTTATTAAGGCTGGTTGAAGTGCTTCCTAATGTAGTATTATGCTTGCATATTAAGCATAAACATAAGTCTGCTAGAAATGTGGGAGAACCTTCTAATATGGGCCTTGCTTGAGATGTTTGTGATCTTAAGAACCAAGAAACTAGGATGGTGACGTGGGTGTGCCTAAAGTAGGAACTAGTTAGAAATTATTGTGTTATAAAGTTTGAGTGTTCATAATCATCGCAGATCTATTATTTCTTATGCAAGGTAAATCTAATTGGAGATCTATAGTAGTGCCTCAGGTATATCCAATTGGATAGAATCCTGTTCATCCCAAACTCCTTTTCAAATAACACTTCTTTTCCACCAAAAAATTGCATGTGAAGATACATTGTATTGTGTTTGTGGGTGATTGTTGTATTCTGACCATCTCCAAGATTTTTCATATTCCTAACTTTCCGCATGACCCACGTTCCAGTTGCAATTTTGACAATTTTAGTAGTTGTTCACCCTTTTGGATTTCCTTGTTTAGACTTCTCAAGAAGGTGTTGACCAATGCCATCAAATCCACTCTAAGTTGCTACTCTAATCGAGAATGATCTTGATACCTCACAGGAGAATAGATGTCTTGCCAATCAACTTGACTCTTGAATGTGTAGCAAAGGCACTCATAATTGCCCGACTTGGATGACAAGCTTGTTTGCAGCCATTTCCACATCATTAAAGAAGGTATCTTTGTTGTCGATCAAATATTCTCCAGACCCGAAAAATCACAGCTTTCATTGCCATTGTTATCTCCAGTATCGAAATAGGTCGAGATGCAACATAATTCTTGACAGAACCATGTAATGTTAGTGGTACAAATATGTACAAAGCCATAGCTTTATGCTAATGGTAGGTAGCTTGCTATTTCACAAAGCATTGTCTGGGATATGTAGATCAATATTCCAAGAGACATTTTCATTGCAGTAGTCAATACTGCAACCAACCTTCATGACTTCAAAAGAAAAGTTTGAGCAAAAGAATACTCTCTGGTTAAATCCAAGAATCCAACTAAACTCGACAGCTCTCTCCTTTCCCCGAGGAAGGACTCCATTGCAGGCGTGTCTTCTTTACGAGTACTTCACCTGAATTATGTCAAGTAATACTGGTGCTTATAAGCTTTATAGGTGCTAGTCTAGATCTCTTGTTGATTGCCTAATCGACTGCAGCATTAGTCGTTGTACATGATGGCCTGTGCACCCGTTGGCCTAAGTTTTGTGCCTGAGTGGAAACTTACCATTCATCTTTCAAATTTTAGCAACATTCCCATACGAGGCAACTAATGCAAGAGAGCAGCTACTCGTAAAATTTAGACCGGTAGTCAGGTAAAGAGACTTTCTTTTCCTTTTGAGGAAAGCCTTGATATTCAGTGTTCTAAAAATCGATCTATTCGGCGGCCTAAGCGCTAGGCATCCCTAGGCCAAAACGATAACTCTTTATTCGGCAGTATGATGCAGTTGTGTCTTTATGCGGCCTGTTCGGCGCCTAGGCATCTTGTGCGACTTGTACGCCTTATGTTGGAAGAGTTTGGTGCTTATTAGGAGTTAAGATACTTTTTTATGTTTTGCCATGTTATGTTTTGTATATGTTTGATGGATCATGGATATGTTTTGGATATGTCTTATTGTTCATACAAAAGTAAAAAATACAATAAAGCTGTCTTATTGTTCATACAAAATGATAGTTCGATTTAATGTTTTCATTGTTGCAGTCTTGTAGAAGTGTTTGAACTTATATTAGATAACGAGAGACTTTTAGAGACGAAAGAAATAGTAAATAGAATCCAAGTTAGTTAAAAAAAATACTATATAAGCTATTACAAGGGAATAGAAGAAAAGAAAAAAAAATTGTATGATACATGTTCGGCATCTAGATGCTAGAAGTCCATTCTCCGCACCGAAGTCGCATATCAAATTTTAGAACACTGTTGATATTATTAACAAGACGGATCTAGCTTGAATTAGTGGCGAGAAAGTAAATGGTGCAGAAATATATTATTATATCAGTTGACTTCGACTTTGTTGCTCTTGTAGTACTTATGTATGTGTCGGTTTGTTTCTATATGATGTTACGTCACTCCTTTGTGTATATGACTTTTGGAGACTCATTCTCCACGATCCAACATTGTGTCTTCTAAATTACTAAAACATCCAATGGGAGAGGCCTCGATTTTGTCATCAATGTTATTCAGGTGTAGAGTGTGCAAATATGCTCATATGTATAATGTACCGAAGTGATAGATTGCTACAAGGGCTTTCTCACTCCAGTAAATTGTTAAACTTTTGCAGGGTAGAGTACGGGAACGAAGTTGGTGTCGTGTCACAGCAACTCTATTCTGCATTGACAAGTCTGCAGATGGGTCTTAGTGATGACAGGATGGGTTGGACTGTGGAATTGGATTAGTGGTTTGTAATATATTTCCAATGAAAAACCAGTACACTAAGCTCCAAAGCTTTAGCTCTCTTCTTGTAAGGTTTCTTCTCCTTTTTCCTTCTACAATTTGAATGTGTGTTTTAACTGCCATGAATCATCCATGAATAGTATTGAAGCATCCATGAATCCAAATGATTGTCGATATTGTTTTGTACATTGGCTATGCTCACCTTTATTGCTTGACTGCCAATAAATGATAGCTGCCATCTGTTATGCTATATCCAGTCTGTTCAAGAGATGAGTATTGTCTATACAAGAAGCAAAACTATATGAATTTATTCATGAGAAATAATTGGTTTGGTTTTGGCTGAACATCATCAATATTAAATACAACACAGGATCTTAATCAAGACCGGCAATGATTTTATTTTTATTTTTGCCTCATTCTGTTGTGGTTCAATTTGTTAGCCGCTTTTCTTGGACCATTGACCTGTGCTATTTTTTTCTTGGTCAATACTTTTTTTTTTAATTGGCTGTTCTTTTTTAAATATCTCTACTAATATAAGGTGGTTTAAAAACGATTTAAAATTGAGCCGTATAAGCTATTTATAAATATTCAATTAATCAACTAATTATTTAGTTACTTAATAAACGAACTCAAGTGGTTAAGTTGAAAAATATTTTATTTGGTTGTTTGAGTTCAATTCCTAAGAACAACAGTATTTATAATAAAGTCATTATATATATATATATATATATATATATATATATATATATACACACACTAATGTACATGGATGCACATGGAATGTAGGAGCCTATTTCTATTGGTCCATATATATATGACTCATGTAGAAATATGAGCACTATAGTTCTATCCCATTTACCCTTTTATTAATCCAAACAAGTGAAGTAAAATTTAACTTTACTTTTATTCTACAGAAAATTTACTGTAGCGAAATAAATTTATATTAAATTCATTCAAGCGAAACAAGTTTGTAAAATTTTGATATAGAGACAGAGTCCGCCAACAGTGTTGGCGGAAAACACAACAGACGTACACGTAGGCTGAAAAAAATAAAAATAAATTAAAGTGGACCCCACAAGCCAATTTCTGCCAACACTGTTGGCTGAAATTGATGGGGGGCCAATTTCAGCCAACTGTGTTGGCGAAAATTGGGTGTGGGGGCCCACGGGTTGGGTTGGGTTGGTTTGATTGGTTTTGTTTAGTTTGTTTGGTTTGTTTTATTAGTTTGTTTTAATTAGTTATGTTTTGATTTTATTTATTTAGTTTTATTTTGTAATTATATTTAAGAAAATTTATTTTAACGAAATAAAATTAAAATTAATTAGTTGTAAAGAAATATTTAGAAATATTTTTTTTGCAAATTTGCATCTAGAGCATCAAAATTTGTATAAATTTCATCTAAAGCATCAAAGTTTAAAAAATTACGAAAAAAATATCAAAACGTCATTTGGACGTTTATATTTTTTAATATTATATTCCTATCGTTAATTTTCTTGTCGTTAACAGACGTTAAAATAAATAATAATAATAAAAATCTACCGTAAGAATATTACATCTGCCGTTGAGCATACTTCGAGCGGTTATAACTGTTTGTTTTGAAATCGTTTTTTGTTAAACAATAAGTCGATTTGTATGTTTTCGACGAGAGTAACACAAATCGTATAGAAAAAAAAAATTATCCGAAGCAAGACCCACATGTTACAGCCAAAAATATAAAATTTAAAACTTTAAAGTATCATAACTTTTGACTGAGAGATCGAAACAAGGTCCAGTTTGTGCCAAAATGACCGCATCGAAAAGTACTACGAGATAAACCGTTTCACCGTTTGACGGACTTCTAAAAATTTTAGAATCGCAAAAAAATGATATTTCGACCTCCAAATTTTACTTTCGGTAATTTTATTTTCGAATATTTAAAATTTACTGTAGCGAAATTAATTTATATTGGGTGTGGAGGCCTACGGATTTAAAACGATGTTTCGACCTCCAAAAAAAATTATGAAAAAAAATTAAAAAGAAAAAATTTAAATTAATTGTTTTAAATCCATGAGGCAAAAATAGTGGACATGTGCATTTCTTTACAATTAATTAATTTTATTTTTATTTTGTTAAAATATATTTTCTTAAATCAAATTTCAAACTAAACTAAAAAAAAAAACCCAATACATAACTAATTAAAACAAACTAATAAAATAAACCAAACAAACAAAACTAAACCAACAAAACAAAATTCAACCACCCAAACCAACCCGCGGCCCCCACAAGGCCAAATTTTGCCAACACCAGTGTTGGCGGAATTTGGGCTTGTGGGGTCCCTTTTTAATTTTTTTGCCTACATGTTCGTTTTTTTTTCCGCCAACACGGTTGGCAGACTCTGTCTCTATTTTAAAATTATCCAAACTTGTTTCGTCTGTATAAATTTAGTATAAATTTATTTTGCTACAGTAAACTTTCTGTTTATTCTACTTTCCTCCATTTTATTTTCCCTCCAAATTTTCTCTCCTTTCAAAAGTTCCAAACACAATGCAAAAGTCCATCTTTCAAGGAGAGTCTTATGAGGATTCCTCTTGATGTCTGTGCAGTTATCAATCTTATTTCTAACTGAAAGTTTGTCATTGGTTACTTTCAATAATTCCCTAAATATCCAACAAGTGCAGAATATGATGGCAGAGTTATCTCTGCACACAGTAAGGAATAAGGATGATTTCTAAGATTTGATTGATTCGAGATGTTATTTGACCAAATTAACCACATTCTACCTTGTTTGTTAAGAGTTAATGACTAAGTTAATATAAACATTTTAGCTTAACCATTAAAGAATATATAAGTTGTGTTGTGAGCTGAGTGGCAGGCTGTATTTTGTGACTTTGTCCCTTTATTTGAACTTAAAAAATAAGCTTTACTGGTTTGCAGTGGCGGGCTTTTGAAAGCAACTTTTTATGCTTTTAGAAGCTACTCAGAGATAAATTGCCTTATAAAGAATGAATTGAAAACGATATTATTCAAACAGTATTTGCTCCTGCCTATTTCAGAACTTAATCACAAACATCCCGGAATTAGCTAAGGCCAGTATAGAATCCAGATTAATTCACTGAAATGAAACGTATTTATTTGAAGAATGAGACCTTTTTTTTCTTCTATTTTTTCTTTTTTTGAGTCCGATGTAACGTTCGAGACTTTGTACACGCTGCATTGCGTACATTTTGGTCCCATTTGCGGTTCATTAATTTACCATTTCTTCCTAGAGAAAGAGCACAGTTCTACTGTACTATTCGGAACATCAAATTAATGAACCGAGAGATTGGTGGGTGAAGAAGTGGACGGGACAGCTTCAGTCAGAATTGAGACGAGAAGTAGGATGTGTGGACAAAGCCACTACCAGTGCCACACCTTTCTTTCTTTCTTGGGCTAGAAATAGTACTCATCGTTTTGAGCACCGGAGCTACTTGTTGATGCTTGAAGGTCTGGGTTTGAATCCGATAAATTAGATCGGTCAAGGGTCGTGGCTGGCTACTTGGGCCCAAATAGAAACCTTACTCACAATTGACGATTTTAACATCGTAACGACAACAAGTATCACTGAATTTTGAATACAAAATGTATCGGGCTTTTATGGCCGGCCCAATATGACATTATAGTCTTTACTCATTGGTATCACTACTTACTAAGCCTTGGGTAAGACAAGCCCACAGAGACCATGCGTCATGTCACGCTAGGATTTAAAGTTCGTGAAACACTTGGGCCCTATTACGAGGAGCAACAAGTAGAGATTTATTTTTCATAACTTCAGTTTTTGTTGACGGTTATATTTCAAACACTTGTTGGAGTCTATAAGTTCCACATGCAATTATAGAGAGTTGTCACAATAACCGAGTTGACTCAGCCCACATTCCTAACCGAGCTGACCCGATCCAGGCTTAGTCAAATCCGATCAAAATTTAGTCCGGTCCGGCCTGGTATACACCTATCATAAAAATATTCCGTAAAAAGTGATCATGTGTCGTGATTGTTATACATAATTAGCTAAGTGGCACATGAAATTATTACGGTACTGCAAATTATTGGAAATATAATAGCGATATATGCTTCACAATAGGATCACTAAAATCACTTGAAATTCTTGACATGGCTAACAAAAGATTAATATATTTTTTTACAGAAATTTCTAGATTACAGGATGGAAGCTTGATCAAGCTCAAGAAATTGTCAGTCACCGAGATTAAGACCAGAAGAACTTGGCATAAGCGGCGGATACAGAAATATAAAATAGGGTGGGCTATAGTGGGTTCGGATGGACTATGTGTGCGCTAACTCCTACAAAAAAAACTATATAAAAAAAAGAAAAAGAAAAAGAAAAAGAAAATTCTAGGGTTAGTTGGAGCCCACCCCACGCCACCATTGGATCCGTCTGTCACGCCCCAGTCCCAAAATGCCGCGGGACTGAGCACGTGAGCAATGGCCAGCAGCACGCACCGATGGACAACCCAATTTAATGGATCCATCAGGGCATGCTTAAGCTGTAGTCGAGCAGGACTAAGTACAAGTCTCAGGTATTACTAATCTCATCCACAGAATAACACAGATTAATTGCCAGAAATAATGCAATGGAAATAAATATGCAATAACAAATAAGGTTGTCTCGGAAAACAAATCCGAGAATTATTCTGTTACAATTAAGGAAAAATAGACAGGAATTGAAATGCTGAAAATGGAAATACTGTGTTGTTGAAGCCGGTGCTCAGGAGAAATCTTCGGCCACTACTTCGTCCTCTGTTCCTTGTTCTGCTCCAAGGAGTGCTCCGGTACCGTACACCTCTGGGTAATTCTCTTCAACTGTACCTGGGGACATAATCCGGATTCAGGTCCTCAGGGGACAGCAAGGTACAGAAAATACAAGCCAAAATAAATATGGTGCAGCAGATAAAATAATCATCAGGGTAAACTAAGTAACCAACTATGTGATATGCAATATGAGAGCAGCACTAGAACTCAGGCTGAAGCCACTACAAGCTCTGTGTCGGGGAGCCGGTAGCGGCAATAACTATGAATTACACTATGATATATACTATGTTTTTATATATAATATCAGCCTGTAGTCTGTGTGTCTCTCCCCACCCAATGTAATCCCACGTCTCATGTCCACGATGCCTCATGTCCATGTCACGCACGATTATAACTAATGCAGTAAGTCTGATAGCTATGAATCAAATGTCTAAGAATGTAAAGTCTATGTCATAAAACATGCATCCTATACAGAATTACCTCGAATGTCTCAGGAAGACTCTGTCTCATGAAATAGTGTCAAGTGTCCTGGGTTCTGGTGTACTTGATAGGACAAGTACGAGAATAAGGGTATCGATTGTCCATCTCTAATGACGTACCCAACACCGCGTACGGGGTTGGCACCCGACTATGATCGGACACTAAGCACGTCACACGTTTCCTAGGTTAAGCAGTTAAAACAAGTTACATATGGATCTACCAGAATTCAAGTAAAATACTATAACAGAAATTACTGAGAATTTACAAGCTCTATGTTCTCACTGATGCAAAATTAACCAAGAAAAATATATAGCAAGCTGCAGCGTTTGGCAAGGTACACTTGCCTGAGGTTCCTGTTTGGTTTGCAGTTCTGACTTCGGCGGGAATTGCAGGCGGTACTCCAGTTGCTGAAACAAACATCACCATCAGATCCAGAAAATATCAATCAACTAGAAATGCCTGTCCTTGGGTCCAATTTGGAGACAAGGGCAAAAACGGCAGTTTCGGGCCAAAACGGGGTCCACCGGTGGGCCCGCTTTGCACCGAAAAACGCGTCCGGGTCAACGGTCTCCAAATTCACCAAACTCAGTGTCAACAGGTCAGAAACGCTGATACGAACCCAACGGAACTTTCAGAATTGGATTCCGATGAGCCGAACACAAAATCGCCCGTCGAGCGGGGCCTGTGGGGCCCACGACACGCGATTTCGTCAACGTTCTCAGAATCGAACCAAACTTGACCCACAGGACCAGCGTATCGCTACGAGTCCGATGGCGCAAGTTTCGTCTCGATCCGACGTGTGTACACAAAGTTAGGTCAAATTACAAAAAAGTCTGATACGGGGCGATGTCCGCGGATACGCGTTGATTCTGGTGTGCACGCACACCCGAATCAGCTTCCGCGAAATCCCACACGTCCGTATCGACGAGGCGCACGTATCTGTGAAGACCGCGCGGGACCAAGTCGTCCCGTTTGGCGGGGCGTACTCAGTTCCGGGGTAAAACAGGGTCTGGTTTTTCCTGTTTTTGGATCGCGGTGTGCGATCACCACAGGACGCGATGCCCCGAACGGTTTGTCCGGACACCGAGAGGGTCATACAGGCTTCGCAACGCAATTTGCGGAAACGAAAACGGAGCTACGAGCAAAAAGTTACACGCACCTGAATGGGACCAAAAAATCGGGGTCCGAATCGTGTCCGACACGTGTCGGACACGCGGATTTAGGAATTAGGGTTAGGGTTAGGGTTCTGGACTCTCAGGCGGCCGGAGACGGCGGCTCTGCGGCACAGCGGCGGGGGAGGCCGGCCGGGGGCTAGGTCGGGGACGAGTGGCCGCGGGCGGAGGCGGCGCGGCGGCGCGCATGCGGCTGAGCGGCACGACCGCTGCTGCTGTTGATGCTGCTGTCGGGGAAGGAGGCGGATGGAGGAGGAGGAAGGGGGAGCTGGGCGGCGGCGCTGCGGCGGGGTCGGCGTGGCTGCAGCGGCGAGGCGGGACGGCGGCGTGGTGGGGAGGAGAGGTGGCCGGAGAGGAAGGGGGAGGGGTATATATATAGGGCGGAGGAGAGGGAGCGGGGCCGAGCGGGGCGGAGGTCGTGGGGGTGAGGGCCAGGCGGAGCGGCGGGCGGCGCGGACGGAGGCGCGGGGAGCAGCGGCAGAAGTGGGCGGTTGTGCGGGTCGTGCGGGGAGAGGCTGGGCGGGTTTGCGGGTCGGGTCTGGCGGATCCGACCCGACCCGCTAGGGCTGGGCTCGGGTTGGGCTGGGCCGGGCCGGCCCAACGGGCCGCGGGCCGAAAAATATAAAAATAATAATAATAATAATAATAATAATAATAATAATAATAATAAAATCAGTAAATAATTAATTAATTAAATAAATAATAAAATACTTTTTAGGCATTTAAAAATAGGTCCGGGGTCCGATAAATTCCAGAAAAATTGCCCTAAGTCCAGTTTTTTATTTTACATCCAAAAATATTATTTTCATAATATTTTAATATTGTTTAATATCAATTAAAAATCATTTAAAAATTAAAACCCTATTTTTAAATTACAGAAAATTCCCAGAAAATTCCAGAAATTTGTGAAAAATCCAGTTTTTAAAATTTTGAAAATTCAGGGGGTTTACAATCTACCCCCCTTAAGAGGATTGCGTCCTCGCAATCAAAGAATAACCGGTCAACAGAGATGACGCGGTCGCAAGCATCGTTTGAAAATACATCACAAGATACTTAGGGAAGTACCGTTTCCCTAAAAATTGAAAGTTTACACTTTCCAGGAAAATCTAGTTAAAACTATAACTTTTATGAAAACCAGGTTGTTATTAACAAGTTGCATTTTACTAGGTTGGGGCTGAGGTCACGAACCAACGGGCACGAACTAAACAAGACTAGAAACGGATAACTACGAATCACTTACTCGCATCAGCGTCCTGCACAGTCAGCGCATAAGCTTGCCCTCGTCCTTGAGGTAGATTCCTCTGCTGCTGTTGGGCTTGCTGGAAGAGTGTCGCTTGAGGTGCCAGAGGTGGCCTCGGTGCTGGTAAAGCTGGTTGGGTTGCCCTTTGTGCTCCATCTCGATGCTGGGGACAGTCCTTGGCTATGTGTTGATTGGTGCCGCAAATCAGGCACAATCCTAACTTGCGTCTGCAGTCCCTCTCGACATGACCTATCTTGCCACAGTAGTGACAGGTAGGAAGGGTCTGCGAAGCTGCCCTGGGTGGCGGGTTCGTGTGAGATCTCTTTGCAGATTCTCCCGGTGATGATCTGTCTGGTGCTGAGGTGATTGGCCGCTTGAGGCGAGACTCTCTCCTGGTGACGCGTTCCATGCGTCGGGCTGCAGCGAGAACGTTCGAGTATGATGTTGGTGCGACGGACCCAATTAGTTTCTGCAGCTCAATGTTCAGTCCGTCGAATAATTTCTCGGCCTTCTCTCTTCCTCTGTCGGGATCAGGGTTGGGGCAAAGCGGCTCAGACGAATGAATTCCGCGTTGTATTCTTCCACCGTCATAGAGTCCTGAGTGAGGCGATTGAATTTGTCCCGCAGTTCGGATCGTGCGATAGCCGGAATGTACATCTCCTGGAAGAGCCTGGAAAACTCTTCCCAAGTGACTCGGTCTGGTTCGAGTCGCGTCTCCTCGGACAACCACCAGTGGTGAGCATTGCCTGTCAACTGCATTCGGACGGCAGTCATCCAGCGTTCCCGGGGGAGCTCGGCTGCTTCAAGTTGATGCCTTATGTTGGTGAGCCACTCATGAACTTCTGTGGGCTCCTCTTTTCCAGAAAAAGTGCGGGGCTTCAGTTGGCGGAAGTCAGTGATAGAGCCTGTAGATGGCCGTCTAGCTGGTAGGTTGGCCTGCTCCAGTACAGTTACGATGCTGTCCCTCCAGAAGTTAGCTTCGCGACGCTGAGCCTCGTGTTGGACTTGTTGCTGAGCTTGCATCATCGCGTAGATCATTTGGAATATCTGCTGCCCGTCAATTGGCTGTCCTTGTGGGAGTACGGGCGTTGGTGGAACGAACTGCGGCGGCGGTAGAATATCATCGGGTCAGAATCGGGAGGTAGGTTGACCTGCCTGCTGGCTTTGTTGAGTTGAGGGAACTCCTCCGACTGGTGTCACTTCGTCGTCATAGGTGACACCTGTAGCTTGTGGTGTTCCGACGGGAGTCTCGTTGCATTCTTGGGGGTCCATTTCCCTGTATCCAAAATAACCAATAAGAGGCGCACAGGAATCAAGGCAAGATGCGAATTCAAATTAGTTCGAGTACGATACAGATATCAAAAATGATTCAAGCAAGTGGATGAGATTCTAAAAACTTATCCTATCTTATTGCAGGCCTGTTCGGTCCCTAAGTTGAAACCGAACAATTTAGTCGTAGACCTGCATGGGCCACCACAAAAACCATGTCACGCCCCAGTCCCAAAATGCCGCGGGACTGAGCACGTGAGCAATGGCCAGCAGCACGCACCGATGGACAACCCAATTTAATGGATCCATCAGGGCATGCTTAAGCTGTAGTCGAGCAGGACTAAGTACAAGTCTCAGGTATTACTAATCTCATCCACAGAATAACACAGATTAATTGCCAAAAATAATGCAATGGAAATAAATATGCAATAACAAATAAGGTTGTCTCGGGAAATAAATCCGAGAATTATTCTGTTACAATTAAGGAAAAATAGACAGGAATTGAAATGCTGAAAATGGAAATACTGTGTTGTTGAAGCCGGTGCTCAGGAGAAATCTTCGGCCACTACTTCGTCCTCTGTTCCTTGTTCTGCTCCAAGGAGTGCTCCGGTACCGTACACCTCTGGGTAATTCTCTTCAACTGTACCTGGGGACATAATCCGGATTCAGGTCCTCAGGGGACAGCAAGGTACAGAAAATACAAGCCAAAATAAATATGGTGCAGCAGATAAAATAATCATCAGGGTAAACTAAGTAACCAACTATGTGATATGCAATATGAGAGCAGCACTAGAACTCAGGCTGAAGCCACTACAAGCTCTGTGTCGGGGAGCCGGTAGCGGCAATAACTATGAATTACACTATGATATATACTATGTTTTTATATATAATATCAGCCTGTAGTCTGTGTGTCTCTCCCCACCCAATGTAATCCCATGTCTCATGTCCACGATGCCTCATGTCCATGTCACGCACGATTATAACTAATGCAGTAAGTCTGATAGCTATGAATCAAATGTCTAAGAATGTAAAGTCTATGTCATAAAACATGCATCCTATACAGAATCACCTCGAATGTCTCAGGAAGACTCTGTCTCATAAAATAGTGTCAAGTGTCCTGGGTTCTGGTGTACTTGATAGGACAAGTACGAGAATAAGGGTATCGATTATCCATCTCTAATGACGTACCCAACACCGCGTACGGGGTTGGCACCCGACTATGATCGGACACTAAGCACGTCACACGTTTCCTAGGTTAAGCAGTTAAAACAAGTTACATATGGATCTACCAGAATTCAAGTAAAATACTATAACAGAAATTACTGAGAATTTACAAGCTCTATGTTCTCACTGATGCAAAATTAACCAAGAAAAATATATAGCAAGCTGCAGCGTTTGGCAAGGTACACTTGCCTGAGGTTCCTGTTCGGTTTGCAGTTCTGACTTCGGCGGGAATTGCAGGCGGTACTCCGGTTGCTGAAACAAACTGTCACGCCCCAGTCCCAAAATACGTAGGACTAGGTCACGTAACCATGCCAGCTGGCCCGTATATATGGCAACTCCAATATATGGAAACCATATATACGTGTGTACGCTGTATAATGAACAATAATTCATAAGTGGTAAAATTAATTACAAGTCACAGGGTAATATCTAAATCTCATCCACAGAGTCAAATAATCATGAATAATCAATAACCATGTAACTAGATAACAATATAAAGTAACTAGAGAAAGACAGTCGGATGGAAACAAAACTACTGCCGAAATAGAATATAAAAAGGAACCAGATACACACCATATAAGAACAACATCTGAAAATTATGAGGCTCGAAGAGAAGACCTCCTCGGAGCATAAGTAGCCTGTCCGGATCTGTGCTCCTGCGAGTACTCAAGAACATATACACCTGGCAGGGGACCAGGTCCTCAGAGGGACATAGCAAGATACAGAAAAATGACATGCCATAAAGTAAATACTGAATAAATAAAGGGGTGTGCTAACCATCTAAGTGAATGCAATTTAAAGACCTTGTAGTACGCATGGAAAAGTGTAGGCTAGACATATGCTGACGTAATTCACCAATCGTCATGACTGGCTAGTATATGTATCATATGCCCCCGATCACACGGGTAACTCTGCAATCGTCCATCCCTGCAGAGCATGGAACGAAGGATAATAACCCATCCTTCTCGGAGCACGGTAATGGGAATAAGAAAACCAATACCCCATCTCCGAGCAGCATGGTAACTCTCTATATATACCGTAATCCCCATCTCCGAAGAGCATGGTAACTTGAGTATATATCAGGGGGGGGTGTCCCATACGCCTACTAGATGTCATTCCCGCCCAATATAGATGTACAAGTCGTGAAAACGACGTGGACACCTCCTACTATGATGCAAGTCTCTATGAAATAAACAACTGAGCTACATACCGCTACACGTGTTGCTCACACTGATGGCCAGTCGCGCATGAGGCACGCGTTCCTACATGTACTCACTCTGTGACGTGTAATGATACGTGTCAAGGCCTGGGAAGTTATATCAATAACTTCACAACTTTAGGTGGGTCTACTAGACACTAGGTCAGATACAAGTCCTAACGTCAACGCCATCGTTGACTGCACCCGAGTCTGCTCGGACGCGCACATTTATATAAAAATAAATAAACATATAACTAGCAAGAACTGAATATAAATAGTACAACAAGGCAAGGTATACTTGCCTGGCAGGAGAGCTGCGAATATAATGTCCAGATGTCAAATACCAAGTGTCAGAAACTCTGATCTCAGAATGAATATCTCCGGATACTGAAATAAACATCACTAACAGTCTCAGAAAATATCAAATAGCTAGAAACGCCTGTCCTTTCGTCCAATTTGGACACAGGGGCAAAAATGACAGTTTCTGGTCAAAGCGGGGTCCACATGTGGGCCGCTTTGCATCGAAAAACGTGTCAGGGTCAAAGATCTCCAAATTCGTCAAACTTAGTGTCAACAAGTCAGGAACGATGATACGAACCCAACGGAACTTCCAGAATCGGATTCCGATGAGCCGGTCACAAAATCGCCCGTCAAGTGGAGCCTGTGGGACCCACGATACGGGATTTTGTCAACGTTCTCAGAATCGAACCAAACTTGGATCATAGGACCAGCGTATTGCTACGAGTCCAATGGCGCAAGTTTTGTTTCAATCCGACGTGTATACACAAAGTTGCAGCGTGTTCCAGAACTGACGAATACCGGGCGGTGTCGGCGGATACGCGTTGATTCCGGTGTGCACGCACATCCAAATCAACTTCTCCGAATTCCTACACGTCCGTATCAACGTCGCGCACGTTTCGGTAAAGACCGCGTGCGACCAAGTCGTCCCGTTTGGCGGGGCGTACCCAGTTCCGGGGTAAATCGGGTCGTTATTTTTCCTGTTTTTGGATTGCGTGCCGCAATCGCCACAGGACGCGATGCACCGAGCGGGTTGCACGGGCACCGAGAGGGTCACATAGCCTACGTGTCACAATTGACGGAATTAAAAATGGAACTACGAGGAGATAGAACGGGTTACCTGAACAGGGCTCCGTGGAATGAATTTTCCCCGTGTCTGGGGGACTGTTTCGTGTCCTGGACGTGTCCGGGCCGTGTCCAGCTGCTGTGTCCAGTCCGAGTCCAGTGGAGACTCGTCGGGGCTTCGCCGGAGGCGCTCAGGCGAAGCTCGTCTGTCAGCGGGGCGTCCGGGCAGGGCACGGCGCTGCGGCTAGGGCTCCGGGGTTGTCGACTCGTCGACGGAGGAGCTCTGGGCATCGTTCAGGAGTTGGCCGGAGTCTGCACAGCGAGTCAGAGCTGGACAGTGGCCGGAGTCTGAAGCCGCAGTGGGGGAGAAGTCAGGTGGAAGGCGGCTGGGCGCTGGGCTGAGCTCAGCGGCCGAGGGGTGGCGGCTCGGGCTAGGTTAGGGTTAGGGGGAGGAGTTCCATGGTGAGGAGGAGGAGAAGGAGTGGGTCGTGGTGGTGGCGTTGGTGCTGGTGGTGGAGGATGGTGGTGGCGGCGGCCTGAGATGGGGGTGGAGGTGGAGGAAAGAGGAGGAAGGGCGGCCGGGGGGGTGGCGAGTGGCGGAGTGGAGGAGATGGCGACGGTGATGATGGCGGTGGTGGCGAACTAGGATGGGCCGGAGGAGAGAGGAGGAGGAGGTTGGGGAGAAGGAGAGAGAGGGGCTCGGCCCAGCGGGAGGGGGAGAGGGGAGAGAGCGGCCGGGGGGGGGTCGGGTCCGACGAGGAGTCGACTCGCCGCCGGCGGGGGCGCTCGCCGCTCCGGCCATGGGTGAGATCAGGGGAAGAGGGGAAGCTGAGGAGAGTGGAGAGAGGGGGCCAGCGGGGAAAGGGGGAGCCTCGCCGTGGGCGGGGGCGGCTTGCCGCGGCGGCCAGGGGGGGTTGCCGCTCCGGCAAGGGAGCTCGCCGCCGGCCGGGGGGGGGGGGGGTTGCTGCGGCCAGGGTAGGTTTAGGTTTTCTTATTTTATTTTATTTTTCTTATTTTTTATAGGAAATTAATTAGGGGCTAAATTGTAAATTATCAATTATGATATTTACTTATGTAAATACATTGAATCTGGACTCCTTTTGGAATGGACGGTGCACGTTCACCAGCCAATCAGAGGATGACACCTCATGTACAAATTTTGTAGAAAAGTTCCTATAATTTCATAAATTGCGCAAAGGTCCTATTTTAGGAAATTGCACAATTACGAAATTGTCTGAGAAAATTCCCGATTCCCGAAAATTCTAAATTTCACCGAATTGAAGGGAAAAGCTGTGCGAGGGTCCCGAGGGGGTGGGGGTGAGTCTGGGCAGGGACTGGGCCTGGTTTTCTGGGTAATACGGTCATCGTATTTATTTAATTAATAAATACTGCGCACGGTGTTCTCTAATTATTTAGAGGCAGGTAGGGTCATAATTTTTCTACGGTGTCAATACACTAAATGTAGTATACTCAGTGTAGAAAAATAATGTATTTTTGTCTGGACAAAACGGGTGCATGTTGGGCCTCAAATTGCTATTGGAACAGGGATGGGTACAGGTCTGGGATTTAAAATAGGAATTAAATACGGGCGTTTGTAACGAGATTTGTGCGTCTCATACGAGGCTCAAAACTAAGTATCTGGGAGTTGCACAAAGTGCAGGATAGTAGGCTGGCATGTCTAGGAGAGGTATGCAAACTTCGTTCGGGGATAACAGTCAAGGTAAAGCTCCAAATAATTAGGTGATGGACAGGTGCACAAGTCAATAGGATATGTAAGCAAAATAAATTAAAATATTACAACAAATCCTAAATTGTGAAAAATATTCCTAAAATACTGGAATCTGGTCGAGGGGGTTTACACAAACATCACCATCAGATCCAAAAAATATCAATCAGCTAGAAACGCCTGTCCTTGGGTCCAATTTGGAGACAAGGGCAAAAACGGCAGTTTCGGGCCAAAACGGGGTCCACCGGTGGGCCCGCTTTGCACCGAAAAATGCATCCGGGTCAACGGTCTCCAAATTCACCAAACTCAGTGTCAACAGGTCAGAAACGCTGATACGAACCCAACGGAACTTTCAGAATTGGATTCCGATGAGCCGAACACAAAATCGCCCGTCGAGCGGGGCCTGTGGGGCCCACGACACGCGATTTCGTCAACGTTCTCAGAATCGAACCAAACTTGACCCACAGGACCAGCGTATCGCTACGAGTCCGATGGCATAAGTTTCGTCTCGATCCGACGTGTGTACACAAAGTTAGGTCAAATTGCAGAAAAGTCGGATACGGGGCGATGTCCGCGGATACGCGTTGATTTCGGTGTGCACGCACACCCGAATCAGCTTCCGCAAAATCCCACACATCCGTATCGACGAGGCACATGTATCTGTGAAGACCGCGCGCGACCAAGTCATCCCGTTTGGCGGAGCGTACTCAGTTCCGGGGTGAAACATGGTCTGGTTTTTCCTGTTTTTGGATCGCGGTGTGCGATCACCACAGGACGCGATGCCCCGAACGGTTTGTCCGGACACCGAGAGGGTCATACAGGCTACGCAACGCAATTTGCGGAAATGAAAACGGAGCTACGAGCAAAAAGTTACACGCACCTGAAGGGGACCCAAAAACCGGGGTCCGAATCGTGTCCGACACGTGTCGGACACGCGGATTTAGGAATTAGGGTTAGGGTTAGGGTTCTGGACTCTCAGGCGGCCGGAGACGGCGGCTCTGCGGCACAGCGGCGGGGGAGGCCGGCCGGGGGCTAGGTCGGGGACGAGTGGCCGCGGGCGGAGGCGGCGCGGCGGCGCGCAGGCGGCTGAGCGGCGCGGCCGCTGCTGCTGTTGATGCTGCTGTCGGGGAAGGAGGCGGATGGAGGAGGAGGAAGGGGGAGCTGTGTCGTGGCTGCAGCGGCGAGGCGGGACGGCGGCGTGGTGGGAAGGAGCGGTGGCCGGAGAGGAAGGGGGAGGGGTATATATATAGGGCGGAGGAGAGGGAGCGGGGCCGAGCGGGGCGGAGGTCGTGGGGGTGAGGGCCAGGCGGAGCGGCGGGCGGCGCGGCGGGCGGCGCGGCCGGAGGCGCGGGGAGCGGCGGCAGAAGCGGGCGGTTGTGCGGGTCGTGCGGGGAGAGGCTGGGCGGGTTTGCGGGTCGGGCGGGTCGGGTCTGGCGGATCCGACCCGACCCGCTAGGGCTGGGCTCGGGTTGGGCTGGGCCGGGCCGGCCCAACGGGCCGCGGGCCGAAAAATATAAAAATAATATTAATAATAATAATAATAATAATAATAAAATCAGTAAATAATTAATTAATTAAATAAATAATAAAATACTTTTTAGGCATTTAAAAATAGGTCCGGGGTCCGATAAATTTTAGAAAAATTGTCCTAAGTCCAGTTTTTCATTTTACATCCAAAAATATTATTTTTATAATATTTTAATATTGTTTAATATCAATTAAAAATCATTTAAAAATTAAAACCCTGTTTTTAAATTACAGAAAAATCCCAGAAAATTCCAGAAAATTGTGAAAAATTCAGTTTTTAAAATTTTGAAAATTTAGGGGGTTTACACCGCCCCTGCATAAGCCTCTAAGGATATCGGACAAGAAGAATATCCAGAAAATCATGGACCGTCATAATGCAAGATGATTAATATCAAATTAAGAAGCAAAAGCTTATTAACTCTATCGTGAGAAAAATATCAAAGAATATTGAGAATAGGTGGAGCTGCTCTACTGATAAATCAACCAACAATGCGACAACATTGGCACAATATCACGTTTAAATGCTATAACCTTTTTACAAGTTGGCCATCAACAAATAGACATTAGAACGTACAATCTGTTAGCCTCGAGACAGATCAAAGATGGTAGAACGTGGGCCATAGCAGAGCTACTAGCGAGACCCGAAGGTCCGCTCTCTACTGGAACCCAAGTTGTCGTCGAGATTGGAGATTCACACAAGAGTTCATCATCTGATATTTCTTGATTCCAACGAAGCACGAACCAAGAACATATTACAAATAAACTCCGAAGCTAATGAAGATTACAACAAGCAAAAAGAAATCGTTCTTCTCTTTACATTCGCAGATGGTACAATGAGAAAGAACGAAGCACATGAAAGGCTGAAGAAAAGATCCTTGCTATGGTGGTCAAAACCACCATTACTTAAAGCAAGATTTGTCGTACAAACGATATGCCCCCATGAACTAGTAAGTTCACAAATAAAATTCTGGAATGCTCAATGTCACCTTCGAAAAACACCATGTGAGAGGGGTCACTCTGGACCGCATATGATCTGGTGTTCTCGGTTTTTCATCTGTTTTATCTCTCCTCAAATGAAAGAGGAGGTCCTCTATATATAGAGTAAAACAACACATATGCGGCCTGAGGAAACTCCAGGCCGCATATGCGCTGACCGACCATATCTCCCAAAATCTGGGTGTCAGAGCCGCATGCGCCCTCTCCGCACCATGACACGCAGTACTACACGAGGCAGACAACACCGCCAAACGAGAAAATAGCCGCTCGCGCAGCATGCGCGGCATATTCCGGAAGGCACAAAAAATCATGCGTCTTATGCACCGCCTAAAGCAGACCATGTCCCCTCCACATGCGACTCATTCATCCAAACCTGGCTGCATAGCCCCAGGCCGTATGGCGCCTGGCCACAAAGACCCTGGCCGCATAGCCCTGGCTGCATAACGCCAGGTCATATAACCCCTATCTGCATAAAGCCTGGACGCATAGTGCCTTGGCCGCATAGCGCCATGAAGCATACGCCCGAGCTAGCAACCGTACATGCAACTCGCGCATAAAGGAGCGCACGAGCGCCATGCGATGATGCTGACGTGCTAAGTGCAAAGTGCGCCAATAAAGTGCCATTTTTGCCCTTGAGCCCTTGCTCGAGTGATAGTCCGAGTCCAAGTCGCTAAGCCCCTTCAGGGCTTAGTTCCTAAGAGAAACTTCCCAAAGGTGGTGACAAAACAAAGATTATCATAATGGAGTTCACACTTAATCCATCTAGGAAAGCCAACCCACATGGGCCTCTACCCTATGCGCATATACCAATACTAAGCACACACACACACACACACACACACATATATATATATATATATATATATATATATATATATATATATATATATATATATATATATGGAAAAAAGGGATATGAGCCATAGGCTCATATTCCTACATGAGCCAATGCACATGTGGACCAATAGGAATGTAGTGTACTAGTGCACATGGGATGTAGGAATCCATTTCTATTGGTCCACGTGTGCATAGCTCATGTAGGAATATGAGCCTATGGCTCATATCCCGTTTACCCTATATATATATATATACATATATATATATATATATATATATATATATATATATATATATATATATATATATATATATATATATATTGAGATATACACATTGGTGGTTTTCCAATGTGGGACTAAAACTCCCAAAGCTATGTGAAAAATACCAACAATTCCTCACATATATCACAATATATGGTTGAGCGTTCCACACAGTGACTGCCATCATGCATTAGGATAGATGCTATCGATGACCTGAATCTTCCTGCATGGGTCAAACAACAGTATAATACAAGAATGGACTATCACTTGAATTTCGTACCATAGCTGCTATTCTTCCCACTCACACAATGACCCCAGCTGTGCCATCCGGTCGTACGTTAAAGGCCCTGTGCTGACCTGGTCTCAGTGTATGTATCTTGGGCGTCTACAAGCTTTTTTTCAAGCGATGGCTTACATATCTATCCATACACTTAGGTGAGTTCTTCCACTATAGAGAGTTTATTATCCGGCATGAAGTCTTGCGCTTATGTGTGGTGATACGCCGCATGACATGGCCATCCAAGGCCGAGGATCCCCCTCTTGTGGTGTCACACCACTGTAGCATGAGGACACATGCCTCTTAGTAGTATCATTACTACACACAACATGGAGCCTTGTGCTCCTGTGCGGTGCTACGCCATTGTGACATGGCTTAAAGCTGAGGTTCACTCTCCCAAGTGGTGTCATCCACTGTAGCATGAGGTCACAGGCCTCTTAGTAGTGTTGTACTACCTCCCAACATGAAGTCTTGCGCTTCCATGTGGTGCTACGCCACTGTAACATGGCTCAAAACCGAGGTTTACTCCCTCATGTGGTGTCACCCACTGTATCATGAGGTCACAGGCCTCTTTGTAGTGTTGTACTACCACTCTCAATTTCTTTTCAACATTAGGCTTCATGTCTATGTGCGGTGCTACCGCCGCTGTGACATGGCCCAAAGTCGAGGTTCACTCCCTCGTGTGGTGTCACGCCACTGTAGCATGGGATACAAGTCCCTTATAGTGCTGAAACTACTCGTGCTTCCTGCATCGCACGCCGGATGTGGTGTCCCGTTTCCCATTTTCGGGGAGCGTAGCTAAGAAATACTTTCTGTATCGTTCGATCGGGATAGATTGAATCAAGATCTTTTCCTCGTTATGGATTAACTTTTTCAAAATCGATTTCCATATTCAGTAGACCGAGTCCCAAGGACGGACTAAGCGACAGAGTCAAGAGATCTCTCTCCGCTGCAAGCTTTCATCTCTAGTTTTCGTTGTCGCATTGTTGCTTTCGAGTTGGTTTTTGGATTTGAGTTTTCTTGAACGGTTTCGATGGATTTCATTGCTTTCGTTCGTTGAACTGCACTTTTGTTTCGAGCTTGGAAAGAGGAGAAGAGGTATTGATCGTCTGTTTGTGGCAATGCAGGTGATCGTGCAGTAGACGTCGCATGAGCGGAGTCTTGAAGCACCTCTTTTCTTTTCTCTCCCCAACCAACTTATGAGTGGCTATAATTCGATTTAGTTGACCCTTCTTCTAAATCTTCACATCTAAAATCTTGCCTTCTTGATTGTTCCGATCAGATAATACCATAATAACTAAAAGATGTTAAGATAAAAAAAAGACTTGGATTACCATATGCTTGTCAATCAACTTGTGAACGGTCACCTTGTTGCATGCTAGTTCACTTAGAATGTTCTTTCATCATATTTTTATTCTAGGTAAAATATATATTTCTTCTATTATTGTGCTATGTATAGAACACACTTTCCTATGCAATAAAATGATCAGGAAGACTATGCAAAATAGATCATGCCATACTACTTGTCTTGTGCTCGTGTTGCTTTGAACTACATTAATTGATAACTTAGTGTAGACGCTGCTTGATCACGGATAACTTGTGCACAATGTTTTATGGTTCCTGCAGAAGGTCATTGGGGCACTGGCACCGATCAGATCCGATTCGGACGGAACTTCATGATAGTCTCCCGTGTTGGACGGGATGGCTTGTAGCGCCTCACGTACTTTCGTTGCATACCATCCTCGTCCAAGACTATAAATTGTCCACTATGGCATCATGCCAGTGATCCCCATGTATATTTAAACTGTGCAAGCTAATTATGTCTTCGTGTCAGAGAAGGTCATGGTAAGTGTTGTGCAGGTGGTTCAGACGGGCAGGTAAAAGTCACCAAGCGGTGGCATATTTATTTCAGTATATTTTTCATATCTATTGCTTGCTTATAAATTGAACTAAGGCAAGATAGAAAGACCATATAATAACTTGCATGTTTCACATAAACAATGTATTGATTGGTATAGTTGGGTTAGCTCGCCTTCACCAGTGCATTTTGATGTATTGTCCCTCGTTGTAACATGTTCTCCGCGCCAAGGCGACCCTGCAAGGAGTTAAGGTGTCTTCCCAATCCAGTCCACCTACCTCACGCCCTGTCCGTGACTTTTTGAATTATGTTTGAAGTTCCAGGAGCTCGTGCACATATCCTATGCAGCTCCGTGGAAAGGCGATAGTTTCGCCCGAAGGTGTCTATAGATTTTAAAGTTATAGTAAAATAATGTAATGTAAGGGACTGCTATCTCATTTTGCGTTCCCTTTTGTAAGCCCATGCGGTAACCTTTTATACTCGTTCAAGAGTTTGTAAAAAAGGTTCATTATCAATAAAGATAACTTTTTCTTGTTTCAATATTGTGTTCAATTATCTGCGTACTCTGAATATGTGCTCGTTATATAAAATACCTTGGCCTTGTGCGTTGTGCAACCTAGGCACGCATGGTATCACGCCCGAAAGACGACTATCGATTCCACAGAATCGAGATGTGACACCAGACATTCACTCTGCCCAAGAACTCATTAAGACGTCAAAGTCATTTTTCTACAGAAAATGTTCTGATCAAGAACAAGAAGTAGACCACAGTGGTTCCGGGTACGTATCCCACAATATCCCTGAGGACTACCTACTGTTCCTGATATTCTCCTGGTCAATGGTCCTCCCTTGAACAAATAGCTAGATGTATAGTAGATTTCTCTTTGAACCAATAGCATAAAATTAAATTGTAGGATTGTAGAGACGCAATAACAGAGGTCCTCCAAGCCTATATCTACTGTATCATTGACTATGCGCGGTATTACCGCCACTGTGACATGGCTTACAAAAGATCCTTTACCCTGTCGAGGTACCTCATAGTGGTGTCACCCCACAGTAATATGGAGTACTACGCTCCTTTATAGTACTTGACTTTGACTATATGTGGTGCTACTGCCGCTGTGACATGGCCCAAAGCTGAGGCTTTATCATGTCGAGGTACCTTATGGTGGTGTCACTCCACGGTAGCATAGAGTACTACGCACCTTTATAGTTCTTACGATCAGCTGGCGCTTGAGGCCTATTATGAACGGATCTTCCAGATTCACCTGATTCCGATCTTTTAGCTACTGTAATGATCCACGCTAGCTGCGCTCATTCAGTATTCTGTACTAGCCCTTGAGGCCTATCATGAACGGATCCGCTATATTTACCTGGATATGAATATTAACTACTGTAATGATCTACACTGGCTGCGCTCATTCACTATTCTGTGTTTATCCACATAATTCTCTCTAAACCCTTGAAAAGATGAATAGATGCCACTGCTGCAACTTCCTGGTTTTTACAGTATATCGGTATCACCTGAATCTGTGTACTAACCATAGGAAGATCATCTGAGAGCTTCCAGAGCCATCCTGCTTAATATGCTGCACCTGATAGTGCAAAGAACTCTGAGAGTACATACTGCTTCTTCGACTTCCACGATATAGCAGCACCACTCCTGGATAAGTCACATCCTCATGTGGATCTTTTACTCTTCTTTCCTGAGCACCAACTGGCATCACTGAAGCCTTCTATCATATCTGGATAACTGCTATAGTGCAGGATATACCACTGAGTCCACTTGAGAATTCTGATGACTCTCTTCACAGCTTTCAGTATTCAACAACACACATAATGCTCGTGAACTGACTCAGTATCCCTACAACGAGAGCTATATTAGGCCTGGTGGTACTCACAGCTTTGAATCATGCATCTGATGATGCTCGAGTACACCAACTATCTGATGCTTTTCATTGGATTAGGCTTCTTAATATTCAAGTTACACCTGAGGAGTATCGACCCTGATACCCAAAGCGTGTGACCAATCTTCTTATGCAGAGAGCTTGCGACTGAGCTAGCCCACCTGGAATCCGGATTGACTTATATCCTTAGGATGACATCTGCAATCCCATGTCCTGAGTCTGGACAAAAGGACATCCTTGTTCTAGTGATACTTCTATATCTTCAACTGGGATTAGCAATTCGTCCATATAGATATAAAATATGACTCCTTTAATATCAGCGAACTTTGTGTACACACACTTGTCTATCTCGCTGATCCTGCGACAACTTTGACTAGATGACTTGTCAAACTTTTGCTGCCACATCCTGGGATTTGCTTCAGGCTGTATTTGAGATATCACCAACCCGCGGACTGTCTTCAAACATGAATGAAAATAATTATGACGGTTGCCCATGAATCTCTCATGACTGTCTTCCTCCAAGACTTGTTGTCTTTCCTTCATATGATAAACAATCACCTTATGAATAGTAGCTATGGCAATCATCATCCTGATATATGATACTTCAACGAGGTGCCACAAAACTCAGTCCCTTGTATCTAAGAAAACCCCTAGGCTACAAGCCTAGTCTTGAACTCAACTGTTCTGTATGCTTCTATTTTATTCTAGTGAAAATATATAAGCATCTGATAGGTTTAGCTCCTTCAAGCAGATTGATCAACATCCAAGTGTTGTTATGGGGTCAATATCTTCATGGACTGCCTCCTCCCAGTAGACCGAGTACCTGGTCTGCATTGTCTCGTCATTGGTAAGTGGTACGACCTCCATATGACAGTTGATAAGATCATCTTTGGTCTTTCGACCTCCTGACTCTTCTAGCTAACTTCTCTTCGAGTTCTAGTTTAAATGTTGTCTCTTAAAAGACAACTCCTTCCTGGACTACATCCTCCGAATAATATTCATGTGGATCTGACTTTGAACCAGAGTTACATCAGAAGTGACGAACGGTACTAAGGACATGACCGTAAGTGCAACCTTCTCCCACAGATTATCTGGAAGGCCATTTGTACAATAATATAGAAATCACCATTACTATCAACTACTGGTCCTTCCTATTTGCACCTTCAATGGACTGTAAGAGTACAAAGATGTCGTTCCATAGTCAATTTTATGTTCTAGGCTGAACGATGTGAATCCAAAGAATGATGCATGTTCCACAGTCAATTCCATGTTCTAAGATGAACGATGCAAATCCAAAGAACAATGCTTGTTCCATAGTTAATTCCATGTTCTAAGTTGAACCATGCGAATCCAAATAATAATGCCTTCGTCTTGATAACTTATGAGTCTATTGAGTTGTAGACCGGTTTTACACTCAGCTACAAACTTGAAGTCCATGAGGTTCTCGAACGCTTCATCCTTCAAATATGAGAAGATACGTGAATGCGTTTCCCGAGAAATCGTCGAAGAAAGAAGTAAAAAACTTTATCCCGACCCTTTGTGGAGAATAGAAGTCATAGATATCTGAGCGCACTAGCTCCATATGATCTGTACTTGTAGTCATCCATCTAAATTGTCACTCCCCGATCCCGCAGGGGCCGTTCGTCCTCACCTGGGTCCTTGCAGGACCGACCGTCCTCGCATGGACGTGATGCCAGGAAAGCCTAAGTTGTTTTTGTACAAGGCCAAAGCTTGAACAAGGGCAAGTATGCTATTCAAGACTGAAGCAGCGGCACATTTTGCAAAAAAATAAAGAACACAATGACAAAAGGAAACAAATATCTTTATTGATATTCAAAAGTGTTATAAGCGGTGCTTCGCCGAGGTTACAAATCGCACAAGCACTCTCTCGAATACAATAACATCGTTCCATACATTACATCAATGTATACAAAAGCAGCTCAAAGCACAACACGACACAGCTCAAGGCATCGACACCAGATTTTCGGGTCCTAGGGATGAGGCACGGCTATCGCTTTCTCGGAAGATCCAGCACTTGCGAACAAGCAAACTGTTGGTGGGTCAGCACTTTGGAGAAAGTATTGGTGAGTATAAATCAACGAACAGAAGCAACACTCCCTGAAACCAACATTAAGTAAGCATGTGGAAAAATATTATATTACTAGTGATCTTGCTACTTTTACCTATGTTCATTTCATGTAGCACATGGTTAGAGTCAGTTTACTTCTTCGAAAACATAGCTCTGGAAACATTTTTGCATATTCAAACATTCAAGTGTACAATCGGGACAGTGTTCTATCGTGCGGTGCGCAGCATGTATCGTACATCATATTACTAACTCTTTAGGAACACAAGTTACTCTAGTTGACTGATCAATTCATTACTAAGGGCAGCAGTGAAACATCAAGTAAAACATACAAGTCTAGGGGCAAAACAAGATTTAAAGCATAATCAAAAATTAATGCTTCACTTATTCGGTGATTCGTATCCTTCCCCGAGTGGTTATCACTACAGCAGACAAACAAGTTAGCAACAATTTGCATAAACATATATGTTCTATTCCCTGTTCGTCTTTGCATCAAACTGTTAGGTATGCAAGAAGGCTAACCTAGCATACGACCTAACTACATGATGGTCCATGGGTAGCCCCAGGATTAGCAGCGTTAACTCAAGGTTCAGCTCTGCACTAGCACGCGCATGTGTCGGTAGCTGTGACTCCAGGTTTAGCTCTTCACCAACACACAAGAATACTAGCAACTGTGACATCATGGGTTTCGTACAACACTAATAGACAAAATACCCCACTAGATCTCGTAGGACCGTATCCTCAGGATGCAACAAAATCTCTTCCGGACCGACCGATTCCCAGTGTCCCAGGAACCGTTCGAGAGATGACCCTTGTACACAAGTTGTCCGAGACCAATGCATGACATGAAACATAATACAAGCAAGCAATGATCAAGCAAAACATCTCAATCATCTTTCACACAACTAATAGCATACCCCACTAGATCACAAGGACCGTACCTCAGGATGCACTATTAGTCTCAACTTATACGAATCGAAGACTTATAGTAGTTCGATATAGGAAAATAGGCAAGCAAAACATATATTAGCAAGCATGATATCGATTTTCATAACAACTAGCATACAATATCCATCTCTTTCAGTACGATAGGAAACATGCGAGAAAACTCTATGTATGCAAGCATGATAGTAGTTTTTTTATCTTTTTTACTAAAGCATGCAATTCTACTCTTTCTTAGCATATGACAAAGGGACTTGTTCAAGCAATTCCTTTACTTATCTTTTTAGCATGGAAATGGTTCGTTTGATAGCGGTGTTTGTATAACTAATCATGCAACATTTCTTTTCTATCTTGACTTAGCATGGAAAGGTTCTATCTTTTTTTAGACAAGCATATAAGTTCTCTTATTAAGCATGCAGCTTCTCGTTCTATCATTCCCAATGCAGACATTATCTTATTAAGCAAAACAAGTATTGTAAAAACACAGATTCATTATTAAGGCATGAAAGAATCAGAGAATTGATTTTTGTCCACTCAGTTAGATCAATCGTCTTGTGTTTCGATCGAAAACTCTCCGAGAAAGCTTCTGCTCGAGCAAGCAAAGCGATATCACTTGTACATAGTGCCTATGCTGAGAGGGGCACTACATACTTACCCACTAACAAAAAATTCTGTCCTCAAAACTCAAGAAAAAACTTATAAAATCCAGAGCAACGATAGTCCTCATCCCTCACCATGCTCAATCAAAAACACAAGCAAATCAAGAAATACAAAATCATATCTCTAAACAACAAGAAAGCAAACAAGAAAACTTTGTGCGCACCTTTGAGAATATCTATGGACTTATTGTATGGATCGTTCATTGCAGCATAATATCAGGGACATCTCTGAGTCGAAGGCAACAAAATGGGCAAAGAATCGAGTGGCTCTGATACCATTTTGTCATGCCCCGATCCCGCAAGGGCCGTTCGTACTCGCTTAGGTCCTTGCGGGACCGACCGTCATCGCACGGGCATAATGTCATGCAAGCCTAAGTTACGCTTGCACAAGGCCAAAGCTTGAACAAGGGCAAGTAAGTTATTCAAGGAGGAAACATCGACACATTTTATAGAAAAGTAAAGAACACAATGGCAAAAAAAAACAAGCATCTTTATTGATATTCAAAAGTGTTACAAGCGGCACTTGGCCGAGGTTACAAATCGCATAAGCACTCTCTCGAATATAATAACATCGTTCCATATATTACATCCATGTATACAAAAGCAGCTGAAAGCACAACTCGATACGGCTCAAGGCATCAACACCAGATTTTTGGGTCCTGAGGATGAGGCATGGTTATCGCTTTCTCGGACGATCCAGCACCTACGAATAAGCAAACTATTGGTGGGTCAGCACTTTGGAGAAAGTACTGATGAGTATAAAATCAACGAACAGAAGCAACACTCCCTGAAATCAACACTCCCTGAAATCAACACTAAGTAAGCATATGGCAAAATATTACATTACTAGTGATCTTGCTACTTTTGTCTATGTTCATTTCATGCAGCACAGGGTTAGAGTCAATTTACTTCTTCGAAAACATAGCTTTGGAAATAGTTTTGCATATTCAAACATTCAAGTGTACAATTGGGACAGTATTTTATCGTGCGGTGCGCAGCATGTATCGTGCATCATATTACTAACTCTTTAGGAACACAAGTTACTCTAGTGGACTGATCAATTCATTACTAAAGGCAGCAGTGAAACATCAAGTGGAACATAAAAGTCTAGGGGCAAAACGAGATTCAAAGCATAATAAAAAATTAATGCTTCACTTATTCGGTGATTCTTACCATTCGCCGAGCGGTTATCCCTGCAACAGACATACAAGATATGTTCTATTCCATGTCTTTCTCTGCATTAAACAGTTAGGTATGTAAGAAGGCTAACCTAGCATACGACCTAACTACATGATGGTCCATCGGTAGCCCCATGATTAGCAACGTTGACTCAAGGTTCAGTTCTGCACTAGCACGCGCATGTGTCGGCAGCTGTGACTCCAGGTTCAGCTCTTCACCAACACACACGAATACTAGCAACTGTGACATCATGGGTTTCGTACAACACTAATAGAAAAAATATTCCACTAGATCCCGTATGACCGTATCCTCAGGATGCAACAAAATTTCTTCCAGACCGACCGATTCCCAGTGCCCCAGGAACTGTTCGAGAGATGACCCTTGTGCACAAGTATTCCGAGACCAATGCATGACATGAAACATAATGCAAGCAAGCAATGATCAAGCAAAACATATCAATCATCTTTTACACAACTAATAATACACCCCACTAGATCACAAGGACAGTACCTCAGGACGCACTATTAGTCTCAGCTTATACGAATCGAAGACTTATAGCAGTTCGATATAGGAAAACAGGCAAGCGAAACATATATTGGCAACCGCGATATCAATTTTCATAACAACTAGCATACAATATCCATCTTTTTCAGTACGGTAGGAAACATGCGAGAAAACTCTATGTATGTAAGCATGATAGTAGTTCTTCTATCTCTTTTACTAAAGCATGCAATTCTACTCTTTCTTAGCATATGACTCTTAGCATATGACAAAGGGACTTATTCAAGCAATTCTTTTACTTATCTTTTTAGCATGGCAATGGTTCATTTGATAGCGGTGTTAGTGTAACTAAGCATGCAACATTTTTTTTCTATCTTGACTTAGCATGGCAAGGTTCTATCTTTTTTTAGGCAAGTATACAAGTTCTCTTGTTAAGCATGCAGGTTCTCGTTCTATCATTCCCAATGCGGACATTATCTTATTAAGCAAAACAAGCATTGCAAAAACTCAGATTCATTATAAGACGTGCAAGAATCAGAGAATGAAGTTCTGCCCACTCACTTAGATCAATCGTCTTATGTTTTGATCGAAAACTCTCCGAGAAAGTTTCTGCTCGAGCAAGCAAAGCGATATCACTTGTACATAGTGCCTACACGGAGCGGGACACTACATACTTACCCATCGACAAAAAAATTTGTCCTCGAAACTCAAGGAAAAACTTACAAAATCCAGAGCAGCGATAGTCCTCATCCCTCACCATCCTCAATCGAAAATACAAGAAAATCAAGAATCACGAAATCACATCTCTAAACAACAAGAAAGAAAACAAAAAAAAATTTGTGTGTACCGTTGAGAATATCTATGGACTTATTGTATGGAACGTTCATTGCAACACAATATCAGGGACATCTCTGAGTCGAAGGCAACGTAATAGGCAAAGAATCGAGTGGCTCTGATACCATTTTGTCATGCCCCGATCGTCGTCACTTGGGTCCTTGCGGGACCGACCGTCCTCGCACGGGCGTGATGTCGTACAAGCCTAAGTTGCGCTTGCACAAGGCCAAAGCTTGAACAAGGACAAGTAAGCTATTCAAGACGGAAGCAACGATATATTTTGCAGAAAAGTAAGTAGCATAATGGCAAAAGAAAACAAGCATCTTTATTGATATTCAAAAGTGTTACAAATGACGCTTGGCCGAGGTTACAAATCGCACAAGCACTCTCTCGAATATAATAACATCGTTTCATACATTACATCCCTGTATACAAAAGCAGCTCAAAGTACAACTCGATATGGCTTAAGAAATCTACACCAGATTTTTGGGTCCTGGGGATGAGGTGTCACGCCCCGATTCCGTGGAATCGTTAGTCGTCCCCCGGGCGTGACCGCCGTACGGGCCTAGGTTGCGCCACGCACAAGGCTAAGTATTTTTGTTTTGCATAGCGAGCACATATTCAGAGTACGCAGATAAATTAAAACACAGATTGAAACATAGAAAAGTTCTCTTTATTGATAATATGAACATCTATTACAAACTCCTTGAACTGAGTCATAAGGATTTGCCTTCATGGGCTTACAAAAGTGTTGACACAAAATGAGATAGCAGTCCTGTACATTACATCCTTTACTACAACTCAAAATATAAGACCTTGGGTCGGAACGACTGCTTTGCCACGAAGCTGCATGATTGCTTGGCTGCTAGCTTCTATCTTCAAAATGCTTCAAAAGGTTGGCACGATCGAGGCATGCCTACAACTGGACTGGATTGGGGGTTTGTCTCCTGCTCCTCGCTCGGCTCTCCTTAGTGCGGGGAACCTGTTTCAACGAGGGTCAGTACATCGAAACGTACTGGTGAAGGCAAGCTAACCCAACTATACCAATCAATACGTTGTTTAAAAATGAAGCATGCATATTTGTGGGTTTCTATCTTGCCTTAGTTCATTTTACAGCAAGCAATAGATATAGAAAATAATCACTGAAATAACCTGCCACCGCTCGGTGACATTTACCTGCCCATCTGAACCACCTGCACATTACTTACCCTGCCTTCCCTGCCAAGAAGACACAAGTTAGTTGCAACAGGTTTAAATATACGAGGGGATCACTGGCACGTTGCCATATTGGACGGGCTAGTCCCGGGACGGAATGGTGTGCGGCACAGAGGACAGGAGGCGCCACAAGCCACTTTATCCGAAGCAGGCGACTATCGTGAGTTCCGTCCGGATCGGATCGGTGCCAGTGCCCCAGCGACCGTCCGCAGGAACTAAGACCTTGTGCACAAGTTGTCCGTGATCAACGCAGTACACTAAGTTAGCATTTGAGGCAATACAGGGCAATATCAGGCACAGAGCAATAACAGGGCAAGATCTACTTTTGCATAGTCTTCTTGTTGAGTTATTGTATTGAAGATGAGTTCTATACATAGCACAATTTTTAAGAATAAATATACATTCTAACTTATATTTATGCATATAATGAATATTCCAAACGAGCAAGCATGTAAGTAAGTAACCGTTCACAAGTTTCATTTGACAAGCATAACTTTACCCAAGTCTATTCCCTTATTATCTTGAAGTCTTTTAGTTATTACTTGGTATCGTTTGATCGGGGCAAGCACGAACACAAGATTCAGATGTGAAGACTAGCAAGAAGGGCTAGCTAATCGGGTTGGTAGCCACTCACTTTAGTAGTTGGAAGGAAGAAGAAAAGAAGTGCTTTAGGAGCCCGTTCGAGCGGCGCCTACTGCTGGATCACCTGCATTGCCACGAACAGCTGATCAGTACTTCTTTCTCTCTTTCTGTTATCGGAATTGAAGTGCAGTCCTACGAACGAAAGCAATAAAATCCATCGAAACCGTTCAAGAAACCCAAGCAAATCCGAAAACCAACTCAAGGCACGAAAGCAACAAGCGACAGCGAAAACTAGAGAACAAAAGAATGCAGCGGAGAGGTCCCTCCTGACTCTGCCGCTAAGTCGATCCTTGGGGCGCGGTCCACTGAATATGGGAATCGATTTCGAAGAAACAAATCCATAACGAGGACGAGTTCTTAATTCAATCTATCCCGATCGAACGATACCGTCTTGTATTTCTTAGCCGCGCTTCCCGAATAGGGGGAACGGGGCACCACATCCTACCTAACTAATTGGAAATTTCGTCCCGAAACTTAAGAATAGAACCTACCACTAGGAAATAATGAGGAGAACCTTTCCCTCATCTCTGATTCAAGCTCCCAAGTAGATTCTTTGACAGAGTGATTCCGCCAAAGCACGCGCACTAGAGGAACCGAACGGGTCCGAAGCAGTTTTTCTTTTCTATCCAAGATTTGCACTGGTTGTTCTACATACGTCAAGTCGGCCTGGAGACTCAGTTATTCGAGGTCTACCACGTGGCTTGGATCGTACACATATTTCCTAAGTTGAGAAACGTGGAATATATCATGTACGTCGGATAGGGATGGTGGTAGAGCAATCTGATACGCAACTGAGGCAACCCGCTTTAGTATTTCGAACGGGCCGACAAATCTCGGACTTAGCTTTCCTCTTGCCCCGAACCTGCTGACTCCTCGCATGGGCGAGACCTTGAGGAATACCCGGTCGCCTACTTGAAACTCTAGCGGTCTCCGATGTATGTCAGCGTAGCTCTTTTGACGGCTTTGAGCTACCTTTAATCTTTCTCGAATCAGCCGGACTTTCTGGACAGTCTGCTCCACGAGCTCAGGGCCAAGTATCTGCCGTTCACCGACTTCATCCCACAGATAGGAGATCGGCACTTCCGCCCGTATAATGCCTCATACGGCGCCATTTGGATGCTTGATTGGAAACTGTTGTTGTAAGCAAATTCGGCTAACGGTAGGTGTAGGTCCCAACTAGTCTTCAAATCCAAGGCACAGAGTCGCAACATGTCTTCGAGGATCTGGTTGACATGTTCTGTTTGGCCATCGGTCTGTGGATGGTAGGCGGAGCTGAACTTCAACTTCGTCCCCATTGCTGACTGTAGGCTTCCCCAGAAACGCGATATGAATCGACCATCTCGATCAGAGACTATAGATACGGGTACGCCATGGAGCCGAACAATTTCGTTAAGATATATCTGAGCCAGGCGGTCGGCACTCCAAGTAGATTTGATAAGCAGAAAGTGAGCTGACTTGGTGAGTTGATCGACGATAACCCAGACTGCATCATGTCCCCGTTGCGTCCTTGGCAAGCCAACAATAAAATCCATCGTTATATGATCCCATTTCCACTCCGGAATAGCAAGGCTCTGAAGCTCTCCGCCTGGTTTCTGGTGTTTGGCCTTTACTCGCTGACAAGCCATACAATGCGACACGAACTGCGCCACATCACATTTCAAGCCGTGCTACCAAAACGTCGTACGAAGATCCTGATACATCTTAGTGCTACCCGGATGAGAAGTATAACTAGCATAGTGGGCCTCCGTGAGTATCTCTTTTCAGAGGGCCGCATCGTTAGGAACGCACAGTCTTCCCTTCACTCGAAGAATCCCGTCCGAGCCTACCGCAAAGTCGAACGCCTTTCCTGCTGAGATAAGGACATGGATCTTTTGCAGGAACGGATCGTCCTTCTGAGCGGCCTTAACTTTTTATAGAAAATCAGGTTCGAGGCGCAGTTGAGCTACTTGCGCCCACTTCTTATATCTTATTTTCAGTGTAATACCCAGTGATTCAAGATCCCGGTGCAGCATATCGTTGATAGGCAAGCTCCCTACGAACACTCGACTCAGTGCGTCAGCTACTACGTTTCCTTTATCAGGCGTGTATCTGATCATGATATCTAAGTCGCTAAGGAGTTCAAGCCATCGCCGCTGCCGTAGATTCAAATCCTTTTGAGTGTACAAATATTTTAAGCTCTTATGGTCCGTGTAGGTTTCACACGGCACGCCATAAAGGTAGTGGCGCCACAGCTTCAACGCAAATACTACCGCAGCCAATTCCAAATCATGAGTCGGATAGTTCTTCTCGTGAGGCTTTAACTGCCTCAACACGAAGGCTATCACCTTATCCCACTGCATCAGAACATATTCCAGTCCTTTACCTGATGCATCACTGTATATTTTAAAGTCATTCGGTCCGTTCGGCAGAGTGAGAATTGGGGCAGAGACGAGGTGCTGCTTTAACTCCGTAAACGAAGCTTCACAGTCGTCTGTCCAAGTAAACTTCGCACCCTTCCGTGTGAGCTGAGTCAAGGGCGAAGCAATTCTAGCAAAATTCTGTATAAACCTACGGTAGTACCCTGCCAGTCCAAGAAAACTTCGGATATCGCTAGCTGACTCCGGACGTTTCCACTGCGTAATGGCTTCCACCTTCTTCGGATCAACTGAAATGCCTTCCGAGGAGATGATATGCCCCAAAAAGGATATACTGTCTAGCCAAAAGTCACATTTACTTAATTTTGCATACAACTTGTTGTCTCGAAGGGTTTGCAGCACCATCCGCAGGTGTCCTACGTGCTCATCCCTAGTCTTCGAGTACACCAAGATGTCATCAATAAAAACCACCACGAATTTATCGATGAAGGGCCTAAATACCCGGTTCATCAGATCCATGAATGCAGCAGGTGCATTCATCAGTCCAAACGGCATCACTGAAAACTCGTAATGTCCGTATCGGGTTCGAAAAGCAGTCTTTGGCACATATTCCGGCTTAATCTTCAGCTGGTGGTAACCTGAGCGAAGAACGACCTTAGAAAACACGGTTGCCCCCTGTAGCTGATCAAACAAGTCATCTATCTGTGGCAGAGCATTCGCCGAGCAGATTTTGCCGAAATCACCATGCAGGCCCTGGTCGCATCTGTCGCTGGAATGCTGGTGTAACAGAACACGGCTTCTCCGGGCAGACGGAAAATGACTCACTTCTCTGCACATTCAATAGTTGCCGCGCACGCGCCGAGCCAATCCATTCCCAAAATGATATCATAGTCCCGAACGTCTAGAACTAAGACATCGAGCGACAGCTTCTTTTCTCTAATACAGATGTAACCACCTTGGCAGACTGAACGAACAGGTATTTTCATACCGGAGGGGGTGCTAACACTTAAATCTAGGTGCAACAGAGTCATTTTTACATTGTTCTCCACGGCAAAATTTGTAGAAATAAAACTATGCGTTGCACCTGAATCAAATAGAACACGAGCAGGTATATTATTGAAAAGCAAAGTACCTGACACGACAGTATCCGAAGCTAGAACTTCTTCCCGTGTCATGGTATAGACCCGGCCTTGAGCTTGATTATGCCCTTGCTGAGGCGCCGCTCGATTTGCCTGAGGTGCCGGTGTCTGATTCTGTTGTTGAGGTGGGGAGAGCGGACAGCTGCTAATTTGATGGGTTGGATCGCCGCAACGGAGGCAAGTCCCAAGCTTGCGGCGACAATCTTTTTCGATATGCCCTGGCTTCCTGCAAAATTTGCAGGTCTTGTTGGTGTCTCCATGCTGTTTACCGCCGTTATTTGGACGCTTTGCAGCGTTGTTTCCTCTATCGTTGCCTTGGCGTTTGTGATTGGAAGTTTGCACAGCGTCGGCAGCAACGTGAGGATACTGCGGTTCGAGAGAAAGGACATGGTTTAAGACTTCCCTCATCGTCTGATACTGCGGAACGACTACGTGCCCGTGGATGCCAGGACGTAGTCCTCCCTCGAATCGTCGGGCACGACTCGCTGCATCCGGTAGATAAGTACTAGCAAATTTGGCCAGTTTGTTGAATTTTGCCGAGTATTGCTTTACCGTCATGCTGCCCTGCCGTAGTTGTACAAACTCGTTTTCTCGCTGACGGCGTACAGGTAGGGGTATAAACTCCTCCTCAAACGCGGCACGAAAAGTCGTCCACGCGATCGCCTCCTCTCCATGGCCAAGTTGAAGAGATCGTCGATGCACGTCCCACCAGTCGTGCGCATTGAGGCGAAGCAGTAGTTGGGCACATGTGACGCGCTTGTCTTCCGGCACTTCTAGGAGAGAAAAATGATCTTCAAGCTCGGCGAGCCAATCTAGGGCCACGATCAGGTCCTCAGTCCCATTAAATGGCGTATTGCAAACCTTCTTAAAGTTGCCAAAGGTGAAGGCAGTCACTTCCCTCGTCCTTGGCACTAGCGGAGTCTCTATTTCAAGGATTGGTTGGTCCACCGGAGTCGCTGCTGTCGCTGCGGACTGGTTGGAGGCCATAGTCTGAACAAGCTGCTGCAGGGTATCTACCTGCTTTTGTTGGACTGAGAGCCGGGCCTCTAGGTTGCTCTCGAACTTGGCTTGGCGGGCATCATCTTTCTGCCGTTGTGCTTCTAACATTTGCATCACTTGTTGAAGCGGGTCTGCTCGAGACATTCCCCGTTGGCTTCGAGAGCTAGCTGATGTGCCGGAGCTGCTCTCCTGAGCGTGTGTCTCGCCTGGTGCTAGCGCCGATGGTTGCGCTTGCGTCATTCCTTCAAAAGAAGATAAATTACATCAGGATCATAAGGTATTATGGACTTATTGCATGAACGTATCTCATTTTGGCCTTAACGAGTTCAGGAGTTCGCACAGGGATTTATCGTTAAAGGAACTTTTCCAGTTCAAGAGTCAAAGGAACTTTGAAGCTGTGCTCTGATACCAACATGTCACGCCCCGATTTCGTGGAATCGTTAGTCGTCCCCCGGGCGTGACCGTCGTGCGGGCCTAGGTTGCGCCACGCACAAGGCTAAGTATTTTTGTTTTGCATAGCGAGCACATATTCAGAGTACGCAGATAAATTGAAACACAGATTGAAACATAGAAAAGTTCTCTTTATTGATAATATGAACATCTATTACAAACTCCTTGAACTGAGTCATAAGAATTTACCTTCATGGGCTTACAAAAGTGTTGACACAAAATGAGATAGCAGTCCTGTACATTACATCCTTTACTATAACTCAAAATATAAGACCTTGGGTCAGAACGACTGCTTTGCCACGAAGCTGCATGATTGCTTGGCTGCTAGCTTCTATCTTCAAAATGGTTCAAAAGGTTGGCACGGTCGAGGCATGCCTACAGCTGGACTAGATTGGGGGTTTGTCTTCTGCTCCTCGCTCGGCTCTCCTTAGTGCGGGAAACCTGTTTCAACGAGGGTCAGTACATCGAAATGTACTGGTGAAGGCAAGCTAACCCAACTATACCAATCAACACGTTGTTTAAAAATGAAGCATGTATATTTGTGGGTTTCTATCTTGCCTTAGTTCATTTTACAGCAAGCAATAGATATAGAAAATAATCACTGAAATAACCTGCCACCGCTCGGTGACATTTACCTGCCCGTCTGAACCACCTGCACATTACTTAAGGCAACAAAAGAATGCAGCGGATAGGTCCCTCCTGACTCTGCCGCTAAGTCGATCATTGGGGCGCGGTCCACTGAATATAGAAATCGATTCCGAAGAAACAAATCCATAACGAGGACGAGTTCTTAATTCAATCTATCCCGATCGAACGATACCGTCTTGTATTTCTTAGCCGCGCTCCCCGAATAGGGGGAACGGGGCACCACATGAGGCACGGCTATCGCTTTCTCGGACGATCTAGCATCTATGAATAAGCAAACTGGTGAGTATAAATCAACGAACAGAAGCAACACTCCTTGAAACCAACACTAAGTAAGCATGTGGCAAAATATTATATTACTAGTAATCTTACTACTTTTACCTATGTTTATTTCATGCAACACAAGGTTAGAGTCAGTGTAAACCCCTCACCCAAAATTAGGCCTACTTGGCATAGATAGAGAAACTAGGGCTAGTTGAATCCAATTGGAAATAGAACATTTTATTTTATTTAATTTTTTGCAATAATTATGACACTTAGCACAACTTACCGTTGTTTCGATAATTGGAGCACTACACTAACCACTGCCTTCCTACAAACTTCACACTCTTGCCCTAGATATGACCGCCTTCTATTCTGACCTCGGTGTAACTTATAATTATGCTCTCTTGTACTACATTTTAGTCACACAATAATCGTCGCGGACGTTATTCCTTAATTTTAAATAAATTCTAACTTTGTGCCCTTGTGTGTTCCAATCGAAATTGGAGACACAATCTTGACCCGTTTCGTGCAACCTAAATTTATGATAAAATTCTACTCTGAGCCCTCTATATCCATGACACTTGTGTCACACCTAATTTTATCCCCATGTACTTCTAATTAATTCCAGAACACCTTGCGCATTAATTTTAATTAAATTTAACCCAATTTCTATCTTTGTGCAATTTTCTAATCGTTGGGTGCTTTTATGCAAAAGTGCATTGAGGTGTCAACACCATTGGACATGACACATGGAGAAACATATTTTTCGTTCATATAAATTTTTCCCATGAATTTTCGGAATGTGCAACGCGCAACATCGCCCCTCATTTAATCATATCCTTGCATTTTAAGCAATATAATTTATAGCCCTCCAAACATCCCCATGTGAGGCCAAGGCCCAACTCCAAGGAGATGTTGACCAAGCCCAACCCCTAGGTCAAACATCAAACCCTATTTTCTTCATATAAATATAATATTTTCCTTGCTTTTTTTCCTATTTCACAAAACCCAAACTCTATTTCAACCGAACCCCCTCCTCCTACTATTTATCTTCTCCTTCCTCCATCCAATCCCTCGCCGGAGCAGCATCCCGACCACCAGCCGGCCTGTCTCCCTCCACAGCACCTCGCCTGAACCATCTCTCCTCCACCGTTCTTCCTTCTTCCCGTCGACCACCCCGAGTCCCCACCTGGAATCACCAGCACCACCTCCATCTTTCCTGCACCTCGACCACCACTGCCCTCACCTCCTCCGTCGACCTCCCTCGCCGGATCCTCTATACAACCACCGCCATTAATGCCACCATCACCACCCCGTCTCCTCCCTGTCCTCGACTCCCTCTCGCCTGAGACCTCCGCCACTCGCCACCACTCTCCTCTCATCTCCTGTGAACTCCCCACTCGACTCCTCTCCCCCGCTCGACTCCTCTCCGGTCTCCCCATCACCCGACCTCGACGAGTCGCCGCCACCGCCGCTGTCACGACCTGCACCGAGACACCAGCGCCTCTCCTTCCATCACCACCACGAGCTACCATCTCCTCCCCACTGCCAGTCGCCTGAACGTCCACCTCCTGCACCACACCACCATTACCACCAGCACCACCCGAGCCTCCTCCTTCTTCTACCCTGAACCACCCTGTCCACCACCCATCACCACCACTGTCCTCCTCCTCCTTCTGGCCGGACCTCCCCCCCCTGGTCGGAGTACAATCATCCCCACCATTAATATAATAACCATCACCATCATCATCTCATTATCACCCCATTATCATCAATAATCACCACATCATCATCCTCGTCATCACCATCATCCCAATCATCATCCTCGTCATCACCATCATCCCAATCGCCATCCACATCATCATTATCATCTCATCACCATCATCATCTCATCACCATCTCATCATCGCACCATTATCATCCCATCATCTCATCATAACCTACATCACCATCACCTTAACCCTAATCACCATCATTAACCTAATCATTACCAATGTCACGCCCCAGTTCCAAAACGTCAGAAACTAGGCCACGTATCACTGGCCAGCTGACACGTCACTAAGGGCTTAATCCATTTTGAATGGACCCAAAGAAACGTGCTACGCTGTCCTAAAATACTACAAATATAACACAGTCAAATCTATCTCATCCACAGGAAAATGTCAGAAAAGCAAGTGCTGCATATATATAATCTGAGTCTGATACAGTACACAACTGGTGAGAATACAAGCCTACTACAAAAACTGATAATAGCGCAGAAAAATCAGATAGACTAAGTAGCGTCTATCTGAGCAAAACATCTCCATCTCCAGGTAGCAGCATCTAGGGTCAAGCCTACTCTGAGGGTGTCTCCTCGAGCTCCTTCTCGGTAGCACATCTGGCCTCCTGATCAGGCCCGTACACTGTGGGGTAGAAAGCCTCGTCTAGATCTGGCAGGGAACCAGGTCCTCAGTGGGACGTAACAAGATACAGGAAATGACATGCCATGTATGTAAATACTGAATAAAGAAAATAAATACAGGGTGCTAACCATACTAAGTAAAAATGTAAGTAAAGATCCAGTAGTACGCATGGGAATGTGTGGCTAGACATACGCTGACATAATTCACCAATCGTGGCGACTGGCTAGTATAGGTGTCGTATGCCCCCGACTCAGGGAACTCTGCAATCGACCATCTCTGATACGAAGATATAAAACATTATTGGAGGGGGTGTCCCATACGTCCATTAGTTATCTTTTCCATCCCCATGAAACTAAATGTCAAGTCGTACATTTCCTGAGTTATTCTAATCCGTGATGCGGGTCACACGTACTGGTAGCTAATCAAATACGCAGATCACATCCATATATGCAAATGCAACCATATTGCGTGTTTTCGTGATAGGGTCTAGGAGAATATATTAGGATATTCTCTCAGCTGTTGGAGAGTCTGTAATATCATGTCAACATAACAGTTGACTGTACCCAAGGCAGTCTCAGGTGATCATGGTATATGAATTTCAGAACAAAGTAGATATCACAATTTAATTTAAACAATAACTTGGCAAGGTATACTCGCCTACTCCCTGATAGTGTTGAAACCCTGATTTTACAGTCAGTTGTGAAGGTGTTGGTGACAGGAGGTCACTGGCTGTGATGAAGTTGGTTTCTGTTAAAACAGATAGGTTCGTGAATATCATAGCTGTAATATAAAGCATATATATATACACATATATAATATAGATATATATATAGTAGGTATATATATAGATATAACAGTATATATAGTATATAAAGAACAGATAAAAGCAGGCATAAATATATAGTAGCAGGGTATATCCACTGCTATAGATAATATGGTATTTATCAGGGTGTATCCTCTGATTTATATAATATAATAATATAGTAATCAGGGTATATCCACTGAGATATATATATAATAATAAATAGTAATATTCAGGGTATATCCACTGATGTAAATTGAAATGACAGGGCATAATTTAAATACGTATATAGATATTTATATATATAAATATATAAGGAATAAAAGACAATGCAGGAATACATATATATAGGTACTGTATTATCCAGTACAATATATTATATATAGTATAAATAATATAATGACATTGCAGAAATGTAAATTTACATATCTATAATAAGCTGTATTATCCAGCTGGATATTACAATATACATATATAGATAATATATATATATATATATATAGATATATATATAATAGGTGCAGAAAATTAAATGCAGAAAAATAAATAAAAGGAAAATGCAGAGTATACAAATATGTTATATATATATAATATATAACATATATAGTATACATATTATAAATATATGTACATATATATATATACTATAGATATATATATATGTAATTACATAATAGTATATAGTAAATATACATATACATATACATATACATATACATATATAATGATAGGTATATATACATATATTTATTATATGTATAATACTAGTATATACAGTATTATTATACTGTAGAATAGCTTTATATATTATATTTATATATTATAGAATAATATATACATATAAATACACATATATACATTTAATTATACATATATATATACATATATATATATACATATATATACATATACATATACATATACAAATATACGTATATACATAGGTTTATAGGGTTAGGGTTTATACCTACTGGCAAGGGGGGTCCCACACGGTGTCGCCGGCGGGAGGACGACGGCGGAGCTGGCCGGAGGAGCAGCAACAGCAGTAGTAGCTGTTAGCAGCAACTGCAGCAGCAGCAGCTTGTGCAGGTGGTGGCGGCGGCTGCGGCGGAGGGGACGGCGGTGCAGGGTGGGGGAACTGTGGAGGGAGGAGTGGCGGTGAGGTTGGCGGTGGTGGCGGGGGTCCACGACGGTGGTGGTGGCGGCTAGGGGCGTCGGGGATGAAGGTGGCAGCAGCTCGGGTTAGGGGGTGGTGGCTGCTGCGGGGGCTAGGGCGGCCGGAGGCGGTGTCGTGGGGAGGTGAGGTGGTGGTGGTAGGTAGGGGAGGTCGGGGCGAAGCGAGTGGTGGTGGTGGTGGCGGAGCACGGTGGCCGGACGCGGCGCTGGGGGTGAATGGGAGTGGTGGTGGTGCTGTGGAGGTGGTGGTCGGGATGATGCTGTGGAGGCTGTGGCCGACGGAGGAGGGTGGCTCAGGTGGCGGGGCTTGGCCGGAGGGAAGAGGGGAGGGTGGCGAAGGGTTGGGCAGGGTTTGGTCGGAGGCGGTGGTCGGAGGTGGCGGAGGGAAGGGTTGTGAGGTTTGAATGGGAGAGGATGAGGGGTTTATATAGGGTTTATAGGTAATGGCATAATTGTAAATATTGGGAAGTTTAAGGGTAAATTGGTAATTTGATAATTTGGGATATTTTCCAGCAGATTTTTCTGGAAGTTATGGGTGGGTCCCACTCACCTATGGTCTAGCCAATAGGATTAGGCCACCTAGCATGCAATTTTGCATATAAACCCCTAACTTTTCAATAATTGCAAAAATGCATAAAATTTGTATTTTGCGTAATTTCGTAATTTACCAAATTTCAGATACTGATTTCCCGTAATTCTGAATTGTACAAAAATGAGGAAAATAGCTGGGAAAAATATTTTGGACAGGGTGGGGGTGAGTCTGGGCAGGGGTAGGGTCTGATTCTGCAGGTGATACGGTCATCGTATTTATTATTTAATAAATACTGCGTACGGTGTTTACTATTTATTTTGAGGCTGTTAGGGTCATAATCTTTCTACGGTGTCAATACAATAATTGTAACACAATTAGAGTAGAATATTATCGTATTTTTGGTTGGGCAAAACAGGTGTCTATTGGTCCTCAAATCACCAGGGTACAGAGGTGGGTAAAGAGCAGGAATTTAAATAGGAAATAAATAAAATGAAGCACCAAACAAGGTTTCTGGAAGTTGCTAAAAATACAGAAAGTGTAGTCTAACAAGTCTAGGGCAGGTATGTAAAATTTGTTTAGGGTTAACAGCTAGTGTGATGCCCTAATCAATTGTAATGAACAGGTGCACAATCAATATATAATAAATAAATAAAAATTTTGTCATAAATCTAATTAATCAAAACTAATCCTAAATTACTAAATTCTGGTCGAGGGAGTTTACAATCTACCCTCCTTAGAATATTTCATCCTCGAAATAAAACAACCATATAATGAGAATGAAAGATTAATTAAGGACATAAGATGATTAAGAAAAAAAAAATTAATTTGAAATATTGGACATACCCTGGTTTGGAAATAGGTGAGGATAACGCTGTCGAATATCCTCTTCCCGTTCCCAGGTGGATTCACCCGGTGCATGATGTCTCCATGCAATACGAACAAGAGGAATAGTCTGACCTCGCAGCACTTTCTCGCTACGGTCCAGGATCTCTACAGGCTCCTCCTGGTACGATAAGCTCGGTCCGATAGTGATCTCTGAGTAGTCCAGCACATGACTCGGGTCTGGAATGTACCTCCTCAGCTGAGATACGTGGAAGACGTCATGTACTCCTTCCAAGGTTTGAGGTAGAGCTAGCCTGTAAGCAACTTCTCCGACGCGATCTAGCACATCGAAGGGTCCAATGTACCTTGGACTTAGCTTCCCTCTTCCTCCAAATCTGATAGTTCCTCTAGTAGGTGAGATCTTTAAGAACACATGCTCCCCTACTTGGAACTCTAGAGGTCGTCGGTGAATGTTGGCCCAGTGCTTCTGCCTGTCTTGTGCAGCTCGTAGGTGTCCCTGGATCTTCTTTACTTTCTCCACCGTACGAATAATCAGTTCTGGCCCCAGAATCTGTCTCTCGCCAACATCACTCCAGCATACTGGGGAACGGCATTTCCTTCCATACAAAGCTTCAAAGGGAGCCATTTGGATGCTCGCTTGATAGCTGTTGTTGTAGGAAAATTCCACCAGATGTAAGTGATCTTCCCAGGACCCGCTGAAATCAAGCATACAGGCTCTCAGCATATCCTCTAAGGTCTGGATGGTGCGCTCTGACTGGCCATCTGTCTGCGGATGATACGAGGTGCTGAACTTGAGGTGGGTACCAAGACTCTCTTGCATACTTCGCCAAAAGTAAGATGTAAACCTCGTATCCCTGTCAGATATTATACTGACTGGTACTCCATGCAGACGCACTATCTCCTTTATGTACATATCTGCCAAGACTTCTGTAGATTGCCCGACTCTGAAAGGTAGGAAATGAGCAGCCTTAGTGAGTCTGTCTACAATTACCCAGACAGCATTACGACCACTAGGACTTCTTGGGAAGCCCGTAACAAAGTCCATCGTAATGTGTTTCCATTTCCACTCAGGTATTGGGAGGGGTTGAAGTAGACCGGCAGATCTCTGATGCTCAGTCTTGACTTGCTGACACACCAGGCATTTGGCCACAAAGCGTGCTATCTCCCGCTTCATTCCATGCCACCAGTAATATTATCGCAGATCTCTGTACATCTTTGTGCCTCCTGGATGTATAGAGTAGGTTGAGCTATGAGCTTCTGACATAAGCTCATTACGAAGTTCTCCATTTGGAACATAAAGACGATCACCACATCTTAGAGTCCCATCTTCGTGTATGCGACATCCTGTCTGAATTCCAGCCTCTGTTCTTTGTCGAAGCCTCTGAAATCTTGCATCTGTTGGTAGAGCAGCTTTGATTCTTTCTACCAAAGTTGATTGCAGCTGATAGTTTGATAATTGGCCGTCAAGTCCTGGCATAATGACCTCTATTCCCAAATTTTCTAGATCTCTCAGAAGACCTGGTTGGGTGATCATAAAGAATGCCGAGGGTCTTCTGCTTAGAGCATCAGCTACCATATTTGCTTTCCCAGGATGGTACTGTAGATCAATCTCGAAATCTGTCATCACTTCAAGCCATCGTCTTTGCCTCAGATTTAAGTCTTTCTGAGTGTAGACATATTTTAGGCTCTTGTGGTCGGTAAAAATCTCCACTCGTTCGCCATATAGATAGTGTCTCCATAGCTTCAGGGCGAAGATGACTGCGGCAAGCTCTAGGTCGTGAGTGGGGTAATTCTTCTCATGAGTCCTCAGCTGTCTTGAGGCATAAGCTACAACCTTCCCATGTTGCATTAAGACACAACCAAATCCTTTTCCGGATGCATCGCTATAGAGGACGAAACCTCCGGATCCAGATGGTATTGTCAAAATGGGGGCTGTAGTCAGACGTTTCTTCAACTCATCAAAAGCTGTCTGGCATTCTTCAGTCCATAAGAACTCCTGCTCCTTGCGGGTAAGGCGAGTAATCGGTTCCGAGATTCTTGCAAAGTTTTCTACGAACCTCCGGTAATATCCGACAAGTCCTAGAAAGCTTCTCACCTTTGAGACATTGGTCGGAGTTGGCCATGTCTCTACAGATGAAATCTTTGCAGGGTCCACCGATATGCCTTCTCCTGTGATCACGTGCCCAAGAAAAGCAACACGATCAAGGAAAAATTCACACTTGCTCATCTTGGCATAAAGGCTCTCCTGTCTCGGCGTCTCTAGCACCAGTCTTAAGTGCTCTTCATGCTCCTCGTGGCTCTTCGAATATACCAGAATGTCGTCGATGAAGACTACCACGAACTGGTCCAGATATTGATGGAAGACTCGGTTCATCAGGTTCATGAATACAGCAGGTGCATTAGTCAATCCAAACGGCATCACCAGAAACTCGTAATGACCATAACGAGTTCTGAATGCTGTCTTTGGAATATCTTCTCTGCGTACCTTGACTTGATGGTAGCCTGACCTCAAGTCTATCTTCGAGAATACCACGGCTCCTATTAGTTGATCGAATAGGTCATCAATTCTCGGCAAGGGATACTTGTTTTTGATTGTTAGAGCGTTGAGGGCTCTGTAATCAATACACATGCGATATGTTCCGTCCTTCTTAGGTACAAACAGCACTGGTGCTCCCCAGGGTGATGCACTAGAACGAACAAATCCCTTGATCTGTAATTCCTCCAGTTGAAGCTTCAGCTCGTCAAGCTCCTTCTTCGCCAGTCGGTATACATTGGAGGATACTGGTGCAGCTCCGGGAATTAGCTCAATAATGAACTCCACTTCTCTGTCAGGCGGTAGGCCGGGCAATTCTTCTGGAAATACGTCCGCGAACTCTGCTATAACTGATGGAAGTGCTGTCTCCATCGCCATGTAGGCTCTAGGAGTCTGGCCTACTCCTTGTTCTATGGTTCCTCGGGCATATTCGAACTCCGGGTGATCTGGGGGTCTAAAGATAACACTACCCTTACGGCAGTCTAAGATAGCATCGTTCTGGCTTAGCCAGTCCATGCCTAAGACAACGTCGAAATTTGGCATGGGGAGTACCAAAAATCGCGCTCTTAGTCCTCTACTACAAACAACTACCGGACAGGTTTCGATAATGTTGGTAACTGGAACAATACCTCCTCCAGTAAGTATTTTCCAACACTTGGGTAGCGGAGAAGTGGATAGCTTATGCATGGCTACAAAACTACTGGATATGAAAGACAAAGTAGCCCCAGAATCGAATAATACAGTTGCAGGTAATGATGCAACTAAAATGGTACCTGTTATAGTTTCCCCTTCAGGCTCTTCTGCAACGGCAGCTAGCGCAAAGGCTTGTCCTTGCCTTTGTCCTCTGACTTGTTGTCTGGCTTTGAACTGGGCCTCCTGAGTAGGCAAGGGTGCTCCTCTCTGATATCCTCCTGATGTGGAGGGTAGCATCTTCTGGGCTTGGGCTCCTGGCTTCTGCCCTTGCTGTGGTGCTGCATCTCTGCGTTGTGGGCAGTCTTTGGCCATATGATTTTTAGCTCCACATAACAGGCATAATCCCAGCTTCTTTCTGCAGTCATTGGCAAAATGCTCCTTCTTACCACAAAAGTGACAAGTAGGGAGCTCCTTCTTCTGGTAAGGCCCCGTCGTCTGCTGAGTCTGATATTGGGGACGACGTATAGGTCCTCCTGATCCTTGCTGATTCTTGGCCGAGAAGGTTGGATTTGAGCGTCTAGCTCCTCGGCCAATGGCTTCTTGCTCCCTGGCTTCGGTAAGAACCTCGTTGTAGGAGATTCTTGACTGCATTGTTGTGTACCTCTGGAGCTCGTAGTTGAGGCCATGATGGAATCTTTTAGCCTTCTTCAGCTCGTTCGGGATCAGATCAGCACCGAAACGACTCAGTCGGCTAAACTCCGCGTCGTAAGCATCGACAGTCATGTTTTCCTGCTCTAGGTGCAGGAACTGGGAGTATAGAGCATTCTGGACTGTCGCTGGAAAGTACTTGGTGTTGAAATGCTCCAAGAATTGTTGCCAAGTTTGGTCTTTGCCGACGCTGTGCTCTATGGATTCCCACCAGTGATGGGCGTTGCCAAGAAGTTGGCCCCTTATAGCGGTCATCCATAGGTCGGGGGTGAGTTGCGATCCTTCTAGCAGCATTTCGGTGTTGGAGATCCAATCGGAGATCTCCTCAGGAGTTTCGTTGCCTTTGAAGTCTCTCGGGCTTATTTGACGGAAGCCTCGAACTGTGCCCGCTGGTTGGACAGGTGCGGGTGCCGGAGTAGTAGCTCTCTCCAAAGCCGTCATCAGAGTCTGTCGCAGAGCTTCAGTCTGCTGTCACTGAGACTGTCTCAGGGCCTCAGTCTGTTGCCACTGGTTCTGCAACATAGTCTGGAAAAACTGCAATATTTGAGGTTGACCCTCAAGTTGTGGCATTAGGATGGGCAAGGCTGGAGGTGGAGGCAATGGTGTCTCCGCCTGCGGTGTTGTCTCCTCGCCAGAATTCTGGTGATTGGACGGGGTTCCTTGGATACTTGGCGAGGTGTTTGTGGCTTGGTCAGCCCCATTATTCGTAGGTTTTCCGGGTATGTCCATATTTCTGAAGAAAATAGAGTAATTAAAAAAACACAAAGGAGATAATAATTGATAATCAAGCAAGATGCAAATAATAATAAAAAAAATATTTTAAAGATGGTGTCAGTGTGGATGAGACCTAATATTTCTATCCTATTGCAGGCTTGCTGGGCACGTCATCATACCACTAGCAATGTAAAGATATACCTGCATGGGCCACCACTAAAACCGTGTCACGCCCCTGTTCCAAAACGTCAGAAACTAGGCCACGTGTCACTGGCCAGCTGACACGTCACTAAGGGCTTAATCCATTTTGAATGGACCCAAAGAAACGTGCTACGCTGTCCTAAAATACTACAAATATAACACAGTCAAATCTATCTCATCCACAGGAAAATATCAGAAAAGCAAGTGATGCATATATATAATCTGAGTCTGATACAGTACAAAACTGGTGAGAATACAAGCCTACTACAAAAACTGATGATAGCGCAGAAAAATCAGATAGACTAAGTAGCGTCTATCTGAGCAAAACATCTCCATCTCCAGGTAGCAGCATCTAGGGTCAAGCCTACTCTGAGGGTGTCTCCTCGAGCTCCTCCTCGGTAGCACATCTGGCCTCCTGATCAGGCCCGTACACTGTGGGGTAGAAAGCCTCGTCTAGATCTGGCAGGAAACTAGGTCCTCAGTGGGACGTAACAAGATACAGGAAATGACATGCCATGTATGTAAATACTGAATAAAGAAAATAAATACAGGGTGCTAACCATACTAAGTGAAAATGCAAGTAAAGATCCAGTAGTACGCATGGGAATGTGTGGCTAGACATACGCTGACGTAATTCACCAATCGTGGCGACTGGCTAGTATAGGTGTCGTATGCCCCCGACTCAGGGAACTCTGCAATCGACCATCTCTGATACGAAGGTATAAAACATTATTGGAGGGGGTGTCCCATACGTCCACTAGTTATCTTTCCTATCTCCATGAAACTAAATGTCAAGTCGTACATTTCCTGAGTTATTCTAATCCGTGATGCGGGTCACACGTACTGGTAGCTAATCAAATACGCAGCTCACATCCATATATGCAAATGCAACCATGTTGCGTATTTTCGTGATAGGGTCTAGGAGAATATATTAGGATATTCTCTCAGCTGTTGGAGAGTCTGTAATATCATGTCAACATAACAGTTGACTGTACCCAAGGCAGTCTCAGGTGATCATGGTATATGAATTTCAGAACAAAGTAGATATCACAATTTAATTTAAACAATAACTTGGCAAGGTATACTTGCCTACTCCCTGCTAGTGTTGAAACCCTGATTTTACAGTCAGTTATGAAGGTGTTGGTGACAGGAGGTCACTGGCTGTGATGAAGTTAGTTTCTGTTAAAACAGATAGGTTCGTGAATATCATAGCTGTAATATAAAGCATATATATACACATATATAATATAGATATATATATAGTAGGTATATATATAGATATAACAGTATATATAGTATATAAAGAACAGATAAAAGCAGGCATAAATATATAGTAGCAGGGTATATCCACTGCTATAGATAATATGGTATTTATCAGGGTGTATCCTCTGATTTATATAATATAATAATATAGTAGTCAGGGTATATCCACTGATATATATATATAATAATAAATAGTAATATTCATGGTATATCCACTTATGTAAATTGAAATGACAGGGCATAATTTAAATACGTATATAGATATTTATATATATAAATATATAAGGAATAAAAGATAATGCAGGAATACATATATATAGGTACTGTATTATCCAGTACAATATATTATATATAGTATAAATAATATAATGATATTGCAGAAATATAAATTTACATATCTATAATAAGCTGTATTATCCAGCTGGATATTACAATATACATATATAGATAATATATATATATATAGATATATATATAATAGGTGCAGAAAATTAAATGCAGAAAAATAAATAAAAGGAAAATGCAGAGTATACAAATATGTTATATATATATAATATATAACATATATAGTATACATATTATAAATATATGTACATATATATATATATATATACTATAGATATATATATATGTAATTACATAATAGTATATAGTAAATATACATATACATATACATATATAATGATAGGTATATATACATATATTTATTATATGTACAATACTAGTATATACAGTATTATTATACTGTAGAATAGCTTTATATATTATATTTATATATTATAGAATAATATATACATATAAATACACATATATACATTTAATTATACATATATATATACATATATATACATATACATATACAAATATACGTATATACATAGGTTTATAGGGTTAGGGTTTATACCTACTGGCAAGGGGGGTCCCACACGGTGTCGCCGGCTGGAGGACGGCGGCGGAGCTGGCCGGAGGCGGCCGGAGGAGCAGCAACAGCAGTAGTAGCTGTTAGCAGCAACTGCAGCAGCAGCAGCTTGTGCAGGTGGTGGCGGCGGCTGCGGCGGAGGGGACGGCGGTGCAGGGTAGGGGAACTGTGGAGGGAGGAGTGGCGGTGAGGTTGGCGGTGGTGGCGGGGGTCCACGACGGTGGTGGTGGCGGCTAGGGGCGTCGGGGATGAAGGTGGCAGCAGCTCGGGTTAGGGGGTGGTGGCTGCTGCGGAGGCTAGGGCGGCCGGAGGCGGTGTCGTGGGGAGGTGAGGTGGTGGTGGTAGGTAGGGGAGGTCGGGGCGAAGCGAGTGGGGGTGGTGGTGGCGGAGCACGGTGGCCGGAGGCGGCGCTGGGGGTGAATGGGAGTGGTGGTGGTGCTGTGGAGGTGGTGGTCGGGATGATGCTGTGGAGGCTGTGGCCGGCGGAGGAGGGTGGCTCAGGTGGCGGGGCTTGGCCGGAGGGAAGAGGGGAGGGTGGCGAAGGGTTGGGCAGGGTTTGGCCGGAGGCGGTGGTCGGAGGTGGCGGAGGGAAGGGTTGTGAGGTTTGAATGGGAGGGGATGAGGGGTTTATATAGGGTTTATAGGTAATGGCATAATTGTAAATATTGGGAAGTTTAAGGGTAAATTGGTAATTTGATAATTTGGGATATTTTTCAGCAGATTTTTCTGGAAGTTATGGGTGGGTCCCACTCACCTATGGTCTAGCCAATAGGATTAGGCCACCTAGCATGCAATTTTTCATATAAACCCCTAACTTTTCAATAATTGCAAAAATGCATAAAATTTATATTTTGCGTAATTTCGCAATTTACCAAATTTCAGATACTGATTTCCCGTAATTCTGAATTGTACAAAAATGAGAGAAATAGCTGGGGAAAATATTTTGGACAGGGTGGGGGTGAGTCTGGGCAGGGGCAGGGTCTGATTCTGCAGGTGATACGGTCATCGTATTTATTATTTAATAAATACTGCGCACGGTGTTTACTATTTATTTTGAGGCTGTTAGGGTCATAATCTTTCTACGGTGTCAATACGATAATTGTAATACAATTAGAGTAGAATATTATCGTATTTTTGGTTGGGCAAAACAGGTGTCTATTGGTCCTCAAATCACCAGGGTACAGAGGTGGGTAAAGAGCAGGAATTTAAATAGGAAATAAATAAAATGAAGCACCAAACAAGGTTTCTGGAAGTTGCTAAAAATACAGAAAGTGTAGTCTAACAAGTCTAGGGCAGGTATGTGAAATTTGTTTAGGGTTAACAGCTAGTGTGATGCCCTAATCAATTGTAATGAACAGGTGCACAATCAATATATAATAAATAAATAAATAAAAAATTGTCATAAATCTAATTAATCAAAACTAATCCTAAATTACTAAATTCTGGTCGAGGGAGTTTACAACCAATCATCATCATAATCATCACCATCATCATTACCCTCGTCATCGTCGTTATCGTGGACCCGTCACCTTCGCCGAAGACAACCCGCAGCAGTCACCCCCAATTTCCATGCCTGTGCATGCTGACCCGAGGATATTGGATTATTCTACGCGACTTCCGGAGCCGGATATTGGGACTACATAGCTTTTTGCCAGGCAAGTATACCTTGCCAAATTATTTACAGTACTTTGTATGCTATTTATATTTCTGTATATTTATTGCATGTGTAGTTTCATTCAGTCATTACTATATATTAGATATGTTGACACACACATGACACTTAGTATCATGAGAGGATAATCAGTAGGCGTATGGGCTTTAACCACTCTGGTAAACCGTAGTACCTAGCACGCACTATGGTAGTCGTGTCCGATGGTCGCTACCCCCACGGTAGGTCGGCTGATGGTGTCACGATGGTCGCTACCCCCGCGGTATGACGGCTGATGATGTTCCTAACGTGTGTGTGAGTTGTGAGATTTAGATTGAGTAGCCTACCCTTGCCCATACGTCAAAAAATTGTCCTCATTTGCATTCATATAGATTGTCTTGTACAACATACTTATATATTTTCAAACATTATGCATGTTTACTGTATTTAATTGGCTTGCTTCTATGTATCTTGTTACGTCCCTCTGAGGACCTGGTCCCTTGCCAGGTATAGACGACCAATAGCACCACAGGAGTACGAACCCGGACCTGACGCATTACTTTCTGCCGAGGAGACCTTACCCACTGAGCGTCATTGATTATCTCTAGCGATGGATACTTTAGCTGACACTCTTATATCATCACCTTATTGGTCATTTTACTCTTCTCTCTCATTTTTAGTTGATATAGTCATTGGTAGTGGATTTGTCTCCATCCGACTATCATTGTTGGATTATTCAGACTCTTTATTCTAATTTAGTTATTTCCTCTCTGTGACTTGTTGTATGGATGAGATTAATACTTCTGTGACTTGTGATAATATAGATACCACATGTGAGTTTTATTCATATTACAGCGTAAGTGTGTATATGGTATCCATATATTGGAGTTTCCATATAGATACGACTGGCATGCCTACGTGTCATAGTCCTACGTATTTTGGGACTGGGGCGTGATAGTCAGTTTACTTCTTCGAAAACATAGATTTGGAAACAGTTTTGCATATTTAAACATTCAAGTGTACAATCGGGACAGTGTTCTATCGTGCGGTGCGTAGCATGTATCGTGCATCATATTACTAACTCTTTAGGAACACAAGTTACTCTAATGGACTGATCAATTCATTACTAAGGGCAGCAGTGAAACGTCAAGTGAAACATACAAGTCTAGGGGCAAAGCAAGATTCAAAGCATAATAAAAAATTAATGCTTCACTTATTCGGTGATTCTTACCCTTCGTCGAATGGCTATCCTTGCAACTGCAACAATTTGCATAAACATATATGTTCTATTCCATGTCCGTCTCTGCATCAAATAATTCGGTATGCAAGAAGGCTAACCTAGCATACGCCCTAACTACATGATGGTCGATGGGTAGCCCCATGATTAGCAGCATTGACTCAAGGTTCAGCTCTGCACTAGTACGCGCACGTGTCGGCAGCTGTGACTCCAGGTTCAGCTCTTCACCAATACACACGAATACTAGCAGCTGTGACATCATGGATTTCGCACAACACTAATAGACAAATCACCCCACTAGATCCCGTAGGACCGTATCCTCAGGATGCAACAAAATCTCTTCCGGACCGACCGATTTCCAGTGCCCCAGGAATCGTTCGAGAGATGACCCTTGTGCACAAGTTGTCCGAGACCAATGCATGACATAAAACATAATGCAAGCAAGCAATGATCAAGCAAAATATATAAATCCTCTTTCACACAACTAATAGCACACCCCACTAGATCACAAGGACCGTACCTCATGGCGCACTATTAGTCTCAACTTATACGAATCGAAGACTTATAGCAGTTCGATATAGGAAAACAGGCAAGCGAAACATATATTAGCAAGCACGATATCGATTTTCATAACAACTAGCATGCAATATCCATCTCTTTCAGTACGATAGGAAACATGTGAGAAAACTCTATGTATGCAAGCATGATAGTAGTTCTTCTATCTCTTTTACTAAAGCATGCAATTCTACTCTTTCTTAGCATATGACAAAGGGACTTGTTCAAGCAATTCCTTATCTTTTTAGCATGGCAAGGGTTCGTTTGATAGCGGTGTTAGTGTAACTAAGCATGCAATATTTCTTTTCTATCTTGACTTAGTATGGCAAGGTTCTATCTTTTTTTAAACAAGCATACAAGTTCTCTTGTTAAGCATGCAGGTTCTCGTTCTATCATTCCCAATACGGACATTATCTTATTAAGCAAAACAAGCATTGCAAAAACTCAGATTCATTATTAAGGCGTACAAGAATCAGAGAATAAAGTTCTGCCTACTCACTTAGATCAATCGTCTTGTATTTTGATCGGGAACTCTCCGAAAAATCTTCCGCTCGAGCAAGCAAAACGATATCACTTGTACATAGTGGCTACGCGGAGCGGGGCACTACATAAACAGCTTCCTGACTACCTATGTCTGAACATAGCCATCACGTGTCTCCACCTCCTTACTCCCACATCTTGGAGATATCCCTGAAATATAGATCTTTGTTGAAAAAGATATGTCTAAGTCAGATGCGTCACAACTCAATAAGAGCAATCTCTTCCTCAAGCCAGAAGTCCAGAATCATAATCCCGATCCCTAGATCTTCTGCTTGACACTTGTTCGCCATAGAGACCTTCTTCTAAGATAGTGCTCTTCCTTGGTGAACAACTCTTTCACAGAGCATGCGTGGCCGAATGCACCAGTGTCTACCCACCAGTCAACAATCATGCTTGATGACTCAACCTGCACAATCATAAAAACCAAGTTAAGTAATCAAATGAACCAATTTTGGCTATACCTTGCTATATTGGTTCAAACTGGTTCTGCTCTCAAGCTTCAATTCCAGCCATGTGCCAAGTCATGTCCAGAGCGGTGGCCTTTATGCGCAAAGTCCACCATGCACCAGTCTTGCCATGCGCAAAGACGTCCATGAGCATAAGATACTATGCAGACAGCTCTTCCATGCGCCAATACCTTCAATGCGCTTCCATGCGGCAATAGTCTTTATACGGCAATAGTCTGCCATGCGGCAAGAGACTGCCATACGGCAAAGTCTTGCCAACCGCCAAGAACTGTCTTGCGCTAAGTCTTGTCATGCGCAAACTCTGCAATCCTTGGTCATTTTGTAATCTTACTTCCAACTGGAATGCACGTCCTTAACGCTAATTCCTCCATCCTGAAAAATGGTAGGTTCCAACAATTCACTTTCAACATTTGACAAATGACTCCTTCCCTCATCCAAATGATCGAAGTGTATCCCATCAATCTCCTCAAGTTTGTGAAAACTTGTTGCCGAGAAGACTTGATCGAATGTTCTACCTCTTTCTTCGGATCTTGCTTTGAGATTGTTAGTCCCGGAAAGGATCAAAGATGGAAGAACATGGGCTATTACAGAGCTACTAGCGAGACCCGAAGGTCCGCTTTCTACTGGAACCCAAGTTGTCGTCGAGATCAAAGATTCAGACAAGAGTTCATCATCTGATATTTCTCGATTCCAATGAAGCACGAACCAAGAACAAGTTACAAATAAACTCTGAAGATAATGAAGATTACAATAAGCAACATGAAATTATTCTTTTCTTTATATTCGTAGACGCTATAATGAGAAAGAACGAAGCATAGGAAAGGCTAAAGAAAAGATCCTTGCTGGGGTTGTCAAAACCACCGTTGCTCAAAGCAAGATTCGTTGTACAGACGATCTGCCCCCAGGAACCAGCAAGTTCACAAATAAAATTCTGGAACGCTCAATGTCACATTCGAAAAATACTCGAAAAATACCATTTGTGAGGGAGACATTCTGGGCCGCATATGATCTGGTATTCTCGATTTTTTATCTGTTTTCTCTCTCCTCAAATGAAAGAGGAGGTCCTCTATATATAGAGGAAAACAACACCTATGCGGCCTGAGAAAACTCCAGGTCGCATATGCGCTGACTGACCAGGTCCCAAAAAATATGGGTGTCAGAGCCGCATGCACCCCCCGCGCCGCATGCGCCATCTCCACCGCCTGACATGCTATACTGCACGAGACAGACAACGCCGTCAAACGCAGAAAGCAGCTGCTCGCGCCGCATGCGTCGCATATTCCGGAAGGCACAGAAAATTATGCGCCGCCTAAAGCGGACCCTGTCCCCTCTACATGCGACTCGCTCATCCAAACTTGGCCGCATAGCCCCAGCCCGCATATCACCTGGCCACATAGCGCCTGGCCGCATAGCCCTGGCCGCATAACCCCTGGACGCATAGTGCTAAGTGCAAAGTACGCCAACAAAGCGCCCTTGAGTCCGTGTCCGAGTCTGAGTCTGAGTCGTTTCAGGGCTTAGCTCCTAAGAAAAACTTTCCAAATATGGTGACAAAACAAAGATTGTCATAATGAAGTTCACACTTAATCCCTCTAGGAAAGTCAACCCACATGGACCTCCACCCCATGTGCATATACCAATACTAAGCATAGCTATATATTGAGATATACACATCTGTGATTTTTCAATATGGGACTAAAACTCCCAAAACAAAGTAGAAAACACCAACACAATCACTAATATACAAACATAAATATGACTTGCATGGGCAGCCAAGTTACTTTCTAACCAAAATACAACATATAGTTCTGGTTTGTTTCGGGTCGGGGAGAGAAGAGGAAATGAAAGGAAAGGAAAAGGAAATGAAACTAAATTCTTTTTCTTTTTCTTTTTCTTTTTCTTTTTCTTTTTTCTCCCTAATTTCCATCGAAAAAATGTCGGTGTTTAGAAATGACAAAAATATAGTCCGAATACATCTTGAGCATGAATAATTTGTTTCTAAAATTTTGTGATAAATACAAAAAATTCAAAGAAAGAGTGAATTATTTGGAGGGTATGAAAACCATTTTTTCTACTAATTTTTTTTATAAGAACTATTTTTCTTTCATTCATTTTTTAGTTGGCATTCAAATATAAAAAGAAAATAATTTTTCTTTTCCAAGGTTCTGATTCTGCAAATCGGAAGTGGCCATACAGTAGCAACTTGCGGATTGCTTTGACTTCCTCAATCTAATTTTTCCTTGTCTGTATATCTGTGGCCTTCGTGCATCGCATTCAGAAACTCAGACCATCCCAAGCTCTTATCAAGAAAGAGCTAACCTAATAAATCCATGTTGGGTCTTAATGTTTTTAAAATTCTCATACATTCGATGTCCTGCCTATAAACCACATAATCTTTATCCAGCTTCATATTCCAAATTTGTAAACCAAACAGCCCCCAAATACATCAGGGTATGCCAAAATCAATAGCCATATTTTGTTGTTGTTCTGTCGGTATCGTGTCATAATGGGTAGTAATAAATTACTTTTCGCGGGTGGTTGCTTCCCACCGACGTTGTACAATGCGTCCCATTTCTAAATATTGCATTGATTCACTAAACCATTTATTATTCTAAGAACCTAAACCATCGTATTGATTTTCTATGGAATGTCTCGTGCAAATTTAAGAGACAACATGTGATATTTGCTAGTACAAATTATCAAAATATTGTACAACCCCTCTATATGTGTGAAATGCACCTAAATGCATGAGATATTGATGGTACAATTTTTGAATCCTAATAATGTTGAGGCAAAATACTAAAATTGATATTCTATTAGAACCAATTTAAATCTAAAGATAACTTTGCTAAAAAAATGAAAGAGAACAATGGTTAAGATAACTATGATTGTTGTTTAGGCCTATGAATCCATATTTGATCTATGGATCGATTAAATGTAATCTAAACTGTACCACATCATAACCAAAATTTAGACAAGTAGTTGACTTATAAAATATATGCCTAACCCTCAGGCTCTTACGTATGGGTATAAACTTAAACGTGAAATCATACTTTTTTTTAGACTAACTTACTACTAATTACCATAAGTTGCGACAATTTTGCAATTCCTACTACCGTAATTTTAGGGTTGACAAACTAATTGGAATTGGGATCATGATCGGAATGACGAGGAAGAAGAAAGGCTCGAAGTAAGAACTTTAGTGATAAAATTGTCCATCAAACTAATAAAAATTTAATAAGTTGTATCTACTTGGATCTAATTTGAAATTTATGTTGTTTTTTAAGAAGCAAAAAAAAAGAAAGAAAAAAACTTTTAACAAACTATCAACTGCTTTAAAAAGTTGTCCAAAAAAATAAATTCACATTCCATTTTTTTATATATAAAATCATGTTATCAAACACTTGTTTGTACCACTTTCCAAGAACAAAGCAAAAATAAATAAGTAATCCCACACCCAAGAACTTCATTGTACTGACGTTCTAAAACTCACAATAACAAGTTACAAAATTGACATAGTCTATATTATTTTAGTTGCATATTTTTGATTACAGACTAGTGTCATAGATTCATAAGACAAATATATCTATATAACAAAATAAAGTTTTATTTACTTGCAAAAAATAAGAGGATAAAAAACGACTTAGATTAGCCAATAGAAATAATTCTGACAAAATAAAAAATGTCACTATTAACATATAGCGGTCTTTTTCGATAGGTATATCTGTCACTAAAAAAATATCACAGTTAACAATTTTAACAATATTTTTTTATTAAATAATAAACAGTTAAAAAAAAATAATTACTAAAGAGTGCATAATTTTTGTCCATTTCTATCTTTATTATTATAAAGCGGCTTTAAAATGACTTAATGAACAGTCTAAATCATATATATATATATATATATATATATATATATATATATCCTTAATTAATTAAAAAAAATATAAAAAAATAATTTATAAAATAATTTTTAATTATAATTGAAAAATAGTCTAAATGAGTCGTCATAATTAAAATTAAAAATATATATTCTTAACTACGTGACTACGTATCCATAACAAAGTCTAAATAAAATATAAAAATATCTATAACAAATTTTAATTTAAATATTGAAGCTGTACTTTTACCATATAAAAAATATTTATTTTAAACCGAGAATTATAAAATAATAGAGAGGAAAATTACAAAAAAAAGATATCCCAACTTCCGCTCAAATCCATCCCATTCTCTGTAGACATCCCTTCTCTTCTCCCTATAGAAATGATCCTCCAACTATCCACACCCACTCCCCCACTTCCACCCCTAAAGCTCCTCCTCCGCTCCCCCAACCCCACCACCACCACCACCACCACCACCACCACCGTTGCCAACCCAGGCCTCCGCTTCCGCGAGAAGCTCCACTTCCTGGAGCACTCCCTCCGCGTGGACCCCCTCTCCGCCCTCTCCCTCAACCCCTCCCTCCGCTCCGCCCCCCTCTCCTCCCTCCTCTCCCTCACCTCCTACCTCTCCTCCTCCTTCGGCCTCTCCCCCCTCGACTCCGGCCGCGTCTTCCGCATGTACCCCCACCTCCTCACCTGCGACGACCCCGACCAAACTCTAACCCCCGTCCTCGACTTCCTCCTCGGTCCCGCCGACATCCCCTTCCCTGAGCTCCGCCGCTCCATCCTCCGCTGCCCCCGCCTCCTCGTCTCCAGCGTCGCCGACCAGCTCGCTCCCGCCCTCCTCTTCCTCCGCCGCCTCGGCTTCCGCTCCCTCTCCTCCCAGACCGCCCTCCTCCTCGTCTCCAGCGTCGACCGCACACTTCTCCCCAAGCTCCTCTACCTCCAGTCCCTCAACCTCTCCTACCGCGACACCGTCCGGATGGTGCTGCGCTCCCCCGCTCTGCTCACGTTCAGTATAGAGAACAATTTCAAGCCCAAGGTGGAGTTCTTGCTCGGGGATATGGGGAGGGAGGTTAGGGAGCTGAAGGAGTTCCCGCACTACTTTTCTTTTAGTCTCGAGAGGAGGATACGGCCGAGGCACCGGCTGCTGGTGGAGGGAGGGGCCGAGGGGATGTCGCTGGCGGAGATGCTGAAGCCCAGCGATGGGGAGTTCAGGGAGAAGCTGTTGGGGATCAAGCTCAGCATCCTTGGCGAGGAGCCGTAGGATTTGTGAGTTCTTTCGCTGTGTATGATTGTAGTAGTTGAAATTGTATTGTATGTACCAATAAGAACTCATCTTCACACTCAAATGTAGACTTTTGATACAAGTACAAACCAAAATTTTGATTCGAGTCAGATAGACCTTATAAACCTACTAATAATCCTAAATAGATCCAAAACATACTATATAATTCTTTACAGTGTCCAGCAATTTTGGACACTACAATGTTGTCTATATCTAGGGCTGCAATCTAGCGGAGCCAAATCGAGCTTTGCATGTCCAAGCTCGGATCGAGCCCGTGCTTGTAAGAAGATGTTCAAGCTCGGGTCGTTTTGTTCTCGAGCCAAGCTCGAGCTCGAGTCCTTGCTTTTTTCCAGCAATTTTCAATATAGAAACACAAGATACAGGTAGAGAAATAATGAAAAACAAACAAACAAAGAATTGAGATGACTAACGAGAACTAGAACTCACCTAAGAAGAAATAGGGAGAAATTTAGACCTATGGTGTTTTACTAATGGATTTCAAAGAGACGAAGGATGGAAAACAGAGGAGAAAACTTAAGGGTGCCAATTGTAACCAAGTCGAGTCAAGGTGAGTACTCCTCTAGCTTGCCAATTCGAGTTTCTTCACAAGATCTCGAGGCGAGCGTTCCATGTTCAAGCTCGGCTCGTTAAGGAATCGAGCTTAATATTTTGTTCAAGCTCGACTCCCTAAGGAAATTGAGTCAAGCCAAACTTTTGTCAACCTGAGCTCGCGAGCTGCTTTGTTCTTGTTGCTCTATATGTATCACGTTCGTACCCATGTTCTTGTCCGTATTTGTGTAACTTCGATAATTACTTCCGGACATATTTGAAAATATTTGTATCGTGTATGTATTCGTATACATGTCCGTTTATATGCAACATATATATCATTCAGTGCCTGACACGATGTGGCATGGAAATGACACCGATTTTTTGAGTGTCCGTGCTTCCTAGATGTTCAAGAAAATCTAAACTGTTCAATGACCATCTTGTAGATTATGATTAGGAATAAATGTCTTGACCTTGATATACCGTATACGAGGCAGTTGTTTTATAGATCATTGGTTGGAAGGATTTATAGATCATTGGTTGGAAGGATAGAAGAACCTCCTTGCAAACTTCTACATTATGCATGGCATGAATCAAGAAAATGGTCTAATGAATTGGGTAGTTTGCATACAGAATGTTAGAACCTTCCTAGTGACTAGGGTTTATAGGTCAAGGGAGAATAGAGAACAAAGCTGGAAATTATCTATGCTTGCCTAAAGGTAGTGGCCAAGTTCTTAGTATCGTATAATTGCTTTTGTCCAAGTTTCCATTCGTAGTTGTTGGACCAGCTACCCAGTCAAATTTGTTAATAATTTAATATACATGAATCATCTCCATTGAAGGTGCAATGTAAGTATTTGAACACAGAGTAGATCGAATGGAAGTTACAAAGATTGTAGAGTTGATGAAATTGCTTCAACCTATCATTTTTTCTCTCTATTAGTAAACTCTAGGGGGAAGTGCACATTTGATATGAAACACTCTGCAGCACATATATATCTGCCTGGAAACAATCATTGGTAGTCTAGTCCATTTGTCTAATACTTTTATGATTGATTGGTAGTCTAGTCAGCACTGGAAACAATCACTGGAAACAATCATTGGTAGTCTAGTCAGCACATATATCTCCCCACATCTTCTACTTGATTTATGATTGCTGATACTTTTGATCCTCCCTTAACATGATTCAACAAATTCAGTATGATATGTCATAGGGCCCATAAAAGCTTCTTACGTATCTCATGGTGTCAAAGGTGCGTCCGAGGTGTGCCCTCGCAACAAGGTGCAGTAGCTGCACCTCACACCTCACTAGGCGAGACGTCTTTTCTAGATGCGTCTTTCAGCAAGGCGCAACCAAGAAAAGACGCGTCTTATATATTTTTTCTATTATAAAAAACTTTGAGGCAGGGAGATAACTCTTTCAAAGGTTGTCAATGTTGGCTGTAGTTGAACTGAAAAAAATAAAATTTACTAAAAGCGTAGTTAGGAGAACACAAACTCTCTCTAGTTCTGTTGATTGCTACTGCTGCTTTGCTAGTTTCACTTGGTTATGTTTAATATTTTTTTGTTGGTTTTAATATGTTATTTGGTTTTATCTTTTATATTACTAATTTATTTATGTATATTATTATTTTTTATTTTTGTGCCTCGTTTTGCTTGGACGTGTGTCTTAAGTGCGCCTTGGGTTATGTGGATCCTTCGTCTCGAGTGCGTCTTGCGCCTTTGACTACCTTGACATATCTATTCCATACCTAATCTGGCGGAATTATATCAGTTTGTTGTGCACATTGGTAAAAACATGCTTTAGGCAGCCACTTGGGTTCCCTTCTTTAAGCTTAAGTTTCATAGTTACGTTTCCTATCCTAGTCAAATGCCCGGGGATCTATCTTGAAAGGAGGATGGCATCATTAAAAGCTGGATTAGGCGGGTTTAAGCGATAAGATGTGGGTAGGGATGTGGGTAGGATCTTGTGAAGCACTTCAAGGGAAATAAGTGTCGACCCTATATATTTGTAGATACTTTCGTAGTTTCATCATGACCTCACTTTCGACAGTGTTTCTCTCAGGCACTCTTTGTGCACAACCATATTCTCCTACATTTCAATGATATATCATGTTGGCAATTTGTGTCATTACCTTTTTTCATCATAATTTGTGATGGATGTACATTATATAATGAATAATACACTAATATGTATAATGCCTCTTGTTACTAGTCTAGTGTCTCTCAAGTAAGGTCCTCAACTCCATGGCTTGTCTACTAACTCAAAGAAGTAGGCAAACCTACCTTCAAATCTACTTGACCGAGGTCATTGATATCTAAAGTAAGGTTATTCATAAGGCTATGGCCACCACTATCCAATCCTCTCAATCAGGATGTTTGACAAGATATAGTGAAATATGTCTAAATTTGGTGTAAGAACATTAGGCTAGCTTATGGTAAGCTAATGCTTTGAGGAAATTATTATTCCCTATCTTCTCATAAGTACATGCAACTCATATAGATCTATGCACTCTTGACTAATTCATGCGATAGAAGAAACTGGTATAGCTAGCTACTATATATATATATATATATATATGCACATTTGCATTCATTTTCAAGAGTATTCTAGAATATCTAAAATCACAATTAAATGTAACATATCATTTGATTGTTATCATCGTCATAAGGATCCGTATAACGTGTCACGCCCTGATTCCGCAAGGGTCAATCGTCCTCGCATGGATCTTTTGCGGAACCGATCGTCCTCGCTTGGGCGTGATGCCGTGCAAGCCTGGAGTTGCGCTCGCACAAGGCAAGAACGTGCAGTGATAAAAATCCATTTGAAACATAAGTTAGAAAACACATTCACAGATAGTTGAACACAAAGTATAGGAAGAAAACATGATTTTCATTGATAATTCAGAGTAATTTATATTTGATGCGCCTCTCGGCTACTTGGTTTGCATTACAAAAGAAAAATTCAAAAGGTAGGACGCGCTCCATCAGATAAGCCTTGTCGTCCGTACATTACGCCCTTGTATAGTTTGAAAATCCACGCCTCCAAAATGAACTTGCTTCAACTATACTTCAAAATAGAAGAGCTTCTAACGCATTCTCGTCTATCCACTAGCGTTGTACACTCCGAGTGCCTGAAATGATTGCCCACAACGTGGGTAAGTACTCAGCTTGTACTGGTGAGCGGGACGAACCCACTCGCCTAAATCAACACTTGCTTATTAGGAGCATGCATGCATTAAAATGATCTTGCTATTAAGAACTAAGTGAATTCAGTTCATATCAGTTGCATGATTTTAAAGGAACAAAAAATAACGTTGAACCCATAAAGCACATCGGTTGCTTACTCAACCGATGCGCGCCTTCCCTGCAACGAAACACAAGTATACTTACCATCTGCACAAGACAATAAATTAGCATGTGTTTTACCTATATGCGGTCATTGATGTGATTGACATCATGGAGACTTATCCAAGGCATTGCGACGCGCTCTGTCAGCCCGGGTAGCAAGCCCTGCTAAAGGTCCTGCAATGCATCGCGACTAGCACGATCAAATATTTTCCCCTGGGTCGATACGATTCCAGTGCTCCGGAATACCGTTTCGAGGAAATGCCAAACCTTGTGCATAAGTTGTCCCAGACCATGCAAATGTGTGAACAGTTCAACTATCATACAATGCATGAGATGAAACAGAAGAAGTAAAGCAGCAATATATATATATACTTATGCAACAGTTCATATTTTCTCAAAGTCGTGTTCCGATTTTGGTGTCCCGTGGGTCCAAACTCTTCGAGGCACCAGGCCGCAACCAATATTCAGATGCCGCATTCCATCAGACAGTTCCTTGGTTTCGAACCACAACTGCCGCCTGTATTTCGGAGCTCGTGTTCATGAATATACAAGTTAGTCTACAATTTTCATGTTCCTTTCTTAGTGGCTGGCATGCATTGTGGCTAAAGATTTCTTAGGCGTTCAGCCGGACATCATCGATTGAACGTTTAAAACATTAGAGATGTGGGCGTGAAGAAGTAAGAAAGAAGGGTCCAAACCACCCACCGATTAAGTGCTGAAAGAAGGAGTCCCGCCTAGCGACGATCAAACGTCAGTTACGCGGACCTGCAATAGTACGCGCACCGGGTTAGAATCCTTTGCCTATCCTTCCTCCCGAACTCCCCAAGAACCAAAACTCCAAGCGAGAAAGCCAACAACGAAAACCAAGCAAATCGAAAGTAACACCAAAACAAAATCCCAAAGCGGCATCAAGAAAACCAAGTAACAAAACACGAAAACTATTGGACTCGTTTCAATAAAGGCCTATCCATGAGTTGGAAATGATCATCGCATTTTGTCCGTGACAAGAGGATACCGAAGATTCCAAACACCAAGCTACGACTCAGACAGACTAGCCACAAGCCCAATTATATAGTGGCGCATCCTGGTCGGATCGGGATTTGAGGCACTACATAACGTATATCTTCTATGAAGACCTTAGAATGAGTAGCATATTGTCCCTTCACGGGATAAAGAATTACAATAACTTGCCTTGCATGATGAGATAAATTGGTGCAAATTCGAAGCACTCAAGTTTAGCCAAGTTAACTACGAAACAGGTGCAAATTCCAAGCATAAAAAAGAGCATAGAACCAAAAGCCCAACCCTTTGGAGCCTATTATACTTGTTGTATTGTTGAAGAATAAGATAAAGGTTCATGGCAACTCACCCCTTGACAACTCATGCCAACATATCCTTAGGTACACATGACAATACTAGAACCCAAAGTCCCGATCCCGGAGGATCGAAAAGTCGTCACTGGGTGTGATGTCGTACAAATCTAAGTTGTGCTTGTACAAGAACAAAATAGACTGAATTGAGACTGAAGCAACGGAACTATAAAGCATAAAACTAAATAACAACAATAATACAAGAACATCATCTCTTTTATTCATAACTTACAACAATTACAAAGGTTTTTCAATAGCCAACTGAACATGTCAACTTGGCTTACAACTTATGAACTGAAATTACAATGGCTTCGTTCCATATATTATATCCTTTTATACAAAAAACAACAATGCGCCTTTAGATCTCCTGCACCCAAAGGATGAGTTTTCTACCGTCTTAGAAAGTCGAACAGAAAATTTAGCACATGTGGAGGTGGGGTCAGTACATTGGGGAATGCACTGGTGAGTGATAAAACTGCTCTTAACTGAAAGTAGCGGAGTTCTAAAAATCGGAATTAGGCGCCGCCTAGGCGCTGGGCGTCCATGGCCCGCCTAGGTTTTGGCTGGAATCGGAGGCCTGGCGGTTCAAAAAGAAGTCGGATTTAGGCGGCCGCCTAGGTGGTGAGGCGACCGCCCAAATTTCGGGCGCTCGGCGGAGAGACGACCGCCTAGGCGCGGGTTAGTTTTTTTTTGTGAAGTGAAGAAGATACCTATCAGCAACCAACTCCAGCATCAGGAGCAGCAACCGACGCCAGCAGCAGGATCATGGAGAACGGAGACGCCGCAAGAAGCCAGCCGACGCCAGCCGCAATGTGTTTCTTCTTCTTCTTCTGCTTCTTCTTTTTCTTCTTTTGAGTCTTCTTTTGCTTTTTTCTGTCTTATTTTCTTCTGAGTCTTCTGGTTTTTTTTTTGGAAAGCACAACAACAGTAGTCACTAGTCATAGGAGCAGTAGTCACTTTTTTTTTGTGGAAACCACAACAGCAGTAGTCACAATTTACATTTTTTTTTCTTTCAAATTTTTTTTTTCACGTGGGCTTCCCACTGGAACCACAGAACCCACTTATTCTTTTTTTTCCGAAAAATCCATAGGAGCATACACGTGAACTTTCTAAAAATTCATGAGAAAAACTTTTAATATATAAACAGAATGTTTATATTGCAATCTGAATTTAAAAAAAAAATTAAGTCACAATAATATCTAAACAAAAAATTTAATATGTTTTATATAATATGTTTTTTTACTATGAATTTTACCAGAAATTTTAATTCCCAGATTTATTTTCTTTTAAAGTTTTTGCCGACCGCCTAGAATTAGGCGGCCGCCTAGACGGTCTAGTAGCTAGGTGGTTGGTGGCCGCCCGCCTAACGCCTAGCACCTTTTACAACCTTGGAAAGTAGACACTATGTAATCATGTAAGATTTTTTTTTTTAATAAGGTGGTCTTTCTATCTTTTATCTACTTTCATTTCATGTACTTACTCAAATGCCATACTTCATTTTGATTTAATTAAAAAGAAAACATACTTTCTTCTTTTATTTATTCAAGCATTAGAGATTTCATAAGCAATATATATTCCTTTCTACTTTTACCAAACAACATTTTTCATAAACCATATTCATTCTTAGGGACATGATAACATCATTACACTTGAACCAAATTATTTCTTAGAAACATGATAACATCATTATACATGAACCAAATTCTTTCTTAGGAACATGATAGCAATATTACACTTAAACCAAATTCTTTCTTATTAACATTATAACATCATTTTGGTATTAGAAAACATTCATAACTTATCCATAGTTAAACAATGAAAAAAGAAATCATATTCCTATAAACTATACATTAGAACTCATACTTATAAATACATAAATTCGTCCATGTATCAAACTGTTAGGCCTGTAAACAAATTTTATTAGCATGTGACATAACAACATGGTAGTCCACGAGTGACTTTCCATTATTAGAAGTTGGAACGTACAAGTCCATCTCTCTAATAGACATGACACCCCTTGATCGCGAGGAGGTACAAGTCTCAGCATTTTTCATCTCTCCTAGGCCATCAAGATTCCGGTGCCCCGACAGTCGTTCGAGAGAGTAAATCTTGTGCACAAGTTGTCCAAGGCCAATGCATGATATGCGACTTCTATCAGATAAAGATATTACATGCAAAAGCTAATAAGTAAACATTTTTTTTATTTCTTTCTTTCAGACTATAGAGCTTGCTCTGTTCTTCCTTTCTTTTATTCCAAGGATCATGCAATGCTGTGTTCTTCATTTCTTTCTTTCGTATCATTTTCTTACAAACAGTACAAAGTTTTTCTATGCACTTCTATTTATCATTTTCTTACAAACAGTACAAAGTTTTTCTATGCACTTCTATTTTGACAGTATACGTTAAATGAACATGAAATCATTCATTATTTCTTTAAGAGACAACACCAATTCTTTTAATTGTAATAACAACAATTCTTTCAATTGTAATAATAGCCTATAATTCAAGCATGTAATTTTTCTCTTTCAACAACATACGATTCAAAGTCTATAAACTTATTCTTTCTTTAACAAGCAGAGCAACATACGTTTCTGCATCTCGTTTAAAATATTTGCTAGAATTCCTCCATTGATTGATTTTTTGTAGCAAATGCAAATTTCCACTCAGGAGAAAAGATATCTTGGTTTGTCCTTCAAATCTTTATTCTGAGTGTCCTACTACTATATTCTCACTGCTCCACATCCAAGCTTGTCTTAAATCCTGTAAGAGTTCGATCTACTGCTTGTTTTCCTAAAATCAGAATGGACCCTCATACTTCTTGTGTGTTTGGTTTGTAAAGACATAAAACCTACTATTCTACTGATCCAAGGGTCATAACTTGAAGTAAGGATTATTTCATGAATCAGAGTCTCAGACATTCATTAATGAAGACCTATATCCTCTGCAATAATGGAGGAAGCAGAAGACCTGTCAACTGTCCTCAACATGTTATCCCAAGGAATGGACCAAATGATGTATGGAATTTTCCATTATGCTTGCTGCCTGAAGTGTCTGTGCAGCTCTTGTTACCTCAAAGCAGGGCAACATAAGTTGACAGAGTAAACAGAAGCACGTTTGTCTATGTCTAGGTTGCTTCAGGAACTAACTGAAAACACTCCATGATCATGTTTGAGCCATTGGGCACATTTTAGTTGTATGCCTAAAATGAGAGATGACACTATTTACATATTTTAATCCCAAGGACAATAATAGAGGCTTCCGTAAATGATAGGAAATATTGGAATTTACCACTCATCTTGTAAAAAAGATTACATACGAGGGAGGAGGCTATCTCAAGGACAGCCACTGTAGAGGTTATTGAGTAAATTAATGATATCTTCTGTGAGCATATGCAAATATGCACATATCTATGGAGGTGCATGTGGTTATAGTCTCAAGATGGAGCATGGGAAAGCACGTAGCTTAGTTAGCATCAAACATATATCCATTCCAAATGGAAAGTTGGAACCTAATCAACTTCCAGTCCCTCAGCTTCGTTCTAAGTTTGCATGACTGGTGTCCGTAGTTGCAGGGACTTGATCCTTGTTCCAAAATCTGCCGCTTGATATAATTCTACATCAACCTCCTTACTCCTGAGTGACTATTGCAATGAAGTGAAATTGTGGCATGATTGGAAGCCTGATAAAGGCATGAGATGGGACTAAGTTTGGTCGGTAGTAAAGAACCAATAACCTAAGTGTGGTTTGATCTTTTATTGAATCAACTAATACCTCCAATATGAAGCAGTTATACAGTTTATTGGTTAAATTATTGACTTTTGTACATATACATTTGTCCTTCCACGCTATTTTATTGAGATTGCCCGGCAGTTATGTTGTCAAACAGTTCCCCTAATTCATATCAAGGTGGAACAATTTCCTTTACGAAAGATTAATTGCTCATATTAATTTCACCAAACAATTCTCTAAATTACATGCTCATAGCGTTTGGTGAAAATCATATATTTTTTCACCTTAAACAGTTTGGAGAAAACTTAAATGCTCATAGTTTTTCACCTTAATATCATTTAGAGGTCCTACTAAATGGTTTCTCAACCAACTTGCCTTATCTTTTTTGACAGAGAATCTAAGTCAAAATTTTGTTTTTATTATCGAGTCCTAATTGGAATAAGAAACCTAATTTGGATTCAATCAAATAGCAATTTTACTTTGTATCTAATTCTTGGTTGATGATATATTAAGACTCTTTAAAAAAAAATTACAAGCATAAAAATGTACAATTCTCTTTAGATTCGATGTGAAATCGTTCCTCTTGGAGCAACTCCAAGTTCTTGATGACCGGTGGGATAATAAAGATAAGAGACCAAAGTCTTGTGCAAAAGCCTATTTGACACGACACGACCACAGTTCGGTTTTTGAACCTTCAATTCTACCTTTATCTTTCTTTACAAAGATCCCTCTCCTACATGTGATATTATACTCCTTTCTTGAGCTATTTCATTGAGGGATTCAGTGAATACCCTTGATGTGAGATCACCTTCTTTCATCGAGTGAATACCCATCTTCAGCATCGGAATCGGACCATTCCTATGAGGATCGGGATTGGCGGTATCGACATTATCGGATAGGAGTACGGATTTTTTGGTATCGGAAAGAAAATAGTTACTAATAAATTATCAACATTTTAGAAAATATATTTTATACATTTAGGCATAATTTTAAATATCTTCAGTGTTGTCTCTTATATGCTTTTACAACTTTACTATACTTTTACATCATTGTCGATTGACTTACATGTGATAGATATGTTTTATTCTTTTACATGCTTTTACAACCTTACTATATTTTTACACCATTGCTGACTGGTCTTTTTCGTTCAATTTTTTTTTGCCAAATTGACCGGAAAAGAGACTCCCAATGTCGGTATCGGTCAGTATTGGGTATAGGTTGGTATCGGATCGAGACATGCCAAACAATATCGGTATCAGCCGTAGCGGATAGGTATCGGCTGATACTGCAAAGTTTGGTTGAGAAGGGAATGAGATATTGCACTTTAGTTTCTCTAATTAGCATTTAAATGCATTAATTAAAGGATTGTGTCCTGGGACAATTTTTCTCATTTCGAAAATCAGAAGAAAAAAAAAAAATTCCCTTTAGTTTCCTTGCCTGCTCATCCTCACACAAGTTGCATTATGCTAGGGACCTAAGGTTCATAATCTCTTTGTGGCATTATTCATATGGTGCACTAGTTCGTAAGGATTTACATGGGTCAGCCACTATTTGAAAATCAATCTGTAAAATAAAAATCTTACTACTTCTTATTATGTTACTAGTCATTGAACCTATTAATTTTCAGTATTGTTATTTCTGACTGACTAAATCACAAGAAGAGTGACGGATAGCTGATGAGGTTCAATGAATAACAACTTGTTATCCTCCTTTTTTGCATGATTATAGGTTTGGCATCGGTAGTTTGGTACACAATCAGGCCTGTACAGCTCTCTTGCATCAGTAAGCAATACAAAAAAGGAAAGATGCAGGATTAAGTGTTGGAGAAAAGGTCATATAGCCAAAAGAATGGTGCATGATTGTATGGACATGTTGTTTTTAGCCAGTGTGAGATGTCTTTAGCTAACTTTCATTTGATTGGTCCAATCTCCCCGTCATATGTCCTATTTAATGTATACTTCCTATATTTATAATTTTAATCTATTACCCATTTACCCTATGTGCTCGATGTGAGCTTATTTTGTTAAGTTCTCTTTAATGAAACACTGGATTTTCCGTCTTTTCTTAAAAGTAGTTTTGTCCCGTATCACCTGAATGCAGCAGGTGATCAGTGTTTTGTTTGCAGTCATTAAATGCAAAAACACTTACTATCCAATTAAGCTTTCTCGGTGCAGTTAACTGCTTTCTATGTAAAGTCTCTCCTTGACCTCTTTCTCAGGTAGTACCAACATCTGAAGTTCCAAGATGATCACTTTTCCCTCTGTTCATGACCTTCATATGTTTAATTAAACTTTTAGGTTACATCTTGGCCTAAAGCACAGGTCAGGCTATTTTATTGTGGTACACATCTCTAAACATATCTCCTATTGGGCCATGGAAAGTTAGGAACCTATGGTCAGCTTACAATTACTGATTGTGTTTCCTTCAAAATCCCTTTTGGAAGTGTAAGCATATGCTTCCTAGTTAGTCTGGTTGCGTCATGTTTTAGTGCAGTGAGGCCTGTGTTTCGCTAACACCTGAATTGATGTGCACAACTTGTAGTTTGGTGAAGTTGTAAGACACCTATGTGATTTTAGTTTGATGAACTTACATAACAACTTCAGCGCCTGTACACTTTTATGTTTCCGTGTTTGTTTTGTCGCTTGAACTGGGATTGGTATGATTTGGCCACAATGTGCAAGATCTGTTTGCCTAACTGGTCATACTATGGTTTGGTCAGATGAGTTAGGTTATGTCAGAACTCAACTGGGTCAAGTGAGACAAGATTTGAACTGCCTAGGAGTGTCATAACTTCCTGCCTGGTGAACAAGACTGATTTGGGGAATCCGTTTCAAATAACAATTTTGAATCATCCAACTGGAGAACTGGAGAAGCCATCTCAATTACTTCAAGTTTTGTTTCGGACCGGCCCGGATCCAGTGTTGACCGGGTTTAACTGGTCCTGGGCCGGACCGGGCTTAGCGCAAGGAGGAGCCGGGCGGTCCGGAGTTTTGGAAATCCAAATCTAGTTCGGACCCGAATCCGGATAGTCAGTGGGTTGGGCCTGACTGGACTGGGCCCAGGCTGGTTCAGGTTAGGTCCAAGTTGGTCCGGTTAATTTTTTTTTTGAAAAACCTGGTAAATTTTGACAAAAATAGAAAAAAAATTGATTTTTTTTAAAAAAAACCGGGTTCTGGTAAATTATGGAAAAATTGAAATTATTTGAAAATTTATCAAAATACCAAAATTTTGGAAAAAAAAAACTAGTTCTGGACCGGACCGGGTTAACCGGGTCGGATGTGACAAATCCGGTTCAGCCCGCATCTTTGATCGAACTAGGGTGGGTCGGGCCGGACTATCGGCCTCCAACTTCAAACCTAGTCCGAACCTGAGTATTCTTTGGGCCGGTCCGGATTGGCATGTTGATCGGGACCGGACCGGTCCAGATAGGATTTGATCGAACCGGACCTGGCCCGGGTTTCAGTCCGTCCGGCCGACACCTTGACAATACTGGTCTCTAGAATGCACATTGCACTTCTGATATCCATGTCACATCAAGTTGACAAGTTGTTGAAATAAATAATTGCGAGTATTAAGACACTCTTTGAGTGTCATTTCTTGCTTCCGCTGCTTTGTGTGTTTGCGTTCTCTCTTGTGAGCATTTGAAGAAATGACAGAGCCATGCAATTCCTTCTGTTGTCACACACCCCTCACCTTTTTCAAACATCAAGCTGGATTGTTCATTTTTAAGATGAAAATTTTGACACGAGATTTAGAGAGAGCAAGAATCCACAGCAAAGGACAGGTTTGGTTCTTCTCTTGGGACTTATGACCCCTCCTCAGCTGCTGAAAGGCACGAGCAAAGTACTTATTCTGTTTCTCCAGAGTCTGTGATTGGGACTTCTCATGTATTTGCTTTTGAATTCAGTTTTATGCCCGACTCCTTCATGAGCAGGATTTGCATTTTGGAGCTTCATCTTTTGTTTAGTTCTGAAGGGAGAATCACTGGAATGGGGGAATATGTGAGAAGAGGTAAGAGACAAACACTTCCAACCAATTCATTTACACTTTTTGATGATTCGTTGAATAATTTGTAGATCCTCTGTAATGTTAACATCCATGAATTTTTGTCAGTTGAAGTTCGTCTGTAACTCCAAAGTGACTGTGGTGGTCCTCAGCTAGGGTTCCCTTAAAATAGAGAAAGAGAGGGTGAGAGGGAGATTCCCAACTGATGGGCTGTCCCATCTTTCTCTCTCTCTCTTTGAAGTTTCTAGTGAGTCCGACTACACATTTGGTAGAGGTAGAGATCTATAGCAGCAGTTATATTGGCTGGCAGTCACTGCTTATGTATCCCAAAAGTCCAAACGTCTCTCTGAACCCTAACCCTGACTGCTTCATCTCTGTTTCTACAAAAGAAATAGGTAGCAGACAAGACCATCTGTAGATGCAACTGTAGAAAAAGTTGGTGAACATGTCAATATCTACGATTTACTTTTCTTTATTTTCGTGTTGGGAGTTTCTCTTCATCACCTTCACATGTAGGGAAGATGTAATTTTTGAAGTCCCATCACTTGTTGATGGAGGTTAATCGGGAGTGAGAGATAGGGCTCCGCGTATCTCGGTCAAAAACCGATAACCAATCCTAACTGGTATAAGCGGTTCAGTTCTTGTTTTGGGCTTTGAAAATTGATCCTAACCTAAAACCGAATTACAATTACTTATCTAACTTAAGCCCAATATGTATCTCACTATTATAATGCAACTTAGAAACGGTTCAAAACTGAACAATCTAAGTCGTACGTATATCATCATTTAAATAAATTAAAAAAATTAATAAAAATATAACTAAATAACTACCTAAATATTTTACTAATTATTAAAAAAAAAATTAACTAAGCATTTAACTACGTAATATGATATATTTATAACTAAATAACTCTAACTCAACTAGTTAAGGTGGGACTTATTTTTTTTTGATTGCTTGAGTTCAATTCCTAAGAATAATATTTTTATAATAAATTCATATTTAAATTTTTTAAATACTTTTTTACGACGTACAATGCACGTGCACATTACATTACTAGTATATATATATATATATATAGGAGGGATGAGAATTCTCACATATTTTTTGAAATAGCAGCAGTTGGATTATTATTTTTATTGTTCAAAATAAAACTATCCAATTTTTCATAAAATTTTGATCTAATCTGAACGGTCAAAAAAGACAATACAACAACTGTTATTTTGGAAACACATGGGGATGTTTAAGAGCGCCCCCCTCTCTCTCTCTCTCTATATATCAAGGTAGTCAAAGGCGCAAGGTGCACTCGAGGCACAAATGGTCCAAATCGTCCGAGGTACAAGGCGCACTTAAGGCTGTTCGCCATTAAATTGTGATTGCTTTAATAACAAACTAAAGAAAGTACAAAGAGGTCCTAGACAGACAATCTAAGTACAATTTTTTGATTATGGGACGTGACGGTGGAGATTGAGTAATGCAGTGACATTTTTACTTCGTTGACGGTCCGATAAGGGCGTGAGGAAGATCTTTTCTATTCTCTCTCCCGTGTCTCTTGCTCTCTCTTGTTGTGTGGGTGTGCTACCCTGCTATTTATAGCCGCCAGGCTGACGAGCTATAGATGCCGAATATGCCTCATGTTTGGTGGTCGCATGGGGACTCCTTCAACAGAATGCGGTTGTAACTGGGCCGCATACTACAGGCGTGCTGCCACGTAGCCTTGGTTGGGATATGCGGTTGATACAATCTCGGTAAAGAGGGTTGTTCGTTGTTAAATTCGAAAGTCTAAGTACAAATTTTATGTTCAGGGGGGGGGGGGTAACGATGGAGGGTTAGGAGTATAGAAACTCTCTTTACTCCATGGACGATCCGATACGGAAGCTCTTCTCTTTTGCTCGAGTGTAGATTCGCAGATAGCCAGCCAGCCTTTTGTTCAGGTGTGATACCCTACTATTTATTGTCATCCTGGGCGTGCATATGTTGGGCCGCATGGATGTTGGAGGGTGCCACATGTCCCTTCGTAATATGGTGCAGTTGTAACCGTGAGCAGGCCGAGCTACCACGTGGGCGTTTGTTGGGATTTTTCGTTGCTGAAGATCTGGGTGGTTCTCATCCTTTGTGGACGTGATTTGGTCAGTTTGACACATAGTCCGCACTTGGTTGTAGATAATCACTCTTATCGTAACAACAAAATTTGGTCTTCATGAAGTTTGAAACCCCTGTGGACAGAGATGTATGGGGCACATGGAGTCTGGGACACCTGGGGCCCGATACGCATGGGACCGCATGGAGTCTGGGACGCATGGGGCCAGAGACGCACGAGACCGCGTGGAGTCTGGGACGCATGAGGCCAGAGACGCACGAGATCGCGTGCAGTCTGGGACGCGTGGAGCCAGAGACGCATGCACCGCATGGAGTCTGGGACGCATGGGGCCAAAGACGCACGGGATCGCGTGGAGTCTGGGACGCATGGGGCCAGAGACGCACTGGACCGCGTGGAGTCTGGGAAGCATGGGGCCAGAGATGCATGGAGTCGCATGAGGCTGGTTGTACTGTACACGCGGTGCTGCACTTCCTTCGGGAGTGAAGTTCTGTGCTGACGTAAGACTTTTGTCGTTTAGTGTGTTCACGTCTTTTGAGAAAGTTAGATAATTTTTTTCGTCAGAATTTTGTGTCAGAGACGATCCTGCTGATGGGACGCCACGTTAGGTCCTTCTGCGGCCAAGCTGCTTTGGCTGATTGGGGACGCATGTATGTCGCCTTTGTTTGGGTCACAGGTTTGTTGGATGCATGAACGCGTGCTGTCAAGCTGGCATTTTTAAGGCTTGGCTCAACCATTTTGGGAAGCTTAACCGTCTTTTTGCAGACTTCTTAGGAACTTAACCGTTGGCTGCATGCAGACTTTTCAGAAGCCAAACCGTCAGATTCGCCCTTTCTAGGTTCATCATTGCAATTATTGCCGTCACGCGAACCATTGCTTTCTTTTATAAATACCATTGCCGTGGTCCGTCGTGTTCCAGTTCGTGAAATATGTCGTCCAAGGGAGATTCTAATTGGGAACCCTGGCCACCCACTTTGCTTCCTCGTCGTCTCCTCACTGCTACGTCTCAGTGCTCGGGTATTGGAGGGTCCCGACTTGGAGGATCTCGTGAGGGACGAGCTTTCGGTTCTCCGCCGGTTGTGTCACTACCACATTTCTAGAGTAGGGACATTGTTGTCATTTGCAATCTCTCTCTCTATATATTGTGTTTATAGTTACATGATATGTATAATATATTATATTATTATTATTAATGATATGGGTTAGTGGACTAGACTTGATGTGACCATGTACTTTACATTAGACTAGTCATATTTAAATTCCCTAATCAATCCCTATCCTTTTTAAAATTAGAATCTAGTTAGACCCCTCATTAGGAATGAAGACCCCTATTAATTAAATAACTCTTCATGACAACCATATGGGGCACTATGGACTTTGTGCATTAGCCAAGCCCTAGGTTTAGTGGCCGGCCCTATATAGGAGAGAGGGAGCCTCTCTCTAGTTCATCATAGCTCATGAAGAAAAATCCTAGAAATAGTTCTTCCCCAAACCCTTTTCTTCCTCCACCAAATTTCAGAATTTAAAACCCTAAACCCTCTCATTTCTCTCATCCAAGAAGCCTAGAAGCTTAGGTCACAAGGAGCCTTGGAAAAGAAGAAGTTTGCATTGGAAATCCATCTTCCAATAGGTAAAAATCTGAAATCTCTCCTTTAAATTCTGTTTTTATTATTTGTTTGGCCATTAGGATCCCACCCATGGTTTAGGAATAGTTATAAGGGGGGGATTAGTTTCTTTTGGTTCCCATAGTGTTTTCTTCATGGTGTTATATGTATATTTGGGATTTTGTATTTTAATGATGTATTTCCCCTATTTTTCATAACAACTAATCATACTATATATATATATGTTTATATTTGATATGAATATATGTTATTAGTTGTGATTTGGGGGTTTTGGCAAGAGGATTGATTGTGTATCATGAGTATCTTGCTTGTGCACACTAGATGTTTGTTAAAATAACTAATAGAGGGTGTAACCTATTTAGCGTGCTAAGTTCATATGTTATCGAAGGTGTGTGTGTGTGTGTGTGTGTGGTGTGTGTGTGTGTGTGTATATATATATATATATATATATATATATATATATATATATATATATATATATATATTGTGAATGCATGAATGTGTATATAGGTATAAGTGTATGTATTGTGTTTACAAGGGTGTGACAGTGTGGACCTAGTAGTAGTGTTGTGTGTGCAACTGCTTTGATGGAACTTATTATGTCCGTCCGGAACCGTCATTGCTGTTGCTTGACTGGTTTGGCGTTCGACAAAATATTGAGTTTGTGGACCTTAATTTGAGGATCCAGCCCTATCATGTATTCATAACTCCAGGTAAAGACATCAATATATTCCCTGACGAGTTATTGCAGGGATTTTGGGTCTTCTTCGGACAGAATTTTGCTGATGAAGATAGGTTTGGGGGAGGATTCGTCGCCCAGATTGACTTGTATGACTTCATCCTCAGTAGGAGGTTCTCGTTGTTCGAACCACATCTTCCACTGTACGTCTAGACATTGGGCCCACGGTTCTACTTCAAGAAGTTTCTATAGATTTTCGTCGTCTTCCTCAGGGTCAACTGACACCATGTTGGCAAACAATGTTTGCTTGAGTATCTCCCCGATACTGACGTCGGATTCCCAAGCGAAAGATTACGAAGAGTGGGAGTGAACCTCATCTTCTTCATCTCTTCATCTGAACCTTCGTGGGTTGTTGGAGGCGTTACGTACCCTAAGCCATGCTTGGTCTTATGGCAGTAGTCCTCGGACTTGCCTGCGGGAGCAGGTAGACGCAGGGGCAGCCGTCGGCCCTTGCCGTAGTTTAAACCCCGGTTATTTTTAAGGTCATAACCCATATTCTGGATGATATGTTTGGCTTGGCCGCTGAACCGGTAGTGTTATATTTTGCCGGTGTCGGGTTCTAGCCCTTGTTCGTCCGGGGTGAAGGACCGATGACATTCAACCCAGCCGAAGATGATAGGTCTGTCTTTCCTCCTCCTTGCTGGAACCGTAGAGTAGAAACCTTGACTAGGGAGGATCTGATTTACTGCGTAGGTGGTAGTCACCTGTGTTTGCAGGTGTAAGCCTAGACCATGCTCCATAGAGTATAATGTGTTGATATGTGTACGCTCAGAATTATTCAAAGATAACCCTTTATTGATAAAATAAGGTATCTTTTCCGGAGGAATCATATCATCGAGGGAGGGACGTTGGCCTGAGCGGCCACATATTCTTTCAGTTTATCATCCTCATGGGCTACCCCAACGCGGTTACAGGCGTTGGTGGCCTCTTATGCAGTTTTACCACCAGAGGTCGGAGGCTGCCACCGTGGCCGAGTCTTCTTTTGGCAGTCTGTGAAGACGAACGACCATAGGTTCTGATGGAGCAAATGGTACGGGGTCCTTCCTCTGCGATCAATTTGGCCTATGGAGGCGAACGACCAGAGGTTCGGACGTTGTGGAAGGTGCCAGAGATTCTGATGCCTTCCCCCAACTTGACGACGAGGCGAGTGGCTGCGTCGGGAGTGCAAGCCTTGAGACGGCTTCTCAGGGGCTCCTCCGGTATTGTCGTAATATCGGCCTCATCGTCGGCCTCATTTCCACCTTTGTCTCGGTGGGTTTGTTTATAGAGGATGGAGTCGGAGTAGTACGTCTCGACTCCCTTAAATGAGTCGATGTCTGCGAACTCCATTCTGATAATGCTATGATCGTCGACGTACTTTAAGCATTGGTGCAGGGTTGATGGAACGATCATGTATTGGTGTATCCAGGGGCGTCTGAGGAAGACATTGTAGGATACATCTACGTCAATGACGTAGCCAGTGACCTCTGTTTTCAGGTCGCCGATCTGGCACTTCAAGCTAATCTTGCCCAGAGAGTAGCTTCTTCCTACGTTGAAGCCACTAATGGCAGTATTGGTAGCTGCCAGGCAGTGCATCGGGATGCCCAAGGTTTGCAGAAGACTCCTCGGGATGATGCTGATTGATGAACCAGGATCGATGTGCATCCGGTCCACCTTAATGGCGCCGATGTACCCTGTGTAATACAGGAGACGATCATGCCGGTTGTTCTTTAGCAACATATCCTGTTGCGAGAACGTGATATTGGGTATTACCTCCATGATACTATTACAGTGGGGGCAAGCAGCCGGATCTTCAGCTGGTGACCTGTCACTACCACATTTTCTAAGAAATGATATTTTGGTCATTTTATAATTAATTAAATATTATGCATGCTAAATATTTATTTATTGTTAGCATGTTAGATTTTATTTTGGACTTGTGTTAGTGGACCTTACTAGTTTAGATTAGATCCATGGACCAACATTTTATTCTAGTTAGATTTGAGGCCAATAATAAGTCCAATCATTAGGAGAAGGATTAATTAAGTTAGACAAATTAGACTAGAACCTTCCTTCCTTAATTATTTCTTCATGAGAAGCCCTAAGGGGTATTTTCGACATTACATAGTAGCTTGAGGAAGGAGAAAGAGGGGCCGACCTATATTTAAATGGAGGTAAATTTTTCTCTCTCTTCATTTTTCATTTCCAATCTAGATATATAATTTTCTCTTCCAAATTTTTTCATTCCCACATCAAATTCTACCCAAATATTTTTCCAATTCCTTCCCAAATCGTTATTGAAGACTATTAGAACAAGGATCTACAAGGAGGAAGCAAAGATCTACAAGGAGGACCAAGGTTCTATAAGTTGGAGGCTCTTTTCACTCAATTTGGAGGTTTCATTGGGAATCCATCTTCCAATAGGTACAATTTAATTTTCTCCTTCTAATTAGACTCTAAATCTGTAATTTAATCAATAGGAACCATCCCATATACTAAGGCTACCCATAGGAATTAGTATTAGATTCATAGGAGGTTTATGGAGAAAGTTATGTGGTATTTTGTGTCAATTTTGGGATAATTCCGAGATTGGCACATCATGTGTTTGTCAATAGGTCAATTAGAACAAATTGATATGTGTTTGGTTGTTTGAGACTAGTTTCGTATCCACAATTGGATACGTGTAGGCCGTATCCCGACAATTTGGCGATACGGGTTGATTTGGGGGTTTACCTCCGACACGGGTGTTTGAGCATGTTATATTTTGATACAGACACGTAGTTGAGTAGCTAGCTCTTCTTATTGTTCATAATTATAATTTTAGACTTGTTCGTGTTCTTCGGGGTACATTTGGTTGTGTGGTGGAACCGTATCGCAAGCGTATCATAGATTATTGTGATACGAGTGCGGTGCACTCCACGTGTTTGATTGTTTACATTTTAATTCAATAGCTCTTGGTTATAGCTATTATAGTATTATAATTATAATTATTATATGATATATATAATTATGTATATGTTCTATTGTTCTTTGTGATGTGTGGGTGGTCATTGGAGAGTAGGAGTTCATGTGCATCTCTAGTATGGTTATATGTATATATATATATGTATAGTGATATTGTGGTTATATATATATATATATATATATATATATATATATATATATATATATATATATATATATATATATATATATATATATATAACATTCTTGTTGATGTGTTGGTGACCATGATCATGGGATAGTAGGAGTTCATGTGCATCTCTAGTATGGTTATGGGTATATATATGTATAGTGATATTATATATATATATATATATATATATATATATATATATATATATATATATATATATATATGTGTGTGTGTGTGTGTGTGTGTGTGTGTGTGTGTGTGTGCATAAGCAGTGAATAAGTATAAAATAAGCAGCAGTAGCTTTAGTATGTAGCAAGTGCTTATAGTTAAGTTGTAGATAAGCTAAGATAAGCTAGTTAATAAGCTAAGTTAGTTATATTGATAGTTAGTAAGTTTTGTATATATTGTTAGTGAGTTAAGTATATATATATATATATATATATATATATATATATATATATATATATATATATATATATAAGCACTAGTTAGCATTGGTTAGTATTATTTCTAGTTTACCTTGAGTTACATCACGGTAATGAGAGTTGAGGTATCTTGGGTATGGGTATTAAATATCCGACGGAGTATGTTAGCATGTTAGTTTAGTATAGTATTGTTATAAGTATAAGTGCATGTTAGTGTATATATAGTTATATCTAATGACTCGATATATGACCAATGTATTGGGTATTCTCTTGAGATTTTAGTCAAGGTAAATGGGGTATCTCAAGGTAAAGGGTAAACATAGTATCTTAGTATAGTTAGTAGCTAGTATTGTTATAAGTTATAAGTTAAGTTCATGTTAGTGTATAGTGAGGTAGGTATGATTAGTTAGTTAATGTTAGATATTGGATTACCTTGTGTTACCAATGTAATGTCAAGGTATTGGTTTATAGTCAAGGTATCGAGTTTGTATATCAAGATGGGTGTGTATACCGCTTTTGGCTCAAAGCCGAGGTATCCACGTAGCATTAGTAGCTAGGAGTACTATATATATATATATATATATATATATATATATATATATATATATATATATATATATATATATATATATATATATTATTGTATTTTGTAGCTAATAATTTATGTATCTTATGATACGGTATTGTGTTGGTATCCTAGTATCTTAACATAGCTAGTATAGCCTAGTTACATAGTGTATGGACCCAATATCCTAGAGTTGGACTCATACCACCTAGAAATAGCTAGTTTGACCAAGTTTGACCTAGAGTAGACATAGTTTGACTATTTTGACTTAGAAATGGCTTTATGACCTAGAATTGAACTAGTTTAACTTATTTTTATTCCAAAATCTTGTATTAATGCAATATTCCATATTTAGGTCTGTGTGACACCAGTTCGGACACCGATTTGCATTATTTGTTCTGGACTACAGGCGAGTACATTCTCTGATAGTTTTTATTATTTGATTACTACTATAATTCAAGTATTTAGAAATGTTACTTATGATTCTTGACACGATGGTACACGGATTGGTATTGTTATTGGATCGTCAGTCATGAGATGTTACCTTGATTATTGAGATGGTATCGAATACTGCTCCTTGTTGGTATTTGATAACATTGAATATTATAGGTTAAACATTAGATACATTGGCTAGTAACGTGTTATGATTCGATCCATCGTATCAATCGGGACAGAAAAATACCAATTAAATATGTGATCAAGAACTATCGACTAGTACTGTTGAGTTAGCTCCTTAGAGTAATCATTGAATATGCCAAGTCGATCACATATTTAGTTAGTATCTCAAACACATGGTATATTGTAGACTATATTTTCAGTTCATAGATTACCCTGTTCTATTTTTGACATTATAGTTCATCTCCTTCATTCTTGTACGCATTAATTTATATTTTTGTTGCTAGTTTGCCTGTTCCTTCATTGTTCTTAGATCATCAGTTATATTCTCATCGTATATAACATCCTCTATTTTACTATTTTATAGTTTTTGCCAATTTATTGGAACTTCTATAGGGTTGTACTTTTCTCCATTTCTGATAGGATACTATTTTTTAGAGGATCCAGGAGATTGGTGTTGGACGTACTACGGACCCCGACTTATAGATGGTGCAGACATGGACCCACTAGTTCTGGAGTGACTGTCGGAAGATCTAGCCGGAATTACTAGTTAGCATAGTTAGTTCTCTTTAGCATTTTGGTACCAAATTTATTTTTGGCGTATATTTAAGACTTGAATATTGTTTCTATTTGTTGTTGTTATATATAGACTGCATAGTTATCTTAGGCTTCTTTGATATCTTATCGTGCTATAGATTTGTGATTGAGTATTGTGTTACCCTCCTTCTTGGAGTTGAGATATTTTTGGCTGATTATACATTATTGTGAGATGATTAGTTAGTATAGTTGACCTAGACAGCGTTCTACCACCGATGCTGCGGCGTAGGCTGGACATACCCACGTACTCGTGCCCCTTCACTGGGTGCGGGTCGTGACACATTTTTGTGGTGGCCCATGCAGGTCAGGATTCGCAAGTTGTGAGATATCATGGTAGTGCGACGACTTAGTTATACTACTGCGAGCCTGCGATATGATATAAAACATAGGATACTAAGATGAGAGAGGGAGACTCAATCACAACTAGGAATTTCAATCTGATTTGAAATCGCTACTTTTGATTCCTTCTGAATACTTGAATATTGTTGTCCTTCCTTGATAATATCTTATCTTGTGTCGAATTGATCTCTTTTGTTTTGATCTGTCTTCAGGATGCCGCCGAAGACCATATTCCATCGATCGGGAGCAATTTCTGCGAGGTCTGCTACCTCTCAATCTCCCACTCAGACAACAGGGGTTGTACCTCCTACGATATCAGTTCATGTAGGAGTCTCGGTTGCCTTCGGGGGTTCTCCTCCACCTGTTTCGAGGACTACCCCAGTTGCTTCGGAGGGACTTCCACCACCTCCATTATCAGGAGATGCCGCACTGATGGTTATACTATTTAGAGAGATGATGGAGGTACAAAGGGCACAGATAGAGGCCCAATACAGGCAGTCAGATATGATACGACAGAGTACGGAAAACGCCCATCAGGTAGCTATTGTAGTAGTTCAGTGGGGGGCTCCTATACAGCCACATGATGTTCAGCTCGAGCCGGGCAACATTCAAAATTTTAAGAAGCTAGAGCCTCGGGTTTTTAAGGGGACAGAGGGTATAGTCTATGCTGACGATTGGCTCGAGGATATCGATCGTCTCATGAGGGTGTACCGTCTTGCAGAGGATCTGAAGGTTGAGGCGGTAGGACTTCAACTGTTCGACGTGCCCGCACTTGGTTCAGGAATGAGCCACTTCTTACTGATACGGGACGGTCTTTGGAGGTGTTCAAGGACCTCTTTAAGAAAAAATTCTTTGCTCGGACGGACATATTGGACTTAGGAAGGCAGTTTGAGAGCCTTACACAGGGGAGCATATCCGTAGAGGAGTACGTCGCAGAGTTCGGGAGGCTGAGCCGATTTGCGGAGTACTTGGTGAGGGAGCCAGAAGTTCAAGCTATCCATTTTCGGGAGGGTCTGAATTTGGGAAGTGAAGATCCTCATTCCATCTTTCTATGAGACGTATTCTGAGATACTTGCGGAGGCACGCAAGGTCGAGCGGGAGTGGAACTTGAAGTCGAAGAGGGACCGTGATATGTTTGGGAGTGCCAATAGCATTGCGGGACCGACGAAGAGGCCACAGTTCCAGCAACAGTATCAGGGGGCTTATCAGCTCCAGCAACAGCAGTTTTCCATACAGTTTGGAGCTTATCAGCATCAATATCAAAAGCATGAACAAATTATTGCCCCAGTACAAGCTCCAGTACAGTGGATGCCACAACTGTCATGCCACGATTCCGTAGAATCAATAGTCGTCCCCCGGGCATGACGTCGTGCGTGCCTAGATTGTGCAACGCACAAAACCAAGGTATTTTTAGATAACGAGCACATATTCAGAGTACGCAGATAATTGAAACACAAAGTTAAAACATGGAAAAGTTCTCTTTATTGATAATGAACATCTTTTACAAACTCTTGAACGAGTCAGATTGTTACCGTACGGGCTTACAAAAGTAGATGCAAAATTAGATAGTCGTCATGTGCATTACATCCTTTTACTAAAACTTCAAAAGAAGAGACACCTCCAAGCGGAGCTATCGCCTTTCCATGGAGCTGCATAAGTTATGTGTGCGAGCTCCTGGATCTTCAAAACGCTTCTACAATGGCACGATCAGGGCGTGCCGGTTGGTGGACTGGAATGGGAAGTCGCTTTAGTTCCTCGCAGGATCTCCTTGGTGCGGGGAACCTGTTTCAACGAGGGTCAATACATTGAAATGCACTGGTGAATGTAAGCTAATCCAACTATACCAATCAACACGTTGTTTTTATGAAGCATGCAAGTTATTTGTGGTCTTTCTATCTCGCCTTAGTTCATTTTACAAGCAAGTATTAGATATAAAAGTTTACTGAAATAAATATGCCACCGTTCGGTGACTTTTACCTGCCCGTCTGAACCACCTGCTATGACCTTCCCTGCCATGAAGACATTGTTAGCTTGCACAGTTTAAATCTACGGGGGAGGGGGGGGGGGTCACTGGCATGATGCCATAAAGAACTAGTTATAATAACGGGACAAAAATGGTATGCAACGCAGGTGGCGACCCCCGCTACATGCCATTTCTTCCTCCAACAGATGACTATTCAGAACGTTCCCCCCGGATCGGATCGGTCCTAGTGCCCTGGCGACCGTCCGCAGGAAACAGAAACCTTGTGCACAAGTTGTCTGTGACCAAACGGTATAAAATACTAAGTTATAAAATGGTACAATTTAAGGCGATACAAGCACGAGATGAGTTACTTGGCATAATTTATTTTGCATAGTCTCCCTGATCAGTTTATTGCATAGCAATGTGTGTTCTATACATAGCATAATTTATAAAAGAAGTATACATTCTAACTAAAATTGAAACATATGAAGAACATTCTAAACGAACTAGCAAGCAATAAGGTAACCGTTTATAAGTTGATTGATAAGTATAAAGTAGTCAAGTATATTCTTTTTTATCTTGATATCTTTTAGTTATTATGGTATCGTTTGATCGGAACAATCAAGAAGGCAAGATTTTAGATGTGAAGACTTGGAAGAAGGGTCAACTGAATTGAATTATAGCCACTCAATAGTTGGTTGGAGAGGGAGAAGGAAAGATGTGCTTTAAGACTCCGCTTGTACGACGTCTACTACACGACCACCTGCATTGCCACGAACAACTGATCAATACCCTTTCTACTCTTTCCAAGCTCAAAATAAAATACAGTTCAACGAATGAAAGAAATAAAATCCATCAAAACCGTTCAAGAAAACGTAAATCTGAAAACCAACTCAAAAGCATGAAAATAATAAGTCGACAGCAAAAACTAGGCAAGAAAACTTGCAGCGGAGAGGCCCCTCTTGACTCTGCCGCTAAGTCTATCCTCGGGGCACGGTCCACTAAATATAGGAATCGATTCCGAAGAAGAAAATCCATAACGAGGATAAGATCTTGATTCAATCTATTCCGATCGAACGATACCGATTTGTATTTCTTAGCCGCGCTCCCCGAATAGGGGGAACGGGACACCACGTCCTAACCAACTAATAGGAAGTTTCATCAATAAAACTTAGGAATAGAACCTACCACTATGAAACAATGAAGAAAATCTTTCATTCATCTCAGACTCAAGCTCCCAGGTCGATTCTTCGACCGAATAATTTCTCCAAAGCACGCGTACGAGAGAAACCGAAGACTTCAAAGCTGCTTCTCTTTGTGATCAAAGATTCGCTCAGGATGTTCAACATATGTCAAGTCCGCCTTTAGGTCCAGTTGATCAAAATTCACGTCGTACACGTACTTCCTAAGCTATAAAATATGGAAGATATCGTGCACTTCAGATAGTGACGGTGGCAGGGCAATCTGATATGCGACTAGGGCGACTTGCTTTAGTATCTCGAATGGGCCAACGAATCTTGGACTTAGCTTCCCTTTTGATCCAAATTTGGTAACTCCTCGCGTGGGCGAGACTTGAGAAATACTCGATCACCTACTAAGAACTCAAGAGGTCGACGATGCGTGTCTGAGTAGCTTTTCGGACGACTCTGTGCTACCTTCAGCCTTTCACGGATCAAGCGGATCTTCTGGACGGTTTGCTCTACGAGTTTCGGGCCAAGAATTTATCGTTCACCAACTTCATCCCAATAGATCGGGGATCTGCACTTTTTCCCATACAAAGCCTCATACGACGCCATCTAAATACTGTATTGGTAGCTATTATTGTATGCAAATTCGGCTAACGGTAGATGCATGTCCCAACTTGTCTTTAAGTCCAAGGCACTGAGCCGTAGCATATCTTTAAGGATTTGGTTGAATTGCGCTGTCTGGCCGTCTGTCTGAGGATGGTAGGCGGTGCTGAACTTCAACTTCATTCCTATTGCTAACTGAAGGCTCTCCCAGAAGCATGGTAAGAATCAACCATCTCAATCGGAGATAATGGATACGGGCATGCCGTGGAGTTGAATGATCTCGTTGAGGTAGATCTGAGCCAGGCGGTTGGCACTCCATGTAACTCCGATAGGCAAAAAGTGAGCTGACTTGGTGATTCGATCAATGATGACCCAGACGACATCATTTTCCCATTGCGTCTTTGGAAAACCAATAATAAAATCCATCGTTATGTATTCCCATTTCCACTCCGGTATAGCAAGATTCTGCATCTCTCCGTCCGGCTTCTGGTGCTCGGCCTTTACTCTCTCACAAGCCATGCATTGCGACACAAACAATGCCACATCCTTTTTCATGCCGTGCCACCAAAATATTGTGCGGAGGTCTCGATACATCTTTGTTCTTCCTGGATGTGAAGTATAACTTGCATAGTGGGCTTCAGTGGGTATCTCCTTTCTGAGGTTTGCATCGTTAGGAACACACAATCTTTCCTTCACCCGCATCATTCCATCCGTGCCTACTACAAAGTTGGTTGACCTTCCTTCTGTGATAAGATAATGCCTTTTCTCTAGGAATATGTCATCCTTCTGAGCGGACTTAACTTTCTCCAACAAGTCTAGTTCGAGGAACAGATGAGCCACTTGCGTCCCCTTTTGTATCTGATTCAGAGTGCAATGCCCAAACTTTTGAGATTCTTTCGCAGTCTGTCATTGATAGCCAAGCTCTCAACAAACACTCGACTCAGTGCATCAGCTACAACGTTGCCCTTGCCCGGTGTATATCTGATCATCAAGTCAAAGTCGCTAAGGAGTTCAAGCTAACGTCATTACCGTAGATTCAAATCCTTTTGAGTATAGAGATATTTGAGGCTTTTGTGATCCGTGTAGATTTCATACGGTGCGCCATAAAGGTAATGCCGCCATAACTTTAGCGCGAACACCACTGCTGCAAGTTCTAGGTCGTACGTTGGATAGTTCCTTCCGTGAGGCTTTAACTGCCTCGATGCAAAGGCTATCACTTTGTACCTCTGTATAAGGACACATCCCAAACCCTTTCCCGAGGCGTCGCTATAGATCTTAAAATCATCGGGTCCATCCGAAAGGGTAAGAATCGGTGTTGAGACAAGTCGTTGCTTTAACTCCGCAAATGAAGCTTCATAGTCATCCGTCCACGCGAACGTTACTCCTTTCCAAGTGAGGTGAGTCAGAGATGAGGCAATCTTTGTAAAATCTTTTATGAATCTCCTGTAGTAGCCTGATAGGCCAAGGAAGCTCCGAATGTCGCTGGTTGACTCAGGTTTCTTTTACTTCACGATGGCTTCAACTTTCTTCTGGTCGACTGAGATGCCCTCCGCGAAAATGATGTGCCCAAGAAAAAATATGCTATCCAACCAGAACTCGCACTTGCTAAGCTTTGCATGCAACTTATTGTCTCGAAGAGTTTGAAGCACCATCCACAGGTGTCCTGCGTGTTCATCCTTGTTCTTCGAGTACACTAAGCTGTCGTCTATGAAAACTACCACAAACTTATCGAGGAATGGTCAGAACATACGGTTCATTAAATCCATGAATGCGGCATGAGCATTCCTCAGTCCAAACGGCATAACAGAAAACTCATAATGTCCATAGCGGGTTCAAAATGCTGACTTCGGCATATCCTCTGGTTTAATATTTAATTGGTGGTAGCCAGAGAGAAGATCTATTTTTGAAAACACCGATGTCCCTTGCAGCTGATCAAAGAGGTCATCGATCCTGGGCAGGGGATACTTGTTTCGGATAGTGACCTTGTTTAGCTCCCGATAGTCTATGCAGAGTCACAACGTTCCGTCCTTCTTCTTTACAAAGAGTACCAGCGTGCCCCAAGGAGACACACTCAGACAAATATATCCATGGTCCAGCAGTTCTTGAAGTTAGCACTTTAACTCCTTAAGTTCAGCAGGGGCCATTCTGTACGGGGCTTTGGAAATCGGTTGAGTATTTGGGAAGGTATCGATGGTGAACTCGATTTCTTGGTCGGGTGGCATGCCAGGTAGTTCGCTCGGAAATACATCAGGGAACTCCACCACAATGGAGGAAGACTCAACGTTTGCGCAATCCAGCTATGTATTCCGAATCGATGCTAAGTATCCCTTGCATCCTGAGTGTAGCATCCGCCGAGCTGACATCGCAGAAATCACCATACAGGTCTTTGACGCATCAATTGCTGGACCACTTGTGTAGCAGAATTTGGCCTCTCCAGGTAGACGAAAGATGACTCATTTCTCTGAATATTCGACAGTTGTTGAGCAAGCGTCGAGCCAATCCATCCCCAAAATGATATCGTAATCCCGAACATCTAGGACTAACACATCGAACGAGAGTTTCCTTCCCCCATTACAGACGTGACCGCCCTGACATACTGAATGGACAGATATTTTCGTGCCCGATGGGGTGCTAACACTAAGGTCTAGATATAATGATGTCATTTGTATCTTGTTTTCTACGGCAAAATTGGTAGATATAAAGCTATGCGTTGTACCAGAATCAAATAGCACACGAGCAGGTATATAATTGAGAAGCAATATACCTGACACAATGGTGTCCGATGATACGGCTTTTTTATGTGTCATAGTGTACACCCGGCCTTGAGCTTGACGACGCTCTTGCTGCGGCGCAGCTCGGTTGGCTTGGGGTGCTGAGGCAGGATTTTGATGTTGAGAGCGAAGCTTGGAGGAGAGCAGAAAGTTCTTTGATTAGTGTCCCTTGCCACCACAGTTGAAGCATAACCCGTTCTTGAGGTGACAATCGTTGATGGTGTGTCCTAGCCTCTTGCAGAAGATACATAGTTGCCCTGGATTTTTTTTGCTGACCGCCGTTATTTGGACGCTTTGGAGCGATGTTTTCTCCCGTGTTGCTATGACGCTTGTGATTAGAAGTATGCACAGTGCCGACAGCAACTGGAGGATACTGCGGTTCAAGGAAAAGGGCATGATTGAGGACTTCTCGCATAGTCAGATATTGGGGAACGACCACGTGCGAATGGATGGCAGGTAGCAGGCCGCCTTCAAATCGTCTCGTACGACTCATCGCATCAGGTAAATATGAGCTTGCAAATTTGGCGAGCCGGTTGAATTCAGCAGAGTACTGCTTCACTATCATATTGTCTTGGCGGAGCTGCACAAACTAGTTCTCATTTTGACGACGAACGGGAGGGGGTATGAACTCCTCTTCAAACGTGCTACGGAGGGTAGCCCACGCGATTGTCTTGTCTTCTTCATCTATGGAGAGAGACCTTCGATGTATGTCCCACCAATCGTGCGCGTTCAAACAGAGATGCAGTTGGGCACACGCAACACATTTCTCCTCAGGTACCTCTAGCAGTTTTAAGTGATTCTCAAGCTCTGCCAGCCAATCTAGAGCGACGACCAGATCTTCAGTCCCTTTGAATGGCGTGTTGTAGAACTTCTTGAAGTCGGCAAAGTCAAAGGTAGTCACTTCCTTCTTCTTTGGAGTTGAGACATTTCGACTTCAGGTATGGGTTGCTCCACCGGTGTCGCTGCTGTTGCCGCGGAATGGTTGGAGGCCAAGGTCTGAACGATTTGTTGTAGGGTATCTACCTGCTTCTGTTGGACTGCAAATCGGGCCTCTAGATTGCCTTCAAACTTATTCTGTCGTTCTTTCGCCCGCTTCTCGGCTCGCTCATAACGAGCCTCATCCCTCTGTTGACTTGCTTCAAGCATCCGTATTATTTGCTCAATCGGGTCGACACGGGGCATGGCTTGTTGGCTTTTGGAACTTTTTGAGGTACCGCAACTACTTTCTTGGGGTTGTACCTCACCCTGTGCTAGCGTTGATGCTTGCGCTTGAGTCATTCCTTTAAAAGAAGGTAACTTATATCAGGCTCATAATGTATTATGGACTCACTGTATGAAACGTATCTTATTTTGGCCAAACGAGTTCAAGAGTTCATATAGGGAATAGATCGTTCAAAGAATTTTTCTGACACGAGGGTCAAAGAAACTTGAAGCTTTGTCCTGATACCAATATGTTATGCCCCGATTCCGTAGAATCGATAGTCGTCCCCCGGGCGTGACGCCGTACATGCCTAGATTGCACAATGCACAAGACCAAGGTATTTTTAGATAATGAGCATATATTCAGAGTACGCAAATAATTGAAACACAAAGCTGAAACATAAAAAAGTTCTCTTTATTGATAATGAATATCTTTTCCAAACTCTTGAATGAGTCGGATAGTTGCCGCACGGGCTTACAAAAGTGGACGCAAAATTAGATAGTTATCCTGTACATTACATCCTTTTACTAAAACTTCAAAAGAAGAGACACCTCCAGGCGGAGCTATCGCCTTTCCGTGGAGCTGCATAAGTTATGTGTTCGAGCTCCTGGATCTTCAAAACGCTTCTATAATGGCACGATCAGGACGTGCCGGTTGGTGGACTGGAATGGGAAGTCGCTTTAGCTCCTTGCAGGATCTCCTTGTTGCGGAAAACCTGTTTCAACGAGGGTCAGTATATCGAAATGTACTAGTGAAGGTGAGCTAACCCAACTATACCAATCAATATATTGTTTTTATGAAGCATGCAAGTTATTCGTGGTCTTTTTATCTTGCCTTAGTTTATTTTACAAGAAAGTATTAGATATGGAAGTTTACTGAAATAAATATGCCACTGTTCGGTGACTTTTACCTGCCCGTCTGAACCACCTGCACAAATACTTACCATAACCTTCTCTGCCACGAAGACATAGTTAGCTTGCATAGTTTAAATCTTGGGGGGGGGGGGGGGGTCATTGGCATGAAGCCATAAATGATGAGTTATAATCATGGGACAAAAATAGTATGCAATGCAGGTGGCGAGCCCCTCTATATTCCATTTCTTCCTCCAACAAATGACTATTCAGAATGTTCCGTCCGGATCGGATCGGTCCCAGTGCCCTGGCGGCCGTCTGCAGGAACCAGAAACCTTGTGCACAAGTTGTCCGTGACCAAACGACGTAAAATACTAAGTTATAAAATGGTACAATTTAAGGTGATATAAGCACGAGATGAGTTATATGGCATGATTCATTTTACATAGTCTCCCTGATCAGTTTATTGCATAGCAAGGTGTGTTCTATATATTGCAAATTTTTTAAAAGAAGTATACATTCTAACTAAAATTGAAGCATATGAAGCATATTCTAAATAAACTACATGTAATAAGGTAACCATTCACAAGTTGATTGACAAGCATAAAGTACTCCAAGTCTAGTCCTTTTTATCTTGACATCTTTTAGTTATTATGGTATCGTTTGATCAGAACAATAAAGAAGGCAAGGTTTTAGATATGAAGACTTGAAAGAAGGGTCAACTGAATCGAATTATAGCCACTCACTAGTTGGTTGGAGAGGAAGAAGGAAAGAGGTGCTTAAAGACTCCGTTTGTACGACTTCTACTACACGATCACCTGCATTGCAGCGAACAACTGATCAATACCCCTTCTACTCTTTCAAAGCTCAGAATGAAATGCACTTCAACGAACGAAAGAAATGAAATCCATCGAAACCGTTCAAGAAAATACAAATCCAAAAACTAACTCAAAAGCACGAAAACAACAAGGCGACATCGAAAACTAGGCAAAAAAACTTGCAGTGGAGAGGTTTCTCTTGACTCTATCGCTAAGTCCATCCTTGGGGCACGGTCAACTGAATATGGAAATCGATTCCGAAGAAGCAAATCCATAGCAAAGATAAGATCTTGATTCAATCTATCCCGATCGAACGATACCGATTTGTATTTCTTAGCCGCGCTCCCCGAATAGGGGTAACGGGGCACCACAACAGAAGCCTCTGAGATAGGTGCAACAGGCTCCTCAATGCACCTATTGTAAGAGGACTGGGCACACTTGGGAGATGTGCCGGAACAGTCTTGGAGCATGCTTACATTATGGATCAACGGAGCATATGGTGATGGATTATCTCTGGACCCTTCATCGTCCAGGCCAGGGTACAGATCAAGGGCAGAGAGGTGGAGCTAGGCCACCTGTCGTACCGCAGATTGCTCATCCCACAGGGGAAGCTACCTCGGTAGGGCGGAGCATTTGTGATGACGATCGAGGAGACCGATACTACAGGTGATGGGTTAGCGAGTTCTGTTTTTTCTTTCTGTTTCTTCTATCTATTTTGATTGATTGCTTCTTTAGTACCTTTTGGATGCTTGTGTTATATAGTTAGTATAGCTAGTAGAATACCCTGACAGAGACAACAGTAATAAGACATGCAGAGACCATGACCATACATGTTGTTCTTTGCATAGGACTGTTCTTTGTGTGATTTTAGATAAGACTTTCTTAGACTATGATTGCTGGGTGTTTGACCTAGAAGGAGAACGATGACCCTTAAATTTTGAGGACAAAATTTTCCTAAGGGGGGTAGACTTCTCACTACCATATTTTCCAGGAAATAATATTTTGGTCATTTCATAATTAATTAAATATTGTACATATTGAATATTTATTTATTGTATTATTTATTTATTATGAGCATATTATTTTTTATTTTGGACTTGTGTTAGTGGACCTAACTAGTTTAGATTAGATCCATGGACCAACATTTAATTCTAGTTAGATTTGAGCACAATAATAAGCCCAATCATTAGGAGGAGGATTAATTAAGTTAAACCAATTAGACTAGAACATTTCTTCCTTAATTATTTCTTCATGAGAAGCCTTAAGGGGTATTTTAGATATTACATAGTAGCTTGAGGAAGGGGAAAGAGGGGCCGACCTATATTTAAATGGAGATAAATTTCTCTCTCTTCATTTTTCATTTCCAATCTAGATCTAGAATTTTCTCTTCCAAATTTTTTCATTCCCATATCAAATTATACCCAAATTTCTTCCCAATTCATTCCCAAATTATCATTAGAGGCTATTAGAGTAAGGATCTACAAGGAGAAAGCAATGATCTATAAGGAGGAACAAGAATCTACAAGTTGGAGGCTCTTTTCACTCAATTTGGAGGTTTCATTGGGAATCCATCTCCCAATAGGTACAATTCAATTTTTCTTCTCTAATTAGACTCTAAATCTGTAATTTAATCATTAGGATCCACCCCATATACTAAGGCTACCCATATAAATTGGAATTAGGTTCATAGGAGGCCTATGGAGAAAATTATGTGGTATTTTGTGTCAATTTTGGGGAAATTTTGAGATTGGCACATCATGTGTTTGTCAATCGGTCAATTAAACCAAATTGACATGTGGTTGGTTGTGTGAGACTAGTTTCGTGTCCATAATTGGATACGTGTAGGCTGTATCCCGACAATTTGGCGATACAGATTTATTTGGGGTTTTTCTCCGACACGGGGGTTTGAGCATGTCATATTTTGACACAGATACGTAGTTGAGTAGCTAGCTCTTTGTATTATTCATAATTATAATTTTAGACTTGCTCGTATCCTTCGGGGTATATTTGGTTGTGTGGTGGAGCCGTATCGCAAGCGTATCATAGATTTAGTGTGATACGGGTGCGGTGCACTCCACATGTTATATTCTTTGCATTTTAATTCAGTAGCCCTTGGTTATAGCTATTATAATATTATAATTATAATTGTTATATGATATATATGTATATATATAATTATGTGTATGTTTTATTGTTCTTTGTGATGTGTGGGTGGTCATGGGAGAGTAGGAGTTCATGTGCATCTCTAGTATGGTTATATGTATAGTAATATTGTGGTTATATATATAAATATATATATATATATATATATATATATCCCTCTAAATATATGCTACCACATACCCACACTAATGATGCACATGAACTCTCCTACTCTCCAAATATATATATATATTTAGAGGGATATATATATATATATATATATATATATATATATATATATATATATATATATATATAACCACAATATTACTATACATATAACCATACTAGAGATGCACATGAACTCTCCTACTCTCCAATGACCACCAACCCATCACGATTATATATATATATATATATATATATATATATATATATATATATATATATATATATATATATCCCTCTAAATATATGCTACCACATACCCACACTAATGATGCACATGAACTCTCCTACTCTCCAATGACCACCAACCCATCACGATTATAATTAGAAACACACACACACACACACACACACACACACACATATATATATATATATATATATATATATATATATATGCACATGAACTCCTACTATCACATGATCACCAACACATCAACAAGAATTTTAGAACATATATATATATATATATATATATATATATATATATATATATATATATGTATATGTGTGTGTGTGTGTGTGTGTGTGTGTGTGTGTGTGTGTGTGCATAAGCAGGAAATAAGCAGCAGTAGCTTTAGTATATAACAAGTGCTTATAGTTAAGTTGTAGATAAGCTAGTTAATAAGCTAAGTTAGTTATATTGATAGTTAGTAAGTTATGTATATATTGTTAGTGAGTTAAGTATATATATATATATATATATGAGATATATATATAAGCACTAGTTAGCATTGGTTAGTATTATTTCTAATTAACTTGAGTTACACCGAGGTAATGAGAGTTGATGTATCTTGGGTATGGGTATTAAATATTCGAAGGGGTATGTTAGCATGCTAGTTTAGTATAGTATTGTTATAAGTATAAGTGCATGTTAATGTATATATATAGTTATATCTAATGACTAGATATATGACCAATGTATTGGGTATTACCTTGAGATTTTAGTCAAGGTAAATGGGGTATCTCAAGGTAAAGGGTAAACATAGTATCTTGGTATAGTTAGTAGCTAGTATTGTTATAAGTTATAAGTTAAGTGCATATTAGTGTATAGTGAGGTAGGTATGGTTAGTTAGTTAATGTTAGATATTGGATTACCTTGTGATACCAAGGTAATGTCAAGGTATTGGTTTATACTCAAGGTATTGAGTTTGTATATCAAGATGGGTGTGTAGGTGGTGTGATACCGCTTTTGGCTCAAAGCCGAGGTACCCACGTAGCATTAGTAGCTAGGAGTACTATATATTTTATCTTATATATATATATATATATATATATATATATATATATAATTTACGTATCTTATGATACGGTATTGTGTTGGTATCCTAGTATCCTAACATAGCTAGTATTGCCTAGTTACATAGTGTATGGACCCAATATCCTAGAGATGGACTCATACAATCTAGAAATAGCTAGTTTGACCAAGTTTGACTAGTTTGACCTAGAGTTGACCTAGTTTGACTGTTTTGACTTAGAAATGACTTTATGACATAGAATTGAACTAGTTTAACTTATTTTTATTCCAAAACCTTTTATTAATGCAATATTCCATATTTAGGTCTGTATGACACCAGTTTGGACACCGATTTGCATTATTTGCTCTGGACCACAAACGAGTACATTCTCTGATAGTTTCCATTATTTGATTACTACTATAATTCAAGTATTTAGAAATATTACTTATGATTCTTGACACGATGGTACACGGATTGGTATTGTTATTGGATCGTCAGTCATGAGATGTTACCTTGATTATTGAGATGGTATCGAATACTGCTCCTTGTTGGTATTAGATAAATTGAATATTATAGGTTAGACATTAGATACATTGGCTAGTAACGTGTCATGATTCGATCTATCGTATCAGTCGGGACGGGGGAAATACCAATTAAATATGTGATCAAGAACTATCAGCTAGTAGTGTAATGGTTGGCTACTAACTAATCATACACTTCACGTATGGTTGAGTTAGCTCCTTAGTGTAATCATTGAATATCCCAAGCCGATCACATATTTAGTTAGTATCTCAAAAACATGGTATATTATAGACTCCATTTTCAGTTCATAGATTACCATGTTCTATTTCTGCTTCATTCTTGTATACATTGATTTATATTTCTGTTGCTAGTTTGCCTGTTCCTTCATTGTTCTTAGATCATCAGTTATATTCTCATCATATATAGCATCCTCTATTTTACTGTTTTATAGTTTTTGTCAATTAATTGGAACTGCTATAGGGTTGTACTTTGCTCTATTCCTGACTAGATAATATTTTTTAGAGGATCCGGGAGATTGGTGTTCGATGTACTACGAACTCCGACCTATAGATGGTGCAAACATAGATCCATTAGTTCTGGAGTGACTGCCGGGAGATCTAGCCTGAATCACTAGTTAGCATAGTTAGTTCTCTTTAGCATTTGGTACTGAATTTGTTTTCGGCGTATATTTGAGACTTGGATATTGTTTCTATTTGTTGTTGTTATATTTAGACTGTATATTTATGTTAGGCTTCTTTGATATCTTATCGTGCTATAGATTTATGATTGAGTATTGTATTGCCCTCCTTCTTGAAGTTGAGATATTATTAGCAGATTATACATTATTGTGAGATGATTAGTTAGTATAGTTGACCTAGACAGTGTTCTACCACCGATGCTGTGGCGTCGGCTGGACGTACCCACGTACTCGTGCCCCTTCATCAGGTGCGGGTCGTGACACATTTTTGTGGTGGCCCATGCAGGTTAGGCTTCGCAAGTTGTATGATATCGTGGTAGTTTGACGACTTAGTTGTATTACTGCGAGCGTGCGATATGATATAGGACATAAGACACTAGGATGAGAGAGAGATACTCAATCACAACTAGGAATTCCAATCTGATTTGAAATTGCTACTTTTGATTCCTTCTGAATACTTGGATATTGTTGTCCTTCCTTGATAATATCTTATCTTGTGTCGAATTGATCTCTTTTGTTTCGATCTGTCTTCATGATGCCGCCAAAGACCAGATCCCATCGATCGGGAGCAGTTTCTGCGAGGTCTGCCACCTCTCAATCTCTCACTCAGACAACATGGATTGTACCTCCTACGATATCAGTTCACGTAGAAGTCTCGACTGCCTTCAGGGCTTCTCCTCCACCTGTTCCGAGGACTACCCCAGTCGCTTCGGAGGGACTTCTACCGCCTCAATTGTTAGGAGATGCTTCACCGATGGTTGCACTGTTTAGAGATATGATGGAGGTACAGAGGGCACAGATAGAGGACCAGCACATGCAGTCAGATATGATATGGCAGAGTATGGAAAATGCCCATCAGGTAGCTATTGCATCAATTCAGAGAGGGGCTCCTATACAACCACCGGATGTTCAGCTCGAGCCGGGCAACATTCAAAATTTTAAGAAGCTAGAGCATTGGGTTTTCAAGGGGACAGAGGGTGTCCCATTTTCCAGGGGACAGAGGGAAAATTTTACCTTCCTGCATCAGCATATCGAAGATGGGCTTGACATCACCGTATTCAAAAGAATAGGTATCCTTTGATTTTGGAGCCTCTGCATGCTTTTGCTCAGGCTTCTTGGTCATATTAGCGACCATGGCTTGCTTCTGTTTCGCATCACGGTTGCTGTTACCACTATTGCTAGGGTGCTTGCCCTTTTCCTCAGTAGTAGGGATATGGATTCCCAAGTGTTGGGCGTCCTTGAGCTTCTTTTCAGCGTTGACAATACTTATAATGAACGTCGTTCAGTCTTTGAACTGGCTATCGCGCATCCAGAGGCTTACTCCGGAAGCATATTTTTTTGGCACATCTCCATTCGTGTGGCCTCGGGGTTGCCAGGGGACAACCTTATCACCGTTTGTCGGAACCGGTCGATATAATTTTGCATCAGTTCCCTTTATCCCTGGGCGACATCCACCGGAGAGGACATCGTCATATCATTTTCTGTCTCATAAAATTTATTAAGGAACCGACGCTTGAGGTCATCGAATGATGAGATATAATTATCTTCGAGACTGCATAATCGGTCGAATGCTACCTCCGCTAATGCCCCGACAAAGAGTCTGGTGAGGATATCATCGCTATGGGTAGGTGTCCCGTGGTAATCTCGAAGTAACTCATGAACCGGCGAGGGAAAGACTTTCCGTTAAATGTGTTTATGTTGAATGGCTTGTATCTGGGCGGATACGGTATGTCCCTCCATTCTATTGGGTATGGTTGTCGCATCCCGAGATCGCGGAGTGATTCCCGATTGCCCATGGAGTCTAGGCGAGCCTGGAGTTCGCGGATCTTCTTTATTGCTTCCTTGGCCTCGTCTCCTACGGAGGGTGCAGACGGGCCAACCAGGTGAAGATTACTACCCGCAGGTAGGGTATTTGTGTTTGAATCCCCGTTGGTCCCTGGGTCCAAGTTTGATTGTGCAGGGGTTCTTGCTGGTTGAGAAGACATTTTTTTTATTTCTAGCATTGTCACACTTTAAGACTTTCATTGATGCACCCATTGTCTGCATTATGGCCTCGAGGGTCTTGAGGCACTAGCGGTTGCTGGGGCCTTCATGGTCGTCCCTGGCCATGTTTACCGTCCTCATGTGAGAAGAGATGGACGGGATAGTAGATGCTACACTTTTTGTCTCAGACTCCTAGCGAGAGTAGTCATCAGGGAAAGATGGCAGCGCCGTCTCCTCCTCGGACTCGGAAGGAATACTTCCCCCAGTGTAGGAGGCTACATCAACCTGACGAGGGGAGCTACCCCAGGGGTCTCAAAGTCCGTTCCTTGGGAATTGTTCTCTCCTTGGAATGTTGGGTTATTGCGTAAGTCGAGGGGAATACTACCCTCAGCTTGGGCCACCCCGGGGGTTCTGAGGAAGAAATACCCCAAGTAGCTGACAGTTTCTTCCTGGAGCGGGTACCTAGAAAATGCCTTCCGCAGGTCCTATTGTTAGCCCTTCTGGTAGTCCCCTTCGTAACGCACTGGCAGAGAGCGACGGACTGGAGGTACTTGACTTCTGTCCTCCCCTGGTGGTGGGAAGCTTCCGACTCGAGTAGCATGAGGCAGAGGAAAACTCCTCTTCCTCTGGTACTTGCACCTGATCTCCAGGTTGTTGCCGAATGGGTGTTGTCTGGTGCAGTCGCTGGAAGGCTGACTGCCTGCTTGTGGGTGTTGTCACTTTATTGCAGTAGCAATTGATAATGATCTTGGCACAGTGATGCCCTGGAGAGGATATTTCACCGGCCATAGTTGTTTTCCTCTCCTTGAGCTTGTGATTGATTATATTACGAAAGTCACGCAAGGGTTTTTCCACCTTTGTACCCTTTTGTGGGCCCGAAAGGACCGAGCGCACGAGTGCGTAGGTGTTGTGCTTACTCCCTGATTCGGGGTTCGTACAAGAACTTCTCTCGGATCGACATCGAAAGACTTTTGAGACCGATGCTGTCCATTTGCCGTTGTGGACTGGACGCACTAAGCGATCTTTTATAGCTTCCCATCTGGGGCCCTTGTAATGGTTAACGATTCCTGCTGACGTTCGGCTAACTGGACAGTTGCTTAAGCTTGATGAGCTCGCACTGCCCTAGGCTTCTTTGATTTAGCATCTACAAGCTTATAGTACAAAGAGTCCATGTTTGGGTTTTCACCATTCTCAGTGAGCCGCATGGGATCTGTGCCGCAAGAGATACAGTCAAAAATAGATGTTGTATTGCTGTTGGGGCTGCATGTGGCCGTCTGCCTGCGGATATGAGCTGGTGCGACATGTTCAGTCTTATGCGGCTTCCTTTTTGACCGCATAGAAGCTTCTTCAGCCCCAGAACGTCTGGCATTGTTGTATTTTCCTCTGTCAGAGTCTGGGTGCCGAACACTTTCTACATCAGACGGGGTTGCTGCATGGTCATGGACGTGGAGTATTGATGGAATTCCCCAGAGAGAAAGCCTTCGCCTAAAGACCATCATTAGCAACATAGCGAGAGGCGGGAAGCTTATGTTCCGCAGTTGGGCGAGGCACAACGGCCTTTGCTACCCACGTCCTGCGGGTCTTCTTGGGCTTGGCTAGCCTTGGAGAAGGACTAGCACTTCCTTCCGAGAGCATTTTCTCGAACGCTTGCTGGTTAAAGCGAACTACCAGTACCTTTTGCGTTGATCTGAGCTTGGCCGCATCGGACTGCGTCACCAACTTTTCATCATAGGAGAAGGTAGTCCCCAGCAGAGTCGCCACCTTGTTTGCCATTAAATTCGAAAGTCTTTAGAAAAGAACTTGATTTAATAAACAAACTAAAGAGAGTACAGAGAGAAGTCCTAGATAGACAGTCTAAGTAAAATTTTTGTGTTCTGGGGGGTAACGATGGAGGGTTAGAAGTGTAGCAACTCTCTTTACTCCGTGGATGATCCGATATGGAAGCTCTTCTCTCTTGCTCGAGTGTAGATTCGCAGATAGCCAGCTAGCCTTTTATTCGGGTGTGGTACCCTACTATTTATAGTCATCCTGGGCACGCATATGTTGGACCGCATGGATGCTGGAGGGTGCCACGTGTCCCTTCGTAACATAGTACAGCTGTAACAGAGAGGAGGTCGATCTACCACATGGGTGTTTGTTAGGATTTTTCGTTACTGAAGATCTGGGTGGTTCTCGTCCTTTGTGGGCGTGACTTGGTCATCTTGACACATAGTCCGCACTTGGTTGGAGAGAATCACTCTTTTTGTAACAACAAGATTTGGTCTTCATGGAGTCTGAAACCCCTGTGGCCAGAGATGTATGGGACACCTAGAGTCTGGGATGCTTAGGGTCAGAGACGCATGGGACCGCATGGAGTCTGGGGTGCATGGAACAAGAGACGCACAGGACCCCATAGAATCTGGAACGCTTGGGGCCAGAGAAGCACGGGATCGCGTGGAGTCTGGAACGCATGGGGCTAGAGACGCACGGGATCGCGTGGTGTCTGGGATGCGCAAAACCGTAGACGCACGGGACCGCATGGAGTCTGGGACTCCTAGGGCCAGAGACTCATGGGACCACATGGAGTCTGGGACGCATGGGGCCAGAGATGCATGAAGTCGCATTAGGCCGGTTGTGCTGTACACGCGGCAGGGTACATCCTTCGACATTGAAGTTCTATGCTGACGTGAGACTTTTTTTGTTTAGTGTGTTTACGTCTTTTGAGGAAGTCAGCAAATTCTTTTCGTCAGGATTCTGTGTTAGAGACGATCCTGCTAACGGGATGCCATGTTAGGTCCTTCTGCGGCCAAGCTGCTTTGGCTGATTGGGGATGCATGGATGTCGCCTTTGTTTGGGTCGCATGGTTGTTGTATGTATGAATGCGTGCTTTCAAGCTGGCATTTTTAAGGCTTGGCTCAACCATTTTGGGACGCTTAACCGCCTTCTTAAAGACTTCTTGGGAACTTAACCATTGGTTGCATGCAGACTTTTCAGAAGCCAAACCATCAGATTTGCCCTTTCTATGTTCACCATTACAATTATTGTCGTCACGCGAACCGTCACTTTTTTTTATAAATACCATTGTCGTGGTCTGTCGTGTTCCAGTTTGTGAAACATGTCGTCCAAGGGATATTCTAGTTGGGAACCCTGGCCACCCGCCTTGCTTCCTCGTCGTCTCCTCCCTGCTACGTCTCAGTGCTCAGGTATTGGAGGGTCCGGATTTGGAGGGTCTTGTGAGGGACAAGCTTTCGGTTCTCCGCCGGCTGTCATGGCATTTTTGCCTGGACGGAGGGCACGGGATGATGGTGAGTTGCCTACGGCTAAAAGCTTTCTGTTCTCGTTGGGGTTGACTTTAGAGGCTCTTGCTCGGCCTCCAGAGTCTACTCTGAACTTCGTCTTGCTACCCGTAACTCAGGAGGAGAGGGAGATATTTAAATAGAGGAAAGGAGTGCGCCGCCAGTTTCATCGTGCGGGCATACGTTCACTCCCGGACGTTGCGGATATGCTTCGTGATGCTTGCGGTTCTTTTGACTGATTGCATCTTCCTCTTTTTTTTTCATTTTATATGGACCTTAATGGCTACATGTTTTAACCCCCCTTTTTGCAAAATAAACTTTTTTTTTTATCAATCTTTCTTTTATGCGGCCCCCGTATTCCGAAGATGATCAGGCCTTGGTTGGCTATTCTGGTCGCATAGGTCCTATGCGGGTTGCTTTCATATTGGGGGTGCATGAGCTCTTATGCGGCTTATATAATTTTTATGCTTCTACAGGGTTGTAGTCGTTATTGACCCATTATGTGCGTGACCTGGTCAGTTGGACACGTGGTATGTACTAATTGCGTGAGGATCTCTTCGATGTAGCGGAAAAGATCTTGCAAGTTTGAAGGCCGCATAACTTCTTGGCCGCATATGTGCTCTCGTCCTCCCTTGGTCTGATGGACACTTTGGCTTCATGAGGACGAGGACGCATAGAGTCGAGGCCATATGTGTGCTCTCGTCTGCCCTTGGTCTGATGGACACTTTGGCTTCATGAGGATAAGGACGTATAGAGTCGCGGCTGCATGTGTGCTCTCATTTGGCCTTGGTCGGATGGACACTCTGGCCGCATAATGACGATGCCATATGTGTATATAGCCTTATACAAGCTCTCGTCTGGCCTTGATCGGATGGACACTCTGGTCGTAAGATGACGAGACCCATGGGCATATAGCCGTATATGAATGATCACGTGGCGTGGCACGTTTGTCGAGGCCATCAATGAGTTGATGTGTCCTTTTATCTTTTCCTGAGTCGTTGTCTTCACGAGTCTCGAAGCATCTCAGTATGGCGAGTGATATGTCAGAGTCTAACAGTCATCCAATGCTGTGACAATCACTCCCCATTCCCAAAATATGTATTTTGGGATATATTTATTTCTTGCTTGTATTTATTCCTGCTTAGAGTATTTCTTGCTCACGCTGGAGTGAATTCAAATTGAACTATCAAGTGACCAAGTGGGTTCGTATCTAGCGTGGCCGTACTACGGTACATCATATAAGGGAAATACCATGTGACAATGCTATGAGATTTCAGTTAACATTAGGGTTAGCTAGGCAACTAAACTTGTAGAGCAATGGGAGGGAATAAAATCTCTAGATCGTGCCTAACTAGCCACCTCCAGTTATCTGAATTGGGGTGTGCAGGCAAGTCCTCATGGATATTGTTTAAATCTTCATTAGTGGATGGCAATATTCGACTATTATATGATACTATGTGTTCTATGCGATCTTAGCACGGTGGCCTTACAAGGGACTAGTGCATACTATTATATGCTATGTGACGATTTGTGGCTCGGCTAACCCTGCTAGTACCTAGTTCGATATGAGGATTCCTATATGCATAATATCTCTGGGATAACCCAGGCTCCATCTAGTAAGCCGTACAAGTGATTGGCCGATTATGTAACTGAGCGTGTTTGTGTATTGTATCTGCTGTCAAATAGTCTAGGGACATGGACTATCATAGTGCGATGGTTTAACCCTTGTCCTTATTTGGTTGTAGGGTTATTGTGCCACGATAGGCTATGAACCGAAACTACGAGATATGACTATATATATATGTATTTATTTTATAATCTGATTTATTTCTGCATTCGTGCTTCCTTTTTGGTACTTGCTATTTGGGGTTTAACCCCACTGATTTTGCATGGCCAGGTTTAGAGCCAGTACCCGAAGATCATGCATACTTCCTCCTGAACAATAATGCGCACCAGACGGATGGCCACTGAGGGAAACGAGTGGGTTCCTTCTCCCCTGCTCGTTATTTCACATCTTACTCATTTTGGGCATTTAGCCACCGGCATTTGTTAGCCGTGAATCTGGATATTTAGTTCCCTATATGATTGTAATTAATCAGACTGCAGCTGATCATGGTCATGTACTCTAATACTCTGTCAGCCTTCTCATTTTGTACAGCTGGTTTCTTAAATATTATGCCAGGGCGTTTGGGATGCCTTACTTTCTTGTCATTTATGTTCTATGTTTATTGTTATTATTTGACTGATTGAGATAATAGATGTTCTGTGTGACCCTAAGTAACTTGCTTGTATTATGCACCCCCTTGTCTAGTTACAGCCGTATGACATTCTATACCTTGTACGGGGGAGCTGGCCATGTCCGTCTCCGTATTCCGGTATTGGTGCGTGATAAGGTTTTAGTGGTGGCCCATGCAGGTCTGTATTTTCAGACTTGTGGGGTGTTATGGTCATAGGAGTCTCAATCAAAATTTGTCCCCCTTGATATCTTGCTTCATCTTCCTCAATACCACCACTTGAACTGTTATACTGCTTGTCTACTTGATCCTTTCCGTCCTGTTCTTGATAGTTCTTGTCCTTTTCTATAGGACTTCTTTAGTTGCTGGAGCAGAAGGCATGGACATGGTTCCCCTGGACAACAACGGGAGGTAGCACCTGTTAAGAGTCAAATTCAAATAGAGCCAGAAATTGAACAAGCTGGCACGGTGGAACAAGAAATGGGACATATCGAGCAACCAGCCCCTGAAATACCCGTACCCCCAGCAGTACCAATGGTACTTGACATTCCGACATTGCTGGAGATCCTCCAAGGAATGATGGATACGCAGCAACACCAGATGGCTGTACAACGGCATCAGCAGTTTCAACAGCAAGAACAAAATATCTTGTTGAGTCAGGGTTTGCAGACGGCCCTGAAAAGAGTAAGAAGGACTGATTCGGGGGTATCAGTTAGATTTTGCCGACTTAACCCAATGTACTTCGATGGCATAGAGGACGCCATCATATCAGATACCTGGTTACAGGATATTGAGGTCATTATGGCAGTAACAAGGGTTTTGACTGATGAACAAGTTGATCAAGTCTGATTGCAGCTTCAAGACCTTGCCCGTGACTGGAGGGTGTCAGTAGAAGTTGGCTTGAGGCATCCCATCTTTTGGGATAGTTTCAGGGTTCAATTCAGGTTAGATAAAGCAATGAGGTTCCAGCAAGGACTTCTTCTGGGGATTTTACAACTGGTAGAGGGACACGACTACCAGACTTATGAGGAGGTACTGATAGCAGCTCGGAGGCACGAGCTTACCAAGCAAAGGTTATCGGCAAGGACAAGTGGCCAGAAGAGGTCTCATGCTCAGAGTGGAGGAGGAGGTGGAGGAGTACCTCAGATTTTAGAACCATCACCTGGCATTCACATCCATGATTTAGAGCCGAGGAGGGCGACAGTTTCTACGGTGAAAGTACTGGCTCAGCAGCAGCCGAAATAACAACAACAGCAACAGCGTCAGGGAGCACCGGTGGGTTACACTTACTGTGGCAAGGGAGGCCATACTAGAGATGTATGTAGGACAACCAATGGGTTGTGTATTAGGTGTGGCAGTCCAGATCACCGGATTGCCAATTTCCCGATGATGCAGAGGCCAGGAGGGCCAGTCCAATAGTTACCAGCACTGCCAGCACCTGGGGCAGTCCAGCAAAGAGGGCCAGCAATAGCAGTAAGGCCATTAGCTCAGTGTCCATTACTGACACAAGCTGAGATGTACCAGCAGCTGCAGAACCAGCAGTCGGTCCAGCAAAGGCCATAACAACGTCACCAATGGAGACAACAGCGAGGAGCAAAATAGGGCCAAGGGCAGGCATTCATCTTGTCTTTGGATGAGACTTTAACATCGGGTGACATGGTGGTAGGTAATATTTTTGTCGTATCCTTTCCTGATGTAGCATTGTTTGATTCAGGTGCGTCTTATTCATTTATATCTCCATGATTCACGATATGTATTGGATTAGAGTTTGAGGCATTGCCCGAGAGGTTGAATATACTCACTGGTAATGGGCTCGTAGGAGTTAGTAAAATATGTATAGTGTGTCCGGTCGTAGTGTGTAGCGTCCCGTTCTCCCGGTGCGGAGAGCGCGGCTAAGAAACACAAGACGGTATCGTTCGATCGGGATAGATTGAAACAAGAACTCGTCCTCGTTATGGATTTGTTTCTTCGGAATCGATTCCCACATTCAGTGGACCGTGCCCCAAGGATCGGCTTAGCGGCAGAGTCAGGAGGGACCTCTCCACTGCTATCTTTTATTGCCTCAGTTTTCGATGTCGCTTGTTGCTTTCGTGCTTTGAGTTGGTTTTGGGATTTGCTTGTTTTCCTTGAACGGTTTCGATGGTTTTCATTGTTTTCGTTCATTGACTTGCACTTCTATTCCAAGATTGGAAAGAGAGGAAGAAGTATTAATCGAGCTGTTCGTGTGCAGGTGAACGAGCAGTAGGCGGCTTGCGAGCGGAGTCGTGAAGCGCCTCTTTCTTTCTCCCTTCCTAAATCTAAGTGAGTGGCTACCAACCCGATTAGCTAGCCCTGCTTCCAAGATTCACACCAAAAATCTTGCATTCTTGTTGCCCCGATCAAACGATACCAAGTAATAATAAAAGATACCAAGATAAAAGAGAATAGACTTGGTAATACTGCTTGTCAATCAAACTTGTGAACGAATACTTGTATGCATGCTTGTTCGTTTGGAATGTTCATTATGTTTCAAGTTTAGTTAGAATGCATATCTCTATAAAATATTATTATGCATATGGAACACACTTTCTTTGCCATAGATGGATCATATAGACTATGCAAAGACTGTTATGTATGGAACTTGTATCGTGCTGGAAATTATCTTGAAACGTGCATGGATTGATGGAAAACTTAACGAACGCTTCGATCACGGACAACTTGTGCACAAGGTTTTGGAGGTTTCGCGGACGGTCGCCAGGGCGCTGGGACCGATCCGATCCGGACGAAACATATGGATTAGTCAATTGGAATTGAGGAAGTAAACGGCATGTGGCGGGGCTCGCAACCTGCGTCGCATATCGTTTTCTATCCCGTGACTATAACTCGTCCCTCGTGGCACCACGCCAGTGATCTCTATGTATATTTAAACCTGTTGCATACTAACTTGTGTCTTCGCGGCAGGGAAGGCAAGGTAAGTATTGTGCAGGTAATTCAGACGGTCAGGTAAAATCCACCGAACGGTGGCACGTTCATTTCAGTAAATTCTATATGCTGCTTACTTGTAAATGAACTAAGGCAAGATAGAAACCCACAAATATGCATGCTTCATTAAACAACGTGTTGATTGGTATAGTCAGGCTAGCTCGCCTTCACCAGCATGTTTCGATATGCTGACCCTCGTTGAAACAGGTTCTCCGCACCAAGGCGAACCGAGCGAGGAGCCGAAGTCGTCTTCCCGATCTAGTCCAGCTGTTGTCGCATCTTCACCGCGCCCCCAAAGCATTTTGGAGTCAGGAGCCTGCAACTCTTCATACACAAATGCAGCTCCGTGGCAAAGCGATCCTCCAGCCTGGAGGTCTTTATCATTTTGAGTTTATAAAGGGATGTAATGTACAGGACTGCTATCTCATTTTGAGTCATCTCTTTTGTAAGCCGTTCGGCATATTAGCTAACTCGTTCAAGAGTTTGTAATAGATGTTCATTATCAATAAAGAGAACTTTTTCATATTATAAATCTGTGTTTCAATTTATCTGCGTACTCTGAATATGTGCTTGCTATGCAAATCATTAAAGCCTTGTGCGGGCGCAACTCCAGGCCCGCACGGCGATCACGACTCGGGGGACGCCTCGGGGCGTGACATAGTGGTATCAGAGCACAGATTCAAGTTCCTTAGACTTCGTGCTGGAAAAGTTCCTTTAACGATCAAAATTCCTGTGCGAACTCTTGAACTCGTTAGGCCAAAATGAGATACGTTCATGCAATAAGTCCATAATACATTATGATCCTAATGTAATTTACCTTCTTTTGAAGGAATGGATCCAGCGCAATCTGTAGCGCAACCACTGAACGAAACACAAGAAAGCAGTTCGGATACTTCGGGAAGCTCTCGGAGCCAACGAGGCATGTCTCAAGTCGACCCGCTTGAGCGGATAATGTAAATGTTAGAATCGCAACGACAACGAGACGATGCTCGCCAAGCCAAGCTCGAGAGTAATCTAGAGACCCGATTCTCAGTCCAACAAAAGCAGGTAGATGCCCTGCAACAGATCGTTCAGACTTTGGCTGCCAACCATTCCGCCGCAACAGCAACGACTCCGGTGGAACAGCCCGTGCTTGAAGTGGAGACGCCTCAAATTCCAAGGCCGAGGGACGTGACTGCCTTCAACTTGGGCCATTTCAAGAAAGTCTGCAACACCCCATTCAACGGGACTGAGGACCCAGTGGTAGCTCTAGATTGGCTAGCCGAGATTGAAGATCACTTCACTCTGCTAGAGGTCCCCGAAGATAAGCGCGTCACCTGCGCGCAACTCCAGCTCCGCCTCAACGCACACGATTGGTGGGACGTGCATCGATGATCTCTCCAATTTTATCACGGAGAGGAGGCGATCTCGTGGACGACCTTTCGTGCCGCGTTCGAAGAGGAGTTTATACCGCCTCCAGTACAAAGTAAAATGGAAAAAGACTTCGTGCAACTGAGGCAGGGCAGCTTGACAGTGAAGCAATACTCCGCCGAGTTCAACCGACTCTCCAAATTCGCTAGGGCCTATTTACCTGATGCAGCGAGTCGAGCTAGAAGGTTTGAAGGTGGACTACGCCCTGCCATCTATTCGCACGTGGTCAATAATCAGTATGGAACAATGCGTGAAGTCATGAATCACGCCTTATCGCTCGAGCCACAGTATCCTCACGTTTCTACCGGCGCTGTGCATACATCCAGTCACAAACGCCATAGCAACGACGGAGGGAACAATGCTGCAAAGCGTCGAAACGACGGTGGTCAGCATAAAGGGAACCAGGAGAATGGACTATGCTTCTATTGTAAAAAGCCGGGGCACACCGCAAATAACTGCCATGTTAGAAAGGGTCTGTGCTTCAACTGTGGCGGTCCAGGCCACATATTTCGAGATTGTCCCCACCCCTCTAAAGTCCTGCCTCAATGCAATGTTCCTTAGAGGTAGGCTCTATTCCTAAGTTTCGGGACAAAACTTCCAATTGGTTGGGTAGGATGTAGCGCCCCGTTCTCCCGGTGCGGAGAGCGCGGCTAAGAAACACAAGACGGTATCGTTCGATCGGGATAGATTGAAACAAGAACTCGTCCTCGTTATGGATTTGTTTTTTCGGAATCGATTCCCACATTCAGTGGACCGTGCCCCAAGGATCGGCTTAGCGGCAGAGTCAGGAGGGACCTCTCCGCTGTTATCTTTTATTGCCTCGGTTTTCGATGTCGCTTGTTGCTTTCGTGCTTTGAGTTGGTTTTGGGATTTGCTTGTTTTCCTTGAACGGTTTCGATGGTTTTCATTGTTTTCGTTCATTGACTTGCACTTCTATTCCGAGATTGGAAAGAGAGGAAGAAGTATTAATCGAGCTGTTCGTGTGCAGGTGAACGAGCAGTAGGCGGCTTGCGAGCGGAGTCGTGAAGCGCCTCTTTCTTTCTCCCTTCCTAAATCTAAGTGAGTGGCTACCAACCCGATTAGCTAGCCCTGCTTCCAAGATTCACACCAAAACTCTTGCATTCTTGTTGCCCCGATCAAACGATACCAAGTAATAATAAAAGATACCAAGATAAAAGAGAATAGACTTGGTAATACTGCTTGTCAATCAAACTTGTGAACGAATACTTGTATGCATGCTTGTTCGTTTGGAATGTTCATTATGTTTCAAGTTTAGTTAGAATGCATATCTCTATAAAATATTGTTATGCATATGGAACACACTTTCTTTGCCATAGATGGATCATATAGACTATGCAAAGACTGTTGTGTATGGAACTTGTATCGTGCTGGAAATTATCTTGAAACGTGCATGGATTGATGGAAAACTTAACGAACGCTTCGATCACGGACAACTTGTGCACAAGTTTTTGGAGGTTTCGCGGACGGTCGCCAGGGCGCTGGGACCGATCCGATCCGGACGAAACATATGGATTAGTCAATTGGAATTGAGGAAGTAAACGGCATGTGGCGGGGCTCGCAACCTGCGTCGCATATCGTTTTCTATCCCGTGACTATAACTCGTCCCTCGTGGCACCACGCCAGTGATCTCTATGTATATTTAAACATGTTGCATACTAACTTGTGTCTTCGTGGCAGGGAAGACAAGGTAATTATTGTGCAGGTAATTCAGACGGTCAGGTAAAATCCACCGAACGGTGGCACGTTCATTTCAGTAAATTCTATATGCTGCTTACTTGTAAATGAACTAAGGCAAGATAGAAACCCACAAATATGCATGCTTCATTAAACAACGTGTTGATTGGTATAGTCAGGCTAGCTCGCCTTCACCAGCATGTTTCGATATGCTGACCCTCGTTGAAACAGGTTCTCCGCACCAAGGCGAACCGAGCGAGGAGCCGAAGTCGTCTTCCCGATCCAGTCCAGCTGTTGGCGCATCTTCACCGCGCCCCCAAAGCATTTTGGAGTCAGGAGCCTGCAACTCTTCATACACAAATGCAGCTCCGTGGCAAAGCGATCCTCCAGCCTGGAGGTCTTTATCATTTTGAGTTTATAAAGGGATGTAATGTACAGGACTGCTATCTCATTTTGAGTCATCTCTTTTGTAAGCCGTTCGGCATATTAGCTAACTCGTTCAAGAGTTTGTAATAGATGTTCATTATCAATAAAGAGAACTTTTCCATATTATAAATCTGTGTTTCAATTTATCTGCGTACTCTGAATATGTGCTTGCTATGCAAATCATTAAAGCCTTGTGCGGGTGCAACTCCAGGCCCGCACGGCGGTCACGACTCGGGGGACGCCTCGGGGCGTGACATAGTGTGTGGACGTTCACTACCAGCACGATTGATCGAGTTTCCTGTAGGTAACTTTGACGTTATCTTAGGCATGGACTTGCTGAGAGACAGTCATGCTACGATAGATTGCCATAAGGGTAAGGTATTATTTAGTATCCTGGGCACGGAAGGTTTCACCTTCGACAGATCTGTGGATAACCAACATGAAGAGAGGATCGCAGCGACAGTGTTAGTAGAAGAACAACTCCTTGAGATAGTTAAGGAATTCTTAGACGTCTTCCCGGAAGAACCACCAGGGTTACCCCCAGTAAGAGATGTTGAGTTTTGTATATAATTAATCACTGGGATAAGGACATTATCTTGTAAAGTTTACCAAATGGCAATATCAGAGCTAGACATACTGTACCAATATATAGAGGAACTGAAGTCAAAAAAGTTTATTTGAGCTAGTATATCACCTTGGGGAGCGCCAGTAGTTCTAGTGAAGAAGAAGGATGGTTCATCACGGTTATGTATCGACTACAGACAGTTGAACGCTGTAACAGTGAAGAACAAGTATTCATTACCAAGGATCGATGATTTGTTTGATCAGCTGAGTAAAGCCAAGGTTTTCTCCAAGATCGATCTTCGATCAGGGTATCATCAAGTAAGAGTTAGGGAGCAAGACATACCCAAGACAACATTTAGGTCACGATATGGGCATTACAAATTTTTAGTTATTCCATTCGGACTGACTAATGCTCCCGCAATATTTATGGATTTGATGAACCGCATTTTCATGCTATACCTAGATTAGTTCATGGTGGTTTTCATAGACGACATTCTTGTTTATTCTAGTAGCAAAGAGGAGCATGAAGGGCATCTTCGGAAGGTCTTACAGATTCTAAGAGAACACCAGTTATACACAAAGCTCAGCAAGTATGAGTTTTGGTTGGATCACGTGTCATTCTTAGGTTACATCATCTCTGGAGCAGGAGTCGCAGTAGATCCGAAGAAGGTTGAGGCTGTAAAGAGTTGGCCAGTTCCTAAGACAGTAGCTGAAGTGCGTAGTTTCCAGGGATTGACATGATACTATAGAATGTTCGTAGCAGACTTTGCAAGAATTTCAGTACCGTTGACTCGATTAACGTACAAGGAGGCTAAGTTCGACTGGTCAGCAAAGTGCCAGACATCATTTAAAGAATTGAAGAGGATATTGATTTCAGCTCCGATTCTCACCCTTCCAGTAGGTTCTGGATGGTTCACAATGTATTGCGGTGCGTCAGGCAAATGACTTGGGTGTATATTGATGCAACACAGAAGAGTGATAGCATATGCATCGTGGCAGCTTCGAGATCACAAGAAAAATTTTCTGACTCACGATTTGGAGTTGGCGGCGGTAGTATTTGCACTTAAGCTATGGAGGCATTACTTGTATGATGATCAGATGGAAATATTTACAGATCACAAGAGCTTAAAATATGTATTCACCTAGAAGGACTTGAACATGAGGCGGATGAGGTGGCTAGAATTGATAAAGGACTATGATGTGGAAGTTCAGTACCATCCAGGCAAGGCAAATATGGTAGCGGATGCTCTTAGCAGGAGAGGTAGTATATTTATGTTGACATCGCAACAATATATCTTAGAAGATCTTTGAGAATTAGGGATTGGGATAGTACTTCCACAAGATGTATGAGTATTGACTAGTTTATAAGTATAATATACCATTATAGAGAGGATTAAGGCAGCTCAGGCAAATGATCCAAAAGTTCAGAAGCTTCGGACAGAGTGTGAATCGGGTCTCAGAAAAGAGTTAACTATTCATAAAGATGGAACTTTTAGGTTCAGAAACCGTCTCTGTGTACCAAGTGGAGATATCCGACAAGAAGTAATGACAGAGGCGCACAGTTTCCAGTATTCGATTCATCCAGGAGGTACCAAGATGTATCAAGACATCAAACAAAATTTTTGGTGGAATGGGATGAAGAGGAAGATATCATGATTCATTTCTCGGTGTTTGGTATGTCAGCAAGTGAAGGCCGACAAGCAGAGACTAGCAGGATTATTGCAGCAGCTTCCTATTCCAGAGTGAAAATGGAAACATATCACGATGGACTTTGTGACAGGTTTACCTAGATCCCCGACTGGTCGGGATGCAGTTTGGGTAATAGTAGATCGTCTCACAAAAGTAGCTCATTTTTTTTCTTCCGAGTGGGGCAATCCACAGAGAAGTTAGCGAAGATGTACATGCGACAGATAGTAAGACAACACGGCATCCCAGTGAGTATCATATCAGATCAAGACACTCGGTTTACTTTAAATATTTGGAAGAGTTTGCACCAGAGTTTGGGTACTAAGTTGAGATTTAGTACCGCTTACCACCCTCAGACAGACAAAAAATCAGAGAGAGCCACCCATATGTCACGACCCGATTCCGTAGAATCGTTGGGACGTCCCCCGAATCGTGATGCCGTGCGGGCCTGGGGTTGCGCCCGCACAAGGCTAAAGTATTTTATATAGCAAGCACATATTCAGAGTACGCAGATAAATTGAAACACAGATTTAAAACATGGAAAAGTTCTCTTTATTGATAATGAACATCTATTACAAACTCCTGAACGAGTCAGCTAATATGCCGAACAGCTTACAAAAGTGTTGACTCAAAATGAGATAGCAGTCCTGTACATTACATCCCTTTATAAACTCAAAATGATAAAGAACTCCAGGCTGGAGGACGGCTTTGCCACGGAGATGCATTTGTGTATGAAGAGTTGCAAGCTCCTGTCTTCAAAATACTTCAAGGGGCACGGTGAAGATGCGCCAACAGCTGGACTGGATCAGAAAGACGACTTTGGCTCCTCGCTCGGTTCGTCTTGGTGCGGAGAACCTGTTTCAACGAGGGTCAGCATGTCGAAACATACTGGTGAAGGCGAGCTAGCCGAACTATACCAATCAACACGTTGTTTTAATGAAGCATGCATATTTTGTGGGTTTCTATCTTGCCTTAGTTCATTTACAAGTAAGCAGCATATTGAATTTACTGAAATGAACCTGCCACCGTTCGGTGGATTTTACCTGCCCGTCTGAATTACCTGCACAATACTTACCATGCCTTCCCTGCCACGAAGACACAAGTTAGTATGCAACAGGTTTAAATATACACGATGATCACTGGCATGATTGCCATAACGGACGTAGCCGAGGACAAGGATAGATTGCTACGAGAGTACACGATTGCGCTGTAAGCTATCCAGTCCCGAACACGACGACTACACACGAGTTTCGCCCGGATCGGATCGGTGTCAGTGCCCCAGCGACCGTCCGCAGAACCAATACCTTGTGCACAAGTTGTCCATGATCGAACACGATTAACAAGTTAACAAGTCATGCATTTGAGGCAACACGAGTGCAAGAACACGAGTACACGACAATCAGTATTGCATGATTTATTTTGCATAGCCTCCCTGAACAATTATGCATATACAAGATGTGTTCTATACTTAGCACAGTTTATCAAACATTTGCACTAACAAGCATACTATAAGGTAACAGTTCACATGTTTGATTGACAAGCATAATAACCAAGTCTATTCTCTTTTATCTTGGTTTCTTTTATTATTACTTGGTATCGTTAGATCGGGGCAAAGAAGAATGCAGATTTATTAGATGTGAAGACTGGAAGCAGGGCTAGCTAATCGGGTTGGTAGCCACTCACTTAGCTTTTGGAAGGGAGAAGGAAAGAGGCGCTTCACGACTCCGCTCGCAAGCCGCCTACTGCTCGTTCACCTGCACACGAACAGCTTGATCAATACTTCTTCCTCTCTTTCCAATCTCGGAATAGAAGTGCAAGTCAATGAACGAAAATAATGAAACCCATCAAAACCGTTCAAGGAAAACAAGCAAATCCCAAAACCAACTCAAAGCACGAAAGCAACAAGCGACATCGAAAACCGAGGCAAATAAAAGATAACAGCGGAGAGGTCTCTCCTGATTCTGCCGCTAAGCCGATCCTTGGGGCGCGGTCCACTGAATATGGGAATCGATTCCGAAGAAACAAATCCATAACGAGGACGAGTTCTTAATTCAATCTATCCCGATCGAACGATACCGTCTAGTGTTTCTTAGCCGCGATCCCCGCACCGGGGGAACGGGGCGCCACACCATACATTGGAGGATATGTTATGAGCTTGTACTTTAGACTTTGGTGGGTCTTGGGAAGATCACCTACATTTTGTCGAGTTCTCGTACAACAACAGTTATCATGCCAGCATCCAGATGGCACCCTTCGAAGTATTGTATAGGAGAAAGTGTAGGTCACCATTGGCATGGGATGACAATGACGAGCGGAAGATGTTAGGCCCTGAAATGATAACACAGACAGTAGAAGTTGTCAAGCAAATCAGAGAGAGACTTCTGGTTGCGCAAGATAGGCATCGACATTGGGCAGATCAATATCGTAGGCCATTAGAATTTTGTGTCGGTGACCACGTGTTCTTGCGGATTTCTCCAACCGTGGAGTAATTAGATTCGGGATTCACGAGAAGCTTAGTCCGCGATACGTCGGTCCGTTCGATATTCTCGAGCGGGTAGATGATGTTGCTTATCGTCTTGCCCTTCCGGCTTCGCTACGTGAGGTGCACGATATATTTCATGTATCTCAGTTACGTAGGTATGTCCCAGATCCGAGTCATATCTTCGACCATTCCAAGCTAGTCATTGGTACCGACTTGTCTTACAAGGAGCATCCCGTATCCATTTTGGACCGAAGGAAGAAGGTGCTCAAGAATCAGACTATTCATCTTGTCCGAGTTGCTTGGGGTAATTACCATTTGGGAGAGTCGACGTGGGAGCACGAGGATGATATCCGGTCTCAGTATCCGTACCTATTCGACTCGGAAAGTATATTTATTCTTATGCCTTCGTATCTCAAATATTGTCATTCGTTTATCAATTGGATGTGACATTATTTCTTCATATGCTTGAATTTGATTGCATGATATTGTATTTGGCGTAGCGCTTGTTTTGATTTCTCTAGTTAGCCTTGGGTTTGAATTCCGAGGACGAAATTTTTATTAGGTGGGTAGAGATCTCACTCCCCGTTCCTGCTTAGAGTATTTTTTGCTTACATGATCATTAGGTTGCATGCATGGAGACTAGACACATTCTTTGGTTTAACATGCTTCATGGTTCATTTGTGGGTTGGTTTATTCATGAATTTGAACCCATGGTCTAAACCTCAAACCCTAGCTATATAGCTAACTTGTTTCTCTCTCTTCCCTCATTCTTCATTTCTCCTATTTCTTTCATTTTTAGGCAAGTACAACTTGCACTATATGGAGAAACCTTTTGATTTTCGTTTATTGTTCTTTTCTTTCATTATATTAGTCCATTATGTGCTTATGATGATTCTGACCGCTTTTAATACTTGGAGTTCTCAGTTTGATGGATAGATTTTCTTAGATCTACTTTTCTAACTTAGGGTTTATGGGTTCCTTGAGTTTTGGGTGGTTTTGATCTTATAAAACATAGTATTTTCGAAAAAATATTTTTTGGGAAGGATGAAGTACTTCATTTCAAACGTTTTGGCTTTTGGTTCACTCAATTCGGAGTTAATAGATTTATGAAGAAAATAAATTTTAGATTTTGGAGCTTTTTCGTCATGGCCTAACCTGCTGTTGGAGAAGACGAAGTCTTCATGCGGCCAGCGAGCTATGCGACTGAAAGTGCTATTCGGCCCGAGAGGGTTATGCGGCCAGAGCTCTTGCCGCATATTGACCAGCATGAGTCCATCTTGTTGGACGCATGACTGCCATCGCACAAGTGTCCTTGAACACTTGTGTGCACTCGTTGAACGAATAAGAATTTCACTTAAGTCCAAAATACTCCATGCGGCATGTAACCCCATGCTACACCGACACTTATGTGGCGAGCAGAGTATGCGACGACCATCCTTGGAAGCATGACTCTGAAACCGTGGCACATCTTTTCATAGTTTTGTCTTTTCTTCCTGACACACTTTATGTCACATCACACTTTATGTCACATCACTGACATTTTATTTATTTTTCGTCGCTTTATCACTTATCCCGAGGAGAAGATGTTAGGCATGACTTCATACGGTCTGACTTCTCATGCGGCCTTGATCCTTCTGCGCGTATGCAACCCCTTGCACACGTTTTATTGGATTAGTTTTGGTTGAATGTTCCTTTGGACTTTATGAGTTGTACGCGTGACTTTGATGACCACAAAAGTATTAGACCCATCTATGCGTCATGACCCGACCACTTGTATCCGTGCTGATGCACTTACTACGTGCCATGTGTTCCTACGTGCTAAGTGTTTCTACACGATTATATTACATGTTTACACTGCGATGTACCTATGCGCTACGTGATATGTGATATGACTCAATCTCCAGCATGGACATAAGGGTTAGTCAATGACTAAGCGTGGCTAGGATCTGTTGATTGTTGCAACACGCTGGAGTGAATCCAAATTTAACTATCAAGTGACCAAGTGGGTTCGTATCTAGCGTGGCCATACTATCGTACGTCATATAAGGGGAATACCATATGACCACGCCATGAGATTCCAGTTAACATTAGGGTTAAATAGGCAACTAAACTTGTAGAGCATTGGAAGAGAATGGAATCTCTTGATCCTGCCTAACTAGCCACCTCCAGTCATCTGAATTGGGGTGTGCAGGCTAGTCCCCATGGATATTGTTTAAATCCTCATTAGTGGATGACAATATCCGACTATTATATGATAATGTGTTCTATGCGATCTTAGCACGGTGGCCTTATAAGGGACCGTTGCACACTACTATATACTATGTGATAATTTATGGCTCGGCTAACCCTGCTAGTACCTAGTTCGATCTAAGGATTCCTATATGCATAATATCTCTGGGATAATCCTGGCTCCATCTAGTAAGCCGTACAAGTGATAGGCCGATTATGTAACTGAGCGTGTTTGTGTATTGTATCTGCTGTCAAATAGTCTAGGGGCATGGACTATCATGGTGCGATGGTTTAAACCTTGTCCTTGTTTGGTTGTAGGGTTAGATTATTGTGCCACGATAGACTATGAACCGAAACTACGAGACATGACTATATATGTATATATGTATTAATTTCATAACCTGGTTTTATTTTTGTATTCGTGCTTCTTTTGTGGAACTTGCTATTTGGGGTCTAACGCACTGGTTTTGCATGAACATGTTTAGAGCCAGCACCCGATGATCAAGCATACTTTCCTCTGAATAATGGCATGCACCAGACGGATGGCCACTGAGGAAAACGAGTGGGTTTCTTCTTTCCTGTTCGTTATTTCACATCTTGCTCATTTTGGGCATTTAGCCACCGACACTTGTTAGCCGTGATTCTGGATATTTAGTTCCCTATATGATTATAATTAATCATACTGCATCTTCATGGTCATGTACTCTTAATACTCTGCCAACCTTCTCATTTTGCACAGCTGGTTTCTTGAATGCTGTGGCAGGACGTTTGGGACGCCTTACTTCCTTGTCATTTATGTTCTATGTTTACTGTTTTTATTTGACTGATTGAGACAATAAATGTTCTGTGTGACCCTAAGTGACTTGCTTGTAGTATGCACCCCTTTGTCTAGTTACATCAGTGACCGCAGTACGACGTTCTATACCTTGTACGGAAGAGCTGGCCATGTCCGTCTCCATATTCTGGTACTGGGATGTGACAAGCGGGCCGTCAAAGCATATGTAAGTTGTCTTTATAAAATTTTATAAATTTAATTAGATTATTTTTATAATTTAATTAGATTCCAGGTTTCTAGGTCAAAACGGTCAAACTAGGTCAACTCTAGGTCAAATAGTCAAACTATGACATTTTCTAGTTTCTAGGTTGATTTTTTATCCATTCTGATGATTTATGAAGTTATATTAGGTTATATTAAGATTTTAAAAGCATATAAAAGAGAAAAACTTATCTATCACATGTAAATTAATCGACAAGGGTATTTCATCCTATTTTAAAAATACTAAGAAATAACACTGTAAATACTTAAAATTATGCAACTTGGTTAATATCCTATTTTAAGAAATAATACTATAAATACTGTAAATACTTAAAATTATAATTTTATTCAATTTACTTTAAACCTCATAGGAATGGTCCGATAATTATTCCGATAGTTTGAACCTTGGTTAATATCATATTTTAAGATATCATGGAAATCAAATATAACTGAAATTATATACATATACTATGATATCTAGTATCTAATATGATACTCTAACCAAAATCAAATATAGTACATATAACTCTAAAATCTTTATGTCTAAACCTATTTATATAAATAAATATAGGTGATGTATGTGACGTTAGAGGGGGGCGCTGAGAGCAGTGCGCTGACTGAGAGAAACGATCGGTGGGTACAACCTGTCGGGAGAGAGAAATGCGGTAGCGTGTACGGTACCGGATCGTTGGCATCCCAGCCGTCGGTTCTTTCCAGAGCTCCTCTGACGGCTACTCTAGCTCCATAAGTGCCAGGCTCCGACGTTCCTTCTGGTGCGATGTCTCTGAGCAGCTCACGACGACAGTGCATAAGCTACATGGGCTGGTCCAACAGTTGATAGCCACTCGTGATGCTGCAGCACCTGCTCCTCTGACGGCTACTACGACGGCTCCTCCGACGGCTAATACGTTGGGACGACTACTACGTTGGGTTCTCCGACGGCTCCAGCTCCTTCGACGACATATCAATGGATCATCCACCTCCTTCGACGGCTCCTGCCACTGATCCGTCTGCCGTTTCTCCTGATGATCTACATGATATCATCGCTATGGTTGTGGCGCAGTACATGGCTAGTCGACAGCCGCCGCCACCGTCGCCTCCGCCTCCACCGTCGACTTGATTTTGTTGAATTTTTTTGAGTTGGTTGTATTTTTTTGACTTGATTGTATTTATTTGACTTTGTGGGATTGTATAACAGTTATTTGTATATGTTTGGATTACTCTACTTTAATATTTTATTGTATATATAACATTTGTACATGGTTGTGTGGGTTTCATTAGTTTGTAAGGAATTTACTTGTGTGAAATTTATTTGTGTGGAAATTGGTGAATGTATAACAGGTATATGCTCAGCAGAAATTGATTTCTGGAAAAAATATTACCTTTAGCGACGGACTGGCGACGTAATAGCGACAGAAAATCTCAAATTTTTTAGGTCAGTGACGAATTGCCGACGAAAAATCTCAGGCCAGTGACTACATAGCGATGGACTATCCGTCGCTAAAACTTCTGATACACACAAATGTACCAAACAATATGTATCAGAGTCCGTCGCTAATATCCGTTGCTAATCCGTCACTGAGAGTGACGACTTAGCGATGGATTAGCGATGAACTCTGTGAGTCCTGAATGTGCAAAATCTTCTGAAAAATTTGGCAAATTTTGGGCTCACATAGTTAGTCGCTATTTTGCCGGTAAGTAGTCATAAATTTTAGCGACGAAAATTATACGTCACTGATTTGTCGCTGTAATTATGTCGCTCAATCCGTCGCTAATCCGTCACTTTATCAAAGGATTAGCGACGGAATTTTTGTTGCGACATTAATTTTTCTGACGGAACATTTCCGTCACTAATCAGTTGCTAAATGCAAATAGCGACAAAAATATGCATTTTAGCGACGGTTAATTCCATCGCTAAAACATTGTATTTTTGATATTTGTAGTGTATATATGATCCGGATCTGGAGCCCCGCTCTCCCATCAGCCGTTGGATCGGCTGGGCCCCACGCGGACCTCCCGATCCGATGGTGCAGAGCTTTGGCGGGGCTCCACGAGCTATCCTAATCCGCTCCCATATATATATATATATATATATATATATATATATATATATATATATATATTAAAATTATATTTATTTGGCTTTATTATATTTGTATATTTTGTTACTTTATCTACACTAAGTATCAAATTTTATTGTAAAATTTGATTGGAATATTTTGTTGTGAAAAATGTACCATAAATTCTAGACAGGATCATTAAAATTTGACTGAAAATTTTTGTTGTGAAAAATTTATTGTAAATCCTAGACCTCATTATGCAAAGGGGTCATTCAAAACCAAATTAACCTTTAGTGCGGCCTGCAAGAACCGAATTATCCGAAAACTGAATTGATTTGGTTAGGTTCTGTTCGGTTTACAAAATTGCAAATTTGGTTCGATTTTCAATAGAATGATTCGGTTTTTATAAATTTCAGTTCGGTTGCCGACCAAACGCTTATCCCTAACGAGAGAGATTCTGGTGTCATATCTTTCTTTTTGGTAGTTTTAAGTCATGCAAAATCTATTACCGAAGTCAGCAAACCAAACCCGACATCATTCAAGAAGCTCCCAGCTCTTTCTTGTAAGTGTTGCTGCATGGTTGGAGCAGTTGTAGACAAACAGTAGGTAGGTTTTGTGTCCAGGAGGTTAGAAAAGGACCACTGAAGTTGAAGACTACACAAGTGAAGTGACTACCGTGAAATAGAGAATAAACTAGTAAATGTTTCTTTGGAAATGACCCCATATGTGAAATCCATTGTGTGATAAACAGTCTGTTCTCTTTTCTCAGGAGGAGGAAACTAATTATTTCATTCCTAAGATTGACATGAGCATAAATAAAAAATATGAGATATGTACACAAGTCAAACAGTCCAAAAAATTATTTTATTCTGTTGAAATGAGTTTTCAGCTATTGGAGCTTATTCACATCGATATTTGTGAATTGAATAGTATTCTTACTCGTAGTGGTAAACGGTATTTTATTACTTTTATAGATGATTATTCAAAATACTGCCATGTTTACTTGCTTAGAACTAAAAATGAAGTTTTCAATAAGTTTGTATCTTTTAAAGCTGAAGTTGAAAACCAGCTTGAATTTTTTTTAAAATTCTTAGGTCTTATCGTGGGGGTGAATACATCTCTGCTGAGTTTGACTCTTTTTGTGAATTGCATGGCATTATACATGAGGTAACTTCTCCTTATGCTCCTCAACAGAATTGGGTAGCAGAAAGAAAAAATAGAACATTTCTTGATATGATTAATGCTATGTTAGGTAGCTCTGATTTATCTGATAATTTGTGGGGGGAAGCCCTTCTTTCTGCATGTCATATTTTAAATAAAGTTCCTTTAAAAAAGACTGATAAGACCCCTTATGAACTTTGGAAAGGTAGAAAGCCATCTGTAAAATATTTCAAATTGTGGGGGTGTCTTGCTAAAGTTTATGTCCCTCCTACTAAGAAAAGAAAATTGGGACCCAAGACCGTAGATTGTGCATTTTTGGGATATGTCCAAAATAATATTGCTTATAGATTTCTTGTAATTAAGAGTGAGGTAAATGGTATTGATGCTAACACAGTCATGGAAACTAGGGATGCTACATTTAAAAAAAATATTTTTTCATTAAAAAATAGAATTCCTAGATCTTCTATTTCTACACAAGTCCTTGATGTAACCTCTAGTTCACAACCAGATGAGATTATCCCAGTAGAACCCAGGAGAAGTAAAAGAACAAGATGAGAACCAGACCTAGGTGAAGGTTTTTTCACCTACCTTTTTGAAGAGGACTCTATATCTTATGAAGGGGCTATGTCCTCAGTTGATTCCTTATTTTGGAAAGAGGACATAAATAGTAAAATAGATTCTATTATATTAAATAGAACTTGGGATTTGGTTAACCTTCCTGTAGGTTGTAAACTAATAGGTTGCAAATGGATCTTCAGAAATAAGTTAAGACCTGATAGATCTATTGAGAAATTCAAAGCCAGATTAGTGGCTAAAGGGTTCAAACAAATAGAAGGGGTAGACATTTTTGACACTTACTCTCCTGTTACTAGAATTGCTACAATTAGAATGTTAATAGCTATTGCATCTGTTCATAAACTGTTTATTCATCAAATGAATGTAAAAATTATATTTCTGAATGGAGATTTACAGGAAGAGATCTATATGGAATAACCTGAAGGGTTTGTTGTTCCAGGACAAGAACGCAAGGTGTGCAAATTAATTAAATCTCTCTATGGACTGAAACAAGCGCAAAAGCAATGGCATGATAAATTTGATAAGGTAACTCTATCATATGGTTTTGCTATTAACGATTCTGATAAATGTGTATATAGCAAAACTGTTGGTAGCACTTGTGTAATATTATGCCTGTATGTTGATGACATTCTTATTTTTTGTACTGACATGGATATTATTTATGATATTAAATTATTCATGTCTCAAAATTTTGATATGGAAGATTTAGGACCTGCTGATGTAATTTAGGACTTAAATTAAGTCACACTTCTGAGGGAATTAGTATCTCCCAATCCCATTATATATAAAAGGTTCTAAAAAGATTTAACTATTTTGATTCTAAACCTGTAAGCACTCCATATGATGAAAGTATCATGTTGAAGAAGAATAAAGGAGACAGTGTGGTTCAGTTAAAGTATTCTCTGCAAATTGGATGCCTGAACTATATTGCTAATCGTACCAGACCTGATATTTCTTACGCAGTAGGAAAGCTTAGTCGGTACACTAGCAATCCGAATAGTTCACATTGGACTGCCCTAGAACGGGTAAAGAGATACCTAAAGGGCACAATATCCCATGGATTATTCTATGGAGGATACCCATCTGTATTAGATGGGTATACTGATGCAAACTGGATCTCCGATACAGATGAGACCAAAGCCACAAGTGGATATGTATTCACATTAGGTGGAGCTGCTATTGCGTGAAACTCTACCAGGCAGACCTGTATTTCTAGATCTTCTATGGAGGTAGAATTTATACATCTTGACCTTACCGGTGAGGAAGTAGACTGGCTTAGGAATCTGGTAACAAATATTTTTCTGTGGAACAAACCAGTTAATGCTATCCCTGTACACTGTGACAGCCAAGCTGCAATAGTAAAGGCTAAAAGGACAAGTTATAATAAAAAATTTAGACATATACGTCCGAGGTACAATCGGATGAAGCAATTGCGATCCGGTAGAGTAATTGCAATTGACTTCGTCAGATCAAAGAACAATCTAGCAGATTCTCTAACTAAAGGGCTCTCAAGGAGGCTAGTGTTGGAGACGGCAAGAGGAATAGGTTTAAAGCCCATAAATTGAGTCACCTCAAAGGCAACCCGACCTTCAATTGGAAGCACCAAGAAATGGTTCAATGGGTAACAACAAAATTGATGTGTGACTGAAAATACTATATGATAGTAATTGTAAAGAACCATTCCTCTACTGTATAGTATTGATCTGCAATAAATAAAATGGTGATTGTAAAATCTTAATAAATCTGTGGCTTGTAAAGCAGGGTATATAAATTGCATAATACCTAGAAAGATTCACCTATTTAAGAGTGAAAGTGGGGCCGCTTTCTAGGAAAACTCGGGCTGTTCTCTAGAGCTCTTAAGAAATCGAGATAGCACATGGCCGAAAAGTGCACAACTGTTGATATGATCAAATGCCTTCAATGTGTTTGTGTGTATGTTGAGTCTGTACAAATACGATCCTAAGTTCAAGACTTATGTCTGTAAACCCCCTGATTTTTCAAAAAAAATTAAATGAATTTTTCATAATTTTCTGTAATTTTCTGGAATTTTTTTATAATTAAAACTAAGGTGTTTAGATTTTAAAACAATTTATAAATAATGTTAATTAATATTAAAATATTATGAAAATAATATTTTTGGGTGTAAAATGAAAAAATAGACTTAGGGTAATTTTTCGGGAATTTATTGGACCCCGGAAACATTTTTAAAGACCTAGAAACTAAGTTATATTTAAACCAAAATAAACCCTGAAATTGAACCCGGTTTATTTTAAATAAACCAAACCGACCCGAACTGAACCGCGGTAAACCGAACCAAACCAAACCCAGCTCTTAACGGGTCGGGTCGGATCCGAATTGAACCCGACCCAGACCCGACATGTCGGAACCCTAAATCCTAATCCTACCGCTTTTACTGTTCCGGCGACCCTTATATTTAACCCCGCTCCGCGCCTGAACCCTAGCTCCGCCTTCCCTCCTCCACCGTCGTCTCGACACCCACTGCCCTGTGCCGCCCTCTCCTCCTCCCCTCTCCCCTCGCCGTCCCCGACGCGCTGAACCCTAACTTCCCTCCTCCTCCTCCTCCCAGAACCACCTTGCCGCGCCTTCCCTCCTCCTTCCTCCGCCCTAAGCCCCGAGCCCAACACCACCACCTCACCCTCGATGCCCTAGCCGCCCTCTCTTCTCCGCCAGAGCCCGACCATCTCCACCATCTCCCGTATTCTTCGACAGCCCCGCTTGAACCCTAACTCGAGAACCCCAGCGCCACCGCCTCCCATTCTCCTCCAGATCCAGCCCCGACCTCGTCGACTCCCAGCAGCACCCGAGCGCCGGCCGCCTGAGCACCAACCCCTCCGCCTCCGGCTGAACACCCCACCCCGAGCCGCCTTCCTCCGGCGAGTCTCCCACAGCAGCACCGGAACCCTAACCCTAACCCTAGCTACAGTACACTGACACCGTGTCGGTGTGTCGTGTCGACTCGCGGACACGAAGAGAACCTCGTTCCACGGAGTCCTGTTCAGGTAACCCGCTCTCTCTCCTCGTTGCTCCATTTTTCGTTCTGTCAGTTGTGACACGTAGACTGCGTAACCCTTTCGATGCCCGTGCAACCCGCTCGGTGTGTCGCGTCCTGTGGCGATCGCAAACTGCGATCCAAAAACAGGAAAAATAATACCCCGTTTTTTCCCGAAACTGAGTGCGCCCCGCCAAACGGGACAACTTGGTCGCATACGGTCTTCACCGAAAGCTACGCGCCATTGATACGGACATGCGAGATTTCGCAGAAGTTGATTTGGATGTGCGTGCACACCGGAATCAACGCGTATCCGCCGACAACGTCCCGTATCCGTCTGTTCTGGAACTCGTTATAACTTTGTGTACACACGTCGGATCGAAACAAAACTTACGCCATCGGACTAGTTGCAATACGCTGGTCCTGTGACCCAAGTTTGGTTCGATTCTGAGAACATTGACAAAATCGCGTATCGTGGGCCCCACGGCTCCACTTGACGGACGATTTTGTGATCGGCTCATCGGAATCCAATTCTGGAAGTTCCGTTGGGTTCGTATCATCATTCTGGACTTGTTGACACTAAGTTTGACAAATTTTGAGACCATTGGTTCGGACACATTTTTCGGTGCGAAGCGGGCCACATGTGGACCCCGCTTTGACCAGAAACTGTTATTTTTGCCCATGTGTCCAAATTGGACTTAAGGACAGGTGTTTCTAGCTATTTAATATTTTTTGAATCTGATGGTGATGTTTATTTCAGCAAACAAAGGAGTACCTGCAAATCACACTGAGACCAGAGCTACGGTTGGAGCCAGAACCCCAGGCAAGTGTACCTTGTCAAATCCTGCAGTTTTGCTACTTATTTCCTTGACTTATTTATACATTGTTGTGCATGCTTAACCTAGGACCGTGTGACTTTACTTAGCGTCCGATTAATAGTCGGGTGCCAACACCGTACGCGGAGTTGTGTAACGTTACATAGACATGGATATCGTGACCCTTTACATTCTCGTACTTGTCTTATCAAGTACATAATAATCCAGGACACTTGACACTATTCATGAGCAGAATCTTCCTGAGATATTCATGGTGATTCTGTATAGGATACAGATTTCATGACTTATTCTTTATATGCTTAGATCTTATTATGACTTGCCGCATTAGTTTTGATCCTACGTGACATGGACATGAGACATATGATTACATTGGGTGGAAAGAGACACACATGCTACAGGTTGATTATATTATGTCGGAGTCTCAGTCTCTCTCCGAGCTAGACAACCACATGATATCACTGCTACCGGCTCTCCGACACAGAGCTTGTAGTGGTTTCAGCCTGAGTTCTAGTGATGCTCTTATCTTGTATTTCACTTAGCTTGTTATACAGTTTACCCTATTATTTTATTTATTGCTGGAGAGTCACACAGGCTACAGGTTGACTATATTATGCCGGCGTCTCAGTCTCTCTCCGAGCTAGACAACCACATGATATCACTTCTACCGGCTCCCCGACACAGAGCTTGTAGTGGTCTCAGCCTGAGTTATAGTGCTGCTCTCATCTTGCATTTCACTTAGCTGGTTATATAGTTTATCCCATATTGTTCATTTATTTCTGTACTGCATTTATTTTGGCTTGTATTATCTGTACCTTGTTATGTCCCCTGAGGACCTGGATCCGGATTATGTCCCCAGGATTAGCAGACGAGATATACCCCGAGGTATACAGGACAGGAGCATTAGCAGAAGCAGGAACATGTGCAGACACTGGAGCAGTACCAGATCCAGTAGACGAGTGATCACCGAGGGTATCTTCTGATTATATACTGTTTTTATACTCAGTATTTGCTGTGATTATCTTTATTATTGTATCTTGACAGATGTATCAGACTCATTATCGGATTATTTCTCGAGTTTATATTTTATTGAGATTGATCTTGCTTTATGATTCTGATATTGTTGTATTCAGTTCTGTGGATGAGATTAGTATATCTAGACACTTATTGTTGTACCACAGCTTAAGTAAGTCCTGATGGGTCCATTAAATTAGGTTGGTCCATCGGTGTGTGCTGCTGGCCATTGCCGCGTGTCTAGTCCCTCGATATTTTGGGACTGGGGCGTGACAATGTCACTTTGGATCTGTATAGATGAGATGTATAACACTAAGGGGAGGTTAAAGTCTGAAAGACACCTTCCTCTGATACACATTGTAATTGCCCATATCTTATTTTTCTTCCTATATGTCCTATCGTGCTATACCTTCTTTGTTCTCTTATTGAATCATGTGGGAGATTGTTAGAGTTGTTTTGGCTTTCGTTTGGAAGCAACCCATGTGATTCAATAAAGGCAACTCCTTTTTTTTTAAGTCCCACATGGGAAAGGAGAAGTCATTCTCCTTTCCATATATTGCTTTACCCCTCTTAGTGGGTAAGTGAGTTTTGTGGGGGATGGGCTAGATCTCATCCAACACGCGAGCGGGTGCGCGATTTAATGCGCGTTTTTACGCGTTTATTAGTCGCGCACTTAGAACCCGCTCCTTCATTGGAGTATTTTTTATCGAGAGCTTCCCAAAACTCTCTGGACGTAAAGGTAGTACAATATATATCATAGAGCGTGTCAGAAAGACAACTGAGAATTTTACTGTGACAGATAAAGTTTGTCTCATTGTAGGACTCTAATTCATAGGTCCTAGCAGGTTTGTGTAAGTCAGGTAGAATTTTCGGTTCTTTGAGAACCTTAAACAGTTTCAAGCAAGTCAGCCAGTAGGTCATCCTACGCTTCCATCTCTTAAAGTTCAGGCCATCAAACTTCTCCTGTTTGGAGGAGTTATGAATGTTGGTGGACAGTTCTTCTACGGTGGTGTTCATCATGCAGATAGAAATTTTCACAAACAGAAAACAGAAAGTAGACAGAAGCTACAAAATTCTATTCTAAGATTGTTGAAAAAATTTCTAAAGAATGCAAATTGAAAGATGTAAAATTAAAGACATAAAATATGTAGAGAATTCAAGGTATGTTACATGTTGTCCTTAGAATAGAATTTTGCCCCCATGAAAATTGCAGATGGTTCCTGGCGATCTATTCCCGAGATACAACGAAACCCTTCGATCCACTGGTTGCACTCGGTGGCGAATCCCACGAACGATCACAGCCTTGCCCGAAGAAGGAAGATTGGACGGAGGAGTTTTTGGAAGAATTTAGGTTCTGGTGGTGTTTTTTCTTTTTCGTCTCTGTACGATTTTTTTTTTCGTTCCGAACAGAGAGCGAGAGCGAGAGAGAGAAGAGAAAAAACAGATTTTGGTTCTAAGATCTCAGGATCGTGTCCTGGATATATCTCTCACAACCTTTCCCACTCTTTCCGTAATTGGATTACGTGAGAACGGGTCCGCGGAAGACCAGCAACTCACCAGACCAAACCAACAGAAATAAAAAATAAAAATAAAAAAAATTGTGAAATTACCTTTGTATCCATGTCCGTCCGCGTGCTAAGTGCGCGACTAATAAATGCGTAAAAACGCGCATTAAATCGCGCACCCGCTCGCGGGTTGGATGAGATCTAGCCCATCCCCCACAAAACCCACTTACCCACTACGAGGGGTAAAGCAATATATGGAAAGGAGAATGACTTCTCCTTTCCCATATGAGACTAAAAAAAAAAGGAGTTGTTTTTATTGAATCACATGGGTTGCTTCCAAAGTAAAGCCAAAACAACTCTAACACTCTCATGTTTGTGACAGTAGGGAGTATATTCGACTAAGTGTATTGTGTTGATTCTTTTGAGTAATATATCTAAAAATGTCCTAAAAAAATTTATTGGCACCATTTTGGACACAATTGGTATATTCTAAAATAACTGTAACTCGAAAATCTTTACCTTGACCATAAACCTCATTCACATTCTGAATCTGACCCGGTACTGTAAAAAAAGAAAAAAAAGTATAATTAAGTCAAGATGATATAAATCACCTCTTCTTCTTGGCCAACAATCATACCATTTAAGAAGAAACTGGAGTTACATCTTTTTTCAATTTTTCTTCAAGAGTTCATGTGTTTCCACACCCTTTATTCTTGAGAGGTGGTAGACACTCTTTTTTCAGACCTCGGTGATTCTCCCACCGTCTTTTAGATAATACTACACACAGAAAGTATTCAGCATTCACTATATTTCCTGCGTTATTCTGGATGCACACAACTTTGATGGTCCATTCCTTGAATCGAAATCTGGTCTGGTTAGAAACAGATGAAATTAAGTTCAAACATTTATGGTGCTAGCGAAGACGTGCAACTAGTACTCGGGCACTGCTTCTGGCCCCAAGACCACAGATTGTTCGAGCACTACTTACATTTCCAGGAGAAATTATCCAGTAAGCCGGACTCACAACGAGTGTTGATTCTCATCCACTTGGACCACTTGGTGGTCTGGGAATTTGAGGATAGGAAGGAAAATCAATGCTGCTATCGATCCATGAGCTGTGATTCTCTTCCACTTGATAAATGAGTGTATGAAGTGACAATCTTGATTCTCCTCTCCATTCTCAAATTTCAAAGCTATTAACTGGAGGAGAATCAAAACTTATGGTGAGTCCGGCTCACTGGACAATTTCTCTTTGATGAGTGAATGCATGCAGTAACAGCTTTAATTTTCTTTCCCATGGTTAAATTTGCAGGCCATCAAGTGGGAGGAGAATCAAAGTTATAATGAGCCCGGCTCATTGAATATTTTTTCCATTTCCAAGTGCCAAGCGCTCCCTAATGTTATTGTCACATGGTTTCAACTTTCTGTTCGAAGTATTCCAGATAAGTTCTTCCTCCACCTTCTCTTCTGTTGCATTCATGTCTCTTATTTTCTTGTTTAATGCTTTGAGACGTAATGTTTTGGCGTCTATGTCTAATTAGCTTTTGCATCACGTTGGATGTCGGCTCGAGTCACACAAATAACCTGGTTAGACTGTGTACATATTGACTTCCTGTGCTTTGTAGAACTTGGACATCCGGGTTGGTTCTCGGGATTTTGTAGTTGGGTACTTGTAATAAGTGCACACCCATGGATTTCCGTCAAGCTAGAACATCCCTGTTGCACTCTCTCGACACAAAAACAAAAAGAAACAGTCAAAGAGACTTGCAAATTTGAAAATCACCAATAAATTTTTAAAAACATATAACTCAAAAATTTAGCAATGCTTTCCAAAATATATATATATTTTTTAAATAATGCTTTCCTTGGTAAGCCATGCTTCCAATGGCGAGATAATCGGGCTAGCAAACCAAATTCGTTGCACAGTCCCACAGTGAAGGAAAAGGTGATCCTCATTTTCATTGGCCTGTAAACAAAAGGGACATAGGGGGTCAACATTAGGTAGTCTTCTGTGGATATCAAATTGTATGTGTCACATTATACACAGTGTCCGTCTGTGCCCACAACAGGCATTAAACATCGAGAGGATTCCAGGCAATGCTTTTTATGTGAAGACAACCTAACATGACGAGAGAAGCAAAGCAATTGAACAGTTCAAGAATATGCCAATGTCATCCTCGTAGACAAGAGAGAGCAAAAGAGAGGATTGTTAAATGACACGTCACTTTATTTGACATCTCTTAGTATAGTTGGAGTACATGAGTATCTTTGCTTTCCTACGTAGTAGCTACCAATAATTTACGGCATGAAGAAAAAAAAAAGGGTGCAACTACTGTTCCTTTCCTTTGCACTGAACCTCTCACACGTTTGGGAGGAATGTCCAATGACCCCCACCCGTGTGCAGTATAGTTTGCTTTCTTTTGCGTTGTTGAATTAGCGAGAAAGGATAACAGCTGGGCCTCCAGTACTCAAAGAGTGTTGAAAGGAGTGGAGGAGCTGTGTAGTTCTTCTGTTGTTGCATTCTAACTTTCACCAAACCTCTGTCAGTGCTGCTGCTACTCCTTTCCTTTCCATTTCCATTTCCATTTCCATTTCCATTTCCATATCCTTTATTTTCCTCTTCTTCTCCTTCTCCATGGCCCTCCAAGAGTGCAGCAGTGGAGGAGGCCAAAGCATTGCTATGAATAGCTGCATGCATCCAACAACACACCACGACGCGCCACCACCTTATAGCTCATGGAACTTTCCTTTTTCTTCTCCAAATTTGTTTGAGCAGATGTGTTCTCTCTCGATCCCCAAAAGCTCGCAACAGAGCGGTGGAGACTCTGGAGAGAAGCAGAACAATGCTGCAGTAGAAGAAGAAGATGAAGAGGGAGAGAACACGAACAAGGAGTACTCCGCCGACCCATGTGGACAGCTAAAGCTCTGCACCAGAGGGCACTGGAAGCCTGCTGAAGACTCCAAGCTCAAGGAGCTCGTCACTCTCTATGGCCCCCAGAACTGGAACCTCATAGCTCAGAAGCTAGAGGGAAGATCAGGTACGATCCTACCTCGTGTGCATTGTAATTATTCATCCCTATTATATATATATATATATATATATATATATATATATATATATATATATATATGAAAATATGACAATATTTTGAAGTCGCACCGTACAAAGTTTTGTGAAATTACTCATAAGAGGAGGAAAACATCCTTCGGAATGACGTTTTCTACGAGTATGGAAAGATTCGAACCCACAACACCTCCCACAACATTCACATAGTGATCTTATTTGTTCACAAGCTAACCATAAATCACCATATATCCTAATGTTACAAACACATGTATCTAAAATACGTCATTCATAAGTGCATTTTTTAAGCAAAATACGTCCTTACATATGATGTTCTTCGTGATCACAAATTTTTTTTCTTTTCGCATTACGCCCATCAGAACAACATTTTGTTTCTCTAAATGCAAATATCCTAAACTTTGTGATGTGTATGAAATATCAACAAACATTTTTGTTGTATATACAAATTTCTGATTTTTTAACCTCTTTGTATTTATTATTATATTTCAAAGGGAAGAGCTGTAGGCTGAGATGGTTCAACCAGCTGGACCCGAGGATCAACAGGAGCGCCTTCAGCGAGGAGGAGGAAGAGAAGCTGATGGCTGCACACAGATTTTATGGCAACAAATGGGCTATGATTGCCAGGCTCTTCCCTGGCAGAACCGACAATGCGGTCAAGAACCACTGGCATGTTGTGATGGCTAGAAAGTATAGGGAGCAGTCCAGTGCACATAGGAGGTGGAAACTAAGCCATGCTGTGCGCAGGAGATCACTGGATCAGGAAACTGCGCCGAGAGTAAGAAAAATAGGCCCTTTCTTCCCTTTCTCATATTCCCTGATCAATACAGTTGGTGGTGGGAGGAAGGATCCAAGTTGTGCAGAGCAAACAACTTTTGATTTCCTATCTGGTAAGTATACTATATATCCCATCTCTTATTGTCGCTTCACCATAACCCTATTCATATACAGTGGCGGAGCTTGGGTTATATTCTTGGAGGAGCAAATTAGCCATAACCGAAACGACAATCAATCCAGTTTATTCGTTTTGGTTATTTTTAATGAAAACTTAATTAAAAAACTAAATAAAAAAATTTTAAAGAAAAAATAGTAATAAACTTAAATACAACATGTTAAATAATGTCACATTCAAGTAATTAAAAAAAACTAAAGAAAAAATGTAGTAGTAAACTTATAAATCGTTCATGAATAATCAATCATTCCATTTTATTTTATTCAAAGTAAGACTCGACATTCCTTTAAAGACTTGGATAGAACTTGTTGATTTTTTTTTATAGCAATATTTTATTCTCTCATGATGGTGCTAATATATAAATGAAAGTCGAGCAGAATTTTCTTATCCACCCTAGGTAAGAACAATAAATCTTCGTTGGTGCCTTGGTGGGGCTAAGTATTGATATTTATAAAGAATTAGTTATTTAAAAAAAAATATTGGGATGGCATAGGGTTGGTGTTATTGGAACAGTTGACAATATTAGACTGGCGGTGCACGGAATAACAATCCTTATTTCTTTACATGATTGAACTAGTTCTTTTAGTTTTCAATGTATATAGATTTTTCTGGTGATTTTACTCATTGGTCAAGTATGCCTTCTGGTTCCATAGTTTGAATGGCTTTTCTGCACTATAGTCACAGTACATCTATATATATATGCTTATGGTCCTCAGTAATTGTATACCCACCCCCTCCTGTATGTGTCGACGTATGTTTGCGCGTGTTTACCAAACTGCAGGCTTTAATAAATGAGTTTCTACCAGTTTTGGTATGTTTTTCTTCCAGTTCATGTCCCAACTCAAATCAAAATTTGCTTGAAATGGTGTGTGTGTTAGACTCAAAGCCATATCCTGCCAGCAACTCAAACCAGGGAAAGTTTGAACAAACTCAATGGTCACTAGATTCTCAATTTTATTCAAAATGACTACTCATGAATATAAAGAAAGGCATATCAAGAGTATATATGCTTCCAACATCCTTAATCAAAGAGAGGTAAATGATAATGTTCAGAAAGTTCTTCATCACCTCAATTTATGGTTGGTAATATTGCAGGTCCAAAGCCCCATATTGATAGGACAAGCTTGTGCTGCAGCACTCCCTGGATTAATGGTCAAAGAGATATTGATCAGTCTTACAAATGCTTCTCCAACCACTCTCTGCACATGTTTGCAATGCAACAGTCAGGATGCCAGTCCTACTCTTCTGCCTCAACAACTTCAGCAGGCTTGGTCTTAGCCGCTGAAGCATCATCATCATCATCATCAAACGAAGAGAAGAGGGATAGAGAAGACAGTACTGAGCACTATGAGGCTTCCATCAAACCTCCTTTCATAGATTTCCTTGGAGTAGCTAGGAACCACTGAGGGGTAAAAAAGAACTTACTTCCCTTACACCATTAGTTTTCTGGCTAGTAGTTAGAAGATTAAGCTAGTTAACTCACAACAACAACAACAAAGCCTTTTCAGAACTTATTTTTTTCCATTCACCTCCCTTAAGCACTTTGTGCTCTGTAACATTGAAAAAAAAAAAATCATATATTTGGAATTTGAGTGTATTATTGTTCCTTACGTGCTATCTCTAGTCTTTGGATTGATTTAACTAATATATTGTCGTTCTTCTAGAGGCCAAGTGTTGGCCAAGCTATTTTTATTGTACTTTAGTCTATAAAGCTTACTGTTACTAATGCAAGTTAGGGTTTAGTATACGTCAGTTTAACTTGGAATTTGGCTGTAGTCTCGTTTTCTGATATTAGTTGGATCATGAAAAAGAATAAAGTAATGCAGTTGCTAGCTTTGCCATGCGCGCCAGTAATATTTTTTTTTAATTGAACGGAGGAAAGATTTCTCATGTTACATTAATGATAATTAAGAAAGCATAGACTCAATTACAAGAACCATTGTATAGACTCGAATACAAGAAAGCAAGGAGTTAAAAAACCACAATATATATATATAAACTCAAAATAAAAATCCAAACAATTAATCCGCAGGTGAGTGGAAGCTTGCCGTGACTGTAATGTTACACTGATCATGTTTGAAGAGATTCTTGAGTCCGAAAAGTGTCACCGTCCAGCTTGTCTCGACTCTTCCAAGATGAATGGGATTAGCGCCGCTTGATATCTTTGTATTTGCCACCATTTGTCTTCATAGAGGCGGATCCAGAAATATCAAGTGGGATGGACTAAGTAAGTGTATTCCGATAGACTATGTGTGGACTTAATAAAAAAAAAAAAGTAAAAAAAAAAAAAAAAAAAAAAAATTGGGTGGGCTGGAGCCTACTCCACCCCTAGATCCGCCCTTGTGTCTTCAGGAATCTATGGATTATGGTAATGTTTCAGTTAGGAAAGATTTAAGAAGTGATTGCATAGTTACAATATATATGTAAATCTTACGTGCATGGTAGAGAAGTTAGATGAAATAAGAGAAAACAAAGTTTTTTAAATACATTTATAGATACACATCACTGTAAGCAAGTGCAGTATGAGTGCATGTACTCATCAGACATTAGTAATGACGTTTTTGGTGCGGTTATTATTTATTTTTTTCCACAATTTTTTTTAGTAGAATGAAACCACAATTAATAGTGACGTTTTGGGTGCAAGAATGCCACTAGTAGTGACGCTTTATTAATTTTTTCTTTTTTCTCACAATTCAATAAAAATAAAAATAATGAAAATAAGATAGAAAAGTTTCTCTTTTTAAAAAACAAAACAAAAGAAAAGAAAGCTTCCAACCCACCACAAGTTTTTTTTTTTTTTTAATTCTCTTTTTAAAGAATTTTTTAATAAATAATCTTTTATTAAAAAAAGAAATCAATAGTATCCAGACCGCCATTGCTATTTATGATCTCTCTCTCAAGTCAAAAAATTTTCCCACCAAATCGTTATATTCTACTTAATATTTGTATATTTTTTATTTTATTAATGCACTTAATTTAAGTCTGAATGGTGAACATCACGGAAGTTTTGGTGGTAGAATAAAAATGGACTCCCGGTCTTTTGTAGTTCATGGCCTCCTCGTTTTTTTCGTTATTTGTAATACAAAAGAGAGGGCAAATGGGCTTTTGAAGACCGACATGGAAGCCCACAAATAAGGTCCAAATGCCCGATAGCAAAAGCCCATCCGGCTGCTCAATTAACTATGATCAGAATATATAAATCCAACTCCAGCTTCCATCCATTCTTTCTAGTGCGAGTAATTTGTTTCCTACTTTCATTTGCCTATGCGCCACACACGTGCTTAAGCTTAAGCAACACTCTCTTGATATAGTAGATTGATTTCCTTTCGTTTCCTTCCGAATTGTAGATTTTGGACATGTCAAGCAACGAACTCACATCGTGACAGAAATGCCCATTCATGACCTTTAAAATAACCAAAAACCTTGGTTACGTGCACGACCGCGTATACTACTAACCCAACATACGTTGTTAATAACAATTAGACTAATGATTTAGGATAAGGTACAATTAAAATTTACAGGGTTATCACAACTTTGACGGTTCTAATCCTAAAATTATTAACAATTCTGAAAGATTGACTATCAAAATATTGACAGAATTTAAACAGTCATATATCTTTAAACAATTCTAAATATAATAAAAATTGTAATTTTTTTTATTATTATAGATATGTATAGAAATATCAAAATTTAACTGTCTCCTAACAAATATAATTTAGCTTTATCAATAGTCATAATTTAAAAAAAAAATTGATGTACATAAAATATTTTTAAATAAATTAACTAAAATAAAATAATTTGTCAAAAAATTGAAATCACGAAAAATTTCAGCATCTCTGATGGCAAAAATATAAAATAATAATTTTTTATTTATATTTGTCAAATTATTGTCAACTGGGTTGGCGAAAATATGGATTTGTCAAATTTTTGCCAACCGAGTTGGCGAAAATCTGACAATAATTTTTTTTTATTTTTTATTTTTTTATTTTGGTTTGTTTTTTAGGTTTTTTTTTGTTGGTTTTTTTAAAACAAACAAACGGGAGAGCCAACTTGGTTTTTTTTTTTTTTGGTTTTTTTTGTTTTTCTTTTCTTTTTAAAAACATTTCCTTTTGTTTAGTTTTATTTAGGTTTAGTTCTTTTTTTAAAAAAAGTTGTTGTAGCAATAATTTTTTTAAATAAATTAGAAAAAAAATAAAATTTAATAAATATGCTATCAACGAACAACCAAAAATAAAAATAAAAAAAAAATCTGCCATAAGATTATTACGTCTGCCGTCGAGGAGACTTCGAGCGGCCATAACTATTTATTTTGAAATCGTTTTTCTTCAAACAATAGGTCAATTTGTATGTTTTCGACGTGAGTAACACAATTTGTAGAAAGAATTTTCATCCGAAGTAAGACGCACATGTTACAGGCAAAAATATAAAATTTAAAACTTTAAAGTATCATAACTTTTGATTGAGAGATCGAAACAAGGTCCAGTTTGTGCCAAAATAACCGTATCGAAAATTTCTACGAGATAAACTGTTTCACGGTTTGACGAACTTTGAAAATTTTTAGAATCGCAAAAAAATGATGTTTCGACCTCCAAATTTACTTTCGGTAATTTTATTTTCAAAATTTTTTATTATCTATACTAATTTGTTATTATCTATACTAATATGAATGATAATTAGTTTGTTATTTGTTTTAGTTATCTATACTAATTTTTGGAGATCGAAAATTAAAAAAAACTAAACTAATATTGCGATTTCAAATTTTTGATAAATTATTTTATTTTAGTTAATTTATTTAAAAATATTTTCTGTACAGCAAATTTTCTGATTAGTATTGTAGTACAAATTTTCTGACAAAATATTTTCTGCACAGAAAATTTTAAATAACCAAATTAGTATTGTCAAAAATTTAAAAAAACCAACACAAAAAAAACCTAAAAAATAAAACAAAACAAACAAAAAAAAACAAAATTAAATCCAAAAAAACCATTATCAGATTTTTGCCAACTCAGTTGTCTAAAATTTGGCAAATGCAAATTTTTGCCAATCCAGTTGTCAAAAATTTAACAAATATAAATAAAAAATTATTATTTCATATGGCGAAAGCTTTCGAGAATTCAAATTTTTGACAAATTATTTCGTTTTAGTTAATTTGTTTAAAAATATTTTCTGTACAATAAATTTTCTGATAATTTAATGGTGCAAGATACATGTGAGACTTTTGAATCTTATAACTTCATTCGTAAGACTCCTTTCTTTCTTTCTTTCTTTCTTTCTTTATGTATGTTGCGTATAACCCAAAGTTGATAATGTTAATAAAGTCATAGTTTTACTTCTTTTATTTAGTGACGGAAACTCTAGTATTAAAAGTACTTTCGTTGTATAAACATATGGCCGGTTCGTCTCCACTAAAGGCCACTTGGGCCTCCACACAAGTTACTTTATACATTCCTTTCAGAAAAAAATAAATAAAAGTTAAGTCTTTATACATTCCTTTAAAAAACAAGTTAATTTATACAAGTCTTTTTAGTGGATAAATCTCACACGTCATGTAGGTAGGAGCTGCAAAATTTCTAGCAGAAATCATGAGCTCTTAATTTTTTGAACTCATGCAATTTATTATCATTGAATTATATCTATTTTACCTTTTGACTTTTTTAAATGATCTAAATATAAAAATACAAGATGTGTATGACAAGTGGGCTCTCATTTCTTTCCGTAATTCGTGCAAGTATTTATATATATAAATTTTGAAATAAAATTCACGTGTTACACAGTGGCTGTATCAAAAACTTCGATACATTCATCTGTATCAAAGTTTTTCTCAAGAGCTGACTAGCTTAGAAGATGATACCAATTGACTCGTTTTTAATTGCAACTCTTATGACACAGGCCGAATCTTATTCTTTTCATTATTTAGCTTCTATACCAAATTATATTATCTTCTCTCTTATCCTTGACATTTGTAGAGGAACTTGAATAATTTTTTTTTTTGGCACTCATGTAGTTGGTCATTTAGATTTGGCAAAGGTTGGGCAATCCGTCATATACAATTCTTTTGTAAAGCATTATTATATTTCATATCTAGTTGACCCTTCTAGTGGAAGAAGAGAAACTTGAGCCTTTTTGGTATTTCTTTTGTGATCATAGTTGGAATGCTTGATCAAAAGAATTAATCTAGGTATATTTGGGACCTGTTTATTTGATATTTTTCTGATTGAAGACTATAAGGTCTTTGTTTGGTTTGCGAAAAAGAAATAAAAAAAAATTTTAATTCTTTGTTTTTTTCATGGACATAAAAAATTATAATTAATACAGATGTGGCCAGAAATATAGTTAGAATACATCTTGAGCATAGATAATTTAGTCATATATTTTTTTTTGTAATAAATGCAAAAACTTGTAAGAAAACATGAATTATTGGGGTAGGTGGGGGAACAATTTTCTTTCATATTCTTCTATTTTTTTGAAACTATTTATGTTTCATGTTTTTTTTTTAAATATAAACATAGAAAATGAATGATTTTAATTTCTTTCCTAAGATCATGATTCCGTGAACCAAACATGACCTAAGGTTAGAGGTGCAAGTCGGGTGGGTTGGGTCGGACTTGAGCTCAATTCGAACCCAACCCGATGAATCATAATCCTAGCTCGAGCCCATGCCCAATCTAACCTCGGATTCAGTATATGTAGCACAAACGGAGTCCGGAGAAATTGAAAAGGAATACAAGTTGCTCGGATTAGACACGGGATGGGTCGGATCCATCGGACTCTAATATGATAATTGAAATAATTTTAAACAAAATTAATATTAAACATGTAATCAAATAGCAATCAAATCTCAAACATTACAAAATAAAAACTGAAATGAGATTTAGGGTAAGATGTTGAAAGGTTTAGGTGAAAAAATTAGGATTTAAACTTTTTATTTAAGAAGTATAAAAAAATGTATGTATAAAAATATATAAATTATGTGTATATCGATTTTTAGGTTCTTTGGATAACCTGACACATAAATCCGAGGTCAATTCTATATTTGATCGAATTCAAATATTTTAATCCGAATCCGAATCCAAATATCTTCAACAATAATTTAAAATATTAACCGATTTATCCGATCAAATTTTAATTTAGTCTCTCCGAACTAGCGATTAAAAAAATATATTGTGCGACTGAAACCAAGAGATTTAGAATTTAGATCAGTTGACAGCTAGCCGATACTAAATACAACCAGTTGCTACTCATTCTTTCTTGAATCCTTCTTTCCATTGAATGGTTGGAAAGATTATGTTAGAACCAAAGAAATGACATTTCTAGGTATTTACAATGGTTGGAAAGATTATGTTAGAACCAAAGGCATTTCTAGGTATTTACAATCTTTTGAATAGTGTGATATATGACAAATTTTACTACTTTATGGTTTTGCAGAAAATAAATTAACTAGCATCGTGCAATCATCTCTGTGGATATGTTTACTGAATATATATATTTTTTTTAAAACAGTTTTTTGAAAGAAAATTATAAAATTATTTTCTGAATATAAAATTTTTGATTTTGTGTTTGGTTACTTTTATCTAAAAAATGGTTTTATGAAATAAAAGTTCCAAATTCTGTTTGGTAAAATATTTTGTGAAAATATTTTTTTATTAAAATTTTATAAAATATGTGTATTAAAATTAATTTGTTCGTGTCCATTCTGTGTCCAATCTGTGTTCTCACCAAATCTTTTCCATGTCCGGTCCTTTATGTATCATATTCGTGTCCATTATGTGTCCGCACTAAACATCTCCTCCCAGACAAAAAAATATATGTATCATGTTCGTGTCCATTCTGTGTCCGCACCCTCTCCTCCCAGGACCTGATCGAACTCGATCGAAGTCGTGTCCGATGCGATTTTCACGATTGATCCCTGCATCGTCAAAAACAGAATTTCAAAGCCGAAGCCGACCGAAGCTTTGTTTTCCCGTGGTTTTCATGCTAGATCCCTGCGTCGTCGAAGCAGACCGGAGCTGTGTTTCCACGCTCGCTCACGCTCGCGGATCTCGACGATCGGAGCTCTAACGCCCACGCTAGCGGATCTTGACGACCGAAGCTTCGACGCCCACACTCGTAGATCTCGATGATGAGCTCGACGACCGGAGCTCTGACGACCACGCTAGCAGATCTCGACGACCGGAGATCTGATGACCACGCTCACGGATGTCGTCTAGGGCTCCGGTCTCACCTTCTTTTCTAAGGAGGTGAAGTTGTGAGACTCGTCTCACTATCGCATATATTTTTATGTTCATATCTTGTATATGTGTGCTATTGCTATATATTGCTTTCCATATATTTTTCTAAATTTCTCTAACTGCTCTCATATAATTTCTAGATTTGTGAATAGTGTTAACCACTTTTGATATATAACCCCTCTCTTTCTCTCTCTTCCCCATTCTTTCATTTTTTTCCTCTTTTTATTTCCTTTTTCCTTTCCTCTCCCCTCCTCCCTAGCCGAGAGCAGCCCAGGCCGGCCCCCTCCCCTTTCCCTTGGTAGTAGTGGTAGTAGTTAATGGTGGTTTAGGCAAGTATATCTTGCCAGTGATGAAGAACTTGCACTTTTATATTATTGCGGATCTTTTGCATTTTATTAGTCTTTATGAACCCCTCTACATGTTTACTTCTTGGTATTTTCGGTTTTGATAGCTTGGTTGGACTAGATCTACGTTCTTGAGTTTTTATGGTTTTGATCTCTTAAAACGTGTTATTTTCCAAAACAAGTTGTTCTATGTGAGAGAGGATCTGATTTCAAGTGGTTTAAAACTTTACTTCTCTAGATTTGGGCTAGAAACGAGGATTTTATGGAGGAACTAGATTCCAGACTTGGAGCTTTTCCATGGCTGAAACTTGCTGTTCTGGGACGAAGGAGCTCCATGCGGCTTGTTTGGCATGTGGCCTGGACTCCTCGCTCCAAACTAAGTATGCGGCCATCTTGTTGGACACATGACTGAATTTGCACATGCGCCCCTTGGCCAAATGCATGAGACTTGAACGAAATAATTTCTTTAAATTCCTGATCCCATCTGGCCCAGAGGAGCATGCATCCAAGTCATCCATGCGGCCCCGAGCTATGCATCACTTTTTTTCTAATGCATGACTCAGCGCCGCCTTGGCTCGTTTTCTACTGATTTTGTCTTTTCCTTCTCTGATACGCTTTATTGGCCAGTACATCAGTCACTTTCCTGACCTTGTGTTTATTCTCTGTCACTCAACCCTTGTCCCGATGAGTGGACCTTGTTTTGACCCATACGGCCAGCTTCTTGCATGCGGCCAGTTTCTTGCCTGCGGCCAGCTCATCTCATGCACCTCTAGCACTTATAAGTAGAATATTTTCCTTTGTTATATGTTCTTTTATGGATTATTTAATCCTTTTCCTTGACCCAATCAGTTAAATTTATTTGATGCATGTTATTTCTAATTGCTTGTAACCTGGATGCTACACTTACCAGAACATGGAATGTAATGGCAATGTTAAACTCAGAACTCCCGACACCTAACTTGTACTGAATGAACCTGATCCCTGACTCCAGATACCTTATATGTACGGATAAACCTGATAGTGGCTCGACGTAGCTTACTCCGGACATGCTAGAATGTCCAGAACTAAAATGCTAGTACTGATAAGATAAATTCCTGTGGTTGCCTGCTTATCCATGTCCTGATTGTACTTGTCAAGCTATTATACAGTCTTGCATCATGTCTAAGGCAGATTTCTGAGCACCACGGTCAGGAATCCTTGATAACTTGCCTAAGTTAATAACTAGAATAATTATCTAGAAGCATCTAGAGAGATTGCTTGGATACATGTAATCCCGGTATCCCAGCGACACCTGATGGATTTGGAGCTCTCCGTCGAGAGGGACACACTTCCAGCACACCGCCAAGTGTTACAATCTACCAGTAAAATACTATATACTTAATTAATCTATGATATGTATTCTTACGTCTGGATAACCCGGATAATCTGCAGAACACGTGGCTCTATGGAATCTCAACTGCATTTGTTAGTAACTATGATTGTGACAACCCTAGTTAGTTAATGGTAGTAAGCCGTAGGTCATGATTGGCCGTGATTGCATATTTTCTAGTCTTGTCTTGGATCATCCATCTATTACTCATGAACTGTACTCGTTACTGATTCCCGAACCTGCTTAAACTGCTTATTTACATATTGCTCTTATTTATATTTTCTTATGCTATTGAATGTTTGCATGCTGGTTTTAGTTCCTAAGTTGGGTCCCTTATGGTACTTTACTGTTTTGGGGTCTGACTCCACTGGTTTTGTATGGCAGATTTTGGAGCAACACCGCAGGATAATCCGTACTTTCCGCCTCCATATGGTGAACACTAGGAACACCCGAAGACTTGAGTGGGTTTTTTCTTCATCACCCACCTGATCTTATACTTATACTTATACTTTTGAGACATTTAGCCCCCGAGCACGTGTTTAGCTCATATTTTGGTATTTGACATTCTAGCCCGTGGGCCTTCATGTAAAGCATATTCTAGACTATAGTTAGAGCTGATCATGTAATATTGCACTTTGCTAGTTCTTTCTTTTGGTAACTAGCTTCATGATCATCTATGTATGTTAGTTTGGGATGCCTTACTATTATATGTTTGGTGATTATGCCTCTTGTAACTTGTTTCTTGCTTGAGATTGAGACAACTAGGACTCTTGACCTAGGAATGCATGTTGGATTGTAGAGTAAACACTCACATGTCTAGACAGCCGTGACCGTATCTCAGGGCATAGAGTACTTTGGTGTACGTAGCTAAATTTGTCCGCCCCCGCTCTCCAGTATTCTGGTTCTGGGGCGTGACAATATGGGCAGGCAGTATGCAGCAGCAGCTAGGTGTAGTAGCAGCAGCAATTATTGTTAATGAGGGGAGACGTGAAGTTAATAGATGGTACGAGGTGAGGTTGAAGTGAAACAACAATTGCACTGCACTGCACTTGCCTGGAGGTGGAAGAGTAAGAACTGATGTATGTACATGTAGGCTTGTGTGGGCAAGACTCAAGGCTCAGGTAGACAGATACTTCAATATATCAGTTACACTGATACCCGGACTGAATGTGTGCTACATCATGTGTGCAGAGATGAACAGCCAAGTTAGTATCAGTGGAGTTATAAGTTAGTGTCTTAGTGTGTCTGTTAGTATAGGTTCCAATTGAAGTTAATATGTAATATCAGTTAGTTAGTTAGATATTATTAGTATACATAGGTAAGTATCAGTTATCAGTTAGAGTGGCTAGTTAGTTAAGTGTATTAGTTAAGATAGTACAAGTACCAGTTAGTAAGATTAGTGTTGTATCATTTAGCTTATCACTTGTTAGTATGAATAGATAGGTTAGTATTAGTTATTGAAGGTTTAGTTATATGTAAGTGCACTAGTGTAATAGTTAGAAGTTAACATTTAGTATGTTGATTAATATCAGTTTAGTCGATTAGTGTAAATTGGCTAGTATATGATAGATATAATTAGTATTAGTCAAGATATTGAGTTATACTCTAGGGTAATACCTAGTTTAACTAGTTTAGCTAATTAATGATCAATATAGACTAACTAGATAGTATGAGACCTAGAACTAACTAGTTTGACTAGTGTGACTTAGAAATGACTTAGAGAGCATATTAGTGCATTTTTCCTCATTTCTTACTTCATTACACCAAGTAACATGATATTCCTATTTAGGTGCGTGTGACACCAGCTCGAATACTGAGATATATCATTTGCTCAGGACCACGGACGAGTATATTTTTTGATAGTTTTTATTATTTGATAATTACTGTAATGCAAGTATTTAGAAATATATTACTTTATTTTTGACACATTGGTACACGGACTAGTATACACATGTATCTTTAATCATGGAATATTATTTATTGTTTTATTATTTCTCGTGTTCTCATATGGTTAATAGACAATGTTTAATATTAGACAAAGTTCAATATTCAAAGTCCAATGTTCAATGTTTAATGTTTAATATTTTACAATGCCTTGAGTATTTTGCATTGTAACGTGTCATGGTTGGATCAATTGTACTAGTCGGAGAAAGGGGAAGTGTTAGCTAGATATGTGATCAAAACCTAGACAATGTTCAATGTTTAAGTTAGATAATGTTTATCCAATATTTAAGTAGACAATGTTCAACCCAAGCCGATCACATATCTAACTAGTATTTAAAACACTTAGTATAGTTTCGATTCTTCACCATATTCTATTATATTGTCTTTATTCTATTTCAACGTGATCAGTTATACTATATTGCTCTAGTTTATCTGTTTCTCTCCTACCATACTATGACATATTGTTTCATTGTTTCTAATCTTGTATTACATTCTCTATTTCTGTTTATAGTCATTATCAATTAATTGGAACTGCTATTGGGTTGTACTTCGCTCCAATCTTAACTGGATATATTTTTTAGATGATTGGTTAGAGGAGATGTGTCCTATCTGTAATACCCCGTTCCGTTCTAGCAGACTGCCGACTCAATCGAAAAAAGTGCAACTGTCCCGACCCGCTTTGCCTCAACGAGAAGCAAAGGATATCCAGACTTGTCCCTACAGAAATTCAGCTTAGGCTTTCAGAGGCTCGCTTGACGTATCGCTCTACCGAGGTGAATCATCGCTAAGGTGGGTGGCTACGATGAACTTGTCTTTGCTTAGCCAGCACACATAAAATCTGTAATATTCATGCTAGTTGCTAGGTGATTCACCCCCTGCATGCTAATAAATCCAACGCACCTAGCTAAGGGAATAATCCCAACTTGTATTGCTATGCTAGAACATGGAAAATGAAATACTGCTTATATATGTTCAGAACCTCACATGCTAAGTCCCTAACGGTTTTATCTCTCGGCTTACCTTCGGGTCCGAGCAAACGTGCATGTTTATGTTCCTTAGAAACGCATGCTTGTCTTCTTGAATGTTATCGTATTTTCATCCAAACCCTGGGAGACTACTACGTAGTCGTTCCGTGCCTGAATGAACCTGCAAGTATCCGGGACCGTTAGGTCACCCAAGGCAAATCCCCAACCAGGGGAATGCATCAAGACAAGTTAATCACTGTACAGAATCATGATTCAAGCATCTCCTGTACTCATGCACTACTGTACTACTGTTCTACTGTACTACTGTACTCCTGTTCTACAGTACTCGTGTATATCATGAAATTGGAAAAGACCCTGACCTGCATGTCGCGGACAACTCGAAAATGAGGCATAGTTCCACGGACGGTCTCCGGGGCACTGGGGCCTCTCCGATCTGGATAGAACTCCATTGTTTCAGCCTACTGTACTGGACGAGATAGTGTGCAGCGCCCACCGTTCTTTCGCTGCATACCATCCGCTCCAAGGCTGAACTCTACTGTGTAGTCTACTGTACTAAACAAGATGGCTTATAGCGCCCACTGTACTTTCGTTGCAAATCATTCTCGTTTAAGACTAGTGTCCTTAATGGCTATGCCAGCGACTCATGTTCATATAGATAAGTCATCCTCGCTTAGCGGCTATCCGCGTGCGAGTCACTGCATCGCATCAAATGAACAACTGAACACCTGAACGATCATGTTAAAATGACCCTCGGATTTGCATATGCTATGCCCCTGAATGTTTATACTTGCCCGTGCTTTAATTAACAATATTTGCCTCAATGTTTTCCTTGGACAGGGAAGGAGATGGTAAGTTGGTAAGTCTCGTCGTGTTTCCTCTCATGTTGCACAGCGCACTGCCCGACATGTTAGGCTATTCAATATTTGCATGAAACTGATCCTAAGGCAACAGAAAGACAACTTAATAGTTGGTGCACGGAACTTATATTACGTGTTTGGAATTGTCGAGCGGGCGAGTAGCTTCCCCACCAGTGCATTCAATGTACTGATAATCCACCAGTTTGTGTGCAGGGTGCGGGAGAACCTCGTTCGGTGCAGATGCCTCCTTCGTGCGTGCTAAGGCCAGGAGTTCTCTCTGAAGCCTTGCAACGGTGCGTCCGGGACAGAAGCACATATACAAGACATAATGTTGGAACATAGCCCGAACTCGCCTGAACATCGTCTGACCATCGCCTGTACAATCATTCCACAATTATAGCCACTTGGCACGCTTTTACTGTTTCAGAGAGAGAGGCTTGAGCGACTTGTAATCTTGGCTATACGCCGCCTTTAACACATGTTTATATCAATAAAAGAGTTGCTTTACTTCAAACTTGTATTTCAATGCTTCCTCTATATTGTCGACTCAGTGAACATGTTACCAAATCGCTATGCGTTTATGATTCCGCTGCACTCGGACAATCTGTGCGACTTTGTGGCTTAGAACTCATACCGCCAGCCAATGGACCACGGCCTTGTACGTGCGTGGCTTACGCTCGTGCGACATCACGCCCGGATGGGTCAAAGCGATCGTCCCGCGGGAGCGCTGGCGAGGGTGATTCCCGCCTAGCGGGGACGGCCGAAATAGCCTGCGGGAGATCAGGGCGTGACATAGTGGTATCAGAGCCTGGCTTCTACGCCTTTGGACTTCATTTTCGAATATCTCTGTTTCGAAAGCTCGTTCGTGGATTATGTGCACGCTCTCTCTCAATGCCTCGATGGGATGTTCCAACAATAAGTCTAAATACTTTCAAAATGTGTTTTGAATGATATGGTATGCTTGCTTGTATACTATTGTGCTGCGAGTGGCCTTTGTGCCAACCTGTACGAACCCTTGAGAGTATCGTAGTAGCTTGTCCGATTTTCACTAACCCTAAGTTTGGTTGAATGCATCTATTCGAGGGACGCCTTGAACTAGTGCACCATCCAAGACTTAAGAAAAGGTGAAACTCGAGTGCTAAGACTTCGCTATCACTAAGTTGGTTGACGTGTTCACGCTAGAAGTGCACATCGAAAGTGCGCACGATCCAGTCTAAGCGATATGTTGATTTCGACGCTTGTGCAAGTGAATATCCAAATAAACAAGTACAACGACTTGTCTAGGATTGCCTCAACCCTAGATTACTGTTTGTCCTCAGTAAGTCTCGAGGACGAGACTTTTTCTGAGTTGGGTAGGATGTAATATCCCATTCCGTTCTAGCGGACTGCCGACTCAATCGGCAAAAGTGCAATTGTCCCGATCCGCTTTGCCTCAACGAGAAGCAAAGGATATCCAGACTTGTCCCTACAGAAATTCAGCTTAGGCTTTCAGAGGCTCGCTTGACGTATCGCTCTACCGAGGCGAATCATCGCTAAGGTGGGTGGCTACGGTGAACTTGTCTTTGCTTAGCCAGCACACATAAAATCTGCAATATTCATGCTAGTTGCTATGTGATTCACCCCCTGCATGCTAATAAATCCAACGCACCTAGCTAAGGGAATAATCCCAACTTGTATTGCTATGCTAGAACATGGAAAATGAAATACTGCTTATATATGTTCAGACCCTCACATGCTAAGTCCCTAACGGTTTCATCTCTCGGCTTACCTTCGGGTCCGAGCAAACGTGCCTGTTTATGTTCCTTAGAAACGCATGCTTGTCTGCTTGAATGTTACCGTATTTTCATCCAAATCCCGGGAGACTACTACATAGTCGTTCCGTGCCTGAATGAACCTGCAAGTATCCGGGACCGTTAGGTCACCCAAGGCAAATCCCCGAACCAGGGGAATGCATCAAGACAAGTTAATCACTGTACAGAATCATGATTCAAGCATCTCCTGTACTCGTGCACTACTGTACTACTGTTCTACTGTACTATTGTACTCATGTTCTACAGTACTCGTGTATCTCGTGAAATTGGAAAAGACCCTGACCTGCATGTCGCGGACAACTCGGAAACGAGGCATAGTTCCACGGACGGTCTCCGGGGCACTGGGGCCGCTCCGATCCGGATGAAACTCCATTGTTTCAGCCTACTCTACTGGACGAGATAGTGTGCAGCACCCACCGTTCTTTCGCTGCATACCATCCGCTCCAAGACTAAACTCTACTGTGTAGTCTACTGTACTAAATGAGATGGCTTGTAGCGCCCACTGTACTTTCGTTGCAAATCATTCTCGTTTAAGACTAGTGTCCTTAATGGCTATGCCAGCGACTCATGTTCATATAGATAAGTCATCCTCGCTTAGCGGCTATCCCCGTGCGAGTCACTGCATCGCATCAAATGAACAACTGAACACCTGAACGATCATGTTAAAATGACCCTCGTGTTTGCATATGCTATGCCCCTGAATGTTTATACTTGCCCGTGCTTGAATTAACAATGTTTGTCTCAATGTTTGCCTTGGACAGGGAAGGAGATGGTAAGTTGGTAAGTCTCGTCGTGTTTCCTCTCATGTTGCACGGCGCACTGCCCGACACGTTAGGCTATTCAATATTTGCATGAAACTGATCCTAAGGCAACTAGAAAGACAACTTAATAGTTGGTGCACGGAACTTATATTACGTGTTTGGATTTGTCGAGCGGGCGAGTAGCTTCCCCACCAGTGCATTCAATGTACTGATAATCCACCAGTTTGTGTGCAGGGTGCGGGAGAACCTCGTTCGGTGCGGATGCCTCCTTCGTGCGTGCTAAGGCCAGGAGTTCCCTCTGAAGTCTTACAACGGTGCGTCCGGGACAGAAGCACATATACAAGACATAATGTTGGAACATAGCCCGAACTCTCCTGAACATCGCCTGACCATCGCCTGTACAATCATTCCACAATCGTAGCCACTTGGCACACTTTTACTGTTTCAGAGAGAGAGGCTTGAGCGACTTGTAATCTCGGCTATACGCCGCCTGTAACACATGTTTATATCAATAAAAGAGTTTCTTTACTTCAAACTTGTGTTTCAATGCTTCCGCTATATTGTAGACTCAGTGAACCTGTTACCAAATCGCTATGCGTTTATGATTCCGCTGCACTCGGACAATCTGTGCGACTCTGTGGCTTAGAACTCATACCGCCAGCCAATGGACCACGGCCTTGCACGGGCGTGGCTCACGCTCGTGCGGCATCACGCCCGGATGGGTCAAAGCGATCATCCCGCGGGAGCGCTGGCGAGGGTGATTCCCGCCTAGCGGGGACGGCCGAAATAGCCTGCGGGAGATCGGGGCGTGACACCACCTTTTATGGACCATAAGATGGTGAGCTGATTGATGATTAGTACCGGCTACTGAGGCAACTTAGATTCCATTGGCATATTGTATATATTTTAGTTTTAGACATTGGCATGTATATATTATTTGAGATTGTGTTGTAGCTAGACTAATAGTCATTGATGTATTGTATTATGACTTTGTGACTCTTTCTTCTATTCCATATCGTGCATTTATCTTCCTTTAGTTGTGTATTGTGATTGAGTATCGATTATAATTATACCATTATATTGTCCTCCAATTGGAGTTGAGTAATTATTGGCAGGTACCCTTATATATTGTGTGAGATGTTTAGATAGTATTGTTGACCTAGGCAGCGCTCTACCGCCGATGCTACGACGTAGGCTGGACGTACCCACATACTCATGCCCCTACACAGGGTATGGGCCGTGACATGATCGAGCCACGGGGACGTATTATTCCTTCCCTTTATAAAATGGTGGGAGTTGGGAAATAGTGGGCCCAAAAACATGTAATACAGTGTGCACAAAGTCCCAAGCGTTATGCCGGAAATTCAAAAAATTAAAAATTAAAAAATTTGTTCTATAAAACTGAACTAAATCGTCTATATTTGAAAACACTCCCAACTCAAATATTCCTGAGCACCCAAAAAGACTCAGAACTCAGAAGTAGAAGTTGCAATTGCCATCATGATATCAAATATAAAATGCCAAACATAGATCTTAAAGATTAAAAAGAAAAAGAAAAGAAAGAAACACTTATACTTTTTGACACAAGCAAATATATATAGATTAGGAAATGCAAAAAACTCCTCCTTCAATTTGTCTTGTTAGCAAAATAAGACTCGATAGACAAATATAGCAATTAAATCCTCCCGCAATATATGACTCGATCAAAATGCACTCAAACATTTACAAACCGTCAGATTTGACCGTTAGTGGCTATTTTAAAAATAATAATAAAAATAAAAAAATACCCAAAATATCTTTCCCTTCTTCCCCATTCACCCCCTCCCCTCCCCTCCCTCATCCCCCACCCGTCGCGGTGGTAGCAGCCCCCCTCCTCCTCCCCGCCCCCCTCCCTCCTTCCCACGCGACCACCAGCCCCCTCCCCACCCCTACCCCCCCCCCCCCCCCCCACCCACCCCCCGATCCACCGGAGAGAGGGGGGAAGAGAATGGGAAGAGGGAAAAAAATTGTCTTTTCAGACGTATTTTAACGTCTGTTAACAACAGATTTCAAAATGGGTGCAAACTGAGCCAAAATAAAAATACGAGAATTTTTTAAAACCAGAGATCTTTAAATGTAAAAATGCAAATCTAAGAAAAGATTTTTTGCACTTTATCCATATAGATTAAGAATATATCACGTATACGTATGTATTATACTTGATCAGTTTCTACTACATTGCTATTGGGTTAGAAACTCAAGATTTCTATACATTAAGAAGTTTAATTCTAGATGATCTTTTTACATAGGAATAACTTCAGTTAAAGTACGAGCAATTGAATTGATTCTATACATTAAAAAGCGTTAGAAACTCAAGATTTCTATACATTAAGTAGTGTAATTCTAGATGACCTTTTTATATAAGAATAACTTCAGTTAAAGTACGAGCAATTGAATTGATTCACTGAACTATGCAAGAGGTTGAGAGATGACACATCACAATTAATCTCCTCTTGTGTTCATTTACATGTATATCATACTATTGACATTTTTTCTTCTTTATATAGTTCACATAAAAAAGGAAAAAGAAAACAATGTTCAGCAATATATCATACTAGACAAGTAGACATCCCTATCCGTACTTGAACAGCTCACATGAGATGGGTTCAATCTAACAAAGTAGCAATATGTGGTGGGAGAGAAAAAAAGGTCAGCACACTTTCTTGCAAAGAGTAATGACACACCTTTGTGAATTCAGAAAAAGGGCCTTATTCTTCTTCTCCACACCTTTTCTCCATTGAGCTGTTTGTATCATGTGGCCCATGAAAGACAAGAGGATAGCTTAGTATTTTGTGGCTGAAATTTAATGGTCATCTGCTTGAAAAGTATGAGTGTGTCCTTACTAAACAAAACTTTTTTCCTTCAGCAACAATACAGTACTACTGTACTGGCTCTTTCTTCACTTTACTCTGCCATCAATTATTTGAGGCACTCTAATTACTTAGCCTTGTTCCTCGTCCTCATTTCTCCTTTCAGTAAAACTGTAACTGGCATATATTCTACTGACATTGCAGCAGAGGTGGACCAAGCCTATCTGTTTCTAGCTTCCAATCCAGGAAAAACAGAGCATGATGTATCATGACACCATTGGATGAGACTCAAAATTCACCATTGGCACGTGATGAGCGTCTCGCTAAATAATTTCTCCCAATCCAGAGCACACATGAGCGCATTCTAATTTCTTCTGAACAAACCTAATCTTCGAGCATGCAAACCTATATTTTTAAGGATACAAACATAGAATCTTATCTTTGCGTGAGACGACTTTGATGTTGAATTATGTATAATATATTATACAAACATGAATTAGGATGTTAACATTCTGCCAACATATCTGAAAAATCATTTGTTGTGATCAGGTAGAATGTAATTAGTTATTTGAATTCTTAATCAAGGAGCCCAAAGAACAGAACAGAGAGTCCTATGAAGAAACAGCAACACTTGTTATTCACAAAGTCAGAAGCAGATATACATGAAGCTGCAAAAAAAGGAACCCTCTTCAGCTAAGTAGGGGAACATTATTTTTAGTGTAATTATCTGATGCTAAGTAACACCTCTCTGTGTTTTCCTTCGTTTCTCCCTCTCTTTCACTCACTAGATATATACACATGCACACTAACCTCTCAAATTAACAATCAACAAGCTAAGTAAAAGCAACCCCGACAGAGATCACAAGTCCTCTCCTCACCTTCATTCTGAAGCGAGGGCTTCTGCAACATTATAATTTACAGAGCATCAATTGAACTGAAGTCAGTAACTTGAGAGCTCTCCAGGAAGCTGATGGACCGCGACAGGGCCGCAGGGTTAGCATGTAAGGCCTGAGAAGCCTCCCCCAAGTGAGACCTACTCTGCTCCTCTCCCTTCGTCTGGAACACTTTGAAGAACCCTCGACAGCCTTCGGTCTTGTCGCTCTCGAAGCCCATCGTTGCCCATATGGAGCTCTTTGCGGCTTCTTCAGGGTCATGAATTCTTAGAGTTTTTGGAATCCACAGACGGCGGCTCCCTGAGCTGCTCTCCCCAGGAAGAGCATCATCCTCTTCTCTCGAATGCTTACCTAATGCTGGAGTATCAGGTACTGATACTAACGATCTGCTAAGTGTAGAAGGAGGAGTCAGAGACGAAAGCCAAGGCAAGCTCCACGGAGCGCAACCCCAATAAGCTGCTGCTGCAGCTGCAGCTGCAGCAGCAGGATGAAATGGCATTGGATAGCTTGAGACACAGACAGGTGGAGGAGGATTCCACGGAAATGGCCATGGGATCTGTGGAGGAGTGAAACTTTGGCAAGTTCGGATCGACGGCTCATTCACATTGCCTCCAGTTCCATCACAGTTCGAAGGAGTCACCGAAGACACGATCGGCTGCTCTTCCGCACGATGCAATCCGTTTCGATGGCAGCTGCTCATAGTATCGCAGACTGGAGCATCTGAACCGAAACTAAGAACCGAGCCACCGGACTTGAGAGGCGGGTGGTGGTAAAGGGGCGCGACGGGGTTCTTGTTCTTGCGACGGCCGGCTCCTACCGGCACGTTCCTCATGGTGCCGCCGGCGGTCCAGTAGCGCTGGCAGTTCTTGCAGAAGTGGCGGGGCTGGTTGACGTTGTAGTTGTTGTAGTAGCAGAACTTGGTGTCGAGGCTGTTGCATCGAGGGCAGGGGAGGATCTTGTCGGGCTTCTTTAGCAGTGGATTGCTTGAATCACTCTGTCCTCCTCCATCTTCTTCTTCTTCATCTTCTTCAGGAGCCGTCTCTTGATCACCAGAAGAATGTTTGTGGTTGTCATCTGCTGGTGGTGAAGATATATGCTCACTGTTCTCTTCTGATTCTGGATTTTCTTCTTCTCTGTACTTGGATGCTGTGGTGGTTTCTTCAGTTAGATGACCCTGGAATTGCATAATTATTATTAAGAAAAGAGCAAGATATGTAGGAAACATTGGGATGCGTAACCGACCTACTATTAAAAATCAAATAAAAAAGGCTAGAATTTCAAAAAAAAAAAAAAAAAAAAAAATCCTAGAGGAACCTGTGAGTTCTTAATTATTCAAAACAACTGTTGGATTACATACATTTTATTTTTTAAGAATCTAAAAAAAAAAAAAAATCAATGACCTAAATAAAAAATATGTCCACGTGTCATAACCATATTACCATTTCTTATTTTGAGTTTTTGTAGTCGAACTTGAAAAAAAAATAATCAAGTGATTTTACAAGCACAAAAGAAATAGGAAAAAAATTGGATTCTTGGAGTGAAAAAGCATTAATTTCCTAAAGATTTACTTCCACGACGTGATTTTAGTAATAAGGATCAGATGATTCATTCATCATCTCAGATTATCGGTAAGGTTCTATTGAAAGCCAGCAGCATCGATAGTATTATTGAACTGCTAAAATTAGCTGAAGTCCATATAAAATTCTACCAAGAAAAAAAACATCACATAAATTACATGCAGTTTATATGATGTTACAATTTGAGCAGAAGGTCCGCGTCTTTCTAAGCATAAATTAGAATATGACCAATTGAATTATTATACAGAAAAATTGTTCGTACAATAAATTTTTTAACGAAATAATCTTTAAAAAAAATAAAAAATAAAAAATCCCCAAACTAAGATATTTTCTTCGTTTGAAACTTTTCAAAACTTCTTATTTTTAGGACTATTTCGTAAAGAAAAAAATTATCGTACAAACAAATTTTCTGATTATTATACTGTTAATTGTGAGCATTTATATTTATTAATCTGTACTAGAACATATAGAAAGGACAACACTAATATCAATTCGACTAAAATACTCGAAAGTTTGTAATATAGTATATTTTACTGACGTACTCATTTTTTCTATTTAGCCGGTTAAGAAAATAAAGAAATCAGATGAATATAATCCAAAAAAAACTTTCCATGGCCTAATTTGAAAAATTAGGAACTCCTAGAATTTTGCTCTGATATCAAGTTTAGTTAACTACCCAGGAGGAATAATTAATACCTTGTCCTCCTCTCCATCATCACCACCACCACCACCACCATCGGCTGGCAGTAACGCAATCGTCTTGCCGAAGAGCTTGATGGCCGGGTCCCTGATCTCCGGCATCTCCTCCACCTGTATCGGCCGATACAATTCTGATATATCGGGGATATTTAGAAGTGGAGTCTTTTCTTTCTTTCTCACTTTCTCCTCCACCTGCCTTTGTTTTGTAAAGAGAAAAGAGGAAGTCCACGTCAGAATCAGAAGGGGTTCTGAGCCACAAGTTTTGTTTGTGGCCTTGGGAGGGCGTATTATGATTCTTTGCACTTTAAATTGCTGTCAAAAAGGTCAGTCCCACTCACCACCCAAAACCTTTTCCTCACTTTCTCTTCCACTCCTCTTATTTAAAAAATTAAAAAAAAAAAAACCTTTTTTATATTACTTCTAGCTTTTTTACTTATATATTTATTTATTTAAAAAAAAAACTTTTTTGTATTACTACTATTTTTTTTCCATTTTGCTTTTATGCCGCAAAATGAGGGCCAACGCGTGTCTTCCTGGACATATTTTTACAAATAAATTTTATTTAAGACAAAAATGACAAAAAACTGGAATCAAACTACCCATCTTCAAAGGTATGGGCAACAACCAATTACTCTATTAGCAGTTGACATGTATTTTGTTTATGACTCTTTCAATTTCAAGCTATAACTAACTAACAAGTGTTTGTATTGTGGTTGTATGTGAATAGTATTGTTCTATCTAATGTATGAAATGTTATATTAAAATCTAATTTCAGACACCAAAGTTGTATAAGTTACCCAAATTTAGCGCGTTGGAGGATTCTACCACAGTTTTATCCTAGAAAAGATTCACTTGTATAGTTTTTCCAAAATAATTGTCTGTACTTATGTAATGTCATATTTTGTTAAAAGATTATTTAGTTTTAGGATATCGTATAATATTTAAATTTTACGTTTAGGTCTTCATATTGTCCAAAAGAGATATTATGTATCTCGTCCTGACGGATAATTTGGACTGACCGTGAGATCTCGTTTAGTTTTCATGATATTTAAAAATTGTGTTTAGTTTTAGGGTCTCGTATAATATTCAAATTTTGAATTTAAGTTTATGTTTGGACAGTTAGTCAAGTCATCCGTTAAGACGAGATCCAAATCCTATTTTGGACAATATGGAGACCTCAACTCTAATTTTAAATATTATACGAGACCTTAAAACTAAATAATCCCATTTTCCATAAGTAAATAGTGTTGAACACTAAATAATGCTAGCACTTTAAAGTGCAAATAATACTTTTTCCATAACTATATAATGCACTTTTAAGCTATTTTGTTTGTTTTTTCATCACTTAAAATTTATTATAAATATATGAATTTACTATTTTACTCTCAAATACTATGACATTATTTTAAAAATAAAAATAAAAATAAAAACAAAAACAAAAATAAAAATAAAAATAAAAATAATACAATATTTACATCTCCGCAATTATAAATCATTACAGCTGATGAATATCATACTCACTAGAAAAGAGAAATTACTAAGGACTACCCATTATTTAGGAATCTATGAAGGAAAAATTAATCTTCAGATTCAATCTTGACGACACCGACTAAAACTTCATAAACCTAAACCTAAAACCACAATCTTCAAATCCCAAACTTGTATGGGAAAAAAATCAATCCAATTTTCAAAGAAAAAGAAAACAAAAATTAATGGAGGATTATGGTTGAAATGACGTGGATTTGTTGCAGCAAAAAATACAAAGTAGCAGAGTTTCCCAAACAGAAATGTTTTAAATTGCATATAAGGAGACATCTCGTCAAGTGAGTTAGCAGTTGGGGAGAGGGAGGAGACTGCCAACTGAGTTGGCAGGATATAAGGGAACATCTCGCCAAGTGAGTTGGGGGTTGGGGGGAGAGGGGACCGCCAACTGAGTTGTCGGGTGGGTGTTGGGATCGCCAACTTAGTTGTCGAGTGGGAACAAGAAGTGGAAACGAGGAACGGAGATATTTTTTATCAGTTGTCGAGTGGGAACAGGAGGTAGGAACGAGGAACGAAAATATTTTTTATCAGTTGTCGAGTGGCAACATGAAGTGTTTTTTATGATATTATTAAAAAAAAAATTATTATCTATCTATTATCTATACTAGTAAATTTACACGTATCAATATTTTTTATGATATTATTAAAAAAATAAAATTTATTTAAATTATATTCAAATATTTTAAATATGATTTGAATTATAAGGGGTTGGTGTCATGCCGCACCAACCCCTTTGGCTCCAGATAAAAAAAAATGAGCCTGGCGCCAAGGGGGTTGGCTCCAAACCAAAAATAGGATAACACTATTTATTTAATTTTTTTGGTATTATTTAAATTTTTGGATATAAAATTTACAATAAATTTTTTTGTTTTGCTATTATCAATATAAAATTTTTGTGATATCATAATAGATAATTGGTTATTATCCATCTACAAAATTTAATTGATTTAGAAAAAAATTATATATATATATATATATATATATATATATATATATATATATATATATATATATATATATAATTTTAAATTGATATTATCTCTACTATTATAATGTGGCTTAGAAACGATTCAAAATGTAGTCGTCTAAGCTGTATATATATTATCAAGGGCTATTTGATATTACCTCCTCTTAGATTAGGTATATTGATATTACCTCATGTTAGATTAAAAGTTGAAAATATCCCTGAAAGTGTCATTAAAATTCTTTAACGACACTTTTAAAACTCATTAACGACACTTTCATATTTTTAACGACACTTTCAGGAGGTATTCTCAACTTTTAATCAAACAGGGGTAATATCAATATACCTAATCTAAGAGGGGATAATATCAAATAGCCCTATCATCAATTAGCAATATAAAAAAAATATAAAATAAACTACCGCGAGGGTTCTTATGCCGTTGAGAAAATTTTTTAAAAAACACTAAACATATAACCCATCATAAAATATATTCAAAATTTAAATTATATTCAAATTAACTACAAGATATTATCTAATTAAACACATATCCAAAATTTAAAAGATATAATTATAACAAATTATAATTCAAATATATTCAAATCATATTTAAAATATTTCAATATAATTTAAATAAAATTTTATTTTTTAATAATATTATAAAAATATTGATAAGTACAAATTCACTAGATAGATAATAGATAGATGATAAAAGATATTTGCGTTCCCCGTTTTAACTACTGTTCCCACTCTCCAAGTAATTTCTCCAAAAAATTTTACTGTCGTGCAAATTCAAAAAAATTCTTCTCTTTGGACAAAAATTTCTGTTTCCCAAATGATCAGATAACTTGGACATATTTGTAACATTTAAATTTTTGAATGACTAGGATTGTTTTGAAGGACTGACGTGCTACTATTGGTGCTTTTGAGTTGTATAATTTGGTTCATGCCAATCTAAAACTTGGTTTGGGAATGCTGCTCCTTTTTCAAAACTAATCACAGCAGAAACAGATTTTAACAGAAGATGGAAAACTGCCGCAAAAGCTGCCTCATTTTTTTTTTATTTTTTTTTAATCTAATAGGCTCGGACCGTTTTCTGAGAAAAAGCTAATAGCAGCTTACCAAACCCAGCCAAATTTGGATTAATTTTGGGTTTCCTGAAACACAAAATAAAATGATAATTCATTCCGATTCTTTTTTTAGCATCAAGATTCAGGTCCCATGTTAATAGGGAGGAAGCTGCATGGTGAATGGTTGATTTAACATGTTTTTCCATACAAATAATCAAAAGTTTCAGAAATCTCATTGAGAATTGGTAAATATTTCATTGAACATCATCATACAAATGTTACAAATGTTCCTTTGCAAGCATACCACACTACTCATCACATGATATCAACATAACTCTATTTCATCCTTCCAGTAGCTCAAATCAGTGGAGGTTTTATCATCTTTCTATAGAACAGGGCTACAAAAAAGTTCGCTAGGAAGCAATCAAAACTCCCATACGCGTCTACAACAAACAGGTTGAGGAGCTACAAAATGAATTGTCAGTCAACATGACAGCACCAGAGCTACTATGAGCTGGAGACAAAGGTACCGACGTAACCTAAGCCCACGACGAAAAATGCAAGTGATTGCAAGTAGATGTATATGAAGTACCACTGACCCCCATATGTGAGATCATAAGAAGCACACAAGAAGAGAAAGAACGCAAACGCAAGTTCTGATAAGTAAATCCTGCAAAGCAAAGGTAGTATATGTGAACATCCATGGTTACATACAAAAACTTGGGAAGTTGCATTGTCCTTACCGATCCCTAAACCTGCTTGGCTTAGATTTTTCCAGTAGAGGGGTTTCGAGGTTCATCTTGGGAGCACCTCCGAGTTTCTCAGTTACGACCCACTCATGTGCACTTCCTGCTTCCATCAGACCAATCAAGGTTGCTTTAAAGCGGTGCATGGCCATTACGTTCTCAAACAGAATCCAGAACGGAATTAGATGAATACAACTGTAAGGGATAAACAATGAAGTTGAAAACACTAATATGATGCAGGCATCACAATACTAATATGATGAAGGGGGTATATAGAATTTAACCTGGGATTTCTTATTGCATTCAGAATAGTGATGGTTGTAGGAACATGAACAACACCCCAGACAGGAATGCTGACTTCTGGAACCAAAACAGATGCGGGAATTACAACACAGTAGAGTACAAAAGTAACAATGTGGGCCAAGACCTTTCTCACGAAGAAAAAACTATAGATGACATAAAGTTTCTTCCATAAAGACACCTCCTGCTTCCGTGAAAAGGTATGTTAGGTACTGCAAATGATTTGATGTAAATATAGTTCCGCTAAAAACTTGAGGCTTGGAAACTGACATACCTTGGTTTTAACAATCTCCACGGCTGTTTTTCTGAACAAATTTGCAGCCCCACAAGTCCAACGATGTTGCTGATTCCGGTATGCCTTGAAATTACTTGGCAGCTCACTCTTGACCTGCAAATAGTTTCACTCAGATTTGGAAGGAATAGATATACTTGACTTGGCGATCTTTCAACAAACCCAGCATTAAGGCTATGTTTGGTGATAAGAGAATGGAAGTGAACAGAAAACTACTTTCTTGCTTTATACTGAAAACAAGGAATAGTTTAGCTATACTTTGTTTTGGACATCTTCAGCCAATTTTCCAAGGCTTGTCTTAAGTCCAATTTTTTACAATAGATGCTGCAAGTGCAAGGAGAGAATTTTTCATATTACTTAAGTGGCGACAATTATTAGTCTGTTTATGGTCCAATACCTTAACGTCCCCTAGATATAGAAATTTCCAACCACGTAGACTTGCTCGAACAGCCAAGTCCATGTCCTCTACAGTAGTTCTGTCGTTCCAACCTCCAGCTTCATCAATAGCAGATATTCTCCACACACCAGCAGTACCTATAGATAAAGGACATAATGTTACTTACAGCATAGAAAGAAAAAATAGAAGAATATAAATTATACACTGAAACTTTAACTAGTCTTTTGAAAATTATATTGTTTTTTGCTTCTCCTTGACCCGAGGTGATAAACTAGGATTTGCTCTAGCCAATGTGTTTACTTAATGGAATTCAAACATCTGCACAACTGACATCTCCATATTTTCCCAGGCAATATTTTATCATTGAAATAAATCATGAACAATTTCTTACTAAACAACTGAACTGGCGAGGAGTGATAGTATGTACCATTAAATCCGAAGAACTCAGAGACAGAGGAACCTGCTTCCTGCTCCACTTTGAAGTGGTAATTTAGTGTCATCCTCTGTATCCTTGTCATCAGGCATTCTTTAAAGTTAACTGCAAAAATCGCCCGGGAAATTCCACGTCAGCAACTTCCTGTCATTTGAAAATAAATACATCAGCATGAATAAAAGATATCTAGTCCTACCCTGAACAAAAGAGAATCAGCATGGATCATCGCTATAGTTCAAGTGGAGTAAAAAAATTAAATTACACAACCGTCATTGAGGCCGGCAATGGCAGTCAAAAGCATAAAGTATTGGGACTATTTATGAGGCAAAGCATAAGGTACCTGTTAACTGTTGCTGTGAATAGAGCAAGCCAGCTAGGGTGTTGGTAGTAGGCAACGCAAAAGTGCGTACTACTGCATCTAAACTCACAATCCACTTGATAAAAAATAATATATATATTATCTAGGTAGTCTAGAATTGTTTTACCCATGTAACAACACCATATAATATGTTAAAAGTTAGTGTGAAGAGTTCCATTTGTTTGGGAAATGTATACTGAAAACTCGACCCTTTTTTATTATGGTTCAAATGTTGAAAAACCTATGCAGATGAGTAGATTTGGAGCAATTTTACATAGTTAATTTAAACAAATGTTAGGACCAATGCAAAATAGACTATACAAGCAGAAATCATTTGTTTTTTTCCCAAAAATGTGAAAAGTAACCGAGTACAAGGATCAATTCATTGTTTCCCAGCTGATGGAAGTGAGACAGAAGTTAGTACTGATGCGGTGTAAGAAATCACCTGTCAGTTCAAGGTTCAGAAATCCCTTGTTCATTGTTTGAGGATAGGTTTTGACAGCACAATCAATTGCACTGAAACTTAAGTTTCACTAGAATTTGACTCAGTTTAATAGGAACATGGTTCATAGGTCTATGCAAATATGGAGTGCAAGAGGCTAGAAAGTCATTCCATTTTCTTAGTAATGGGAATTATTTCACAATACAAGAATCAATTAATTTTTGCCCTTGTCGGTGAAGCTGGTGCATGGAAGTGAAACCAAGTTACTACCTATACAAGGTTTAGAGAATCACCAAACTTCAAGGTTCAGTACGCTTTTTGTGATGACAGGTTATTATGTCACAATCATGTCAATAGAAACTAGGTTTACCACAAGTTCAACTGCAGATTCATGTCAATATAAACCATGTTCATGAGAAGTTTGACTCCATATTGAGAACATAAGTTAATGGTGTCAACTGTTAAGATGGCTTCGTGGCAGCACACTTTTCACATTGCTGAGGATTGTGAAGCAGGTATAGCATACGATGACTGAAAGGTTCAATCACCGAAGTTCAAGGTTTAGATAATCACCTACGAGGTTTAGACTCTTTAGAGTTCAAGGTTCAGAACGCTTTTTGGTTGTTCGATGAGAAGTTTTGATGTCCAAATCATGTCAATAGAAACTAGGTTCACTGCAAGTCTGATTCCAGATTCATGTCAACAGAAACCAAGTTCACGAGAAGATTGACTCCAGATCCATCATCCATGTCAGTAGAAACTAGATTCACTAGAAGTTTGGCTCCATATTATGAACTTAGTTTAATGGTGTAAGATGACTTAGTAGCAGCAGACTTTTCACATTACTGATGGTTGTGGATCAGGTAAATTTACAATGATTGAAAAAATGTTCTTGTTGATCACAAATAACAAGTTCTCTCCTTATCAATTAAATTTTTCCAAAATGCCTGAGCCCTTTCGATGGGCATCAGCATCAGAGGAAACAATCATCAGAATTTTAGAAGCTAAGAGAGAATTGGGAAGTTGGAGGCGACAATACGAGATGTAGCAGCAGGGAGCTTATGGGGTTAGATGAGAGGTAGACAGAGAAAGGAAGGAGAACCTCCCCGGATTTCAGAAGAAGCAGATAGAGCAAAGGCATCATCATCAAAGCCTTCTCTCATTAGAATAGGGTGGGCTGTGTGCATTTTTAAAATCTAAAAGACCAACTAATAGGGGCAGAAGGTTTCATGTTTTAACGTCAAGGAAGTTACCTATTTGGCTATTATGGCATGAACCTATTAGGCTATTTGACTATATTATGGCATGAACCTGGGGTGGGATGGGGGTTCAAGTAATTTTGCCCTGAATTTAATGATTTTTTTTTACACTCTTGCAATAGGCTGTCTAGTAACATCTTTTGAAATGTGACCTTGGCTCTAAGTTACTAATCACATTAAAGTAGTGGAACTAAGAAAAAAGTTAGATGCCTATGTCTAATTAGTGTACAACAGAATCTTATGAAGATGGTGAGTGGACACGGTGGAATGTGGAAGCTTACATGAGCACTTCTCTTATGTCGGAGAGAATATTAGACCTTTTTAATCTCAATCACTGAAGCACAGACCAGAATTAGAGAGCAGTATCTTTATGGCTATGTTTAGCTTGAATACTCTGAGTATAGTTGACAATATTGTCTCCGATAGATCTTGCAGTAATTAAATACTTTCAGCCATTCTTTTGAACTTGAATTAAATTGGTTTTAACATACAATGGGGATTGTTCTTCCTGCGGTTACAAAGATCGTTCAAAGTATGTAGAAAAACAAAAAAATACTACAACTGTTACAATGGTGCTTACAAGAACGGAAATGGAAAATACAACTTCTGAAAATGTAATACTAACAAAGTGCAACACAATTGCTAATGCACTCCTTGTTACAAGCACAAACAAAATTTGATAAGACTGAAAAAGACAACTCGCAGGGGTGATGAAAATCATTGTTGATCAAAACAAGATTCGACCTTATTCCGTCGATTTGCTCAAAGGAACCAGTAAGCTCAAAACGAGAACTTTTGGAACACTCTTTTGTCATCCTTGCACAGACAAAACTTGGACTCCTTAGTAAGCACGAACCGACAACACTTCGCTATTTCGTGTGGCTGCTGCTAACTCTCCTCTTGTAGCATATAGTCACTTGTTCTTGTTGGTGTTGTTTCCTATGGACTAATAAAGATAGTCCCACATTGGCTACACCACCAAGTAGGTATCTCAATATAATACTTTGTATGAGTTGAGGTGTGCACATGGGGTGTGGTGGGGCACATGGGTGCCATGTGGGTGTATTTTCCTAGGGAAAAAATTGATTAACTCCTCATGAAAGCATTTATGCTTTTTGTCATGCACTTGAAATTATTTTCATAGGAGCTAAGTCTCAAAGGGGCTTTAGCGACTCGGACTTAGGCTCAAGGGCGCAAAGTAGCACACTTTGCACTTAGCACGTCGGCATCGTCGCATGGTGCTTGTGCGCATTTGATGCGCTCATGCGCTCGGATATGCACGAGTTGCATGCGCAAGTCGCACGCAGGGCCGCATGGGCTGCCGCATGGACATATCTGAACGTTATGGAAATATATGGACAGTTATTCCGATCTGTTTTTTGTGGAATTTAAAAATTAATTCGTGCCTATCTTTTAGGAATTCATAATTAATTTGTTCCTATTTTTCCGTAACTAATGGGCGGCTAGGGTTTCCACCCTCTATAAATAGTCTCTTCGTGCATATTTGAGAACTTACTTCGAAAATCAGGAGACGAAGAGAGTTGTTGTTGCCACCGCCATTGGAGACCAGAAAGTTCGTGCGAGTCCGGAAAAGAGGTGACAGCGAGCGTTCCAGAAGTTCTACGTGAACTTGTTGGTTCCTAGAAGCAGATTATGTGGAGGCGAATCTTGCTTTGAGCAACGGTGATCTTCATCATCCCAGCAAACAGATTTTTTCTTCTCCTTTCTCTTCTCTTCTGCTAGTTGTAATTTCGTTCTGTCCGTCTGCAACTGCGAGTGCAAGGAAGAACGTGAAGTTTATTTTTTCTGATTTCTTTGTAATCTTGAGAGCAAGTTGTAATCAGAATCTTTATATAGTTCTTCGTGGTGATCGAGAAAAGTCAGAGTGAGAACTTTTGTGTGAACCTCTGATCTCGACCACGCATTCTTCCATCTTTGGCTAAGCCTCAGGAATAACAATCTCAAAGCAAGATCCAAAGAAAGATGGAGAACTTCCGATCAAGTCTTCTGGACACAAGTTTTCACAAACTTGAGAAGATTGACGGAATTCACTTCGAACATTTGGATGAGGGAAGGAGTCCTTTGTCAAATGTTGAAAGTGAGTTGTCGGAACCTACCATACCCGAGGATGGAGGAGATAGCGTCTAAAGGACGCGCATTCCGGTTGAAAGGAAGATTACAAGATGACCAAGGATTGCAGAGTATGCACACAAGGGGCAGACCTTGGCACATGGCAGACCTTGGCGTATAGCAAGACTTGGCGCATGGAAGCGCATTAGAGGTCTTGGCGTCTTGGCGCATGGTGGCTTATGCGCATGATTTTGGCGCATGGTGGCTTGTGCGCATGGATTGGCGCATGGTGGCCTATGCACATGAAGGTCACAGCACAATACAAGACTTGACGCATAGCTGAAATTGGAACTTGATAGTAGAACCAATCCGAACCAATATAGCAAAGTATAACTAAACTTGGTTCCTTTGATACTTAACTTGGTTGCTATGATTGCGCAGGTTAAGTCCTATGGCGTGGTTGCTGACCAGTGGATGGAAACTGGTGCATCAAGCCACATGTGTTTTAGGAAGAGCTGTTGATCAAGGCCGAACCTTTCAGTGGTTAAGGTCTTAATGGCAAGCAAGGATCAAGCAGAGGATATGGAAATTGGGACAATGGTTCTGAACTTCGAGAAGTTACAGTCAAAGGAGTGTGTGTATCAACGTAACAGTGATTACCAAGGACCTAATCTCAGAAAGTCTGGTGCAGACTTGAAAGTGAACATACATAGTCGCCAGATGATGATATCTTGGCAGGAGATATACTTTGAAACAAGGCGTTCTGAGATGATATCAAATGGATGTTCGAGTTTCTGCTTATGAGAAAAGTCTCATTGTAAGAGTTGTGGACCCCAGACTAGGACATGTACTTCGTACTGCAAGATGTCTAGTCTAGGATTTTATCTCCAAATGTGGGGGTAAGGAGGTGGAGAAGTGTAAGGTCTGTGCGCAGACCAAGATCTCAAGAAATTCGTTCAAACGGGTAAACCAAAGTACAGATCTTCTGGAGTTGGTTCACTAAGATATCTGTGACTTCAAGCAGCTCTCCACAAAGGTCAAGAGGAAGTACTTCATTACTTTCATCGACGACTACTCGAAGTACACGTTCGTCTATATGCTCAAGTCAAAAGACGAAACATTCGAGAAGTTCAAGGAGTTCAGGGTTGAGTCTGAACGTCAAATGGGCCAACAACTCAAGAGACTCAGAAGTGATCAAAACGGAGAGTATAGGAATATTTAATTTGCATCGTTCTGCAAAGAACATGGAGTTGTTAATGAGACACTACTCCATATTCTCCTCAATCAAATGTAGTAGCTGAAAGGAAGAACAAGATGTTGACAGAAATGATGAACTCAATGATGTTGACTGTGGGTCTTCCAAGCTACTTCTGGGGAGAAGCTGTGCAGACGGCTACGTTCATTCTGAACAGTGTCATACGCAACTTCGGATGTCACTCCTCAGGAACTCTGGTTCAGAGTCAGACCCAACTTGAACGTCATTCGAGTGTGGGGGTGTCTGGCATCTGTGAAGCTTCCGGAATTAAAGATTCAGAAGCTGAAATCGAGGATTACGAAGACAATCTTTCAGGGTGATGCTGAGAAGAGTGATGGTTGAAGATTTTTTGATATCGAAGCTAATCATATCATTGAATCTCACGACGAAAAACTCTTTGAAGATAAATTTGCAATGCACAAGAACATTGTTATCGCAGATATTCCGAAAAATAGTGTGGGTGCACAGGAGGCTGAAGTTTCCAACGAAGATGTAGTCCAAGAAGAAGTTGTCATCCCAACGACAACGATCGGACCAGAACTCGCAGAGCCGGTGTCTAAGCGAGTGAGGAGAGTGAAGGACTTCAGAGAAGATTTTGTCACATATCATGTGAAAGCAGATCCGCTTACCTATGATGAGGTGATGAAGACCAGAGATTTTGTTTTCTGGAGGGAGGCTATAAATAATGAGTATGACTCAATAACCTCCAACCACACTTGGGTGTTGGTCAATCTGCCTGAAGGAGCTAAACCAATCAGATGTTTATCAGATCTTCAAGTCGATGAAGATGAAAGCAGACAGAATAGTTGAGTTCAAGACTAGGCTATCTGCCTAGGAGTTTTCTCAGACAATAGGGGATTGAGTTCTTTGGCACCTCGATGTGGGTGTCATAGATCAGGATGATGATTGTCGTAGCTGCTATTCACAAGCTGATTATTTATCAGATGATGAGAAGACAACAAGTCTTGGATGAAGACAGACATGAGAGATTCACGGACAACAGTCAGAATTATTGTCATTCAGGTTTGAAGACAGTCTGCGAGTTGGTGATATCTCGATACGGCCTGGAGCAATTCCCAGGATGTGGCAGCAGGAGTTTGACAATTTATCTAGTCAAAGTTGTCGCAGGATCAGCGAGACGGACAAGTGTGTGTACACGAAGTTCGCTGATAATGAAGGAGTCATCATTTGTATCTATGTGGACGAATTGCTAGTCCCAGTTGTGGACATAGAAGTATCACTAGAACAAATATGTCATTTTTGTCCAAACTCAGGATATGGGATTGCGGATGTCATCCTGAGAATATAAGATAATCCGGATGCCAGTGGGCTTGCTAAGTCACAAGATCTCAGCATGAAATGTTGATCACATGCTTTGGGTATCAGGGACGATACTCCTCAGGTGTGACATGAATATGAAGCCAAATCCAAGAAAAATTATCAGACAGTTGTTGTACTAGAGCATCATCAGGTGAATGATTCAAGTTGCGTGTACCACCAAGCCTGACAAAGCTTTTGTTGTACGAATGTTGAGTCAGTTCACAAGCAGTATATGTGTTGAACACTGAAAGCTATGAAGAGAGTCGTCAGAATTCTCAGGAGAACTCAGTAGTATATCCTGTGCTACAACAGTTATCCAGATATGAAGAAAGGCTTCGGTGATGTCAATTGGTGCTCAGGAAAGAAGAGTGAAAGATCAACATGAGGACGTGACTTCTCTAGGGGTGGTGCTGCTATATCGTGGAAGTCGAAGAAGCAGTCTTTACTCTCAGAGTTCTTTGCACTATCAAGCTGCAGCAAGTAAAGCAGAATGGCTCTGGAAGCTCTCAGATGACCTTCCTATGGTTAGTACAAAGATTCGAGTGATACCGACATACCGTGAAAACCAGGAAGCTGCAGCAGTGGCATATGTTCATCTCTTCAACGGTTTGAAGAGAACTATGTGGATAGAACACATGACACTGAATGAACGCAGATTGCATGAATCATTACCATGCTTTAATAATCGGAGTCAGGTAAATCTAGCGGATCCGTTCATGATAGGCTTCAAAGGCCAGTACAGGACACTGAATGAGCACATCTAGCGTGGATCATTATAGTGTTTGATGATCGGAGCCAGGAGGGTCTAACAGATCCGTTCATGTAAGGCCTCCAGCGCCAGCTGACCCCAAGAATTATAAAGGAGGGTAGTACTCCATGTTACAGTGGCGTGACACCACAAGAGGGAGTGAACCTCGGCTTCGGGTCATGTCACAGCGGCGTAACACCGTATACAGTCAAGGACAGCATATATAGGTTGGGAGGACCTATGATATTTTGTCTTTGCAATCCTACTATTTAGCTTTATGCTTTTAGTTTAAAGAGAAATCTACTAGGCATCTAGTTATTGGTTCAAGGGAGGACCATTGACTGTAAGAATATCAGGAACAATGGATAGTCTTCAGGGACATTGTGGGATACGTACCCGGAACTACTGCAGTCTACTATTTGTTCTTGAACAGAATATTTCCTGTGGGAGGATAGCTTTGACGCCTTAACGTTCTCGGACAGAGTGAATGTCCAGTGTGCATTACAGGAAGCACGTAGTTTCAGCACTACAATGGACTTGTATCCCATGCTACAGTGGCGTGACACCACAGAGGTAAAAAGATGTAAATCCTCGATATTAAGTCATGTTATAGCGGCGTAGCACCGCACATAGACATGTAGCCTAATGTTGTAGAATTAAGAGTGGTAGACAACACTACAAAGAGGTTGATGACCTCATGTTAAAGTGGTGTGACACCACAGAGGTAAAAGATGTAAATCCTCAGCAGAAAGCCATGTCACAGCTGCGTAACACCGCAAGGAAGCGCAAGGCTTCATGCTGGTTAGTTTGGCACTACAAAGAGGCTGAGACCTCATGCTACAGTGGATGACACCGCATGAGGGAGTGAACCTCGACTTTAGGCCATGTCATAGCGGCGTAGCACCGCAAGAAAGCGCAAGTCTTCATGTCAAGGACTCTTTAAAAGAACTCACCTATAGTGTATGGAAAGAGATACAAGCCGTCTCTTGAGAAAAAATTTGTAGACAACCAATATACATACACCGAAACCAGGCGTGCACAGGACCTTCAATGTGCAACCGGAAGCACAGCTGATATCATTGTGTGAGTGAAAAAGAATTGTAGCTATGGTGCAGAATTCAAGGCTTAGTTCATTCTTGTATCATACTGCTATTTGACCCATGCGAGAAGATTCAAGTGGAAGCGACATCTATCCTAACGCATGATGGGCAGTCACTGTGGGGAACGCTCAACACATATATATTGAGATATGTGGAGGATTGTTGGTGTTGTTTCCTTTGGACTAGTAAAGATAGTCCCACATTGGCTACACCACCAAGTGGGTATCTCAATATAATATTTTGAATGAGTTGAGGTGTGCACATGGGGTATGGTGGGGCACATGGGTGCCATGTTGGTGTGTTTTCCTAGGGGGAAAATGATTAACTCCTCATGAAAGCATTTATGTTTTTTGTCATGCTCTTGAAATTATTTTCATAGGAGTTAAGCCCCAAATGACTCGGACTCGGGCTCAAGGGCGCAAAGTGGCACTTTGTTGGCGCACTTTGCACTTAGCACGTCAGCATTGTCGCATGGCGCTTGTGCGCATTTGATGCGCTCATGCGCTCGGATATGCGCGAGTTGCATGCACGGTCACACGCGGGGCCGCATGGGATGTTGCTTGGGCTGCCGCATGGACTGCTGCTTGGGCTGCCGCATGCGGTACGGTTTGCGCTGCTGCGTGAGCGGCCGCATATGAGGTTGCTTGCGTGGCCGCTGCTTTCAGATATATTTGAACGGTTATGAAAATATATTGACAGTTATTCAGATCCATTTTTGTGGGATTTGAAATTAATTCGTGCCTATCTTTTAGGAATTCGCAATTAATTTATTTCTATCTTTCCGTAACTAATGGGCGGCTAGGGTTTCCACCCTTTCTCTATAAATACTCTCTTTGTGCCTCTTTGAGAACTTACTTCGAAAATCAGGAAACAGAGAGTTGCTGCAGCCGCCACCATTGGAGTCCATGAAGTTCGTGCGAGTCCGGAAAAGAGATAACAGCGAGTGTTCCAGAAGTTCTACGTGAACTTGCTGGTTCCTGGAAGCAGATCGTGTGGGAACGAATCTTGCTTTGAGCAACGGTGATCTTCATTACCCCAGCAAGCATATTTCCTTCTCCTTTCTCTTCTCTTCTCTTCTGCTAATTGTAATTTCGTTCTGTCCGTCTGCAACTGCGAGTGCAAGAAAGAACGTGAAGTTTATTTTTTTGATTCCTTTGTAATCTTGAGAGCAAGTTGTAATCAAAATCTTTATATAGTTCTTCGTGGTGATCGAGAAAAGTCAGAGTGGGAACTTTTGTGTGAACCTCTGATCTCGACCACACGTTCTTCCATCTTTGGCTAAGCCTCGGGAATAACAGTTCTCTCTTGTAAAAGAGAAGAACTCGTGAATATATATGGGAACCAACCCCCCTTAGCAATCCACTACCCATTATGGACAATAAATCCATTGAATAACTCCTCATTAAGTAGACGGTTACAACAGTAACTCCCACTAAATAGCAGTTATATTCCAGGAGCAACGAACAACCATTTTTGTGCAGCAGCATTCCACGCAAAAATGTTGCACCTATGCAGTTCCGCATGCAGAATCCCGTGCTGCACTTGCACTTAACCGCACTCACCTGCAGAGTGCTCGTGCGCACAGAACGACACAATTACGAGCAAAAGTACCATCTCACGTCCTATGCGTACGTGCGAAGTGCGCCATCAAAGTGCCACTTTGCGCCCTTTGTCCAAGTCCCGAGCCCGAATATGAATTCGAGTCTGAGTTGTTAGGCCCCTTCGGGACCTAACTCCTAAGGAAAATCCCAAAAAAATGAGTGACAAAAAACATATATATTTCTTGGAGGTCTTAAACCTTGTCCTCTAGAAAAACACTCCACCATTTTAACCACATGGACTACCACTCCCCATGTGCAATGGTAAATAAAAAATGAATCTTATATTGAAATACACACTTGAATTTTCCACATGGATGTGTGACTATTCTCTAGAATACAAATTCAGACCCCAACAGGGATTGTGAAACAAGAAAATTACATGAGTACTTCTTTCACAGAGGAGAGAATAATCAATGGGATAATGTTATTGATCCCTCCAAAGTGTCCCTTCAATACATTCCTTCTTATGTAGCTGACATGGCATGTTAAATAGTATTTTGTGGCATCTTACATGACAAATTTTAACCCAAAAATAATCATCCAAAATTTTTTAATGTTATTTTTAATGTTAATACTAAAGTTAATATTAATATGAAGACTAATATTAATGTTAATTTTAATGCTAATTATGATGTTATTTTAATTTTAAATTTTGTCATGTCATCTGTCACATTAACCGTTATGTCAGCTACCACATGGGATGATTTGGAAGAACATTTTGGAGAAAAAAGTAGCATTATTCTAAACATTATATCTCCATTGATTACGAGGACTTCATACATGATAAAGACAAGAAGTATAGGAATTATTGTTATTATCGCATTTCCTCAGATCTCTTGGAGCCAGATTAGCTTGATTTCCATAAGTTGTTATGTAAGAGCTCATATGGCATCCAAATAGTTTATTTGTTGATGTAGAATAATCAACAGATCTAAAACCAAACTACTTAAAAATCTAAACAAAAATAGCATATAAATTAAATTATGAAGTATTAAAGGGCGGAAGCAAAGTTGACTAACAATAATTTTATATTCAATTTAAAACTACTAATTCTTCAAATTTGGGTGATGACTGAGAAAATTGACGTACCAAAATCCCAACGTGCTTGAACAAGAGCAAGCTTGGGATTATGCACAAGGAAAGGGATGGTTCTCATAAGAAAATCTGATTCTGGTTGGAAATCCGCATCAAATATGGCAACAAAGTCACATTGATGGACATAACTATATTGCATTGCTTCCTTCAAGGCACCCGCTTTGTAGCCTTTTCTGTTGTTCCTAACCTCATAGGTTATATTCATGCCTTTACTTGCCCATATCTTGCATTCAAGTTCAACAAGATCCTATGTCAAGGAACGAGAGAAAATAATGAGAAATTAGGTGATGGAAGATCATACTTCTACTTAGTTAGTTCTACTTAGTTAGAACTTAGAACACAATCATAAACAAAAAAGAGGAAACTTTCTAAAATAAAAATATCATTCTATTTATATGAGAGCATTGGCCAGGCTGGTGGTTAAAAGTAAAACTTGGCAGTCAGCAATATGTGCTTTTAATTTAAATGTATGTTAAACTGCAAGACCACTTTGGATAATATTCACTGAGAATATACTAGGTCTCGTTTGGTTCGTGGAAAGTAAAGCAAAAAAAAAAACAAATTTTTTTTGCTCTTTTCTTTCTTTTGGAAAATTGTAATTTTCATTCATTTCTTTCCGGTGTTTGGAAAGATCAAAAAATATTGGAAGGAAAAATGAATAATTGGGGATGATAAAGTGAATGAATCTATTGGGTAAGGGTACACAATTTCTCCCCCTATTTTTCTTTCCATTGGGAATCATTTTTCTTTCTTACTCATTTGCTTTGGCATCCAAACACAGAAAATGAATGACACTTTCCTTTTCCATATTTGATTCGAGGAATCAAGCCTTGGGAAAAGGAAGTCATTACTTTCACGTGTTTGGATACCAAAGAAAAGTAGTAGAAAACGAAACTAATTCTCAAAGGAAACAAAAATAGAAGGAAAATGGTTCCCCCAGTCACTCAAGAATTCACTTTTCTACCCTAATGATTCATTTCTACCTCCCACTTTCGAAAAAAAAAATTTGATGAAAATTACAATTTTTCAAATAAAAGAAAAGAACAAATAATTTATTTCCTTTCCTTTCACCAAGCTGAGGCCTTAGGACACTATCCCATGATTATTTGTATGTAGCTCTATCACTGATGTCTTAACTCTTTTTCTCCCATATTAATTTTATTACTACTACCTCCCATTTATCAAGAGTCGGACATTATTAATGGGTGTAATACAAACAACACTTGAGACAAGGATAAAATGGAAGTAGTAGTAACTAAATTAGTAATGGAAGAAAATAGAATTAGACATTGGTAATAGGAGTAAATACAAACAACTCTTTACATTTCAATTAGAGGCCATTTGAGGCTCAAACACTTCTTTTCACGAATTGTAATCCAAATTAGTCCTTTGTTTACAACTATAAGACGGGCTCACCGGTAGCTTATTAACCGATGCATTCCAACAAAAGACAGTTTACTACCAACTTCTTAACAATTCACTCCAACAAATAACCATATAAAACGATAAACCAAACAAAGCTTACGCAGAGTCCACTGGACTCTCCACTGTGGTACCCAATCCCTTCATGGACTTGCTCACACTATCTAAAGATTCTTTTACCAAATAGATCGGACTGCCGGCCAACCCGGATCAAGCCTGGTCTAGTCCGGACCGTTCTACCCAGGCATGGGTAAGGATGGATTTGGGTATTTCGATCAAAGCATAGTCTGACCAGAACCAGATGTTGGTATTTTCTACTTTGCTTTTGGAGTTTTAGTCCCATATTGAAAAATCACCGATGTACATATCTCAATATATAGCTTTACTTAGTATTGGTATATGCACATGAGGTGGTGGTCCATGTGGGTTGATTTTCGTAGAGGGATTAAGTGTGAACCCATTATGACAATCTTTATTTTGTCATCACCTTTGAAAAGTTTCTCTTAGGAGTTAAGTCCCGAAGCGAGTCGAACTCAGACTCGGACTCAAGGATCCAAGTGGCGCTTTGTCAGCGCACTTTGCACTTAGCATCGCCGCATGGCGCTCGTGCGCTCATTTTATGTGCGAGTTGCATGCACGGCTGCTTGCTCAGGTGTTATGCAGCCAGCGAGCTTGTATGAGCGAGTCGCATGTGGAGGGGACATGGTCAGCTGTTGGCGGCGCATGGTTATCCGTGCCATCCGAATTATGCGACGTATGCGGCGCGAGGGTGTTTGTGCACAGTGGTTGCTGCTTTCGGCGCTCGGCGGCGTTTTACGGCGTTGTCCCGTGCAGCGTGACTGGCGACGACGACGACGCATGCGGCTCCGGCTACGCATGCGGCATGGTGTCGGATAGCGCATATGAGGCCTTGAGCTTTCTCAGGCCACATAGGTATTGTTCTCTATATATAAAGGAACTTCTCTTTCTTTCAAGAGGGCAAAAACCGAGAGCACCGGTGCGATATGCGGCCGCAGTGAGCACCCTTCCACAAAGTGTTTCCGAGTGATCCGAAGGTGACCAAGAGCATTCCAGAAGTTCTCGTGTGGACTTGTTGGTTCCTGGGGACAGTTCGTTGTATAGCGCGAATCTTGCCTTGATCTCCGGTGGTTTTGATCACCCCAACAAGGAGTTTCCTTCTTTGTATTTCTTTTCTTGTTCCCGTTTTTTTTCGTTGTAGCGTCTACGAACGTAAAGAGAAGAACGATTTTCTGATTCTTGTTGTATTTGCATTTTCTTTGGATCGTCAGTTTGTAACATGTTCGCGGTTTAATGCTGCTGTGGAGTTGTGTGTCACTGTAGAGGCGCTCTCGAGTGACTCACAGTGCAGTAGCTTTTGTAGAAGACGAACTCTTGAGTGAGTTTCTACTTTGTGGACCTCCACTACTTTGATTTGGCTTCGGAACTAACAATCTCAAGGCAAGATCCGAGTTAGAATGGACAACCGCTCAAACCTTCTTGATACTAGCTTTCACAAGCTTGAGAAGTTTGATGGTGAACACTACAACATTTGGAAGAGAAAGATCTCATTGAATCTTCAACTTGTCAATGTTGTTTATGTGTTGGTTGATCCTGAACCTACCATTCCCGAAGATGGAGGAGAGATTGTCGTTGGCATGGCGCAGGATGCGCAATCCAAGTGGAGGAAAAACAACGACCTCTGCAGGTTGTTGATTCTCAATACTATGGACGACTCGATGGCAGAGTCCTACAGCAAGAAGGAGAAGGCAATAGATGTCTGGGAATCTCTTGAGAAGCACTACAAAATTGACGAGAAAATATCGAAAATCCATCTCGTCGAAAAATGCTTCACTGTACAATTTAAGGACGAGAAGGTGATGTTACCACAAGTTAAGGAACTTCTGAAGATGCAGCAAAAACTGGAGGAAGAGGGCATGAAGAAGAAAAACAAATTTATGGTAGGGGCTATTGTCACCAAACTTTCTCCAGGCTGGATCAAGTTCAAGACTGACATGTACCGCAAGAAAATTGATATCTAGCTCGAAGATCTTCTTCACTGGATTCACATTGAAGATGAAGCCAGAGGGCAACTAAAGTTGGACTCCTTGTCCAAGCAGTTGGCCAAGGCCAACATGGTACATGCAAGCGATTCTAAAAGGAAGCAGAAATTTCCTTACAAGAAAAACTTCAACCAGCTTAAGGTGAAGTCGGCTCAGTTCAAGCCAAAGCCGAAGACTGTGGCAAGAAGGGTCACTACAAGAACGACTGCAGGTCGAAGCCTAAATCGAAAGAGCAAGGTAAGCTTAACCTAGTTGCTATGATTGTGCAGGTTGAGTCACATGGCGTGGACACTGACTGGTGGGTGGACATTGACTGGTGGGTGGACACTGGTGCATCTTGCCATGTGTGCTCTAAGAATGAGCTGTTCGCCAAGTACGAGCCTATCTCTGAGAAAGTCTCGATGGCGGATAAGTTTCAAGTTGCAGTACCGGGGATCGGGACGGTAGTGCTGAAACTGACTTCTGGAAAGTCACTTACACTGGAGAATGTGAAGCACGTACCAATGATCGCCAAGAAACTGGTTTCTGGGAGTTTGCTGTGCAAGGCGGGTCTAAGGATGGATATCAATGCCGATCAGATGGTGATGTCCTCCAAGGGAACATACTTCAAAAAAGCTTTTTGTACCGAAGGGATGTTTAAACTGCAGCTTGTAACTCCTTTTGTTTGTATTAATGCAGTCTCTACTTCTGGTTATTCTCTTGAGTTGTGGTATAATAGACTAGGATATGTGCATTGTAAACGCATTAACAAGATGTCTAGTCTAGGCCTTATCTCCAAATGTAGGGGTAAGGAGGTAGAGAAATGTGAAGTATGTGTGCAGACGAAGTCGTTCAGAAGGGTGAACCGAAGCACAGATCTTCTGGAGTTGGTACACTCAGATATCTGTGACTTCAAGCAATTCTCCACAAAGGCCGGAATGAAGTATTTCATCACTTTCATTGACGAGTTCTCGAAGTACGCGTTCGTATATCTTCTCAAGTCGAAAGACGAAGCGTTCGAGAAGTTCAAGGACTTCAGGGCTGAAGCAGAACGTCAAACCGGTCAACAACTCAAAAGACTCAGAAGCGATCGAGGCGAAGAATATCGTTCCTTGGAATTCGTATCGTTATGCAAAGAATATGGAATTGTCAACGAAACAACTGCTCCGTATTCTCCCCAATCTAATGGTGTAGCAGAAAGGAAGAACAGGACGTTGGCAGAGATGATGAACTCCATGTTGGCAACAGCAGGACTTCCAAAGTGCTTCTAGGAAGAAGCAGCGCTTACGGCTACGTTTATTCTGAATAGAGTATCGTTCATGACAACTGACATTACTTTTCATAAACTCTGGTTCAAGGTCAGATCCAATTTGAATGGGATTCGAGTGTGGGGGTGTCTGGCTTATGTAAAGCTTCCAGACCTCAAGATACAGAAACTGGGAACGAGGACTATGAAGACTATATTTCTGGTTATGCTGATAAGAGTGATGCTCGAAGGTTTCTTGATATCGAATCTAATCATATCATAGAATCTCGCGACGCGGAATTCTTTGAAGACAAGTTTACTAGGCACAAGAATATTGTTCTCGCGGATGTCCCGGAGAATGCTGCTAGCACAGACGAGGCAAGTACCTCTCGGAAAGAAGTAGTCCAAGAATAAGTTGTCATTGTTGAGACTATATTTGAACCAGAACCCACTGAGCCGAGGACAAAACGAGTGAGGAGGCCGAAGGACTTCGGAGAAGACTTTGTTACCTATCATGTGGAAGCTGATCCGCTTACCTATAATGAGGCAATGAAGACCAGAAATGCTATTTTCTGGAAGGAGACTGTCAATGACGAGTTTATCTCGATAACTTCTAATAATACATGAAAGTCGATCTACCTGAAGGAGCTAAACCCATCGGATACAAGTGGATCTTTAAGAAGAAAATGAAAGCAGACGGAACTGTTGACAAGTTCAAGGCCAGGCTAGTTGCCAAGGGATTTTCTCAGATGCAGGGGATTGATTACTTCGACACATGCTCATGTTGAACGAATGACTACTATCAGGATGTCGATTGCTCTAGGTGCTATTTGTCACGCCTCAGTCCCAAAATACCGAGGTACTAGCCACGTGACAATGACCAGCAGCACACTCCAATGGACAAACCCGATTTAATAGACCCGTTAGAGTGCACTTAAGCTGTAAAACAAATATAATGGACTACGATACATGTCACAGTCTAATTCTAATCTCATCCACAGAAGATAATCACAGTTCAAATGTCAGACTAATCAAACTCAAAAATATAATCCAATAACAAGCCTCAATAAAAAGTGTCTCGGAAAACAACCCGATAATGAGTTTAATACAGTAATCCAAGAGACAGGAAATAGAGAAACTAGAAAAGAAATAACTGAGTATATAAAGCAAATACTTAGGAGAAATCCTCTGTCAACACCTCATCCTCTGGTGCTGGTACTACTCAAGTGTCTGCTCATGTCCCGTATACCTCGGGGTAGATCTCCTCTGCTATACCTGGGGACATAATCCGGATCCAGGTCCTCAGGAGACATAGCAAGGTACAAGAATAACTCAAGCCAAATAAAATGCAGTAAATAAAATATATCAACAAGGCAAACTACGTAACCATCTATGTAAAATACAAATGAGAGCATTAATCATACTCATGCTGAAACTACTATAGGCTCTGGGAAACTCATAGCAGCATTTATTATCTCGAAGGGCCAGTACGTGTGCCAAAGCTCTGGTCAGAGTCTAAGGCACTCCCAGAATAACTATATATATAACATAATCAGCCTTTAGTATGGTAAAACTCTCCCCACCCAATGTAATCACACGTCTAATGTCCACGACGTCTCATGTTCATAACACGCAAGATCATGACCTCTAGCTAGTACAGCGAGTCATAAATATGTCTATGTATATGCAAGATCTATGTCACGAATCATGTAAGCCTATACAGAATCACCATGAATAACTCAGAAAAGATTCTGTCTCATGAATAGTGTCAAGTGTCCTATGGTATGACGTACTTGATAAAGCAAGCACGAAAATATAGGATCGGGTTATCAACTCTCTAAGTGACGTTATACGACTCCACGTACGTCGTCGACACCCGAATATTATTCGGACGTTAAGCAACGTCTCACGGTCCTAGGTTGAATATGTACATCTCAAGAGTATATATATATAGAAATAACTCAAGCAAATAATATAACAGGAACTACTATAAGTTGGCAAGGTACACTTGTCTGGGGTTTGAACTCCAACAGTTGCTTCGGTGTATGTGAAATCTTCATGTACGTCTCCGGATGCTGAAATAAATATTACCATCACTCTCAGAAGACATGAAATAGCTAGGATTGACTACTCATAAGTCCAATTTGAACACAGGGGCAGAATTGACAGTTTCTGGTCAAAGTGGGGTCCACATGTGGCCTACTTCGCACCAAAAACGTGCCAAAGACAAAGTTCTCCAAATTCGTCAAACTTAGTGTTTAAAAGTCCAGAACGATGATACGAACCCAACGGAATATCCAGAACTAGATTCCAATGAGCCGATCACAAGATCGTCCGTCAAGTGGAGCCGTAGGGCCCACGATTCGGGATTTCGTCAACGTTCTGAGAATCGAACCAAACTTGGGTCACAGGACCAGCGTAACGCTACGAATCCAATGGCGCAAGTTTCGTTGCAAAACGACAAGCACACACGAAGTTACAACGAGTGTCAGAACGGACTGATACGGAATATTTTCGACGGATACGCATTGATTCCGGTGTGCACACACATCCAAATCAACTTTCGCAAAATTTCACACGTCTGCATTGACGATACGCACCTTTCGGTGCAATTCGCATACGACGAAGTCGCCTCGTTTAGCGGAACGCACCCAGTTTCGAAAAAATTGGGGTTTTGAAAACCAAGTTTTTTGTATACTTCACCCGCGAATAAAACATAACATACAACAAATTAAAATAAACTAATTACAGGGTTTTAATCTCGGTTAGGTTGTCTAATTTACTGTTCAAACAGAATTTAAAAATATTAACCAGGTTGAGAGTAAATCGGCAATGAACATAGGGGTTCGGAACAATTTATGAACTCCAAAATTGGGTTATTTTTCCTGTTTTCGCGTCGCGGTTTGCGACCGACACACGACACGATACCCCAATCTAATTGCACATGGTTCGAGAGGGTCACACAGCGAACATGTCGCAACAAGCCGTTCGAGAATCGACACAACGAGGAGGTAGAAAAACTCACCGGAACAGGGGTCGGCCGTGGTGTGCTACGCGTGGACGGGACTGCGCGGCGGGGCACATCGGTGGCGGCGGCAGTGCACTGTCGTCGTCGAGGCCGGGTTTGTCGGCTGCTTGGGTGGTGGTCGTGGGTCGTAAAGATGCGGGGGTAGCCGCGTCGGTGGTGGTCGGAGTCGAGATAACCTGAGTGAAGTCGGAGAGGGTCGGGTTCGTCGAATGGGGGAGGTCGGATGCGGCGGAGTCGGCCGGTGTGGTGATGGCGGTGGGGTTCGGCAGGGGGGTTTAAATAGGGGGAGAGGCGGTTACGGGGAGAGGCCGGAGCGGGGGGGGTCGTGGGGGTGTCGTCAGGAGTTTCGGAGACTGGGGCGGGGTTGTGCGGCGGAGTCGGGGGAACGGGGGTCGTCGTGGTGTGGGGGGGTGGATTTGGTTAGCGGGTCGGGTTATGGGTTGGCGGGTTCGGGTCTAGATCAAATCCATTAGGGGTTGGGTTCGGTTCAGTTGGGTTCAGTTTGGTTCGCTTTAAGTCTGGTTCAGTTTGGTTTATCTAAACACAAGGTTTTTAGCTATTTAAAAATAGTTTTTGAGCCCAATAAATTCCAGAAAAATTACACAACATCATATTATTAATTATACACTCAAAAATATAATTTTTACAATATTTTAATATTTAATATAATACACAAAAATATTAATCCTTTGAAGAACATTAATAATAATTAATTAAAAAATCACAGAAAAATACCAAAAATTCATATTTAAATATTTTAAAAATCTGGGTGCTTACAATCTACCCACCTTAAAAGAATTGCGTCCTCGCAATTAAGAAAATAAAACGTAACCGGTCAGAAGAGATGACGCGGTTGCAAAACATGTTTGTTGAAGCACGACACAGAGAATAAGAAATCATAAACAAGAAAAATCGAGAGGAAAGGTGAGAGTTAAGCAGAACACGTAGGGAAGAAATAAAAACTTTTCCCTAGGCAATGAGAGATAAGAATCTCAAAAGTAAAAGAGTCTGGTTAGAACGAAGATCAACTACAGCTTATGAAAACTTGGGTACCAGTTACTAATCTAGACTAACAAGTTCATGCTAGCATAATACTAGGCTTAGGCTAGAAAAATGATTTAACATGTGCGTGCTAAAGCATTACTAGGAATAGATACCTATGCTAAAACTTAAATCTTACTCTTATTCACTACTCCACGAGTCTGTGCCTCCTCTACTGTCATCGCAAAAGCCTGTCCGCGTCCTTGTGGTGGTGCCCTCTGCTGTTGCTGGGCCTCTTGATGAACCTGTTGTTGGGCTTGTATCATTGCGTAGAACATTTGGAACATCTGTTGTCCGTTCATAGGCTGTCCTGGTGGAAAAATAGGCATCGGTGGAGTAAACTGCGGCGGTGGTGGAATGTCGTCTCGCCGAAATCTTGAGACGTGTTGATCTGCTTGACTGCTTTGGTGAGCTGATTGACCTCCACCTACTGGTGTCACTCCATCGTCATAGTTGACCACAGCACCTTGTGGTGTTCCTGCGAGAGTCTCGTCGCTTGCTTGTGAATCCATTACTCTACATCCAAAATAAACTATAAGAGGCGCACAGAGGAATCAAGGCAGGATGTAAGTAAAGAAATTATTTTAAAATCGATATAGAGGTCAAGAATGAATCAATCAAGTGGATGGGATCCTATAACTTATCCTATCTTAATCGCAGGCTTGCTCAGTTCCTTAGTTGAAACCGAAGCAACATAGTCGTTGATCTGCATGGGCCACCACAAAAACTATGTCACATCCCAGTCCCAAAATACCGAGAGACTAGCCACGTGGCAATGGTCAGCAGCACACTCCAATGGGCAAACCCAATTTAATAGACCCGTTAGAGTGCACTTAAGCTGTAAAACAAATATAATGGACTACGATACATGTCACAGTCTAATTCTAATCTCATCCACAGAAGGTAATCACAGTTCAAATGTCAGACTAATCAAACTCAAAAATATAATCCAATAACAAGCCTCAATAAAAAGTGTCTCGGGGAACAACCCGATAATGAGTTTAATACAGTAATCCAAGAGACAGGAAATAGAGAAACTAGAAAAGAAATAACTGAGTATATAAAGCAAATACTTAGGAGAAATCCTCTGGCAACACATCATCCTCTGGTGCTGGTACTACTCCAGTGTTTGCTCATGTCCCGTATACCTCGGGGTAGATCTCCTCTGCTATACCTGGAAACATAATCCGGATCCAGGTCCTCAGGGGACATAGCAAGGTACAAGAATAACTCAAGCCAAATAAAATGCAGTAAATAAAATATATCAACAGGGCAAACTACGTAACCATCTATGTGAAATGCAAATGAGAGCATTAATCATACTCGGACTGAAACTACAATAGGCTCTGGGAAACCCATAGCAGCATTTATTATCTCGAAGGGCCAGTACGTGTGCCAAAGCTCTGGTCAGAGTCTAAGGCACTCCCAGAATAACTATATATATAACATAATCAGCCTTTAGTATGGTAAAACTCTCCCCACCCAATATAATCACATGTCTCATGTCCACGACGTCCCATGTCCATAACACGCAAGATCATGACCTCTAGCTAGTACAGCGAGTCATAAATATGTCTATGTATATGCAAGATCTATGTCACGAATCCTGTAAGCTTATACAAAATTACCATGAATAACTCGGGAAAGATTCTGTCTCATGAATAGTGTCAAGTGTCCTATGGTATGACGTACTTGATAAAGCAAGCACGAAAATATAGGATCGGGTTATCAACTCTCTAAGTGACGTTACACGACTCTGCGTACGGCGTCGACACCCGAATATTATTCGGACGTTAAGCAATGTCTCACGGTCCTAGGTTGAATATGTACATCTCAAGAGTATATATATATATATAGAAATAACTCAAGCAAATAATATAACAGGAACTACTGCAAGTTGGCAAGGTACACTTGTCTGGGGTTTGAACTCCAACAGTTGCTTCGGTGTATGTGGAATCTTCAGGTACGCCTCCGGATGCTGAAACAAACATTACCATCACTCTCAGAAGACATGAAATAGCTAGGATTGACTACCCATAAGTCCAATTTAGACACAGGGGCAGAATTGACAGTTTCTGGTCAAAGTGGAGTCCATATGTGGCCTACTTCGCACCGAAAAACGTGCTAGAGACAAAGTTCTCCAAATTCGTCAAACTTAGTGTCTAAAAGTCCAGAACGATGATACGAACCCAACGGAATGTCCAGAACTGGATTCCGGTGAGCCGATCACAATATCGTCCGTCAAGTGGAGCCGTAGGACCCACGATACGGGGTTTCGTCAACGTTCTCAGAATCGAACCAAACTTGGGTCACAGGACCAGCGTAACGCTACGAATCCAACGGCGCAAGTTTCGTTGCGAAACGACAAGTACACACGAAGTTACAACGAGTGTCAGAACGGGCCCATACGGGACATTTTCGACGGATACGCGTTGATTTCGGTGTGCACGCACATCCAAATCAACTTCCGCGAAATTCCACACGTCCGCATTGACGATACGCACCTTTCGGTGCAATTCGCATACGACGAAGTCGCCTCGTTTAGCGAAACGCACCCAGTTTCAGAAAAATTGGGGTTTTGAAAACCAAGTTTTTGGTCAACTTCACCGCGAATAAAAACAACATACAGCAAATTAAAATAAACTAATTACAGGGCTTTAATCTCGGTTAGGTTGTCTAATTTACTGTTCAAACAGAATTTAAAAATATTAACAGGTTGGGAGTAAATCGGCCATGAACATAGGGGTTCAGGACATTTTCTGAACTCCAAAATTGGGTTATTTTTCCTGTTTTCGCGTCACGGTTTGCGACCGACACACGATACGATACCCCAATCTAATTGCACAGGGTTCGAGAGGGTCACACAGCGAACAAGTCGTAACAAGCCGTTCGAGAATCGACACAGCGAGGAGGTAGAAAAACTCATCGGAACAGGGGTCGGCCGTGGTGTGCTACGTGTGGACGGGGCGTCGCGACGGGGCACGTCGGCGGCAGCGGTGGTGCACTGTCGTCGTCGAGGCCGGGTTCGTCGGCTGCTTGGGTGGTGGTCGTGGGTCGTGAAGATGCGGGGGTAGCCGCGTCGGTGGTGGTCGGAGTCGAGGTGACCGGAGTGAAGTCGGAGAGGGTCGGGTTCGTCGAATGGGGGAGGTCGGAGGCGGCTGAGTCGGCCGGCGTGGTGATGGCGGTGGGGTTCGGCACTAGGGGGGTTAAATAAGGGGAGAGGCGGTTACGGGGAGAGGCCGGAGCGGGGGGGTCGTAGGGGTGTCGCCGGGAGTTTCGTAGACGGGGGCGGGGTCGTGCGGCTGAGTCGGGGTAACGGGGGTCGTCGTGGTGTGCGGGGGGGGGGGGGGTGTGTGATTTGGTTAGCAGGTCGGGTCGGGGTAGGGGTTGGCGGGTTCAGGTCTAGATCCAATCCTTTTAGGGGTTGGATTCGGTTCAGTTGGGTTCGGTTTGGTTCGGTTCAAGTCTAATTCGGTCTGGTTTATCTAAACAAAAGATTTTTAGCTATTTAAAAATAGTTTTTGAGTCCAATAAATTCCAGAAAAATTACATATACACTCAAAAATATATTTTTTTATAATATTTTAATATTTAATATAATATACAAAAATATTAATCCTTTGAAGAACATTAATAATAATTAATTAAAAAATCACAGAAAAATTCCTAAAATTTATATTTAAAAATTTTAAAAATCTGGGTGCTTACACTATTCACAGAATGGCGATTCATCAGATGGACATCAAGACAACATGTCTGAATAGTGAACTGACTGAAGAGATTTACATGCAGCAGCCAGAAGGGTTTGTCGTCAAAGGTCTTGAAGACAAAGTATGCAAACTGGTGAAATCTCTGTATGGTCTGAAGCAAGCTCCCAAATTATGGCACGAGAAGTTTGACAAAGTTATCAGATCAAATGGCTACAAGGTCAGCGAAACTGATAATTGTGTGTACAAGAAGTTCACTAGTGATAGAGGTCATCGTTTGTCTCTATGTGGACGACATGCTAATTCTAAGTATGGATAAAGAATGTGTCAATAGAACAAAGATGTTCCTCTCGTTTAAATTCAGTATGAAGGACATGGGAGATGCAGATATTATCCTTGGGATTAAGATAATTCGGACGAAAGCTGGGCTTGCTCTATCACAACCTCACTTCGTGGAGAAGATGCTCACACGCTATGGATATCAGGATCTTCCAGGAATCGATACTCCATATAGGTGTGATAAGAAACTGAAGCCTAACCCAGAAAAAAGCGTCAGATAGTTGGAGTATTCTAGCGTCATCGGGAGCTTGATGTATGCTACAAATGCCACTAGACCTGACATTGCTTTTGTTGTGGGGATGCTGAGTAGATTCACGAGTAACCCATGTGTTGAACATTGGAAAGCTGTGAAGAGGGTGATGAGATACCTCAAGAAGACTCAGAAGTTTGCACTTTACTACAGCGGAGATCCAGCAGTGGTAGAAGGCTTCAGTGGTGCTAGTTGGTGCTCAGAAGAAAAGAGCGAGAGATCCACATGAGGATATATTTTCTCAATGGGTGGAGTTGTTATATCGTGGAAGTCGAAGAAGCAGACTATGCTCACACACTCAGCAATGGAGTCTGAGTTCTATGCACTTGCGGCTGCAGCAGATGAAGCAGAGTGGCTTCAGGAGCTCATATACGATCTTCCAATGGTTGGTACGCAGATTTCGGCTGTACCGATATACTGCGACAACCAGGCAGCTGCAGCAGTGACATCTAATATTTTTTTTAATGGAAAGAAGAGAACTGTGCGGCTTCGACACAGAGCACTGAACAATCTCATCAAGACTGGTGTCATTGCAGTGGTGGATGTTCGGAGTCAGCAGAATCTGACGAATCCGTTCACTAAAGGCCTTAAGCGTCAGCTAGTCGAAGACACAGCATGTAAAATGGGCTTGAAGGACCTCTGATATTGTGTTTTTGTAATCCTACCATTAAGTTTTATGATATTAGTTCAAATAGAAATCTACTAGGCATCTAACTTTTGGTTCAAGGGAGGATCATTGACTGAAAAAATATCAGGTACAGTGGGTAGTCTTTCGGGACATGATGGGATATGTACCCAGAACCACTGTGGTCTACTACTTGTTCTTTATATTTATATATAGAACAAATCCTGTGTAATGGTGGCTTCGACGCCTTAATGAGTTCTCGGGCAGAGTGAATGTCCGGCGTGCGCTGCAGGAAGCATGTGTAGTTCAGCATTACAAGAGACTTGTATCCCATGCTACAGTGGTGTGACACCACGATGTGGTAAAAGATGTAAAGCCTCGGCTGCGAGCCATGTCACAGCGACAGTAGCACCGCAAATAGGCAGGTAGCCTAATGTTGAAAAGATAGAGAGTTTAGCAAAGCACTACTAAGGGGAGGTGACCTCATACTACAGTGGGTGACACCACATGAGATAGTTAACCTCGACTGCGAGCTATGTCACAGCGGCATAGCACCGCACGGAAGCGCAAGGCTTCATACTGGGATGTAGTACACCACTATTAAGAGGCTAGTGACATCATGCTACAATGGGTGACACCACAAGAGATAGTTAACCTCGACTGCGAGCCATGTCACAGCAGCGTAGCACCGCACAGAAGCGCAAGACTTCATGCTGGAAAATGTTACTCTCTTAAAAGAACTCACCTAAATGTATAAACAGAGATATAGGCCGTCTCTTGAGAGTAAACTTGTAGACACCTAAGATACATATACCGAAACCATGTCAGCACAGGACCTTTAATGTGCGACCGGAGACACAGCTGATGTCATTGTGCGAGTCGAAAGAACAGCAGCTATGGTTCAGAATTCAAGGCTTAGTCCATCCTTGTATCGTACTTTTGTTTGACCCACGCGGGAAGATTCAAGTCGTTGACGACATCTATCCTAATGCATAATGAGCAGTTACTGTGAGGAACGTTCGACCAAATATTGTGATATATATGGGAGATTGTTAGTGTTTTCCACTTTGCTTTGGGAGTTTTAGTCCTACATTGGAAAACCTCCAATGTTTATATCTCAATATATAGCTTTGCTTAGTATTTGTCACGCCCCAGTCCCAAAATGCCGAGGGACTGGAGAAGCATGGCAATGGCCAGCAGCACGCACCGATGGACAACCCAATTTAATGGATCCATCAGGGCATGCTTAAGCTGTAGTCTAGCAGTAATAAGTTACAAGTCTCAGGTATTACTAATCTCATCCACAGAATAACACAGATTGATTGCCAGAAATAATGCAATGGAAATAAATATGCAATAACAAATAAGGTTGTCTCGGAAAACAAATCCGAGAATTATTCTGTTACAATTAAGGAGAAAAGACAGGAAATGAAATGCTGGAAATGGAAATACTGTGTTGTTGAAGCCGGTGCTCAGGAGAAATCTTCGGCCACTACTTCGTCCTCTGTTCCTTGTTCTGCTCCAAGGAGTGCTCCGGTACCGTACACCTCTGGGTAGTTCTCTTCAGCTGTACCTGGGGACATAATCCGGATCCAGATCCTCAGGGGACAGCAAGGTACAGAAAATACAAGCCAAAATAAACACAGTGCAGCAGATAATTAAACAAGAGGGTAAGCTATGTAACCAGCTAAGTGATATGCAATATGAGAGCAGCACTAGAATTCAGGCTGAAGCCACTACAAGCTCTGTGTCGGGGAGCCGGTAGCGGCAATAACTATGAATTATACTCTGAAATATACTATGTTTTATATATATAATATCAGCCTGTAGTCTGTGTGTCTCTCCCCACCCAATGTAATCCCACGTCTCATGTCCACGATGCCTCATGTCCATGTCACGCACGATTATAACTAATGCAGTAAGTCTGATAGCTATGAATCAAATGTCTAAGAATGTAAAGTCTATGTCATACAACATGCATCCTATACAGAATCACCTCGAATGACTCAGGAAGACTCTGTCTCATGGAATAGTGTCAAGTGTCCTGGGTTCTGGTGTACTTGATAGGACAAGTACGAGAAATTATCGGGTCTCGATATCCATGTCTATGTGACGTTACACAACCCCGCGTATGGAGTTGGTACCCGACTATGATCGGACACTAAGCACGTTACTCGTTTCCTAGGTTAAGCAGTTAAACATGTTTATATTTAATTCCACAAGAAATCCATTAAAATACTATGTCAAGAATTACTGAGATTTGGCAAGCTTTACTTGCCCACTAATGCATAATTAAGTCCAGAAAATAATTAGCAAGCTGCAGGGTTTGGCAAGGTACACTTGCCTGTGGTGCCGGCTCTGATTGCGGCTCTGACTTCGGTTGGATTCGCAGGCGGTACTCCGGTTGCTGAAACAAATATCACCATCAGATCCAGAAAATATCAATCAGCTAGAAACGCCTGTCCTTTGGTCCAATTTGGAGATAAGGGCAAAAACGACAGTTTTGGGCCAAAACGGGGTCCACCTGTAGGCCCGCTTTGCACCAAAAAACGCGTCAGGGTCAAAGGTCTCCAAATTTACCAAACTTAGTGTCAACAGGTCAGGAACGATGATACGAACCCAACGGAACTTTCAGAATTGGATTTCGATGAGCCGAACACAAAATCGCCCGTCGAGCGGGGCCTGTGGGGCCCACGACACGCGATTTCGTCAACGTTCTCAGAATCGAACCAAACTTGACCCACAGGACCAGCGTATCGCTACGAGTCCGATGGCGCAAGTTTCGTCTCGATCCGACGTGTGTACACAAAGTTAGGGCGCGTTCCAGAAAGTACGGATACGGGGCGATGTCCGCGGATACGCGTTGATTCCGGTGTGCACGCACACCCGAATCAGCTTCCGCGAAATCCCACACGTCCGTATCGACGAGGCGCACGTATCTGTGAAGACCGCGCGCGACCAAGTCGTCCCGTTTGGCGGGGCGTACTCGGTTCCGGGGTGAAACAGGGTCTGGTTTTTCCTGTTTTTGGATCGCGGTGTGCGATCACCACAGGACGCGATGCCCCGAACAGTTTGTCCGGGCACCGAGAGGGTCATACAGGCTTTGCAACGCAATTTGCATAATCGAAAACGGAGCTACGAGCAAAAAGTTACGCGTACCTGAACGGGGCCCGAAAACCAGGGTTCTCGTCGTGTCCGACACGACACAGGACACGTGTCCTGTGTCCGACACGCGGGGGGGAGAATTAGGAATTAGGGTTAGGGCTTGGGGGTTCCCAGGCAGAGCTCCGGCGGGGGCGGCCGGCCGGAGGAAGGCGGGGGCGGTCGGGTCTTCGCCGGAGGCGGCTCGCGGAGGCGACGACGCTCGAGGGGCGGCGGCGTTGAGCTCGGGCAGCTCCGGCAGGCTGCTGCGGGCCGCAGAGGGAATGGGGAAGGAGGAGGAGACGAGGAGGGCGGTGGAGGCGACGTCAGCGGGGAGTCACGGCGGCGTGCGGCGCGGCGTGGTGGTCGACGGAGGGTCCAAGGCGGTGGGGGTAGCCGGAGGGGTAGGATTTAAATAGGGCAGCGGGCGGAGACGCACGGCCGAGCGGGGCGGAGGTCGTGGGTTGCGGGGCCGCGCGGAGCGGAGACGTGGCGACGCGGGCGGGGACGCGCGGCCGAGCGGGGCGGCGGCAAACGCGGGGCGAGGGCGGTCGTGGGAGAGAGGGTGGAGGCCGGGTCGGGTTTGCGGGTCGGCGGCGGCGGATCCGACCCGACCCGACCCGACCCGAGGGGAAATGGGTTGGGCCGGCCTGCGGGCCTGGGTGTGGGTCGGGCGGTTGGGCCGGGCTGGGCCGGCCCAATGGGCTGGGATGAAAAATAAAAAAGAAAATAATATTAATAATAATAATAATTATAAATAATAAAAATCAGTAATAATTAATAAATAATTAGGTAAATACTTTTTAGGCATTTAAAAATAGGTCCGGGGTCCGATAAATTCCAGAAAAATTGTCCTAAGTCCAGTTTTTCATTTTACATCCAAAAATATTATTTTCATAATATTTTAATATCATTTATTATCATTTAAAAATTATTGAATAATTAAAACCCTATTTTTAATTTACAGAAAAATCCCAGAAAATTCCAGAAAATTGTGAAAAATCCAGTTTTTAAAATTTTGAAAAATCAGGGAGGTTACAATCTACCCCCCTTAAGAGGATTGCGTCCTCGCAATCAAAGAATAACCGGTCAACAGAGATGACGCGGTCGAAATCATCGTTTGAAATACATCACAAGATACTTAGGGAAGTATCGTTTCCCTAAAAATTGAAAGTTATACACTTTCCAGGAAAATCTAGTTAAAGCAAGAAAATTACAACTTTTATGAAAACCAGGTTATTATTAACAAGTTGCGATTTACTAGGTTGGGGCTGAGGTCACGAACCAACGGGCACGAGCTAAAACAAGACTATAAACGGATAACTACAAATCACTTACTCGCATCAGCGTCCTGCACAGTCAGCGCATAAGCTTGTCCTCGTCCTTGAGGTAGATTCCTCTGCTGCTGCTGAGCTTGCTGGAAGAGTGTCGCCTGAGGTGCCAGAGGTGGCCTCGGTGCTGGTGAAGCTGGTTGGTTTGCCCTTGGTGCTCCATCTCGATGCTGGGGACAGTCCTTGGCTATGTGCTGATTGGCCCCGCAAATCAGGCACAATCCCAACTTACGTCTGCAGTCCTTCTCGACATGACCTAGCTTGCCGCAGTAGTGACAGGTAGGAAGGGTCTGCGAAGTTGTCCTCGGTGGCTGGTGCGTGTGAGATCTCTTTGCAGATTCTCCTGGTGATGCTCTGTCTGGTGCTGAGGTGATTGGCCGCTTGTGGCGAGACTCCCTCCTGGTGACGCGTTCCATGCGTCGGGCTGCAGCGAGAACGTCTGAGTAGGAGGTAGGTGCGACGGATCCGATGAGTCTCTGTAGCTCGAAGTTCAGTCCGTCGAAGAATTTCTCGGCCTTCTCTTCCTCTGTCGGGATCAGGGTGGGGGCGAAGCGGCTCAGACGAATAAATTCTGCGTTGTATTCTTCCACCGTCATAGAGTCCTGAGTGAGGCGATTGAATGTCCCGCAGTTCTGACCGAGCGATGGCAGGAATGTACATCTCCTGGAAGAGTCTGGAGAACTCCTCCCAAGTGACTCGGTATGGTCCGAGTCGCGTCTCCTCAGACAACCACCAGTGGTGCGCGTTGCCTGTCAATTGCATTCGGACGGCAGTCATCCAGCGTTCCCGTGGAAGCTCAGCTGCTTCAAGTTGATGCCGTATGTTGGTGAGCCACTCATGAACTTCGGTGGGCTCCTCTTTTCCAGAAAAGGTGCGGGACTTCAGTTGGCGGAAGTCAGTGATTGAGCCTGTAGTTGGCCGTCGAGTTGGTAGGTTGGCCTGCTCCAGTATAGTTACGATACTGTCCCTCCAGAAATTAGCTTCGCGACGCTGAGCCTCGTGTTGGACTTGTTGCTGAGCTTGCATCATCGCGTAGATCATTTGGAATATCTGTTGCCCGTCAATTGGCTGTTCTTGTGGGAGTACGGGCGTTGGTGGAACGAACTGCGGCGGAGGTGGAATGTCATCGCGTCGGAATCGGGAGGTAGGTTGACCTGCCTGCTGGCTTTGTTGAGTTGAGGGAACTCCTCCGACTGGTGTCACTTCGTCGTCATAGGTGACACCTGTAGCTTGTGGGGTTCCGGCGGGAGTCTCATTGCATTCTTGTGGGTCCATTTTCCTGCATCCAAAATAACCAATAAGAGGCGCACAGGAATCAAGGCAAGATGCAAGTCAAAATTAGTTCGAATACGATACAGATATCAAAAACGATTCAAACAAGTGGATGAGATCCTAAAAACCTATCCTATTCTTTATTGCAGGCCTGTTCGGTCCCTAAGTTGAAACCGAACAATTTAGTCGTAGACCTGCATGGGCCACCACAAAAACCATGTCACGCCCCAGTCCCAAAATGCCGAGGGACTGGAGAAGCGTGGCAATGGCCAGCAGCACGCACCGATGGACAACCCAATTTAATGGATCCATCAGGGCATGCTTAAGCTGTAGTCTAGCAGTAATAAGTTACAAGTCTCAGGTATTACTAATCTCATCCACAGAATAACACAGATTGATTGCCAGAAATAATGCAATGGAAATAAATATGCAATAACAAATAAGGTTGTCTCGGGAAACAAATCCGAGAATTATTCTGTTACAATTAAGGAGAAAAGACAGGAAATGAAATGCTGGAAATGGAAATACTGTGTTGTTGAAGCCGGTGCTCAGGAGAAATCTTCGGCCACTACTTCGTCCTCTGTTCCTTGTTCTGCTCCAAGGAGTGCTCCGGTACCGTACACCTCTGGGTAGTTCTCTTCAGCTGTACCTGGGGACATAATCCGGATCCAGGTCCTCAGGGGACAGCAAGGTACAGAAAATACAAGCCAAAATAAACACAGTGCAGCAGATAATTAAACAAGAGGGTAAGCTATGTAACCAGCTAAGTGATATGCAATATGAGAGCAGCACTAGAATTCAGGCTGAAGCCACTACAAGCTCTGTGTCGGGGAGCCGGGTAGCGGCAATAACTATGAATTATACTCTGAAATATACTATGTTTTATATATATAATATCAGCCTGTAGTATGTGTGTCTCTCCCCACCCAATGTAATCCCACGTCTCATGTCCACGATGCCTCATGTCCATGTCACGCACGATTATAACTAATGCAGTAAGTCTGATAGCTATGAATCAAATGTCTAAGAATGTAAAGTCTATGTCATACAACATGCATCCTATACAGAATCACCTCGAATGACTCAGGAAGACTCTGTCTCATGGAATAGTGTCAAGTGTCCTGGGTTCTGGTGTACTTGATAGGACAAGTACGAGAAATTATCGGGTCTCGATATCCATGTCTATGTGACGTTACACAACCCCGCGTATGGAGTTGGTACCCGACTATGATCGGACACTAAGCACGTCACTCGTTTCCTAGGTTAAGCAGTTAAACATGTTTATATTTAATTCCACAAGAAATCCATTAAAATACTATGTCAAGAATTACTGAGATTTGGCAAGCTTTACTTGCCCACTAATGCATAATTAAGTCCAGAAAATAATTAGCAAGCTGCAGGGTTTGGCAAGGTACACTTGCCTGTGGTGCCGGCTCTGATTGCGGCTCTGACTTCGGTTGGATTCGCAGGCGGTACTCCGGTTGCTGAAACAAACATCACCATCAGATCCAGAAAATATCAATCAGCTAGAAACGCCTGTCCTTGGGTCCAATTTGGAGACAAGAGTAAAAACGGCAGTTTCGGGCCAAAACGGGGTCCACCTGTAGGCCCGCTTTGCACCGAAAAATGCGTCAGGGTCAAAGGTCTCCAAATTCACCAAACTTAGTGTCAACAGGTCAGGAACGATGATACGAACCCAACGGAACTTTCAGAATTGGATTCCGATGAGCCGAACACAAAATCGCCCGTCGAGCGGGGCCTATGGGCCCACGACATGCGATTTCGTCAACGTTCTCAGAATCGAACCAAACTTGACCCACAGGACCAGCGTATCGCTACGAGTCCGATGGCGCAAGTTTCGTCTCGATCCGACGTGTGTACACAAAGTTAGGGCGCGTTCCAGAAAGTACGGATACGGGACGATGTCCGCGGATACGCGTTGATTCCGGTGTGCACGCACACCCGAATCAGCTTCCGCGAAATCCCACACGTCCGTATCGACGAGGCGCACGTATCTGTGAAGACCGCGCGCGACCAAGTCGTCCCGTTTGGCGGGGCGTACTCGGTTCCGGGGTGAAACAGGGTCTGGTTTTTCCTGTTTTTGGATCGCGGTGTGCGATCACCACAGGACGCGATGCCCCGAACAGTTTGTCCGGGCATCGAGAGGGTCATACAGGCTTCGCAACGCAATTTGCAGAATCGAAAACGGAGCTACGAGCAAAAAGTTACGCGTACCTAAACGGGGCCCGAAAACCAGGGTTCTCGTCGTGTCCGACACGACACAGGACACGTGTCCTGTGTCCGACACGCGGGGGGGAGAATTAGGAATTAGGGTTAGGGCTTGGGGGTTCCCAGGCAGAGCTCCGGCGGGGGCGGCCGGCCGGAGGAAGGCGGGGGCTGTCGGGTCTTCGCCGGAGGCGGCTCGCGGAGGCGACGGCGCTCGAGGGGCGGCGGCGTTGAGCTCGGGCGGCTCCGGCAGGCTGCTGCGGGCCGCAGAGGGAATGGGGAAGGAGGAGGAGACGAGGAGGGGGCGGTGGAGGCGATGTCGGCGGGGAGTCACGGCGGCGTGCGGCGCGGCGTGGTGGTCGACGGAGGGTCCGAGGCGGTGGGGGTAGCCGGAGGGGTAGGGTTTAAATAGGGCAGCGGGCGGAGACGCACGGCCGAGCGGGGCGGAGGTCGTGGGTTGCGGGGCCGCGCGGAGCGGAGACGTGGCGACGCGGGCGGGGACGCGCGGCCGAGCGGGGCGACGGCAAACGCGGGGCGAGGGCGGTCGTGGGAGAGAGGGTGGAGGCCGGGTCGGGTTTGCGGGTCGGCGGCGGCGGATCCGACTCGACCCGACCCGACCCGAGAGGAAATGGGTTGGGCCGGCCTGCGGGCCTGGGTGTGGGTCGGGCGGTTGGGCCGGGCTGGGCCGGCCCAATGGGCTGGGTTGAAAAATAAAAAAGAAAATAATATTATTAATAATAATAATTATAAATAATAAAAATCAGTAATAATTAATAAATAATTAGGTAAATACTTTTTAGGCATTTAAAAATAGGTCCGGGTTCCGATAAATTCCAGAAAAATTGTCCTAAGTCCAGTTTTTCATTTTACATCCAAAAATATTATTTTCATAATATTTTAATATCATTTATTATCATTTAAAAATTATTGAATAATTAAAACCCTATTTTTAATTTACAGAAAATTCCCAGAAAATTCCAGAAAATTGTGAAAAATCCAGTTTTTAAAATTTTGAAAAATCAGGGGGGTTACAGTATTGGTATATGCACATGGGGTGGTGGCCCATGTGGGTTGATTTTTCTAGAGGGATTAAGTGTAAACCCCATTATGACAATCTTTATTTTGTCACCACCTTTGGTAAGTTTTCCTTAGGAGCTAAGTCTCGAAGGGGCTTAACGACTCGGACTCGGGCTCAAGGGCGCAAAGTGGCGCTTTGTTAGCGCACTTTGCACTTAGCACGTCAGCATCGTCGCATGGCTCTCGTGCGCTCATTTTATGCGCGAGTTGCATGCACGGCTGCTTGCTCAGGCGTTACGACGCCAGACGCTATGCAGCCTAGGGCTATATGTCCAGGCGCTATGCGGCCAGGGACTATGCGGCCAGGAACTATGCGGCCTGGAGCTATGCGGCCAGCGAGCTTGTATAAGCGAGTCGCATGTGGAGGGGACAGGGACAGCTGTTGGCGGCGCATACGGCGCATGATTATCCGTGACATCCGGATTATGCGACGTATGTGGCGCGAGGGTGTCTGTGCACAGTGATTGCTGCTTTCGGCGCTCGACGGCGTTTGACGGCGTTGTCCCGTACAGTGTGATAGGCGGCGGCGACGCATGCGGCTACGGCTACGCATGCGACATGGTGTCGGATAGCGCATATGCGGCCTTGAGCTTTCTTAGACCGCATAGGTGTTGTTCTCCTCTATATATAAAGGAGCTTCTCTTTCTTTCAAGAGAGATCCGAGAGCACCAGTGCGATATGCAGCCGCAGTGAGCACCCTTCCACAAAGTGTTTTCAAGTGATCGAATGTGACCAAGAGCGTTCCAGAAGTTCTTGTGTGAACTTGTTGGTTCTTGGGGACAGTTCGTTGTATAGCGCAAATCTTGCCTTGAGCTCCGGTGGTTTTGATCACCCCAGCAAGGAGTTTCCTTCTTTGTATTTCTTTTCTTGTTCCCGTTTTTTCTCGTTGTAGCGTCTGCGAACGTAAAAAGAAGAACGGTTTTCTGATTCTTGTTGTATTTGTATTTTCTTTGGATCGTCAGTTTGTAACATGTTCGTGGTTTAGTACTGCTGTGGAGTTGTGTATCACTGTAGAGGCGCTCTCGAGTGACTCACAGTGCACCAACTTTTGTAGAAGACGAACTCTTGAGTGGGTCTCTACTTTGTGGACCTCCTCTACTTTGATTTGGCTTCGGAACTAACACCAGATATTCTGACCGGGCTAACCCGAACCTGGTCAGGATCAGTCGTCAGGATCAGTCCGGACTGGACCCGGTCCACTGAATACCTCAAGGTAGAGGTTCAGGTCCAAATCGGACCCGGGTAGGACCATGCCTACCCCAAGCTAGGGGCTGCATCCGGATCGGTTAAGAATCAGCTCACAGCTCTGACTCTATTTTTTTATATACATTTTATTGAAAGGATCTGCAGATACAAAATAAGAACTTTTTTTTTAATAAAGAATCGCGTTCTAGTTAGTACAATGTACGCTTTATCTTAGTTTAAGAATGGAATTAATGCCTACGTATTACTCAATAATCTAATGCAAATTGTTCGAGAAGAATAGTAGTCTGTATTTTCTTTGTACAGCTACAAAAACCACGTGAAGAGGAATAAAGGGAAAGAATAGAAAACAAACACAGACGAATAAATGAATAAATAATATACAGTTGCTGTTAAATAAAAATGCCATATCATAAATATTATATGCAACAGTTAAAATAAAGGAGGGTGTTTCTGCAAACATATATACACCTTCACATCCTTGTCGGTGGAATCGTCCAGCACCTGTATTATCAGCCGATCCGACGGCCACGCCAGCCCGCAAGCTGCTCCAATGGACAGCTTGTACACCTGTACAACCATTAACCACTCAATTATTATCAAAAATCCTAGAGGCACTCTTTAATTTTTAAAATTCGGCCATTAACGATACAAAAAGTAGCCATTTTTATTAAATTATTATCAAATTTTCTCACCTCCTTCTCGTTGAACATTGGAATCTGGACAAGAATCATAGCATACGCTTCGCTCCCGACCTCCATATCTTCACCGCCGCCGCCGATCTCCCGCCACCTGTACCTCCTCTCCGGCTTCCGCCGGAGAACCAAAACGCCGGCGCTCGCCGCCGCCATCCACAGAAACTCCGCCAGCAGCATCGCCGACATCACCAGGCAGGCGGCGACCGCCACCCTCATTACCGGCGCGATCGCTCTGGATCTGATGGTCGCCAGCACCTCCCTCAGCTCGTCGGTGATAGATTCGTCGGCGGACCGCACGGCTCCCCGGACCGTGCCGGCGATGGAGAGCTGGACGGAGCGGAGGAAAGAGGGGGGGCGATCGGAGGCGGTGAGGTTACCGGTGTTGAGAAGTATGAAGAAAAAGAGGAGTGAGAGAAATGTGGCTCCGGCGGCGGTGAGGTTACCGGAGGTTACCGCCATTTCTAGACTCTTACTCTTCTTCTCCGACTTTTCTTTTCTTCTTGCTGCTGCTTTTTTTTTGGTACTTTTCTTTATTAAAGGCGGAAGCTTGCTGATGCATATTTATAATCCATTTGTGTTCACTCACCTAAACAAAGGTGAATGTCATCCTTACGTTTATTATCACGTATTCATCTAATCTTAAATCATTAGTGGTTTAGTACATCTACACTAGCTTTTACAGCTATTTTTACGAGTGGTAACATTTTAGTTGGAATGATAAACACTCATGCTAAATTTGGTAGATGAACAAAAATAAACTCTATACGTTAAATGTACTAAACTTTTATTGGTAAAGATGTTTGTTAGAACATCATTAGTAAGACTCATTTCGATCCCAATTTCTAGATTCAGAATTAGAAACTAATTTTAATTTTTAAATTTTTGGTCTCATTATATCCATAAAACATAAGGTTTGAGTCTCCCAAATTTTAGTCATTTTGTAGAATAGTAAGTCCTAATTTGGAGTCCAGCTTTCTAGATTTTAGATTATTATTTTTTTATATCAATTTTTGATCACACAAACTTTGGGACCAGAGTTCACTTTAGTAGCTGGAACTTTATAATGCAATTTGAGATCCAAATTTTTTAAAAAAAAAAGGTAAATGTAAGTATCATTAGTAAGGTCCATCCCACATTATATATTTTAGATTCAAAATGTAAGAGCTCATTTTGTAGAATAGTAAGTTTCATTCCTTGTTTCAATTTTTAGATTTTCGGTCTCATGCAACCCATATGTGCTAAGGGTTGAGCCTTTCAATTTCTAGATTCTAGATTTTAGGAACTCATTTTGTAGAATAGTAAGTCCCAATTTGGAGCTCAACTTTCTAGATTCTATATTTTACATTTTTTTTCCACATTATTTTTGACCACACAATTTTTGGGACCGGATCTCACTCTATCATTTTCTACTATTCTCATATAAATCCAACACATTCTACATTTATCTTCTTCTTCTTTTTGAATTTTTGGACCCCAAACTGCATTGAAGACTGCAAAAATGCTCTTAGAAACAATACAATTTATTTTATTTTACTTTGAAATAATATAAAATATTTGACAATCTTGACTATACAGATCGGCAAAGTTTTGAAAATCATGCTGACATATTTTGTCAACTACAAAAAGATTAACAGTCATGTGTACAACTGCTAAAATTTTGACAACCAGATGAATGTTTTGTCTTAGAATTGTCAAAATTTTGGTAAAATTTTAACAATTTTACAATGAAACTGAATTGTGAAAATTTTGACAATCATAAAATAAGTTATCCCCAAAATAAGAAGAAAACTATGGTAATTTAAGAAAAATCAAAAGTTAATTTTTTTTTCATATCATTTTATCTATAGAAATGTGGTTGCATTTGACGCATGTCTATTTATATTTCTCAGACTTCGCGAAAAATATTTTTACGCATATAGCACTGGTAAATTTTGGTGAATAAATAATAAATTTAAATAATAAATTAAATGTTACACTTATCCGATCCTCGTTCATTGAGATCTCTTCGTCATCAATACGGTCTAAGTGCAAAAATTTGCGACGGAACAACATAAACGACACTAAAAATTTATCATGTAATTTCGGCACCTCCACACCTAGGTACTCCATAATTATAGTCTCAGAAAAAAAATGATTCATCAAATATTATAAGTTTATCCGTAATAGGTAATACTAAAATATTTCACATTTGCTAAAATAATAGCATTTTTTCGAATGATGGCTGAAAGATATTTTGTCCGGACCACCAATGCTCAACTAGACCGAGGATCAAATCTCTATCGTGACGTAAAAAACGTATTTGGTCAATGTATTGAAGTCAAATACGTGCACCAATGCTTCCTGGTCACTAGTCACATTTTAATACCCGATGTTACTCTCATAACGCTATGTGACATGCTCTCGTGATCGTACATCAGCACTATAATTGTATAGCTATATATAAAATATATAGACGATGTTATTACTAGACATGTAAAAAATAAAAATTGTATTTACTAACACATTTAAATTTTAATATACCTGTCCAGAAAATACCAAACTAGATAAGTGCGATGCACGTTGCTGGATTATCAAATATGTGGTAGGTCCCTATGGTAGGTCCTCCCGGAATACGTCCATCATTTTTGCTAGACACGTAAAATGATGGTTGTCAAAACGCGTAATTTTTAGAGTAAAGATTACGATTTAGATTCTGATTAGCATTAAGTTTAAGGTTATAGTTAGAATTAGGCTTAGGGTTAAAATTATATATAATAATAGTTTAGTTTAGGATTAGCATTAAGGATAATGATTAGTAAAAATGATAAGGATTATGATTATGATTAGAGTTATGGCGAGTACTAATAATCAAAATTTTAACATTATTAAAAATTGATTTTTTTTTTAAGTAAAATAAACTTAATCGATACATGTTATTGCTCTTCTTACATCTCCTTCTATTTTTTCCACCAGAAGTCCTAACTGAATTTGGCATGTCCATTTTTTCGTCAGTATCCCTGGCGGAATACGTCTCTCCCTTAATTTTTAAGATTTTTTTTGTTCTATATAATTTTATTAAAAATATTTTCATCAGAACAAATTTTCTGAATTGCTAAACTCTTATTTTGTTTCTTATAAGCAATGCGAAAACAAATGATAGATAACTTGATCTTTGAATCACCTTTCTATCCTTCTACGGGGATGTTTGGTTCAGAAAAGTATTCCGACATGATAAATTCGAAAATCGACATTTGCGACCTCACTGTGGTGGAGTGAAGTAAAAAAATTATACGTTTGAGTATTTTAAAAAAGTGGAGATTTGAAAAAAAAAAATCATAAAATTTGGTATTTTGTTGTTGTTTATTGAAGTGAGTAAAAAAGTATAATCTTTTTTATTAAAATAACATGAATAAATTTATCTTCTTTTTGTTAAAGTAGAAATGAAGTTGTTCTCCAACTAACATGCAAAGTGATTTTTTTTGTTTTTTTACTCCCGCGGAGGAAAAAAAAACCGATATCAAAACTCTAAGTTCGTGACAGACAAGATTTATTGTTCATGTTAAATCACAGTAAATCTTGTATGTAAATTCTCCAACCAAATACGTCAAGTGGTCCAAATTAAATTTAGATTTTGACCATTTTCACGCTCCAAACCTGCGAACCAAACATGTGCTAACAGGATCTTTGGTCATCTTTCTATCCTTGCATCCTTCTCTATATCACTGAATGTTTTTACGGATATTACATGTAACGTAGAGTATCCAGAATATTACAAGAATATATGAATAAATTTTCACGAGTTCTTCTTGAAAAAGTTGTTCCTATGGGGTGTATATATATATATATATATATATATATATATATATATATATATATATATATATATATGTTTCTTCAACAATGTTTGACAATGCATACTGCCCAAAATAATATATACATCAAGAAAATACTGTCAATTACTCCGAGTTGCTCCTAGTTCCATCCAGTTAAATTGACCCGCTCATTCCTTCACAAAAGATTTGCTGCACAAACTAGTTGATTACTTTTGCATTTCCTAAACAGTGACGAAATTCAAAAAGTAAGCTGAATTAAGATTGTGTACTGAGCTGTTATGGATTTTTTTGCATTACCCTTGTTGATTATAGCAACTCTTCTACTCCAGGTTTCTGATTTTTTTTTTTTTTCCTTCCAACAATTTTCTCGACTTCCATTTTCTTAAAATCCGAGCAAGGGGATGCTCATGCTCCTTACTAGATTGGAATGGAATGGAATGGAATGGAATACAAGGATTCTGTTACTCGACTGCAGAGATTTAGTATAAAGGCTTTGTTGCTGTTCTTGTTTTCCCCCCTTCTTAAGCATTTGTGAAATCTTTCCTTCATCCAGGATCCTTTTACTTGTAAACACTAAGAGACAGATTCATGTTTGCTTATAGTAGTAGAACAGTTGAGATGAAATTAGGTGGCCGAGGAATGTGTTTGAGAATCGGGAAGAAGATTTTAAGTACAGAAGAAACCAAGATTCACAGAGCCGGGGTAAAAATGATAGCATTGGCTTTTCTCTTGTAATTCTCAAGAGCATAAAACCTCTACCAATCAACACTATGCCTAGCCTATACCTCACGCTCATATATGTTACACAAGCTCCTACCATAACTATGATTTCGATCAACAATATACGGCCTAAAGGAAACAATGATATCTTATACTCATGATCAGAACAAGGTTAAGACCACTATTCATGTATCCCAGAGAACGAAGTTGGTCAGTAGTTAGCACTCATAGCGCCATCAAAATCGAGACTCTGAAATCCTCTACTTCTCGAAGTTCAGTGTCTGGAAACAGCAAAGTCCCAAAATTCCCCACTATTCACCACAACATCTTGCACGCTTCGTCTCCTGGAGTTTGTCCCACAGACAAATCATCTCTCTGGGTTCTTGGTAATGAGCAACTACATACCCTAGTTCACAACCCTCAACGTAAACCCTATCTTCCTTCACATACTTAACATCTAACCCCTTCTTTTTCAAATCACTTACCCATATGCCCATTGCAACATCCTCCAACTTGAACATCTGCAAATCAACATAACCATCACTTTGTAAAACGAATCTGTAGGATCTCAAGAAGTGTACAAGGCCATCTAGGTACAGAATTCTTAACTAGAAAATATAAAGATATATGCCAACCTCATGGAAAAGACTAAAAAATACCTTCAAACGCCTCTTCTTATGCTGCTTTGAGACTGCTTTTGCGATGTCTCGGGACACCACGTATCCAGGACCATGTGCCCAAGGAGGATAGACGTCACCAGCCCATTCCTTCAAAATAGATAAGTGTGAAACAACCGAGTAAAATAAATTTTACTGTGAAAACATAAAACCATTACGAGACCATATCCTACTTGTAAAGTATACAAAACAGGCTGATAGCCATCAGAATGGCCTCGAAAAGTCAATACAACCTTGTATCCAGTCTTTCAGTGTAACATAACACCTAATAGTTCCTAAGACGTTGTTCCCACTATCCTTCATGAAAGTAGGGGGGTAAACAAGCTGAGCTTTGAGTGAGAACACCCCCCCCCCCCCCCCCCCCCCCCCCCCTCTCTTTCTCTCTCTCCTCCTTCTCCTTTGCTTAGCTCACGCTCTTTAAGAAAAAGTTAAGCTCGAGCTTAATACGAGCCTAAAATACGAACTCAAGTTAGGCTCTCTATAATAATTTTTAAGCTCGAGCTGGGTTTGCGAGCAGCTCATTTAAATTAAAAAGTTCGTTGGGTTTGATAATAGACAAACTTGAGCCCAAATCGAGCTTCTTTATGAGCTCATGAGCATTGTCCCAAAGATTGATATCAAATTCATAATGTTTATGAACCTCGTACCAAGTTGGGAATGTTTATTAATGTAATACATTTCTTTTATATAAATATATGAACAAAAAAGGGTGACTCGCGAGCTCAACAAGCCAAATATCTCTAAGCTTGGGATCGGGCACGTTGATCTAACGAGCCTATTTTTAGGCTCAAGCTCGTGCTCTCGAGTTCAAAAATCTCCTGAACTTTTTCAGCAAGTCAGGCTAGCGAATAGCTCAGCTCGTAAACACCCCTAAACGAACAAGAACAGAGATCTTTTATATATCTAAAAGTTTGGATAACTAAAGTTACGACAAGGTGACATATATAAATCCAGTTCAAGTTTAACCCAACGAAGTTAATGTTTTGGGGAAGAATAATATTGAATGAAAAAAGTATAAAGTTATGACAGTTTGAAAAATCCCCAAAATTTTGGGATAAAGACTTTGTTGTTGTTGTTGTTGTTGCATGACAATTTGAAAATTATCTTTATAAATAAAAGTTTTGCAAAAACTGATGCTGACCTGAGGACTTATATACCATTTGCTGTCAGTGTTTCTGTGTGGTTGTGCATTCTCTTCGATCCTACCATATAACAGCCCATGTGTGATGTTCACTCTATTTAAAGACGAAAGAATCTCATCTACACGTACAAATGCATCATCATCTGTTTTCATCACATATTTAGCCGACACTATGTTTGTCTGTCATAAAGAAGGGAAAAATTAGAAAGTCAATTATTTAGCAAGCCAAATGAATTATTTGGACTTATTTTAATAAGCAAATAGAGTTACCCCATAGATGCAGATAGCTATAGTCTTCCACGTAATCAAACTATAATAGTCAACAAATGGCATCAACTGGACATCTCCATAGGTCCGTGCCTCATTCCAAAGTTCTTCATTCACCAATTGATTTTTATGCTGCCAGGGATCAGAAAATTTATAATGACAAAACAGATGTTTAATATTCATGAGAATGGAGCTCTTAATACAAAACTAAATTTGCTGTCACCAACATGTATGCAAGTTTTTGTTAGGAGTGGTGCAGTCAATATTATAATCTCCATTCCAAACCTATTTTCAGACTAATAACTGAGCCTCCAATATGCTATACAGCCTATACTGCAGAGTCATAGTTTGGTATAGGCATGGAGATAAGAGGGAGAAGAAGAGTAGAGGTTGGGGATTTTAGCAATAATCTCATTCCGGAATTTGTTTAGCAATTGGCTGAAAGATAGCAAATATCATTCTTTTGGTTCTTACCAGACCAACAAAAAATCGGACTGCAACCGTGCCAGACTTTACAGCATCATATTGCATCCAAGTTCTTCGAACAGCCATTCTACGTTTGAAATTATTTGCTGTAGAGAAGACACCAATAAAAAGATCCAGAGATTTATGGACAGAAATAGGAGGTGACTTAAGTATTTCCAAATCAATGACATGCTCCAAGTTCTCGGATGTAGGCAATCCACTGGCTAGAAGAGAGATTAGTTTTATGTCTCCTGAAATCCTTGCTTCGCTAACAAGCCATGGCTCCAAGCTCTGACAAGAAATTGAAAAGGTTTAGAGACAACAGTCATGACAGATTTGAAAAAAATTACATGATAATAAATAGAGGAAAAGTGAGTACTTCACGGTAAGCAAAGGATGTTATATGCTTCCCATCAACTGTCATTTGGATCCCTTCAGCTCCCACTCTAAGGGTGGCAACAGCAAGATATCCTTGCTTAAAGGGAAAATAGGGTCTAGGTTTGGAGCCTTCCTTTGTAACAAAAGATCTCCCAGAAACATTGGAATATTTACCAGACTTGAAGATCCTCCTCCTATCATCTTTACCCACCATGGTACTGCATTGCTCTAAATCATCCACTGTAGATGAAAGATTACAAATGAAGAAGTGCTGGCCATATGAAGGAGACTGAAGAAAACTCAAACTATTCAATGGATTGATTCGATATGATTAACAATCAATACCTAAATTGAGAACTCGTCATATATTACAACACTACTATAGAGCTACACACATAAAATGACTACCAGCTAGAATAATGTTTAGAAACAATACTGCAACTAGCTAAGCAATAAACATAATAATTGGTATTAAGAAAGCATGCACATAATCAAAAGATTTCACTTTGGATTATATACAAGCAGACTAACAGCTACATTCAACAATTGATCTTAGAAGCCATAACTATATGTATGATTGTAACAACAAACAAGGCTAAAAGCTGAATACTACTCGTATTGACACAAAAATAATAGGAGAACCAGAATTCTATTTTACTGCAATGCCTTCACTCCAGCAGGAAACTAAACACAAGATTCAAAAGAAACGGATAGACAAGCAAAAGCAGATACAAAAGGTATAATAATGCCTACAAACGTAAGCTAAAAGATGTGACAACCAACCAACTGTAAGAAATCATACTATTATGGAAAACACGAACAGAAAGGAGGCTCCAGAATCCCAAATCCAAGATCTAGACCGTATGGACACTTTAAAAATTGCACCAGGACATGCCACAATTGCTGCCTCCTCCGTTTATCCAGTGTCTACCGTGTCATGTTGTAATAGTGTCCTTTGCAACATGGGTAGATAACTACGTGCGAGCTTATCAAATGTATACCAGAAATGCTAGTAATGTCAACCTACCTTTTTTATTTTGTTCAGGATTTGGAGAAGGGCAGCGCTCCTCAGAACCCCAATCCCCAGATAAAGTCCATGTATTTTGGACAATCACGGGATCCTCCGTAACTTTGTCACCAAGAAGTCTGACATTGTAGTGCAATATAATAGGTGGATCAGGTTCCCCTGGAACAGTTGTTCCTGCTAAATCTATTCGGAAATTACCCATAATGCCTCCAGGAGTGCCAATAAGAGTGATCGAAGAACCCTGAACCAGTCCACAAGGGATCTTTAACTTGTAACCACTATCACTAAATTCTGAAGCATTCATTGTCCTAATTGAATATGGGCACTGTTTCTCTTTCGCTTTATGACTTGCACTTCCATTTCCAGCAGCAATCCTTTTTTCATCTTCAACTGATATCATAAGGTTCTCCCAGGCACCTTGTGCCTCCTTGATAGCCTCAACTGCATGAGGTAAACCTTCCGCTTGACTCATTAAGTGGTCCAACTTGTTCCATGTTTGCAAAGATCGTATTTCTGCCTCGGAGAGATTATGCGGATTAAAGAGACTGGACCCCAAGAAATCAGTCGAGACGACTTGATTTCCATTCTTGGGAGCTTGAACCGGTGGATCTCCAATATTCATCGAACGAAGATAGTCAGTAGCATTGTGAAAAAGAGAATTTTGAAATGCCCTTTCCAGTAAGGGACTATCCATTACACCAAATCTAAAAACCAGTAATGTGAATAAAGAAAGCACAACGAGACCTCCATACCACTTCTTCATCTTGGCTATACAAACCTTACATTAATAGACTATTGGTTTATTCAATAAAAGAACCTTTTGTGTTAAGGAACACGCTCTAGAATCGATGCCGTAGTACTGCATATCTTGACACTGAGCAGTCAATGAAAATAGTTCTGTCAAGTTGTCATGTCAGAGAAGGCTGTCAAAACCAAAAGTGCCCCTCAGAAATACATATGTTACTCGATCAGAAACTGCAGCTCAGCACCAGGTCAGCTGCTATGCTATGTAAGTTGGGGAGTTGGGCAGCAATTTAATGCATCAAGCTCACTGTCAAAACCTTTGAAATTGAAGTAATCTAGGATAACACTTGGCAGTACGCCGAATGCTGCTCAGATGGCTTAGAAGGATAAGAACTATGCCTGCACTTCATCAGATAATATCTGCCCAAACAGTGAAATAATCATAAATATGAAGTGCAACAAAATAAATTTAATTGCATATTTCAAATAATAAATCAATCATATATAAGATAATAAATCATAGTTAAATACATTCTTGAAAAAATAAATAGCAATAAGGCTAACAAACAACAACTGCAATTCTTCCTATTAACAATAAGGATAAAACTGGAAGAAAACATTCTAATGTCCGTGACAACAAAACACACAAGAAAGTGCATTGTTGAGGTTTATTAGCTATTAAAGGAAAAAAAAAAACAGCCTTGTGGACTAGAGTTATAATCATATACAGCATAAAAAATCCGATGTACTTTAACTCCATCTGTTCATGGTATGGACAATGTGAATGTGAAACTCCCACAAGACCGTATCACCAAAATAATAATCCAAATACATTGTCTCTTTTCCAGACTCAGAAACAAAAACAAAGTAACTTGTTTAAGTTGAGATCTACAAATTCCTTTGAATCTTAGTCAAAATAAATTGCTAGTTGGATTTGGGAATGAAACTTGACTGCCGAATCTGGGCATGGGCAAATCAAGGTCATAATATGCAAAGTCACGAGTAGTTCACTTAGTGTCTTCACAGTGTGTTTTCTATTGCTTCAATATTTTCCCTGAAATCAGTGAACTATGAAACAAGAGAGAAAAAAGATAGATTGACTTGCACCTGATGCTATGGTTTCTTGCAGAGACACTTTCAAGCTGAAATCCAAGACTAACCTTATAAATTCCTACTACTTATTAGGACCAACCAGCAAACTGATGGGAACGGGGTCCATCCCCATGATGAACCAATATGGATTTGATCCATGAAAATCGGTCACCCATGGTTGGGTTCGGCCAAGTACTTAGTCATTTTTCTGGGTGCAGTTTCTGTGACTAGATACAGTTTTGGGAGCCGTTTTCGGAGCTGTTGCAGGCATAATTAGGCTCGGTCTTCAACGCGAAAGTTGTTGGAAAAAGTTTTCTCTTTCTTTCCAGCTTTGAACCAGATCATTCTGAGGTGTATTGAAGAAGTTATGGCTCTCGAAAGTAGGCTATCTGTTCATATTCTGCATGTATTCATCTTGCATGCAATAATGATGTATTGCCTTTCTCCATGCATTGGAAGATGGAAGGACTAATCTTGGGAGATGAAAGGGCTGCCCTTTGGACTTCTCCATACATAGAGTGGTGTACCCAAGAGGCTTATCCTCCTTATAAATAGAGGGAAGATGGTGAAGGTTAGAATACACAACTTGTAATCCTCACACTTGTAATTCTTTTCAAGTGAGTTTGAGAGATAGTGATCCTCAAGTGAAGTTGTACCAACTTGAGAGAAGAGCTCTTTGTAATCTTTCATTTGATTATAATGAAAAAGGCGAAGGAGCGGGTGAGGACGTAGGCTCAAATTGAGCCGAACCTCGGTAAATCTTGTGTGTGTATCTCTCTTATTTTTTGCTTCTCTTCCATTTCTATTTTATATTCTCATCTCATCACAAAGACGGGAAAGGTCTTGTTTTTTCCCAACAGTGGTATCAGAGCCAGGTTGCTAATCTTCTTGTGTTAAGATGGAGACTCCCATCGGCGGCGTTCGTATGATTAGCTTGAATGGCCGCAATTGGATGATATGGAAGGCGAAGATGATGGACCTTCTCTATTGCAAGGACCTCTATGCACCGGTTGAAGGAGTATCTTCCAAGCCGGAGTCTATGACGGCAGAAGATTGGAAGAAGCTCGACCGGAAGACCATTGGCACCATTCGACAATGGATGGATGACACCGTATTCCACCATGTGTCAAATGAGACTTCGGCGAATAGCTTGTAGAAGAAACTTGAAGATCTCTACGAGAGGAAGACCGCCGGCAACAAAGCTTTCTTGATTCGGAAGCTTGTCAATCTCAAGTTCAAAGAAGATGACTCTATATCTGAATATCTAAATGAAATTCAAAGTATTGTGAATCAACTTGTAGCCATGAAGATGGTGTTGGACGACGAGCTTCAAGTCCTTCTCTTGCTTAGCTCGTTGCCAGACAGTTGGGAGACTCTGGTGGTGTCTCTTAGCAACTCAGCACCTGACGGAGTTGTATCCATGAACCAAGTTACAAGCAGCCTCTTGAATGAAGAAATTCGAAGAAAGTCATCCGGATCCTCCTATTCTCATGCTCTTGTTACCGAGAATAGGGGGAGAAGCAAAAGCCGATATCCTCAGAACCGTGACAAGTCAAGAGGGAAATCAAAGGCTAGAAAGGACATCAGTTGCTATCACTGCGGGAAGAGTGGACACATAAAACGGGAATGCCGCAAGCTCAAGCGAGAACAAAAGGAAGGAAGGACCAATGAGAAGCAAGAAAAGACTGAAAGTGCAGCCGTTGCCATTGACAATGAAATTGTGCTTTTCTCGGCATGTGAAGAAGACTGTACAAATCTCACTTGCCAAGACTCGGAATGGGTGATTGATTATGGTGCCTCCTATCATGCTACTCCCCGGAAGGACTACTTCACTTCGCTTCGTGAAGGTAACCTTGGGACGGTAAAAATGGGTAACAAAAACTCTTCTCAAATTCTTGGCATTGAAAATATTTGTGTTACCACTAACATTGGAACAAAGATGGTTCTAAAAGATGTTAGATTTGTGCCCGATCTTCGTCTTAATCTTCTCTCCACCGGCAAGCTTGATGAAGAAGGATACACAAGCAACTTTGATAAAGGATGTTGGAAGCTTACCAAAGGTTCACTTGTACTTGCGAGAGGAAAGAAGTGTTGCACTCTCTACAAAACTCAGTTCCACTTGGAGAATGATGGACTTGGAACAGTGGAAGGTACCTCTATGGATTTGTGGCACAAGCGGCTTGGCCACATGAGCGAGAAAGGACTACAAACTCTCGCAAGGCGGCAACTACTTCCATCCATGCAAGGTATATCATTATCCCACTGTGATCATTGCTTAATTGGAAAACAACATCGGGTAGATTTTGTTAAAAACTATAACAAAAAGGAAACCGGCATATTGGACTTAGTCTACTCGGACGTATGCGGACCCATAAATGTAAAAACCTTTAGTGGTGCCTCCTACTTTGTGACCTTCATTGATGATGCATCTAGAAAAGTATGGGTGTATGTCCTAAAAGCCAAAGATCAAGTCTTTGAAGTTTTCAAAGATTTTCATACCAAAGTTGAAAGAGAAACCGGAAAGCTCTTGAAGTGTATTCACACAGATAATGGTGGTGAGTATACTTCAAGGATGTTTGAAGACTTGCTCTAAATATGGCATTAGACACCAAAAGTCTGTCCCACACACACCACAACACAATGGGGTTGCAGAAAGAATGAACCGCACAATTGTGGAAAGAATAAGGAGTATGTTATCCTTAGCTAAATTACCAAAAATATTTTGGGAAGAAGCAGTACGAACAGCCTGCTACTTGATAAATTTGTCCCCCTCAGTTCCTTTGGATGGAGATATTCCTGAAAGGGTTTGGAGTGGAAAGGATATTTCCTATTCCCACTTGCGTGTGTTCGGGTGCAAAGCATTTGTGCATGTACCTAAGGAGAAAAGAACAAAACTTGATGACAAATCCATTCCATGCATCTTCTTGGGATATGGAAATGATGAATTTGGATATAGGTTGTGGGATCCTAAAAACAAGAAAATTGTAAGGAGCAGGGATGTTGTATTTTGTGAAGATAAAACACTTACTGATTTTGAAAAAGAAGAGGAGCCACAAAACACTCACATCGTCCCAGATCCAATCTCCACACCGGTTGTTTTACCTTCTCCTATGTTAGAAAATAATAATTTTCAAGATGTGCAGGAAGAAGAAGAAATTACAGGTTCCCCAGGTTTTGATCAGGGGGAGCATGAACATGCAGAGCCACCTCATATGGATCAACTACAAGCACCTCAGTTGAGACGGTCGGATAGAGATCGACAACCCTCAACCAGATATCCTATTTCAGAATATACTATGGTGACAGATGCAGGTGAACCAGAAAGTTTCCATGAAGCACAAGTACATGAAGATCATACCAAGTGGAAGAAAGCCATGCAAGAGGAGATGGATTCCTTGCATAAGAACCACATTTATGACTTGGTGGAGCTACCGAAGAACAGAAAAGCCTTGAAGAACAAATGGGTGTTCAAAATCAAGAATGAAGGAAATGACCAAGTCAAGTACAAAGCTCGCCTCGTGGTGAAAGGTTTCAGTCAGAAGCAAGGTATTGATTATGAAAAAATATTTTCTCCTGTTGTAAAGATGTCTTCTATTCGGATTATTCTTGGTCTTGTCGCTTCTCAAGATCTTGAAGTTGAGCAGTTAGATGTGAAGACTGCATTCCTCCATGGTGATTTGGCAGAGGAAATCTATATGGAGCAGCCAGAGGGTTTCAAGGTAAAAGGCAAAGAACAGTTGGTTTGCAAATTAAAGAAAAGCTTGTACGGGCTCAAGCAGGCACCGCGACAGTGGTATAAAAGGTTTGATTCTTTTATGCTTGACCATGGGTATAAAAGAACATCTGCAGATCATTGTGTTTATATCCAAAAGTTCTCTGATGATGATTTCATTATTCTCTCTATATGTTGACGATATGCTTGTTGTTGGAAAAGATATGTCTAAAATTGACAGGTTGAAGAAAGAGCTGAGCAAGTCCTTTGACATGAAGGACTTAGGAGCGGCACAACATATATTGGGAATGAAAATCTCTCGGGACAGAAATGCAAAAAAGTTGTGGCTATCGCAAGAAAGATACATTGAACGTGTTCTGGAGAAGTTTAATATGTTGAACTCCAAGCCGGTCAGCACACCGCTAGCAGCTCATTTTAAGCTAAGCTCACAACAAAGTCCTTCAAGAGAGAAGGAGAAGGAGGAGATGAGGAGCATTCCATTTGCCTCAGCCGTCGGAAGCTTGATGTACTCCATGGTTTGTACAAGACCCGACATAGCACATGCAGTTGGTGTGGTAAGCCGTTTTCTTGCCAATCCGGGTAAAGAACATTGGGAAGCAGTAAAATGGATCCTAAGATATCTTAGAGGAACTTCTAAATATTCTTTATGTTTTGGAGATGGCAGACCTATCTTGGAGGGTTTCACTGATTCTGATATGGCAGGTGACTTGGACAAAAGAAAGTCCACATCTGGATACTTATTTATCTTTGCAGGGGGAGCCGTATCATGGCAATCAAAGCTGCAAAAGTGTATCGCTCTATCCACCACAGAAGCTGAATATATCGCTGCCACAGAAGCTAGCAAGGAGCTCTTGTGGATGAAGAACTTCCTAAAGGAGTTATCGCTCAAGCAAGAGAAGTACACTCTTTACTGTGACAGTCAGAGCGCCATCGACTTGAGTAGAAACGCTACATATCACTCAAGGACAAAGCACATCGACGTACGCCATCACTGGATCCGAGATGCTTTGGAGAATCAACTGATGCACATTAAGAAGGTTGATACAAGCCAAAATCCGTCGGACATGATGACGAAGCCTCTACCAAAAGAGAAGCATGACTTCTGCCGAAGGAAGGCAGGTATGACTACTGTTTGAAAACCTCTCTCCTCATGTGGATGGAGGGGGAGATTGATGGGAACGGGGTCCATCCCCATGATGAACCAATATGGATTTGATCCATGAAAATCGGTCACCCATGGTTGGGTTCGGCCAAGTACTTAGCTATTTTTCTGGGTGCAGTTTCTGTGACTAGATACAGTTTTGGGAGCCGTTTTCGGAGCTGTTGCAGGCATAATTAGGCTCGGTCTTCAACGCGAAAGTTGTTGGAAAAAGTTTTCTCTTTCTTTCCAGCTTTGAACCAGATCATTCTGAGGTGTATTGAAGAAGTTATGGCTCTCGAAAGTAGGCTATCTGTTCATATTCTGCATGTATTCATCTTGCATGCAATAATGATGTATTGCCTTTCTCCATGCATTGGAAGATGGAAGGACTAATCTTGGGAGATGAAAGGGCTGCCCTTTGGACTTCTCCATACATAGAGTGGTGTACCCAAGAGGCTTATCCTCCTTATAAATAGAGGGGAGATGGTGAAGGTTAGAATACACAACTTGTAATCCTCACACTTGTAATTCTTTTCAAGTGAGTTTGAGAGATAGTGATCCTCAAGTGAAGTTGTACCAACTTGAGAGAAGAGCTCTTTGTAATCTTTCATTTGATTATAGTGAAAAAGGCGAAGAAGGAGCGGGTGAGGACGTAGGCTCAAATTGAGCCGAACCTCGGTAAATCTTGTGTGTCTCTCTCTCTTATATTTTGCTTCTCTTCCATTTCTATTTTATATTCTCATCTCATCACAAAGACGGAAAAGGTCTTGTTTTTCCCAACACAAACTACAAACCCAATACCAATCACATTCAGGCTGGCCATCTACTAGGAAGCGCAGAACTCCAAAATCAGTCCCGAGTGAGTGTAGTATCCATGTCAGAAACGGCTTTTAGCACTATATGTGCAACATAACGGGACAAAATCACTGCTGTGACACTCTTTTATACAGTGTCATATCATATTTTTGTCCATCCAACGTAGGCTGCATCCCATAATCGGTGCTAGATTGTGAAGCTGACAATTTTGTTTGCGTACTAAGATATATTTTAGGAATTTAGCCACAATTGTGCTGGAAAGGGTGGGTAAACATTTTTCTGGAGTCTAACGCGCGTGTAAATTTAACCATTAAATAATATGCATATTTACACCCTGATCTAGCTTGTATATACTTAACGAAAAAGTAGAACTAGAAGATTAACAGTGTGTCATAGTAACACCAGCAATTTGATCATTTCATTAGAAGTTAGAATCATTCATAACAAGTTGCCCTTGCAGTGTTGTTACAGTCGAGAAAACATAAAAAATATTTAGTAACAAAAACAGAAATGACCGAGAAAAGAGAACAAACTTCTGGGTGATCAGAATCACCAATGCTCAAAGCAATTCGACCATGTTGTCACAGGATCCAGCAACTTCGGAATGCACTAAGTGGTAATTGAACTATTGGAACGCTTTGAAATTTCCACCAAGTTGTCGTGCACACTCTTGTAGCACTACACACACTTGTAGCACTGCAGAAGAAACTCTGTTGGAGGTTGTATTTTCTTCTGCCCTTCAACTAGCTATAGGTCCTCTACCTATATAGGTGAGATAGCCTATGGCTAGTTATGAACTTGAACCACCAAAAGTTACGAATGTAAACATGTTGTTTCACTTGTTCAAAAACCTTATTTCTTTTAGTCCCACATTGGCTAGGCCAAACCATTTCATAGTCTTTATATTACTTCATTTCTCTTGGTCACTTGTGAGTTGTTGTGGGCTAAACCTATAGGTCGCACGTGCGCTCCGCCGCCGCCGCCAGATTCGGTTCTGTGCACGTAACGTGTGTGAGTACGGACACTGAATGTCGATCCGAATTCCACTACCAGGTTCGGGTTGAGACCCAAAATAAATTTTTATTTGCTCTTTAAATTTTTGACCGTTTTGATTTTATTAATATATCTGTTTGGATTTTTAATGGCCTGGTTTAATATCCTAACGTTATTCCTATTTATTTCAATTAAATCCTTTTGGGTTGGCTAGTCTATATATTCACTTAATTTTTCTGAGTGATACATCGGGTGAGAACAACTCTATCTTTCCTCCAAAACCGGAAAAGTTTTTCTCCATTCCTTTCCTCCATTTCCATTTCCATTTCCATTCTAATTCATCATATTTTCTGGACAAAAGTTAAGTTCGGATCAATCCTTCGAAGATGTGTGCAATGACGGAAAGCCGGTAGAAGGAAGGTTTTACCTCTAGGAGGAATTCGAGATAAGTCTGCACATAGACCTCGAATAAACTTTTAGGACAATGCTTCATACACGACTCATCCCTGTAGACTGGTAACACTAATCCTTTTTATTGTTTTGTTATTCCTTTTTTCAGGAAAATAAACGTATTTTGACTAACCTAACGAAACAGACTTGCAACTCCTGGGCAGTTAGTTCCAAGTCATAATCTTATCAATTACTCTCAGGAGTTATGAATGTAAAGAGACTTATAATTCTTGAGCCGTAAGACAACCAATAAGTTAGACATCCGCTCATGTGAAACAACAAACAATTATCACCTACACGCAACGTCGCTCCGTTTGTTCACCCGAAGAGCAAAGTATAAAGGTGTCGTCAAGTGCCACAAACCCAATGCCCTATAGCCGAAAGGGGCCTAGAGGGAACTTAATAAATTTGTGGCAAAAGAAGATGTCGATTATAGGAGTTGATCCTTGTCCTCTTTGTTCATACCACGCACTAGTTACCACCTAGGACAAATCACCATCTTGTGATGCATCCAATATTTATAAAATTTATACTGAGATCACCTAAGGTTTGTCCGAAATGTAACTATTATTGAACTATAGTTGACACAAAACCCCAACATGCAGTCATGTTAACCTTTAAAATTCAAAAGTCTTCTTTTGGCATAATTCAAGCACTCCACATGACAAGAATAAATATAGTATGTCCCAGTTAATCAACATTGAAAAACCACCAACATGAACACTGAGTTCTATAAAATTCAATTTAGTCCTAATCTCTTTCTTCATTGAAAACACAGCTAAATCTATTGTTTATGAAAGAGTACAGCAAGTACTAACACTGAATCCCATTACCATTTGCATGCCATGACGAAATTGGTTCAAACAATTACATTATATCATTACTCAAGTGTCCATCTTATCAGACCAGCAGTGTGGCTAATACGGAGTTAACTACTAAGTCGCCAATTGGAAAAAGGCTAACATGGTACTTAACCTGTCCAAAGACCCAATCATAGCTTAAACCCTTCAGAAGCTTACGGGGCCAAACAAGCTTATTAAGGGCAATTTTGATGGTAGTTATTGTTGGTTTTGGTTTTGATTTTCTTGCAAAAGTTCAAATTCCTCTTCCTTTCTTTAGTCCCACATCGGATGCACCAAAGCCTTCTTGTGTACATTTATTAGTTTCTCTCCTTTGCTCTATTAAGTTGTTGTGTGGGGAACCCCTTGGACCACACGCGCGCGCCGCCGCCGCTGCCCGGTCCGGCTCGGTTCGGTTCGGTTCGGCGCGCGTAACGGGTGCGGGTACGCGCCCACATCTGCGGGCGCCGAATGCCGATCCGAACTACTCAGAAAAAATTCTTTACGAAAAACCTCTGTCAACATTCTGTTCGTTCTTCATCGTCTCCAAGCTCTGGGCAGAGCTAAGTTCTGGTCGTTCTCTCCAAGTCGTGTGCGGCAACGAGATACCGGTAGTGCGGGGGGTTTACCACTAGGAGCTTCGGGTGCACACAGATCCGGAATAAACTCTTAGGGCAGTGCTTCGTGCACGACTTCCCCAGAGGCTGGTAACATCTGTTTTATTTTATTTTTTGTATTCTGAAATTTTTCAGTAAGTAAAAGACAATATTTCTAAAAGTTATGTTTCATCCAGAACTCCATTTTTTGCCAAATGCAAACGGTGAGCCAAACGATTTTCATTCTTTTTCAAATGTATCCTTCATTTTTGGGTTCAAATGGGTGTATCTGAAACACTAGCCCAACAAAATAGGCTCCAACCTCCGACACCCTCGTTGATAGCAATACTTGCATGAAGATCAACTCTGCATCCAAATGAAACACTAGCCCAATGAACATTCAAAATATGGGCGTTTGAGCAGACGTTTGGGGCCTTTGAGCAGAGGTCAGAAAATAATAGGCAAAGCAGTAAAGATAAGCTAAACCATCCCAATTTCTCCACAAATGGCAACACGATCTACATCTGTTCTATATTGCAAGTACAACCCGGCCTCTATTCCACATTATTTACAAGGTGCAGACTACAAAGATTTTCCTCAGACTCTCCTTCCAAATTATCTTAGCCAATCCATAAATTCCATATTCTACTAAAATAAGTTTCGACAAAAAATGCAACTTCATGACCTGCTCATGTCAGTTAACCCAAAATCCCCAAATGTGATCGAACTGCTCATGTCACATTTTACCCAGAATCCCAATATTTCTAATTCTAGATACCAAAATCTCGGACACACACACACACACACACACACACACACACATATATATATATATATATATATATATATATATATATATATATATATATATATATTTGGTGCCGTCTCTGTGTCACATCGTGACGAACACGACAAAGATACAGACACTCCACCAAAATATACTAGGACACGCAAAGAACTGGAGGTGTGTCCGAATCGTGTCGTGTGTCCTAAGATAGGCCGGACTTCAGCCAGGAGCATAAATTGCAGCAGATAATATCCTCAGAAATCAAGAAACCAAAGATAAAATCAACCAAAAAACTCGTATCTAATTTGAAAAGGAAAAAAAAAACTGCCAATAAACTGAACTGAACTAAACAAAACAAAACAAAAAAAGCATATGTAAAGAAAATAAAAAAAAAAATCATGAACCAATTCAGAAACTTAGTAACATTTCAAATCCAACAAACTCAGAGCCATACCATTGCTGACCAAAAGAAGTAACCTGATCTACTTAGTAGAGAGAGAGAGAGAGAGAGGAAGTACCATTTTCTCGAGAAAATTCCGGAGAGAATGGAGAAGCTTCGATAATGAGAGGTCTTGGACTCAACGCCAGAGACTAGAGATTCTCCGACAGAACGAGCAGAGAGAAACTTAAGACTGCAAAAAAGAAAAAGAGAGTAGCGGTTAAATAAACTAAAACTTGGATTTATTAGTATGTTGAATATTATTGTTCAGTTTGAGAAAACTGGTGCTTCTTCTGGTGTGTACTTGGGCAAACAGCGGGGGAGTCCAGCAGTAGGAGTTGGTGTAGTTTATTGAAGAGTTATTGGATACGAATATATATATATATATATATATATATATATATATATATTACAAGCGTTATAGCAATAATAAGAGTTATAGCAATAATTATTGCACCAAGTAATCTTAACCATTTTTTTTAAATGTGTGATTATAAAGTATGCTAACGTGACACCTACTTTATAGGATTGTTTATACCACATGATTAAAATAAATGTGTGATTGAGATTATTTGGTGTAATAAATGTTATAATAATTTAATACAATATATATATGTGCGTGTGGGAAAAAGGGATACGAGCCATAGGCTCATGTGGACCAATATGAATGGAATCCATTCATATTGGTCCACATGTGCATGGCTCATATAAGAATATAAGCCTATGACTCATATCCCGTTTATATATATATATATATATATATATATATATATATATATATATATTACTTAAATACTTTGAATTACAGTTTTTTTTCAAGTAATATATATTTAAGAAATTAGCTTGTAAGAAAAGAATTTGGATATTTAGGAAGAAGAAAAATGTTCCGACGGACTGTCAATGTCACGTACCGGTTCCGTAGAACCGAAAGTCATCACTAGACGTGATATCTTACAAGTCTAAATTGTAATTGAAAATTACACCCAAACGATCGATAGAACATTTAAGATGCAAAGTCACTGCAGCGAAAATACTAAACAAAAAGTTGAATTGACACAAGATATAAAAAAAAAAAAACTCTTTATAGATAATATTAAATCGGAATTACAACGGCTAAAAAAATAATAATTCAATTATAAAACATATCACAAGGCTTACAACTCAAGAATTAACATCAATGTTCTATACATTATGTTCTTTAAATACAATATGCTAACATCTCCAGCCGCAAAGTTTCAAGTTGATAACCGAGTTCTAACGCCTCAACAAGTCTAAGCAAACTTTGCACCTGCGAATATCTTGTGAAGGGTCGGTATATTGAAAAATGTATTGGTGAGTGACCTCTAACCAACTCAATTAAAACCAACACGTTGAATTAAGTGAGTGCAAGTAAATATATTTGGTCTTTATAATCTTGTCTTAGGATAAGTTAACAATTTTTGTATGTATGTGTCCACAAGCATAAAAGTGTTATTCAACAAAGTTGATCTTATCCAATATTTACCATCATTTTCTTCTTACAATGATATCATTTCATAATGTATAATAAATGTGTCACAATGGTGTCCCTGCATAAGACAATCGTTAGCCTTCATAAAATATAAATATGTCGTGCATTCGGCCCTCAACTTGTTAAACATGCAAGCAGATAACATCATCATGCCGCCTAAATATATGTTGAATTTTAATAAGTTTGATATTTCCGTCAACAAATTTTGAATTGATACACCGAATAATATAAATTTTATAATCTAAAAAATGGGACTCAAAATTACAAAAAATCAACAAATATCAAATTTTGAACTGATACCTTAACACAAAACAAATATATAAGAAAATACAAAAAAATTTATTTTCCATAAGTTTGATATACCGCTGCACTGATACTGTGCAGACAATTCGAAATTTGAATTTTCAAAATTATATCCAAAATTTTCAAATTGGATCCAAAAGACTAGAGGGATTAAAATAATAATCCTATAGCAAATATGAACCTACTCTAAGGATAAAAACACGGTATCTCATCAAATATCCAATATTTCACACTGGAGGTCTAGTTTATTCCAAATCCAACACAAGTTTAAAATTCAAGTTAGAACTCTAAATCATATATATATATATATATATATATATATATATATATATATATAACATTTTTTTTTGGAAACCATAAAAATTTAATTTTATTCACAAGTACAAAATATACTTGCCTTTGATCCAAGTCCAAATCCTAGCTTCGTCTCCTCCACCAATAGAATTTAGAAACCACATCCAAAGTCTCAAGATCAAACTCCTAGTCCTAGGTTCAGTTCCCTAGGAAGAAGAAAATTACATGATATTCTCTTGAGGGTGAAAAGAAAAGAATGAAAAGGCAAAAGAGAGCTTATAAAGAGAAGGGGGGTGACTTGAGCCACTAGATGGATGACAGTCATCGATTCCTACCCCTAACCAATACAACCATAGAAAGAAAAACTAATTACCCAATGGGTATCAACTTAGCCTGATCAACAATTGTGACTGTGCCCACAACACACGGACGGTATACCGACGTAACGGTATACCGACTGTGCCCACTAGATGATCTGTTCGTACGTCTCTTAAGATTTTCACAGAGAATCAAACATCATGGTACATGGATTCACTATAGGATAATGATACTAGCAATACAAATGAAAGATACCGTATTGATACTAGATACATGAAAACAAAAAAATACATTATACATAAAACATGTACCGGTATAATTATGGAATGTCGAAAACGTCGAGTGACATTCCGTGAACCAAACGTTGCCTTTGGATTCAATCCTTCTATCCAGTAAATATATTGTAATATTTTTTATTTTTTTTTGAAACAAATAAATATAGTATACCTTAATTAGAAGAAAAATCTGAAAATCTGATAGATATTTGAGGAAGTTGCTTGAAACCATCATCTTAAGTTTAGTCAATGTGGTGGACCGAGCAAGAAGAGAACATATCTGCTGTCCAATGCAGATCCTACCATATTCCGTCATTCTCTTTATTACATGTGGGTCACTAATTCCATATATAGTTTCAAAATATGTGTAAGTATAATCTGATTCATAAAGCAATTTCGAAAGGATAGTACAACTAATTTGTAGAACGGTCGTAGTCGTGTACGAAATAAGAAAAAAAAGACACAATTGAGTGAATAAACAATTTTGCAGCTCACTTTCCACTTGTTAGGCCCAGTCCAATTACACCTCTAAAGTGTGGTCTGATGTTATCGCTGTTCGTTTGTTTATGTCCAGGTTGATGCCGCCGGGTCAATACGGGGAGGTTGCTACAAATGTCACCTCTCTTTTCCTTTTCCTTTTCCTTTTCCTTTTCCTTTCATTGTTATTTACCAAATTACCCTCACAAATGCCACTGTTGTTGCACATTATTTATTAGAGTCTGTGTGCTTGCGTTAATAGTTTAGTTGCTTCAATGGGAAGGCCTCCATCCACAACAGGAAGCACCAAATTCAACAAATTGGTTTGGTAGGACGGTGACATACGGTTACGACGTAGCAATTGTGGCTTTTAGACTTCATCTTGGTGTCTCCTATTGGTAGGGTCCATTTCTTCAGGTGGGGCCAGCAAGCTCCATTTTCCTGATCATATAATATTCATCAACCTTTTGTTGTTGCAATTTGATACTAGAGAAGCCACCAACTGCAATACGGATCCTAGTTTTCCGCTTGGGCGACCAGCCAGGGATCTCGAACCATATTTTCTGTTCGTCTCGAGTTTTCGACATAATTTTTTTTCTATCGTATTGTTTTATGTAAATATAATTTTGTCAAATAAGAAAGACATTATCTTGTGTTTCATGTCACATGTGAATTACAACACAAAATAAGACAACATGGTTGGAGATGCTCTAACAGATAGACCTGAACAATGCATCTTGAGATCTAAATTTAGAATAAAAAGATAAACCCATAATATTTTGGGTCTGTATGAGAATAGTAGAAAATAATCCAGTAACATAAAATGATCTTTGTTGACAAAGGTCAAAAAAATTATGTGGTAAAAAAATAATATAAAATCTAGAATATAGAAATTATGGTTTCAAATTGAGCCTTACTTCTACAAAATAAATTTCTACGTTTTGAATATAGAAATTTTTCGGCCCAACCTATAGCTCATCTGACTAGGACCGAACTATCATAAAACTCAAATTTAAGCTTACTATTTTACAAAATAAACTTTTACATTCTGAATATAGGATTTAGAAATCGAGATGAGCCTTATTATTGATGCTACATTGTCCGGTAAGCATTACTAAGTCAAATTATCCTTTTTGGACCCTTTTAAGGATAGAGTTTTGAAAAATGCTTGATTGATTGTGAAAAGAAGTAGCGGAAGAAATCGAGCTGCCACGTGGCAGTTCGGTATCGGCCGAAACAAAAATATTGACGTCAGTCTCCTTTATGTTAACGTAGGCCAAAAAATGTTCGATCAATCTGAGTCGAACATGTAATCGAGGCGTGTGTAGCAGAGTTAGAGAGTTTCTATGTTGGCGGTGCTAAGAATCCAACAAATTTGAATTTAAAATATGAAATAAAAGAAGAAATAAAAAACGTCACCACCACCTACTTTTCTTTCTGTTATTTTCTTGTAGAATAAGACCTCGTTTGATTTGCAGAAAAAAAAATTGAAAGAAAAGAAAATCAATTTTTTACTCACTTTTTTTCTTTGAAAAATTATAATTTTTATTAATATTTAAAAATGTTAAAGAATTTGAAAGAAAAAATAAATACTTAAAGTTGAAAAAATAATGTTTTGGTTGGATGGAGCGGACCATTCCTTAGAAATTTGACAAAGTCCTAATCTGACCACCTTAGGTTTCGGACCCATCGCCTCCATTTCGCTGCCAAAGAGCTACTAAACCTGTGTTGTCCAAGTGGCTTTATTTTCTTTGAACCACATTATTATAAAGGTTTTTAAATGACTGGTTGGTGTAGCTTTTTTCTATCTTTTACTCTCCTCATCTTCTTTAAAAAGAAAGAGGGCCGGTGAAGACTTGGTTCTAAATCTTTCCTTAGGCAAGCAAACTAGAAAGAGAGACCTTATTATATCAAAGGGTTATTTTGTATAAGGGTATCAGTTTTAGGTTATAATTAGATTTTAAATATTGAGTTTATCCGTTTTAGACTTTGGATATTCAAAATTTTTTAGTGACACATTTTACTAACGAAATTAGACTTTCATGATGAAATGGGCCTTTAATGACGAATGTTCGTCATTAAAATCTGTCGCTAAAAAGTTTTGAGTATCCAAAGTCTAAAACGGACAAATTCAGTATCCAAAGTCTAATTAGATCATAAACCTGGTACCTTTATACAAAATAATTATTATATCATTCGGTTCAAAAATATTGTCCAGAATAAACTTTTTTGCCGACAAAGTGACATATGGGCTATCTAGGGACCGACCTATATGGAGGCGAGTAGGAATGGTTGACCCCACTGATTTTTTTGTTTCAATGTTAAATATTCTTGTTCTTTTTATTTTTTTTTTCATTTTATTTTATGTTTTGTTTCCTCCAAAATTTGTTATTTTCAATTTTTATATACATATTTACATCATGATTTACTTTTTTTTTTTCATAATTTTTTTTTATCCGATACAGAAAGATAAACCATAATGGAGGAACAATTTTTTTTTTTTTACGTAGCGAACTTTATTTAACAAAATTTTGAACTTCTTTACATTTAAGGTTGACCTACCTCTTTTAAATTTCTGTGTCCGTCCCTGGCCATCTAGATGTGTAATGTTGTCAAGCATGATAAAATCTGTAAGTAGAAAACTTATGACTAGCAATGTGTCAGGCTTGAGCCAGTCGATATGACTACTACTATAGAAAATGCTATACTTACTTGGGAGTTGTTTGGTTCGGCGAAGTGGAACGAAGTTGAAAAAACAGAAATGAAGTGGTGGAAAGAACTGAATTTTTTTCGTTTTGGTGTTTTGAAAAAGTGTAGGTTAAAAGTTGAATATTCTAAAATTTAATTTTTTGTTCGGTCTTTAAGTGAGTAAAAAAGTATAACTTTTGTTGAAGTGACATGAATAGTAATTTTTTATTATTATCAAAGGACAGAGTAAGCGGTCCTCCAACCAAACATGTGAAATGTAAATGAGGAGTTTCCACTTCTGCACTCCACTTCGGAAGAAAAAAAATCGATATCAAAACTTCGATTTTATGGCTGACAATATTTACTATTCATGCTAAATCACAGTAAATTTTGTCTGTAAATCCTCCAAACAAACACGTAAATAGATCCCAAATCTGAATTTTGACCACTTTGATGCTCCAAATCCATGAACCAAACAGACACTTTGTTCAACATTATAACACATAAGCCTCAGTCCTATTATATCCGTTTTCTTTCTCCAAACGCCTTATAGCATCTCCAACGAGTCCATTTTTGTTCACCAAACAATACTAGATGGGATGTTCACCCTCTAATAGAAAATATACACGTGACATTTTTAAGGTCAAAACTACCTTGGTTGGTGAACAAAACTACTTGTAAGATGGTTTTGTTTGGATAAAAATGTCACGTGTGTAAACACCCTAAATTTTCAGATATTTTTTAAAAATCAATTTTGGGAATTTTTTTGAAATTTTCAGAAATTTACAATATGTGCTGTGGTGATTGTAGGATTTTAAATTGCTAATAAATAATATTAAAATGTGATGAAAATATGATTTTATGGTGTAAAATAGAAAACCGGACTTAGGGTAATTTTTCTGGATTTATTTGGACCTCAGACCTATTTTTAAAAGCCTAAAAACTATTTTTCTAATTAAATTATTAATTATTATTATTATTATTATTTATATTATTATTACTGTTTTTTTAGTTTTGGGCCCGGCCCGGCCCAGTGGGATTGAATGAAACAAATGCTGGTTACATTTGATTTGTTGAATTTTGGCAATAAGTATTGATTGAGTTGTTTCATGTGCAGATGGCTAGCGGGTTCGATGGAAATCAGGTGTTCGTTCAGAGCAATACTGAGATAGCTGGGTTGGAATGATAATGTCATCTTCCTTAGTCCGATCGGTCGGATGATTTGTAGAGCACGGCCTGCTCGCACGATCATACCAGTTGAGTAGATCGTGCTTGTATCGGACCACGGGTTCAAGGGATTGGCCGTATCGGCAGGACAGGATGCTTAACGGGATCAAACATTGTGAGTGGGCTATTTTCCTTCTCCTCTACTCCTTCATGCCTAATAATATGGAAAACACGTAAAGACTTGAACACTTGGGCTGAAACATTGAGAATCACTACACCGAGGCGTGCATAGAGTGTACATCGTTTGTTTGGATAGGATTATGGCTTGAATTGGTTTGCACGTTGGATAGTTGGAGCTAGAGTTAGATATTGCATTTGAGGCAGTTGGCTGAATAATTGGGATTATGCTTGGACAGTTGGAATGATACATTGAGGCATTAAAAACATTAGAATTTGGGGCGAGCGAGCGTGCATCCGTGCACGAGTATTACTTGGTCGTTTTGTCTTGCAAAGCGAGCAGTTGTGGTTCGAAACCGAACAACTGCATTGGCGAGGGTGTTGTGCCGCTTGATGGGGCATTGTGCCACGAATGGGGCATTGTGCCACTGATACGGCATTGTGCCATGTGTTAGCTTTGAGCATGGGTGTTGCACCATTGGAAACACTGTGTTGAGAAGAGGCATTGTGCCTATAGAAATACTTGGGATTTGGTGCCTTGGGCAATATGTTGGAAGAATGGTTATGGATATTTTGGTTGGATAATTCATGGAACGAGTCTAGGATCGCTTGGTGGGGCGAGAATATTTCGATCCTCTCGTCATACCTACTGTGTCTGCATTGTCACGGACAACCTGTGTGGCACAGGGTTTGGTTTCCTGGAACGGGATGAGGCACCGGGGCACCGGGACCGTTCCACCATGGAGGAAACAATGGGCATCGCGCGATTGGGCGCAGTGCTGGTAGTCCGATACCACCAGGCGGGAGTAGCTGCCCAACCCTGGATCGGGTAGGACTGCCCTATTGATCTTGGTCCGATCAATGTCCTTTATGGCTTTTAGCCAGTGACTTCATATAGTATAGTGTTGGCTTGCTTTTCTTTTGTTGGTTTGGCTTTCGTGTAGGCGCGGCCACCTTGCCTCGGCAAGAGTGTGCACTGTGAGAATTGGATTATAAATGTTGGTTGAGGATGGATATTGAGGCTTGGTTGATGGTTCGACATGTTATCGTGTTGCTTGTACTTGAGCAAGACGGTTGCATGCTAGTTTCCCTCGAGTTGGTTATATTTGCTTGTCGATTGGTTTGAGTTGAATGTTTGCATGCTTAAACTGCTTTACAGCTTTCCTTAACATGTCATTCATATGCCATGAAACGAATCTAGGATTCAACTAGAAAGATCACCATATAACTGTTTGCATTCACTATTTTTACTTAGTGTCGGCTTAGGCGAGTGGGTTACCCCGCTCACTAGTACGGTTGTGTACTGACCCACCTTTGTGGGCATTATTTCAGGTACGCAGGCGTAGTGGCGCTGCTTGGATATACGAGGCATGATGTATGAACTGTAAGTACCTTTATGGGCTAGAGAAAAGAGCAAGAGTATTTTATCGCCTTCGTGGCATCGCCTTCGTGGCCTTGTCTTCGATGAGGCATTTTATTTGACCCTATCGTGAGCTTCACTGTGTATTACTCTGATTGTGTGCTTGGTACACAATACTTGACTTTCGCTGCAACTTGGTTGTTTCAATGATAACATTTGGTGTTTGACAACATCGCCTTGTACGAGCGCAACTCCAGGCTCGTACGGCATCACGTCCCGATGAGAACGATGGTCCTGCGGGAGAGCTGTAAACGTGGTGATTCACGTTCAGCGGGGACTATCGAGCTTGCGGGAGATTGGGGCGTGACAAATTGGTATCAGAGCGCCTGGTTAATTTCTTCGGACTTGGTCCTTTGCTTCATCACAAACTCTAAATAGCTTCTGCGTGTCGTCTAGCTCTTGACTCTACTCAGTGCCGCATTGGATATTTCATATAATAAGTCTATATTATTGCTGGTTGTGGCTGCATATTGTTCTTGGTTGTGTTGCTTTGGTTGGTTTTCGTTAGATCGCTTAGCATCGTTAGGCGTTGTTGCATTCGTGCAGCAAGTTCGGTGGCGTTGTTGCATTTGTGCAACAAGTTGAGAGCTTTTGTTGGGTTGGCTTGGCTTATCGTTCTGGGAGTTTCTGATTGGATCAGTGGATCAATTGGTTGGCATACGAGATTTGGTTATACGGCATGTTGTGAGTAGAAGCATTTGATGAGAATGGATCGTTGCACGAGTTGCTCGTATAGCGAATGTGTTGGATAGAAGTTGAAATTTTGGCTGTGGCGCATCAGTTGAGCAGGTTTGAGTTTGGCTTGGGATTATCAGAATAAGTTTGAACGAGTTGCTCATATAGCAAATGTGTGGAACCACTTGGTATTGGGTTGGACTACTTGGAAGACAATCGTTGCACGGGATTGCTCGTGTAGCGAAAGTAGCAATCGGTTTGAGAATAGCTGAAAACATTGAGAATGGAATATAGCACGAGTTGTATCGTGAGATTGATGGAAAGAGTAAGATGGTTCACTGGTTGGTTGGGTTTTTGTATCAGACTTGAGTTGTGAAAGGGCATGATCACGCATAAGGGATGACTCGAACGGATTTTGGATTCATGCAAGGAATCGTAATGCGAGTAGCGACTTGATTCGGAGTGGTATATGGGATACCACATATTGAGCGAGGCATTGAAAATATTTTGGATGGACATCAATAGGAATTGCCTGAACGGATTCGGGTAACGAGAATGTAAGTTGGTTGGTGCACGTCGGTTGAGTTGGAAAGAATGAAAATGAAGCAAGCGAATATTGAGTTGAGCATAAGACACGAACAGTTGGGATACGCTTAAACGAGCGATGGGTGAATTGAATGATAGCGAGCATGGACTACGATTTTGGAAAACACATTTGAGCTGTTGGTTAAGCAATGAAACACGATTTGGTTTGGAGGGACAATGCGATGGATTCACACAAACTTGAAGGATTTTGGATGATGCTGCTCGAGAAGTCGACTCAGGTTAAGCGGGAATGAAATTTTGGGCAAGATGTTGCAACAATGGTAGACGTATTCTCCGGAAGACGTGAACGGAATATGGCAACAATGGATGGCAATGATTATGGCAGACAGACTTTTGAAGATAGCTAAATGTGGGAGTAACGTCGGAGCAAATCACTGTGCTGCTCGAGTAAGTTGGACGTGCATTGTGGAACATGACAATTCGGAAATTTGATGGATTCAGGGCAGAAACGACAGATTGATGGAAGACGGTTTCAACGAGCGCAGTTCACGAACTGTGGCTCGGATAGATAGCAAGACTCTAGGTGGTTAAGCGGTATTGGTTGACAGATCAATAGAGGTAGTGCATGTAGTTCTCAGATTCGGAAGTTCGTTCGGATGGAATGGTTGGATTTTGATTCGGATTTGCAGATGAGATATAGCATGGTTCATAATAACTATCCATCGTGATGATTACAATTATCGAGCGTAGCTTCGGGACAGCTGACCCTAGCGACTTGACCGCTGAATCAGAGATTGAATATGGTAGACCCATAGAACGACCCTTGAGGCAGCGTATTTGGGAATGCGTCGAGGGCAGATGTGAGTAATGTGTGTTGGAGATTTGGCTTATTGACTGAGTGTTGGATTTGAGAGATCATTGGGATAGCCTTCAGCTGAAGAAGCAGCCAGAAGATCGAAGCGATGGTGGAAGTAGCCTAGTCAACTGATGAGATTCGGAGTCACAGATTTTTGTAGATGGCATCGCCTCTGACTCATCGTGCTCTGGAAGGGATTAGCATTCATATGAATTGACGACTGTGAAACTAGCTCGTGAAGTTAAAGCAGCGGCTCGTTCAGATCAAATCCTTGCGAATACTGGAAGGGACAGATTTGCCTCAGATTTATAAGATGTCTCGGAACTTAGTCTGGGAAGCGTGCTCGTTCAGAAGGCAAAGGTGATATCCTATGCTTCGAGGCAGTGGAAGCAGCGCGAAGAACTATTCCATGCGCAACCTAGGAATTGTGGCGAGTGTGTCCACGTTGAAATCGTGGCGACATTATCCCTTTGGCGTGGCGGCGAGATCTTCGTGGATCACACGAACCTCAATATAGATGTTCACCCAGCGAGGTATTGAGATTGAGGAAGAGGTGTTTGGTTGAGCTGATGAGAGCAAAAGTTGATATTTGGGTAAGTCGCCTAGCTGGGGTAGTATCAGTTGTGATGATCGTTCGGTGCATGAGATATATTTGGAGATGTTGCTAGTGCGGATTCAGAAATAGTTGGATGGATTGAGTTGGAACATGAACTGATTGAGTCGGTGGAAAATTATCATATTTGAGAATAGTGCTCAAGCGAATATGTTGTAATAGAAATAATGATTGGTTCAATTGGGAGTAAAGCAAATGGATGCCTCGAACATAAAGATACCCTTGTAACTTGTTCAAATTTGCTATCGCAAAGCTCGGCTGAAATACATGTATTTTAGGGACGCCTTAAATATGTGTATCGATCCAAAACTAAGCGATACGAAGAATTCGTATTGAGCTGCAAGGAGGATGTGGGAATATGGAATTTGTACGAGCGTTCAGCAGAGCGAGATGCTGAGTCTGGATCGTGAATGTGAGTTGCATAAAGCAGATCCATGGAATTAGACTAGCGATATGTGATAGGAATGAGTACCAGCACGGTTCGTGGATGAACCTGATTCTAAGTGGTATATTATGTAACGCCCGCAACCGCATGGTGCGTTACGCTGAGTTGGATTGAATGAAACAAATGCTGGTTACATTTGATTTGTTGAATTTTGGGAATAAGTATTGATTGAGTTGTTTCATGTGCAGATGGCTAGCGGGTTCGATGGAAATCAGGTGTTCGTTCAGAGCAATACTGAGATAGCTGAGTTGGAATGATAATGCCATCTTCCTTAGTCTGATCGGTCGGATGATTTGTAGAGCACGGCCTGCTTGCACGGTCATACCAGTTGAGTAGATCGTGCTTGCATCGGACCACGGGTTCAAGGGATTGGCCGTATCGGCAGGACATGATGCTTAACGGGATCAAACATTGTGAGTGGGCTCTTTCCCTTCTCCTCTACTCCTTCATGCCTAATAATATGGAAAATACGTAAAGACTTGAACACTTGGGCTGAAACATTGAGAATCACTACACTGAGGCGTGCATAGAGTGTACGTCATTTGTTTGGATAGGATTGTGGCTTGAATTGGTTTGCGCGTTGGATAGTTGGAGCTAGAGTTGGATATTGCATTTGAGGCAGTTGGCTGAATAATTGGGATTATGCTTGGACAGTTGGAATGATACATTGAGGCGTTGAAAACATTGGGATTTGGGGCGAGCGAGCGTGCATCCGTACACGAGTATCACTTGGTCGCTTTGTCTTGCAAAGCGAGCAGTTGTGGTTCAAAACCGAACAACTGCATCGGCGAGGGTGTTGTGCCGCTTGATGGGGCATTGTGCCACGAATGGAGCATTGTGCCACTGATACGGCATTGTGCCATGGGTTAGCTTTGAGCATGGGTGTTGCACCATTGGAAACACTGTGTTGAGAAGAGGCATTGTGCCTATGGAAATACTTGGGATTTGGTGCCTTGGGCAATATGTTGGAAGAATGGTTATGGATGTTTTGGTTGGATAATTCATGGAACGAGTCTAGGATCGCTTGGTGGGGCGAGAATATTTCGATCCTCTCGTCATACCTACTATGTCTGCATTATCACGGACAACCTGTGTGGCACAGGGTTTGGTTTCCTGGAACGGGATGAGGCACCGGGGCACCGGGACCGTTCCACCATGGAGGAAACAATGGGCATCGCGCGATTGGGCGCAGTGCTGGTAGTCCGATACCACCAGGTGGGAGTAGCTGCCCAACCCTGGATCGGGTAGGACTGCCCTATTGATCTTGGTCCGATCAATGTCCTTTATGGCTTTTAGCCAGTGACTTCATATAGTATAGTGTTGGCTTGCTTTTCTTTTGTTGGTTTGGCTTTCGTGTAGGCACGGCCACCTTGCCTCGGCAAGAGTGTGCACTGTGAGAATTGGATTATAAATGTTGGTTGAGGATGGATATTGAGGCTTGGTTGATGGTTCGACATGTTATCGTGTTGCTTGTACTTGAGCAAGACGGTTGCATGCTAGTTTCCCTCGAGTTGGTTATATTTGCTTGTCGATTGGTTTGAGTTGAATATTTGCATGCTTAAACTGCTTTACAGCTTTCCTTAACATGTCATTCATATGCCATGAAACGAATCTAGGATTCAACTAGAAAGATCACCATATAACTGTTTGCATTCACTATTTTTACTTAGTGTCGGCTTAGGCGAGTGGGTTACCCCGCTCACCAGTACGGTTGTGTACTGACCCACCTTTGTGGGCATTATTTCAGGTACGCAGGCGTAGTGGCGCTGCTTGGATATACGAGGCATGATGTATGAACTGTAAGTACCTTTGTGGGCTAGAGAAAAGAGCAAGAGTATTTTATCGCCTTCGTGGCATCGCCTTCGTGGCCTTGTCTTCGATGAGGCATTTTATTTGACCCTATCGTGAGCTTCACTGCGTATTACTCTGATTGTGTGCTTGGTACACAATACTTGACTTTCGCTGCAACTTGGTTGTTTCAATGATAACATTTGGTGTTTGACAACATCGCCTTGTACGAGCGCAACTCCAGGCTCGTACGGCATCACGTCCCGATGAGAACGATGGTCCTGCGGGAGAGCTGTAAACGTGGTGATTCACGTTCAGCGGGGACTATCGAGCTTGCGGGAGATTGGGGCGTGACAAATTGGTATTGGTATCAGAGCGCCTGGTTAATTTCTTCGGACTTGGTCCTTTGCTTCATCACAAACTCTAAATAGCTTCTGCGTGTCGTCTAGCTCTTGACTCTACTCAGTGCCGCATTGGATATTTCATATAATAAGTCTATATTATTGCTGGTTGTGGCTGCATATTGTTCTTGGTTGTGTTGCTTTGGTTGGTTTTTGTTAGATCGCTTAGCATCGTTAGGCGTTGTTGCATTCGTGCAGCAAGTTCGGTGGCGTTGTTGCATTTGTGCAACAAGTTGAGAGCTTTTGTTGGGTTGGCTTGGCTTATCGTTCTGGGAGTTTCTGATTGGATCAGTGGATCAGTTGGTTGGCATACGAGATTTGGTTATGCGGCATGTTGTGAGTAGAAGCATTTGATGAGAATGGATCGTTGCACGAGTTGCTCGTGTAGCGAATGTGTTGGATAGAAGTTGAAATTTTGGCTGTGGCGCATCAGTTGAGCAGGTTTGAGTTTGGCTTGGGATTATCAGAATAAGTTTGAACGAGTTGCTCGTATAGCAAATGTGTGGAACCACTTGGTATTGGGTTGGACTACTTGGAAGACAATCGTTGCACGGGATTGCTCGTGTAGCGAAAGTAGCAATCGGTTTGAGAATAGCTGAAAATATTGAGAATGGAATATAGCACGAGTTGTATCGTGAGATTGATGGAAAGAGTAAGATGGTTCACTGGTTGGTTGGGTTTTTGTATCAGACTTGAGTTGTGAAAGGGCATGATCACGCATAAGGGATGGCTCGAACGGATTTTGGATTCATGCAAGGAATCGTAATGCGAGTAGCGACTTGATTCGGAGTGGTATATGGGATACCACATATTGAGCGAGGCATTGAAAATATTTTGGATGGACATCAATAGGAATTGCCTGAACGGATTCGGGTAACGAGAATGTAAGTTGGTTGGTGCACGTCGGTTTGAGTTGGGAAGTGTCACGCCCCAGTCCCAAAATGCCGAGGGACTGAGCACGTGCGCAATGGCCAGCAGCACGCACTGATGGACAACCCAATTTAATAGATCCATCAGGGCATGCTTAAGCTGTAGTCTAGCAGTACTAAGTACAAGTCTCAGGTATTTCTAATCTCATCCACAGAATAAACACAGAGTAATGCCAGAAATAATGCAAGTAGAAAATAAATAAGCAATAAATAAGATTATCTCGGGAAACAACTCCGAGAATTAGTCTGTTACAATTAAGGAAACATAGACTGGAAATAAAATGCTGAAAAGGAAATACTGTGTAGCTGATGCCGGTGCTCAGGTGAAGTCTTCGGCCACTATCTCGTCCTCGGTTCCGGGTTCTGTTCCAAGGAGTGCTCCTGTACCGTACACCTCGGGGAAGTTCTCCTCGGCTATACCTGGGGACATAGTCCATTCCAGGTCCTCAGGGGACATAACAAGGTACAGAAAATACAAGCCAAAACATATGCAGTGCAGCAATAAAATAGACAGCAGGGTAAATATATAAACCAGCTAGTGATATGCATGTGAGAGTTTAGTCATACTCAGGCTGACTACTACAGGATCAGTGTCGAAGAAACCATAGCAGTATTTTCTCGAGGAGCCAGTAAGGAACCAAAGCTCTGTATCAGAGTCTAAGGCACCGCCAGATATAAGTATTTATATTATATTATGTTCAGCCTTGATATGACAATACTCTCCCCACCCCATGAAATCTCACGTCACAGTTCCAGAAAATATCAGGTACCAGTCACGCAAGTTTGAACTAATGCAACGAGTCAGGCTAGAATCTAAGCATTTAAACGGGAAATGACATAAAAATGTAACCTATACGGAATCACCCAGTATATGTCAGGTAATTCCGTCACATGAATAGTGTCAGGTGTTCTGGGTTAAGCAGTTAAACAAGTTACATGGGAGTCTACCAGAAATCAAGTAAAATACTATAACCAGAAATATCTGAGAATTGACAAGCTTTATGTTCCTACTGTTGCAAAATTTACCAAGAAAATATATAGCCAGCTGCAGGGTTTGGCAATGTATACTTGCCCTCTGATGTATAACTAAGTCCAGGAATTATTTAGCAAGACTGCAAGTTTTGGCGAGGTACACTTGCCTGTGGTTCTGGCTATGTTTGCAGTTCTGACTTCGGCGGGAATTGCAGGCGGTACTCCGGTTGCTGAAACAAACATCACCATCAAATCCAGAAAATATCAATCAGCTAGAAACGCCTATCCTTGGGTCCAATTTGGAGACAAGGGCAGAAACGGCAGTTTCGGGTCAAAACGGGGTCCACATGTGGGCCCGCTTTGCACCGGAAAATGCGTCAGGGTCAAAGGTCTCCAAATTCACCAAACTTAGTGTCAACAGGTCAGGAACGCTGATACGAACCCAACGGAACTTCCAGAATTGGATTCCGATGAGCCGAACACAAAATCGCCCGTCGAGCGGGGCCTGTGGGGCCCACGACACGCGATTTCGTCAACGTTCTCAGAATCGAACCAAACTTGACCCACAGGACCAGCGTATCACTACGAGTCCGATGGCGCAAGTTACGTTTCAATCCGACGTGTGTACACAAAGTTAGGTCGAAATACAGAAAAGACGGATACGGGGCGATGTCCGCGGATACGCGTTGATTCCGGTGTGCACGCACACCCAAATCAGCTTCCGCGAAATCTCACACGTCCGTATCGACGAGGCGCACGTATCTGTGAAGACCGCGCGCGACCAAGTCGTCCCGTTTAGCGGGACGTACTCAGTTCCGGGGTGAAACAGGGTCTGGGTTTTTCCTGTTTTTGGATCGCGGTGTGCGATCACCACAGGACGCGATGCCCCGAGCGGTTTGTCCGGACACCGAGAGGGTCATACAGGCTTCGCAACGCAATTTGCGGATTCGAAAACGGAGCTACGAATAAAAAGTTATACGCACCTGAAGGGGACCCGAAAAACCGGATCGAATCGTGTCCGACACGTGTCCGATTCGTGTCGGACACGGAAACCGAGAATTAGGGTTAGGGTTAGGGCTTGGACTCAGGCTGAGCTCCGGCGAGACGGCGGCTGGGGGAGGCCGGCCGGGGGCAGCGCGGCGCGGCGCTGACGGCGCGGGGAGGCGCTGCGGGCACGGCGGCCGGAGGTGGGCAGGGCGGCCGCTGCTGGGTGCTGGATCGGGGAAGAGGAGTCGGGAGCCGTCGGGGGCTGCAGCAGGCGGCGCTGCCGCGGCGGGGCGGCGCTGGGGCGGCACGGCGGCGAGGTCTGGGGCGGCGGGGAGCTGCTCAGGGCGTCGGCGGGGGGTCTGGCGGTGGAGGGTTTGGCCGGAGCGGAGGGGAGAGGGATATATATAGGCGGCGGAGCCCGAGCGAGGCGGAGGAGAGGCGAGGAAGGCGGGGGTCGTGGCCGCGGGCGGGGGCGCGGCGACGTGGGGCGGGTCGTGGCGGGCAGCGCGGCGCGGGCGCGGCGGAGGCGGCGCGCGACGCGGGGCGGTTGCGGGCCGAGCGGGGGAGAGGGGTGGTCGTGGCGGGTTGCGGGCGAGCGGGCGGGTTCGGGTGCGGATCCGACCCGACCCGCTGGGCGGGGTCTGGGCCGGGTTCGGGCTGGGCCGGGCCGGCCCAACGGGCCGCGGGCCGAAGAAAATAAAATAAAAATAATAAAAAATAATAATAATAACAGTAATAATTAATAATTAATTAATTAATTAAATAAATACCTTTTTAGGCATTAAAAATAGGTCCGGGGTCCGATAAATTCTAGAAAAATTGTCCTAAGTCCAGTTTTTCATTTTACATCCAAAAATATTATTTTCATAATATTTTAATACTATTTATTATCAATTAAAAATCATTGAATAATTAAAACCCTGTTTTTAATTTACAGAAAAATCCCAGAAAATTCCAGAAAATTGTGAAAAAATCCAGTTTTTAAAATTTTGAAAATTCAGGGGGTTTACAGGAAGAATGAAAATGAAGCAAGCGAATATTGAGTTGAGCATAAGAAACGAACAGTTGGGATACGCTTAAACGAGCGATGGGTGAATTGAATGATAGCGAGCATGGACTACGATTTTGAAAAACACATTTGAGCTGTTGGTTAAGCAATGAAACACGATTTAGTTTGGAGGGACAATGCGATGGATTCACACAAACTTGAAGGATTTTGGATGATGCTGCTCGAGAAGTCGACTCAGGTTAAGCGGGAATGAAATTTTGGGCAAGATGTTGCAACAATGGTAGACGTATTCTCCGGAAGACGTGAACGGAATATGGCAACAATGGATGGCAATGATTATGGCAGACAGACTTTTGAAGATAGCTAAATGTGGGAGTAACGTCGGAGCAAATCACTGTGCTGCTCGAGTAAGTTGGACGTGCATTGTGGAACATGGCAATTCGAAAATTTGATGGATTCAGGGCAGAAACGACGGATTGATGGAAGACGGTTTCAACGAGCGCAGTTCACGAACTGTGGCTCGGATAGATAGCAAGACTCTAGGTGGTTAAGCGGTATTGGTTGACAGATCAATAGAGGTAGTGCATGTAGTTCTCAGATTCGGAAGTTCGTTCGGATGGAATGGTTGGATTTTGATTCGGATTTGCAGATGAGATATAGCATGGTTCATAATAACTATCCATCGTGATGATTATAATTATCGAGCGTAGCTTCGGGACAGCTGACCCTAGCGACTTGACCGCTGAATCAGAGATTGAATATGGTAGACCCATAGAACGACCCTTGAGGCAGCGTATTTGGGAATGCGTCGAGGGCAGATGTGAGTAATGTGTGTTGGAGATTTGGCTTATTGACTGAGTGTTGGATTTGAGAGATCATTGGGATAGCCTTCAGCTGAAGAAGCAGCCAGAAGATCGAAGCGATGGTGGAAGTAGCCTAGTCAACTGATGAGATTCGGAGTCACAGATTTTTGTAGATGGCATCGCCTCTGACTCATCGTGCTCTGGAAGGGATTAGCATTCATATGAATTGACGACTGTGAAACTAGCTCGTGAAGTTAAAGCAGCGGCTCGTTCAGATCAAATCCTTGCGAATACTGGAAGGGACAGATTTGCCTCAGATTTATAAGATGTCTCGGAACTTAGTCTGGGAAGCGTGCTCGTTCAGAAGGCAAAGGTGATATCCTATGCTTCGAGGCAGTGGAAGCAGCGCGAAGAACTATTCCATGCGCAACCTAGGAATTGTGGCGAGTGTGTCCACGTTGAAATCGTGGCGACATTATCCCTTTGGCGTGGCGGCGAGATCTTCGTGGATCACACGAACCTCAATATAGATGTTCACCCAGCGAGGTATTGAGATTGAGGAAGAGGTGTTTGGTTGAGCTGATGAGAGCAAAAGTTGATATTTGGGTAAGTCGCCTAGCTGGGGTAGTATCAGTTGTGATGATCGTTCGGTGCATGAGATATATTTGGAGATGTTGCTAGTGCGGATTCAGAAATAGTTGGATGGATTGAGTTGGAACATGAACTGATTGAGTCGGTGGAAAATTATCATATTTGAGAATAGTGCTCAAGCGAATATGTTGTAATAGAAATAATGATTGGTTCAATTGGGAGTAAAGCAAATGGATGCCTCGAACATAAAGATACCCTTGTAACTTGTTCAAATTTGCTATCGCAAAGCTCGGCTGAAATACATGTATTTTAGGGACGCCTTAAATATGTGTATCGATCCAAAACTAAGCGATACGAAGAATTCGTATTGAGCTGCAAGGAGAATGTGGGAATATGGAATTTGTACGAGCGTTCAGCAGAGCGAGATGCTGAGTCTGGATCGTGAATGTGAGTTGCATAGAGCAGATCCATGGAATTAGACTAGCGATATGTGATAGGAATGAGTACCAGCACGGTTCGTGGATGAACCTGATTCTAAGTGGTATATTATGTAACGCCCGCAACCGCATGGTGCGTTACGCTGAGTTGGATTGAATGAAACAAATGCTGGTTACATTTGATTTGTTGAATTTTGGGAATAAGTATTGATTGAGTTGTTTCATGTGCAGATGGCTAGCGGGTTCGATGGAAATCAGGTGTTCGTTCAGAGCAATACTGAGATAGCTGAGTTGGAATGATAATGCCATCTTCCTTAGTCTGATCGGTCGGATGATTTGTAGAGCACGGCCTGCTTGCACGGTCATACCAGTTGAGTAGATCGTGCTTGCATCGGACCACGGGTTCAAGGGATTGGCCGTATCGGCAGGACATGATGCTTAACGGGATCAAACATTGTGAGTGGGCTCTTTCCCTTCTCCTCTACTCCTTCATGCCTAATAATATGGAAAATACGTAAAGACTTGAACACTTGGGCTGAAACATTGAGAATCACTACACTGAGGCGTGCATAGAGTGTACGTCATTTGTTTGGATAGGATTGTGGCTTGAATTGGTTTGCGCGTTGGATAGTTGGAGCTAGAGTTGGATATTGCATTTGAGGCAGTTGGCTGAATAATTGGGATTATGCTTGGACAGTTGGAATGATACATTGAGGCGTTGAAAACATTGGGATTTGGGGCGAGCGAGCGTGCATCCGTACACGAGTATCACTTGGTCGCTTTGTCTTGCAAAGCGAGCAGTTGTGGTTCAAAACCGAACAACTGCATCGGCGAGGGTGTTGTGCCGCTTGATGGGGCATTGTGCCACGAATGGAGCATTGTGCCACTGATACGGCATTGTGCCATGGGTTAGCTTTGAGCATGGGTGTTGCACCATTGGAAACACTGTGTTGAGAAGAGGCATTGTGCCTATGGAAATACTTGGGATTTGGTGCCTTGGGCAATATGTTGGAAGAATGGTTATGGATGTTTTGGTTGGATAATTCATGGAACGAGTCTAGGATCGCTTGGTGGGGCGAGAATATTTCGATCCTCTCGTCATACCTACTATGTCTGCATTATCACGGACAACCTGTGTGGCACAGGGTTTGGTTTCCTGGAACGGGATGAGGCACCGGGGCACCGGGACCGTTCCACCATGGAGGAAACAATGGGCATCGCGCGATTGGGCGCAGTGCTGGTAGTCCGATACCACCAGGTGGGAGTAGCTGCCCAACCCTGGATCGGGTAGGACTGCCCTATTGATCTTGGTCCGATCAATGTCCTTTATGGCTTTTAGCCAGTGACTTCATATAGTATAGTGTTGGCTTGCTTTTCTTTTGTTGGTTTGGCTTTCGTGTAGGCACGGCCACCTTGCCTCGGCAAGAGTGTGCACTGTGAGAATTGGATTATAAATGTTGGTTGAGGATGGATATTGAGGCTTGGTTGATGGTTCGACATGTTATCGTGTTGCTTGTACTTGAGCAAGACGGTTGCATGCTAGTTTCCCTCGAGTTGGTTATATTTGCTTGTCGATTGGTTTGAGTTGAATATTTGCATGCTTAAACTGCTTTACAGCTTTCCTTAACATGTCATTCATATGCCATGAAACGAATCTAGGATTCAACTAGAAAGATCACCATATAACTGTTTGCATTCACTATTTTTACTTAGTGTCGGCTTAGGCGAGTGGGTTACCCCGCTCACCAGTACGGTTGTGTACTGACCCACCTTTGTGGGCATTATTTCAGGTACGCAGGCGTAGTGGCGCTGCTTGGATATACGAGGCATGATGTATGAACTGTAAGTACCTTTGTGGGCTAGAGAAAAGAGCAAGAGTATTTTATCGCCTTCGTGGCATCGCCTTCGTGGCCTTGTCTTCGATGAGGCATTTCATTTGACCCTATAGTGAGCTTCGCTGCGTATTACTCTGATTGTGTGCTTGGTACATAATACTTGACTTCCGCTGCAACTTGGTTGTTTCAATGATAATATTTGGTGTTTGACAACATCGCCTTGTACGAGCGCAACTCCAGGCTCGTACGGCATCACGTCCCGATGAGAACGATGGTCCTGCGGGAGAGTTGTAAACGTGGTGATTCACGTTTAGCGGGGACTATCGAGCTTGCAGGAGATTGGGGCGTGACACCAGCGACCATCCGCAGGAATTAAGACCTTGTACACAAGTTTCCCGTGACCAAGCAAAGTCTACTTAGTTATCAATCGAAGCAGTTTAAGGCAACACGAGCATGGGACAAGTAACAAGGCATGATCAGTTTTGCATAGTCACCCTGATCAGTTTATTTCATAGCAAGGTGTGTTCTATACATAGCTCAATAATAGAAGAAGTATATATATTCTAACTAGAATTGAAACATGATGAAAGAATATTCTAAATGAACTAGCATGCAACAAGGTAACCATTCACAAGTTGATTCACAAGCAGAAGTTATCCAAGTCTACTCCATTTTATCTTGACATCTTTTAGTTATTATGGTATCGTTTGATCGAAATAATCAAGAAGCCAAGATTTTAGATGTGAAGACTTAGAAGAAAGGGTCAACTAAATCGAATTATAGCCACTCACAAGTTTTTGGGGAGAGAAAATAAAAGAGGTGCTTTAAGACTCCGCTCGCGCGATGTCTACTGCACGATCACCTGCATTGCCACAAACAGATAATCAATACCTCTTCTACTCTTTCCAAGCTCTGAATAAAATACAGTTCAACGAACAAAAATAATGAAATCCATCGAAACTGTTCAAGAAAATGCAAATATGAAAACCAACTCAAAAGCACGAAATCAACAAGTCGACAACGAAAACTAGGCAAGAAAACTTGCAGCGGAGAGGTCCCTCTTGACTCTGCCACTAAGTCCATCCTTGGGGCACGGTTCATTGAATATGAGAATCGATTTCGAAGAAGCAAATTCATAACAAAGAAAATATCTTGATTCAATCTATCCCGATCGAACGATACCGAAAGTATTTCTTAGCCGCGCTCCCCGTAAAGGGGGAACATGGCACTACATCCTAACCAACTAATAGGAAGTTACGTCTTCGAAACTTAGGAATAGAACCTACAACTATGAAACAATGAAGGAAATTTTTTATTCTTCTCAGACTCAAGCTCCCAGGTCGATTATTCGATCGAATGATTTCTCCAAAACACGCGCACGGGAGGAATCGAACGACTTCAAAGAGCTTTTCCTTGTGATCCAAGATCCGCACAGGGTGTTCAACATACGTCAAGTCCGCCTGTAAGTCCAGTTGATCAAGATCTACCACATGACTCAGATCATATACGTACTTTCTAAGCTATGAAACATGGAAGATATCATGCACTTCAGATAATGACGGTGGTAGGGTAATCTGATATACGACTGGGGTGACTCGCTTAAGTATTTCGAACAGGCAGACGAATCTGGGACTTAGCTTTCCTTTTGCTCCAAATCTGGTAACTCCTCGCATGGATGAGACTTTGAGAAATACTCGATCGCCTTCTAAGAACTCAAGAGGTCGAAGGTGCGTGTCTGAGTAACTTTTTTGACGGCTTTGTGCTGCCTTCAGCCGTTCGCGGATCAAACGAATCTTTTGGACGGTTTGTTCTACGAGCTCCGGGCCAAGAATTTTTCGTTCACCAACTTTATCCCAACATATATGGGATCTACACTTCCTCTCATACAATGCCTCATACGGCTCCATTTGAATGCTAGATTAATAGCTATTATTGTATGCAAATTTGGCTAACGGTAGATGCATGTCCCAACTTGACTTCAAGTCCAAGGCGAGAGCCGTAGCATGTCTTCGAGGATTTGGTTTATCCGCTCTGTCTGGTCGTCTGTCTGAGGATGGTAGGCGGAGCTGAACTTTAACTTCGTTCCCATTGCTGACTGAAGGCTCTCCCAGAAGCGTGATAAGGATCGTCCATCTCTATCAGAGATAATGGATACGAGCACACTGTAGAGTCGAATAATCTCGTTGAGGTAGATATGGGCCAGACGGTTGATACTACAAGTAACTTTGATAGGAAAAAAGTGAGCTGACATGGTGAGTCGATCGACAATGTCCCAGACGATATTATTTTCCCGTTGCGCCTTTGGCAAACCAAAATGAAATCTATCGTTATGTGTTCCCATTTTCACTCCGGTATAACAAGGTTATGCATCTCTCCACCATGCTTCTGGTGCTCGGCCTTTACTCTCTGATAAGACATGCATTGCGACACTAACAATGCCACATCCAATTTTATGTCGTGCCACCAAAATATCATACGGATTTCTCGATACATCTTTGTGCTTCCTGGATGTGAAGTATAACTCGCATAGTGGGCTTCAGTGAGTATCTCTTTTATGAGGTTTGCGTCATTAGGAACAAACAATCTTTCCTTCACCCGCATCATTTCATCCGTGCTCACCGCAAAGTCGGTCGCCTTTTCTGCTGAGATAAGATTACTGTCACTACCCGATTCTAGAAAATAGGGTTTTTATTTTTTATTTTTATTTGATAAATTGTGTATTATTTATTATTTATTATAATTATATTTAATTAGTGATTGTATTATTTTTTTATTGATTGTTTTAGGGTTTTGGCTAGTCTGGACCCATGTCAGGCTCTAGTAGACCCATGTCCGACCCAACCCATACCCTTGTGAGACCTATTTTTGGGTTTAGAATATTTATTATATTTTTAGTGGGTTAGTTGGAGAGATTGGGAGTTAGTTTGAGTGCTTTTGGAACCCCGAACCCAAACCCAAGTGAGAGGAGGGCATTTTGGACTTTTGGATTATTGTAAAACCCTTTCCATACCATGGCTGGCCCTATTCTTCCCATTCCTAGCCGAATCACAGCAGCCCCATCCCCATTCCTTCTTCTTCTTCTTCTTCTCTTCTTCTTCTTCTTCTTCTCCATTCTCCATTTCTTCTTCTTTCCTTCTCCCAAGTTCAAGTAAGTGCTCTATTTCTCCTTTTTCTTCTTCTATTCTCTATGGATGTTAACCCTAACCCTATATTTTTCCCTAACCTAGATGTTTAGAGCCTAGACTTAGTGTGGAGGCTAGATTTGGAGACTTGGAGCTTGAGGGAGGTGATTTCAAGTGAATTGGAGACTTTGGCCTTGGGATTCCAACTCCCAAGAGGTAAACCCTAACTTTACTCTTACTAATTACTCTAATATAGTGTAATTAGTGGTTTAGAACCTTCATAAACCCTAAGGCTACCCGTGGGAGAAAGTTGGAACTAGTTTGATTGTGTTTGGAGACTTTGACACTAGGTTTTGTGTCAATTTTGGGTGGAATCCGAGATTGGCCCAATTTTGGGTGATATCCTAGGTTAGATGGACCTAGGTAGACATTGTCGGGTGTCTAGAGGGTTAGTGCGTGTCTCCGTTCGGACACGCGAAGTCGTGCCACGGAGAAACGGGCGTTTCGGGCGTTTTGGGGGTTTTCGTCGTCGTCGATTCTAAGTGCGTGCGCATTTTTGCCACGGACCTAGAATCGACGAGTTAGCATTTTTTCTAGGATTTAGACATCGTTTAGAATCCGTAGATAAATTTTGGGCCAATTTCAAGTTGGTTTGGTGTGCGTTTCAGGAAGTTTTGCGAACCGCACACCGCGTGTTCGTGAAAATGATCGAACGGCCATTTCGACTTGGTTTCCTAGTTTCGGGCTTGTGCGCGCGTTGGGTTAGCATCGGAGAGTATGTGCTAGAATTCTCGGATTATATTTTATATATATATATGTGTGTTTGTGCGCGTAGGGGGTCGTTGGACGAGCGTTGGAGAGTGTTGGGTGCGTTGTTGTGTGTTGTGTTGTGTTGTGTTGTGTTTTGTGTATATGTGTGTATGTGTGAATAGGTATACATATAGATACGTAGATATGTATATATATGATAGATATATATATTCTAGCCTAGATTATTAACTAAGTATATATCTATATACTTAGATAGCTAACTAGAGGGGTAGTTAGAGGGGTATTGAGCGATATCTCAATACCTTGAGATATCAAGGTATCTCAATACCTTGAGATATCCAAGGTATTGAGTTTCGAGCGGAGTTTTTGAGCATTTGCCTAGGAATAGTATTGAAATAATTTTTATATGTATATGTGTATATATTACGCGTGCTAGCATAGGTTTTAGCGGGTTTAGACGGGGTGCGTGGCCTAGGTCGAGGTATCGGATACCGATGGTATCCCGGTATCTCGAGAAGGCGAGTTTGAGAGTTTACTAGCTTAATGAGCTAGTTTTGACCTAGAATTTCAGGGGCACCCTAGTTTGACCTATATTTGACCATAATTGTCCCCGTTGACCGTAAAAGTCAACGTTTGACATAGTTTTGACCTAGAGTTGACTTTTTGGACCCTAGGTTGACTTTTTGACCCAAATTTTACCGGTTTGACCCGTTCGACCTAGAATAACCCTAGAAGCCTATTTTTAATTATTTTATATCAGTTTAACTCCATAAAACCCTGTTTAATCTTGCTTTTTGTAATAGGTTCTTGCGACGCCAGTCCGGATCTCGATCCTTGTCAGTTGCTCAGGACATCAGGCGAGTACCTACCTCTGATAGTTTCTATTTCATGATAGCATTTATATCACCTGTTCTAGAACTGTAATACTTGATTCTGACATATTATTATACGAGCTGGTACTAGTGGATCCCATCATGAGATGCTATCCCCCTTACCGTGTTCAGCGGATACTCTATCACGTGTATTTCATCATGTACTTCGGGTATTGATTTTCATGTGCTATCATGTGCTTCTTGTGCTCTCGCCTTTATGTGCGCGAGCTATTTATCATGTACGTAGCGTGTTGTGGTTGGATCCAAGAGTATTAGTGGGGGAGGGGAGTATGAGTTGGTTATGTGATCAAAGCCAAACAGTATTCATGTGTATGTCGGTTATGCAACTCACGCATAACGGAGTTATCGTAGTATTTTTTATGTGCAACTTAAGCCGATCACATAACGAACTTGTGCTCAAGGCACTTAGCTAGTATTCATATTCGCTATGCTTGTCATAAGAACATGCCATGAATCATTGCACTTCACTATTAATGGTTCGCTCAGTTGAGGCAGGAAGGCTATCAAGATAGTCGTTCTGAGCCAAGTAATGGAAATATTGAAATGCTTCATAACCATTAGGTCACCAAGGCAATTCTCGTACAAGGGGACTGAAACATGAAAAGTCAAGCAAGATAAGATCATGACATCTCTGAAATAAATACGTTCTATACTGAATCTAACGGCTCGAGGAGTTGATAAGTCCTGACAAGACCCTGACTTGAACTTATACCTGATGCGAGAATCTGGAGGACTTAAGGATACACGTGGTAACGGACAACTTGGTGCACAAGGGAGATTTTCGAATCTCGTTCCGCGGACGGTCACTGGGGCACCGGGGCCGATCTGACTTGTCGTAAAGTCCCGACTGTAGTCGCCTGCTTTGATCAGGGATGGGTGCAATGCTCCTATTTTTCTTGCACACCATCTCCGTCCTGAGACTACACCGTCCACTATGGCGTCGGGCAATTGACATGTTCATATAGATTAAGTTGGCTCGATTGCGGCAATCCGCGTACGAGTTATTTCATTATGGCAACTGTTCTGAGTAACATATTTGTATCTGTACCTGAGACTCCTAGTATAACACACTTGAGTATTCGAGTAACTCACCACCTGAGTCAGAAACACGCCCGTGACACGTGTTTTCTTATGTGATTCCTTGATTTCATATCTATATATTTTGTTATCGGTTTAACTTTGTTTACCTTGGACAGGGAAGGACAAATGACAAGTTGATAAGTATCGTCGTGTTACACTTATATCACACGACGCACTGCCACACGAGTTAGGCTTTATATCTTTGTCATAAAACTGATTCTAAGGAAAGACTAAAAATATAACTTAATAGGTTGTGCACGTAACTAATTGAACATATTTGGATTTGTTGAGAGGGCGAGAAGCCTCCCCGTCAGTGCATTCAATATACTGATAATCTACCAGATTGTGTGCAGGGTGCGGAAGAACCTCGTTCGGTGCAGAGGGTCCCCTCGTGCGCGCTAAGGTATGGGTTCGCTCTAGATCCTTGGAGTGTTGCGTCAGTAGCTGAAGCACACATACATGACATAATGTTGGAACATCGCCTATGTATCATTCCGTGTTGTAAGCCACTTGGCACGCCTTTATTGTTTCGAGAGAGAGAGCTTGAGCGACTTATAATCTCGGCCTAACGCCGCTTGTAATACTTATTCAGATTCAATAAAGAGCTAGTTTTTTTTTATACTTGTGTTCATTCTATGCTTCCGCTATATCGACCTTGCGAACTAGTTATCTCACCGTCCGTTCTATGCCTGGCCTTACACGGGTGCAACTTAGGCTCGTGCGACATCACGTCCATGCGAGAACGAACAACCATGCGGGGCCTGGGCGTGACATCTCCCCCCATCCTGCTCTGTTTTCGACAGTCCAGCTGCCGTATCCGGCCCCGTCCCTTACCCCGTCCCTCATGCTCCGCATATGTCCGCCGCGTGCGAGCACTGCGCGCACAACAGCGCATGGAGTGTAGCACGATTGTAGAAATATAGAATCATGTTTCCACGGATATCATTACAAACTTAACCCATTTGTTTGGTGGGTTGGTTTATTTTATACTTTTATTTTATACTTTTATGTATCGGAATAAACAAGTTAACCTCATTAAGTAAGCATTATAATGCAATAGAAAAAATTATTTAAGGACAACACAACTATGCACTTAAAAAAACTAATAACGTGCTTGTGCATTGCATACACTATATATATATATATATATATATATATATATATATATATATATATATATGGGTAAACGGGATATGAGCCATAGTGCTCATTTTCCTAAATGAGTCATGCATATGTGGAGCACATGTAGACCAATTCCTATATTCTATGTGCACCCATGTGCACTAGTACACTCTATTTATATTGGTCCACATGTGCATGACTCATTTAAGAAAATAAGCACTATGACTCATATCCCGTTTACCATATATATATATATATATGGTAAATGAGTTATGCGTCATAGTGTTCATATTTCTAGATGAACCATGTACATGTGGACCAATATGAATAGACTCCTACATCACATGTGCACTAGTATACTATATTTCTATTGGTCCACATGTGAATGACTCATGTAGGAATATGAGCACTATGGCTCATATCTTGTTTACCCTTAATAACAAGTAGAGGAAAGAAAAGTTTAAAAATAATTTTTGTTTGTTTATGGAATAGAAATATAATCACTATTTAGTCCTTGATATTTTAATGCCATAATTGATATGAGGGGTAGTTGGGTAAATTATTCCAAAATTTTCTCATCTCTCTCCATTTTTCTTCCACTTTTGGAAGAATTTTTTTTTAGTGGAACCCACATAAATTTTTTCCTCACTTTATCTTCCCATTTTTTTCTTTCCCCCTTCCCAAACACCATCACTTATAATTTTTCTATCACTTTTTCCTCAACTTTTTTTTCCTCTTACTTTTCTCCCTTCCCAAACACTACCTTGGTACATGCACAGCCTTAAAATATACCGAAGATATAGTATTCGCTACAATCCATTTTATGATTTTAATGGTTGAATTTCCCACTCCCTCTCTCTCTCTCTTTTAACAATATGGTTTAACAACCTGATACAATTATATTTTTACAAGATTGTCTAGAAATAAGTTTATTTAACTATTATTTGGACAATTATTCGATAATTTGTTCCAAATAACTATCAATATTTTTTCTCGAGTGTGAACATCTCAATAATTAATATGTATCAATCTTCAGGAATCATCAACATCATTTTTCATGAATGTCAACATAAGCCTTTAGAAATCATTAACATCGGTCCTCATGAATGAGTATCATAAGTCTAAAAGCATGATCAACATCGGTTCAAGTATACTTCTGTATACTCTCCTATAATTTTGATATTATCCAAAACTACGATTGCTGCAATGCAGAGAACCTCCATAATTCGATACCATGAAGAATCTTTTGAAAAGTGGACTTCAGTAATGATTTTGTGAATATGCCAAGTAAGTTTCTATGTGACAGATCTGATTGACTTTGATCTTTGTTTTTGTTGTTGGTGTGAGAAAAAAAGCTTCGATACGATGTGTTTGATATTGTTTTCATTGATGTAACCCTTCTTCATATGGTCAAACCAAGTGGCATTGTACTCATATATCATTGCTAGGACAACGTTGATAGATGAGAATCCACTTGTAGTTGATGGTGGAAGTTACCAACTTCAAAAGTAGTATTCAACAAATAATCTATTTGGACTATACTCACACTCACTCACTCACTCTCACTCTCCTCTCTCTCTCTCTCTCTCTCTCTCTCTTTTGTATGCGTGAATGGTACAAATTTACTGTGTGGGCAAAGCCATGACAAGTGCAAGATCAATAGTATGTTTTGCCACAACAATAGCACATTTTGTGGGTAACAGAAGTAGAAGCATGATCGTTTTTCTTTTTTCTTTGTGAGGTTTCCTGGAAACCAATGGAACATGCTTGTTGATATAGTTTCCTTTACGACCCATATTTTTGTTCCTTTCTGCGTAGTTGGATAATTTTTTCGTCTTGCAATGACCCTAATTTCGACTTCGTTGATTTTGACGTTTTGTTGTCAAAATCATATAATAGTTATTGATAAGTATATCTCTATTATTAATTGTCATAATTATCTAATAGTTATCGAAACCTACTACAATAATTTTCAATTTTTAGAATTTCAATTATCTTTTTTTTTTCCTATTTTTATTGAAATTGTCGAAGCATTTTTGTCTTGAAGTAAAAAAGTATTAATCTTATGCTATATTTTCCTTTGGCTCCTTATAACTTTTAGAATATTTGGATAAGTCAATACACCATATAAAAATTGCCGTATCTTGTTAAACTCCTTGCATCCCCTTTTATAGAAAACGCAGAAAATTTACTGTAGCGAAATAAATTTATATTAAATTAATGTAAACGAAACAAGTTTAAAAAATTTGAAAAAAAAGTCACGGTCCGCCAACAGTGTTGGCGGAAAACACAACTTAGTGTACACGTAAGCAGCCGAAAAAATTAAAAATAAAAAAACGTGGGCCCCACGACCAATTTTCGTCAACAGAGTTAGCTGAAATTGGGGGGGGGGGGGCAATTTCAGCCAACTCAGTTGGCGGAATTTGGCCCCGTGGGCCCACGTTTTTTTTTTTTTTGGGTTTTGTTTGGTTTGGTTTGGTTTGGTTTGTTAGTTTGGTTTGATTTTTTCGTTGGTTTATTTTAATTAGTTATATTTTTGTTTTATTTATTTAGTTTGGTTTTGTAATTAGATTTAGATAAATTTATTTTAACGAAATAAAATTAAAATTAATTAATTGGAAAGAAATATTTAGAAATATTTTGGAGAAAGTCAAATTTATTTCACTACAGTAAATTTTAATGATGTTTCACTACAGTCAAATTAATTGGTTTCATACACTTGCTCCATGTTTCTAAATTTTTTTTGGAGATCGAAACATCGTTTTAAATCCGTGGGCCCCCACATCCAATATAAATTTATTTTACTACAGTAAATTTTAAATATTCAAAAATAATATTACCGAAAGTCAAATTTGGAGGTCGAAACATCGTTTTTTTACGATTCTAAAAATTTTCAAAGTCCGTCAAACGGTGAAACCGTTTATCCTGTAGCACTTTTCCATACGATCATTTTGGCACAAACTGGGCCTTGTTTCGATCTCCCAGTCAAAAGTTATGATACTTTAAAGTTTTAAAATTTATATTTTTGCCTGTAACATATGCGTCTTGTTTCGGATAAATTTTTTTTCTACATGATTTGTGTTACTCTCGTCGAAAACATACAAATCGACTTATTATTTTAACGAAAAACGATTTAAAAACAAGTAGTTATGGCCGCTCGAAGTCTGCTCGACGGCAGACGTAAGTCTTACGGCAGATTTTGAATATTATTATTTTTTAACGTCGGTTAACGACGAAAAAATTTACGATAAAAATATAATATTTATAAATATAAACGTCCAATTCATATTGATATTTTTTTCGTAATTTTATAAACTTTTATGCTTTAGATGAAATTTATACAATTTTTGATGCTTTGGAAACATATTTCTGAAAAAAATATTTCTAAATATTTCTTTCCAATTAATTTATTTTAATTTTATTTCGTTAAAATAAATTTACCTAAAACTAATTACAAAACTAAACTAAATAAATAAAACAAAAATATAACTAATTAAAATAAACCAACGAAAAAACCAAACCAAACTAACAAACCAAACCAAACCAAACAAAACCCAAAAAAAAAACGTGGGCCCACGGGCCAAATTCCGCCAACTGAGTTGGCTGAAATTGGCCCCCCCCAATTTTAGCCAACTCTGTTGGCAGAAATTGGCCGTGGGGCCCACGTTTTTTTATTTTTAATTTTTTCGGCTGCTTACGTGTACACTAAGTTGTGTTTTCCGCCAACACTGTTGGCGGACCGTGACTTTTTTTTTAAAATTTTAAAACTTGTTTCGTTTACATTAATTTAATATAAATTTATTTTGCTACAGTAAATTTTCTGTAGAAAAAGTGTCGTTCCTTGCCCATTAAAAAGGATTATGTTAAAATACAGGAGCTTCCTAGAAAACATCTTATGTGTAACTCTATATACTTAAATCAGTAAATTATCGAATTCAAATGAACTTTGTGGTTACTGAAAAGAGTTATAAGATTCTGACTGGATGATGAAAGATGTGTAAAAAATTTTGTGTGAAATGTCCGATCACATATAAATAAATAAAAAATTTAGTATTGCAGATGTCCACGTTGGATTTGGACTTTTAGTTGCTTGAAAGAGCTGTTTAAATGTTAAAGAAGAGTTTAAAGCAGCTACACGTGTATTGTTACTGGGCAGTTTGGTTGCTTGAAAGAGGGGGTAAGTATAATCTATTATATGAAAATATTTTAAAATAAATTAACTAAAACGAAACTATTTTGAAAAAAATTGAAGTCACGAAAACTTTCGTCATCTGGGATAGGGGTGAGCATTATTCAGTTTTGGACCGAAAATCGAATCGAACCGAACAAATAAGAGATTCTGTTCGGTTTAAAAAAAAATCGATTCGGTTTCGGTTCTGAAAATAGTAAATTTTCTTATTCGGTTTAGGTTTTTTGTTTCGGTTTCGATCCAAAACTGAAAACCGAATAAGAAAATATACTTTATATATATATATATATTAACAAAAAAACTCGCAAATAAACCGAAAAATCGAAAAACCGAATAAACCGAAAACCGAACCGATTTAATTCGGTTCGGTTCGGTTTGGTTATGGTTGAATTCGTTTCCGTTTTGCTTATTCGATTTTTGGTCGAATTTGATTTTCCTTATTCGGTTCGGTTTTGAACCGAATCGAACCGATGCTCACCCCTAATCTGGGATGGCGAAATATTTTTTTTTTTATATATTTGTCATTTTTTTGCCAACTGGGTTGGCGAAAATCTAACAGTGTTTTTTTTGTTTGTTTTTGTTTTGTTTTGTTTTGTTTTTTGTTCTGATTTTTTTGGATAATTGGGTTCGATTTTTTTTCTGGTTTGGTTTTTTTTTTTAAAAAGACTGCTTTTGTTTAGTTTTATTTAGTTTTAGTTCTTTTAAAAAAATGTAGCAATAAATTTTTTAAATAAATTAGAAAAAAAATAAAATTTAACATTCAAAATAAAATGTGCTATTATTGAACAAAAAAAATTAAAACAAGAATCTGTCGTAAGAAAATTACGTCTGCTGTCGAGCAGACTTCGAACGGCCATAACTATATGTTTGAAAATCATTTTTCGTCAAACAATAGGTCGATTTGTATGTTTTCGACGAGAGTAACACAATTCGTGTAAAAAAATTTTTTATCCAAAGCAAGACGCACGCTGTATTATGAATAATAATATTGTACACTGTATTATGAATAATAATTCACAAGTAGTATATAATGTCACAAGTCACATGCAATACTAATCTCATCCACAAAACCAATAGAAATAAATAACCAAATATGACAATGAACCCAGTGTGAAATAGTCCAGAAGACCAATGGTCGGGTGGAGACAAATCCACTACCAAACGAGAATATGAAAAAAAATATAATAAGTACATCATCTAATGATCAGAGAGGCTCGAAGGGAAGACCTACTCTAAAGAGAATGGAGTAGCAAGTTTTGATCTGTGCTCCTGCGAATAGTCATGATCGTTTACACTTAGAAAGGGACCAGGTCCTCAGAGAGACGTAACAAGATACATATAAACATGCCAAAAGTACAGTAATAAACATACAAGAGAGATAAGAAAATAACCACAAGAAACGGTAAAACTATGACAATACGACGTCTAAGAGGGTGGCATAACATGAGAACAACGGTATCAATCGTGGCCATATATAAATCGGATAATAGGAACCGCAGTCCGGTTAGGCGCTAACAGTCATATCACTAGTCTCTATTGCAGTCCGGTGAGGTACTAACGACCGAGGGGTCAAGTAAAAAAAATTCTATCGCAGCCCGGTGAGGTGCTAACGAGTCAAAATTTAATCACAATAACCAACGCCTAATAACGATATCCTCGCCTAATCAAGTCAAATCGGTCAAGGTAAGGTCATGGACTAATGTTAAGTCAAGTTTAATGTCACGCCCCGAGGCGTCCCCCGAGCCGTGACCGCCGTGCGGGCCTGGATTTGCGCCCGCACAAGGCTTAGGTGATTTGCATAGCAAGCACATATTCAGAGTACGCAGATTAATTGAAACACAGATTGAAACATAGAAAAGTTCTCTTTATTGATAATGAACATCTATTACAAACTCTTGAACGAGTCAGCTAATATGCCGAACGGCTTACAAAAGGGTTGACCCAAAATGAGATAGCAGTCCTGTACATTACATCCTTTTATAAACTCAAAACGATAAGGACCTCCAGGCTGGAGGATCGCTTTGCCACGGAGCTGCATTTGTGTATGAAGAGTTGCAGCTTCGGACTTCAAAAGACTTTGAGGCGCGGTGAAGATGCGCTAACAGCTGGACTGGATCGGGAAGACGACTTCGGCTCCTCGCTCGGTTCGCCTTGGTGCGGAGAACCTGTTTCAACGAGGGTCAGCATATCGAAACATGCTGGTGAAGGCGAGCTAGCCTGACTATACCAATCAACACATTGTTTAGTGAAGCATGCATATTTGGTTGGTTTCTATCTTGCCTTAGTTCATTTACAAGTAAGCAGCATATTGAATTTACTGAAATGAACTAGCCACCGTTCGGTGGATTTTACCTGACCGTCTGAATTACCTGCACAATACTTACCTTGCCTTCCCTGCCACGGAGATACAAGTTAGTATGCAACAGGTTTAAATATACAGGGGATCACTGGCGGGATGCCATAATGGACGGGGCATAGTACATGAATGAAATAACAAGTAACGGAAAGTTGAACAGGGCGTCACAAGTTATTTCATCCGATACAGGCGACTATTCAGGAGTTCCGTCCGGATCGGATCGGTGCCAGTGCCCCAGCGACCGTCCGCAGGAACTAAGACCTTGTGCACAAGTTGTCCGTGATCAACATATACACTAAGTTAGCAGTCGAGGCAAATCAGGGCAATAACAGGCACGGGACAGTAACAGGAGGAGAGCTACTTTGGCATAGTCTCCCTATCAGATTATTGCATTCAAGATGAGTTATGTTCATAGCATAATTTAAAGAAGAGCATACATTCTAACTTGTATTATGCATATGATAATATTTCCGAGCGAACACGCATGCAAGTAAGTAACCGTTCACAGTTTGATTGACAAGCAGTATTAACCAAGTCTATTCTCTTTTATCTTGGTTTCTTTTATTTTACTTGGTATCGTTTGATCGGGGCGAAGGAGTGAAGCTAGGAAGCAGAGCTAGCTAATCGGGTTGGTAGCCACTCACTTAGATTTTGGAAAGAAGAAGGAAAGAGGCGCTTCACGACTCCGTTCGTAAGCCGCCTACTGCTCGTTCACCTGCACACGAACAGCTCGATTAATACTTCTTCCTCTCTTTCCATTCTCGGAATAGAAGTGCAAGTCAATGAACGAAAACAATGAAAACCATCGAAACCGTTCAAGAAAAACAAGCAAATTCCAAAACCAACTCAAAGCACGAAAGCAACAAGCGACATCGAAAACCGAGGCATTAAAAGATAGCAGCGGAGAGGTCCCTCCTGACTCTGCCGCTAAGCCGATCCTTGGGGCGCAGTCCACTGAATATGGGAATCGATTCCGAAGAAACAAATCCATAACGAGGACGAGTTCTTAATTCAATCTATCCCGATCGAACGATACCGTCTTGTGTTTCTTAGCCGCGATCTCCGCACCGGGAGAACGGGGCGCTACATTTAATACGGGACCACATGATCATGTCAAGTCGTACGCACAGGGTGGAGCATATATCAAATACGTGACGAGAAAGTAGAGATAGACAGCATACATGGAAGGCAAATATATATATATATATATGCACATAAAACTAGAAAATAAGGCTAGAACAACATGTGACAAATCAAATATGACAAAGAGCATCAAGAAACTATATACGACAAAAAAATAATAATTGAAAAAGAAAACATGCAAATACTATACAAGAGTTGGCAAGGTATCTTGCCTGCTTAGAAAAAAGGAGAAAGTCGCAACTCAAGATGTCGTCCGATCTATCCGTCCTATAAATTAAACAAGTTAGATCTAAAAAAATGATTTGATAGATTTCCTAGTCTAATCTATTTTAATTCTGAATAAAATAACCTAAAATACTAATTTAATTTAATTATATTCTAATTTTAAGGCTAATTATATATTTTGGTTTTAAAAAAATCAATATTACGAATTCGGGATCCGTGGCACGCAAATCGAGACATTCTGTTAACCAAAAAATCAACTGATACGAAATCAAGATTTGTGTGTAAAATTCGGTAGATTTAAGCACTATATATATATTGAGCCGGTAAATAATTATCCTTCATATAGCACACAGAAAGCATGCAAATACTGTACGCTGACTAAGCTGATAACTGAGTAATATAATTTGTAATTCCAGAAATAATTTATTAATCAGTTTTTAACCTAAATAATTCCAAATAAATAAGTAAAAATATCAGAAAAAATCTAGAAAATGTAAAATACCATTATAAATCAAAAAAAAAAAAAAAAAATTACTTGGGGTCATTTTATGGTCATAGGATTCTACACTAAATTTCAAAAATCCTAAAAAAAAATTAATTATTAGCCTATTTCAAAACCAAATAAATCCAAATAAATTTCAAAAAAAAATCTAAATAAATTACATAAAATTTATTTAATCATTTTAACCCTAAAATAAATATTTGGTATGAACAACAAGCAATTATGGTCACACAGTAAATCATGGAAGCCCTAAAAAATTACGTTTCTTAGGTTTTTAATTACCCAAAAATTTTAGAAAAATTAAAAAAAAATCTAAAATAGCCTGAAAATGATTCTAAATAAGTAATTAAATCAAAGAAGTTAATTTCTAATTAACCAACAAAATAGCCAAAAAAAATCTAATAATTTAATAAAAATTTAAAATTTAAAATTAGGGAGTTTACATACATAATAACAAATTAGTATAGATAATAATAAAATGGTTATTATTTCTAAAATTATATTTTGAATGATAATAGATATGGTATCTGATATTTGAAAAAATATTTTAGTTAATTTTAAATTATCTTTAGAAAAAACATTGGTTATTTTTTTATAAAACTAACAAAAAAAATCAAACAAACCCAACTATCCAAAAAACCAACACAAAAAAAAAAAAAACTAAACAAACAAACCAAAAAAAAAATTTTGATTTTCAGATTTTCTCCAACAGATTGGCGAAAATTTGGCAAATATAAAAAAAAATTTAACAAACGCTTTCGTAATTTTAATTTTTTTTAAAATTATTTTATTTTAGTTAATTTGTTTAAAATTATTTTCTGTATAACAAATTTTCTGTTTCACAATTCTTTCCATAACTTTTTTATTTTTTATTTTTGAATACTCATACATCCATCTACACTTTTTACATTTCCAAGGCTCAAACTTCTTCCGATGATGACTGCTGGGCCTCCACTGGAGTAATGCTGGCATTGGCCAATTCTTGTTTCCATACAGGGCTAACACATCATGTGTTATTTCCGGTGTCCATACTCCATACTGTATATTTTAAATCTCAACCCATGGCTAACCTATCATATTTAATAATTTTTTCAGTATCATCCTGTTTTATTATTCTCAAGCCTCATAATCGCCTAAATCTTTACAGCAAATGTTACGAAAGTTGGTTCTCAAACATGTGCAGAAGAGTATAGAATGCAAAGTGAACAATACTAGTTGAAAGCATATAGTTAACAGCGCATGCAGACTGATAAAAGATTGAAGTCTTCTACTTGAAGATTGAAGATATGCACTACAGCAACATAGATTCGGCAGAATGCCAAGAGACACAAATTCAGCAAGCTGCTGATTACAATGACCACTGAGAGCAGTGGAAAGCATCTTAGCGCTTTTTTTTAAAAAGCATCCAAATAAGTCAAAGAGAAGAACAAAGAGTTTGCTTCTGGCGGGTGGTATGTCACTTCGAACCACCTCTGCCAACTTCCAATGCTTTCTCCTCCTTCCAAACAAACCCAGCGAAGGACCATTTCAAATATAAGCCCTTGCCATATGTCTTAATTAACTAAGACTACTAATTAAGTACATATATAATTATATTATATAATCAAGTAGGCTAGAACTGAGCCCCACTGAAGGTCTGGCCGAAGGACCAGCCGGCGGGGGCGGCGTTATAGGAGAGCACGGTCCTGCCGTCGCTGGTGGTGACCTTGAAGGAGAGGGCCTGGCCGTTGAGGTAGGAGTTGCTCTGCCAGTTCTGGCCCCAGTTCCGCGACATCGCCTGCCACCCCGTCCTCGAACCCTTGACGGACACGGCGTGCACGTCCCCGGCACCGCCCACGTTGGTGATCAGCACCAGGTTGAAGTAGGAGTGGCCGTTGATGGTGAACCTCATCCCGCCCCTCTTCCTGCAGGGCACCCTTCATTTTGCAACAACACCACACCAAAAACAGAGTCCGTTAGTAAGGTAGTTAGTCAACTAATGATTCAAAAAATTTGAAAGGTTAGAAACAGACAACATGTACAGGTGGATAAGAGCACGAAATATTTTATCAGATAATATAAATTATTTAATTGGTGAAACCGCGAAACGCTAAACTATTAATTGATCAATGTATCTTAAAGCTGGACTAATATTACCAACCATCCACAGTGGGAGTAGTTTTAATTACAATAATTTTGTTTTAGCCAAAATATGTAACACTTTGGAGTACAGTGGATTTGTATCGACACTTGAAAAACACGCAAATCAAAAGATTTTTCAAATTCCAAACTTCAAACTGTGTCCTAGTAAGTAAACAGTATCACAACTAGGCCGACCAAAAGGAACAAAAAATAAGGGAAAACAGTATTAATTAAGAGGGAGAAAAAAAAAAAGAGAAAAAAGATATTAATTTGGAGTGCCATTATATGAAAAGGACACTCCAAAAATATTAATTTACAATATTTGTTAAAAAAAACTAGAATATGATATAGTGTTTTTTATTGTTGATGTTCTAATAATGTAGTTCCAATTTTATAAATATTCCACTAAATGATGTTTGCACAAGCATTTGCCGTTTCCCATTTTGTCTTTTTTTTTATTACTTATGCTAACTATTTCATGTTTTATATTTATTACACGAGATACTGTTTGAAACTAATTGAACAAACCACGGACTACTCTTATATTTTATATTTTTTACAGAAAAAATACTAACTACTTCTATGTTTTAAATTTTATTTTTTATTTTTAAAGAAGAGGAATAGTTGGTGTAATTAATTTCAGAATAAAAATATCCCCAGACATAAAACATAGAAATGGTTAACATAAATAACCGTTTTTTTAAAGGTGAAAGCAGCCAAATAAAGTTGTGTTTGATACTTGGTCCACATACACGGAAACCGCAAATGTTTTTATTTCAAACGGAAAGTGTACTAAACCTTTGACATTTAGAAACAGAGCCTACATAATTAAAGGGGGGAGCAAACCTTCTGAAAGAAACAGGGACAATGCCAGCCCTGTACTGAGCAATGTGCTGGAACACGGGCTGGGAGAGGTCGAAGTGCTGCAGGGGAGGGTTGCACCAGCCGCCGTCGTTGTTGGGGAGCGCATTGTTGGGCGGGCAGAAGTTGGTGGCGGTGACCACAATGGAGCCCGCGATGCACCACTTGGGGTCCCCGGCGCATCTGATCTCGTAGCAGGAGCCGCAGCTGAGGCCGTTGTTGAAGAGCGCGGTGCTGAGCGCCGCGGTGTTCGTCCCGTACCCCTGGCTGTACAGGTTGCCGTAGCCGCAGGCCCCGCCCATCGTCCCCGAGGCGTCGCCGCCCCCGTAGAAGGTGGCGTGGGCCCCGGACCACCCGCCTCCGCCGTAGGCGAGCGCATTAATTGGAAGGGACAGCAAGGACAGAGCAGCAACGAGGAGGAGGCAAATGAGGGAGGACATGGTGGTTGTTCTCTGCTGCTGGCTGTGGTGTGGTGTGAGGAGAAATGGAAGGAGGTTGGGGGAGAATAAATAGAGGATAGGATGGGGTGGGGGTGGGGTGTGGTGCGGTGCGGTGGGGGGGCTGTGGATGTTTTTTTAATGTTTTCACGCGACACGAAACTTATGTTAAAACTGACACAAGTTGCAAGGGTCAAAAAGGACACTTGTATGAGGAAAGTAATATTCCTAACTGTGGTAGTTAGTCATCAACGCTATTAATTGAGGTGCCTGGAATAACTACGCAACCATGTTATGTAATAACTCACTAGTACCCTACGTATTAAAGGCATTGTTTACATCTCACCCAATGGTTGAAATAAAAGCATAGATAATTGGTTCAGTGGTATTTATTCATAAAATACTTCAATTAGTTTGGGTTTGGAGTGGCTTAGGCTTAGGCTTAATTTGGAATTTCTGTTGTAGAGAAAGCAGCTTGAGATATTATTGCCAAAAGTTGAACTCAAAATTTAATCAACTTTTTAAATTTATTTGATAAGATGATATTATCAAACTGCTTTCTTAAAAAAAAAATATTAACAATAACAACCTCCAATAAATGATGGTTTGACATACAATAACTTATTCAAAAGCTTCTAAAAAAATAAGTTCAATTTTTGGATGTTTTGAAAGTAGTAGCAATTTCAAATCAAAATCTTACATTATACATTTATACTCGAGAATATTTATCATGACTCTTTTTAAAGGAAAAAAAACAGTAACAATCTCGGAAATTTTTTTTTTGACATACAACAATTTATGGAAAAACTTTTAAAAGGTCTCTCACCGGATGTCAAATACTGCTTTTGAAAATATAGAAGCATTCTTAAACGCTGTCAGGTTCCCTATCGTAGACCCAGGAGCGTCCGGTTGAGGATGATTAAGTAAAGTATAGTTTTTTTTTTTTTTTTTTTACTTAATCGTCACCCCCTATTTGTTCCCAAATCGATCGTTCCTCCGTGAGACTCAGAGCAACTTGTTTGGTTTATTGTGAAAGCAGCATATTTATCAAGTTTTTAAGTGGGCGCATGAAATAATATTGGAAGATGAAGATTTTGGATCTTTGTCACTGTTCATCTTTATAGGCCTAATTGTCCAAGTGCGTCACTTCTACAATCGATATTAGGCACAAACAGGCACAAACAAACAAACAAACAAACAAACAAGAGCCACATGTGCTTCCGGACCATATATATTTCTACTTTACTTTGAAAGTTTTAGTCCCACGTTAAAAAATTATCAATGTGTATATCTCAATATATAGTTATGTTTAGTATTGATATATGCACATGGGGTAGAGGTCCATGTGGGTTGACTTTTTCTAGAGGTTTTAAGTGTGAACTCAATTTAGGCAATCTTTGTTTTGTCACCACTTTTGAAAAAAAAAAATTATGAGCTAAGTCCTGAAGGGGCTTAGCGACTCGGACATGGACTCAAGGGCACAAAGTGACATTTTTTTGGGGACTTTGCACTTTACACGTGAGCATCGTCGCATGGCTCTCGTGCGCTCTTTCATGCGCGAGTTGCATGCTTCGTTTAGCTCGGACGCATGCTTCGTGGTGCTATGCGGCCAGGGTCTTTGTGGCCAGGCGCTATGCGGCTTGGGACTATGCGGACATATTTGGATGAGCGAGTCGCATGTGGAGGGGTCACAGGGAATTACTCGCCTGCACATAGGTCGGCAAAGAGCCGGAGGGACGGAGTTGAGGAGGTCCACAGAAGGAGGAATGGAAGCTGGAGAGAAGGAGGAGTCACAGGGAATGATTGAATTATCAGGCTATCGTGTTCCGTTCCTCAATCGGGAACAATGTTATGGAACACTGTCGATGTCGGTTGGTCGGGATAGATTGAGTCAAGATTCTCTTCTCGTTATGGATTGGGTTCTTCGGAGTCGGGTCTCATATTCAGTGAGTCGCATCTCGAGTAAGGACTTTATTTAAGGATCACTCCCTCAGACGTTTTTATTGTCGTTTTGTTGATTCTTTTGATGTTGGTTTTATAAATTCGTTTTCTTGAATATTTTTGATGGTTTTCATTACTTGCATTCTTCGGCTTACGCATTCATATTGAATTCTGGGAGAAAGTGAAGAGGAGTTATTGATCATCTGTTTGTGCAAATGCAGATCGTCGTGTAAGTAAAATCTGAGCATTGTGTTGGAGATCTCTTTCTCTCAACAATTCTCCATCGGTGAGTGACTTTGACCCTCCTATCCACCTCTTCACACTTAATCAAAATTACTCTCTTGTTGCGTGTTCCGATCGACAATACCGTGATAAAAGAATCAAAATAGAAGAGAGTATGTTTGAATAGTTGTTGCTTGTCACATAGACACAAGGAATGATCATATTGTTTGCGTGCTTATCCACAATAAATGTATATCATGTTTCTGTTGTAGCTAGAATTGATTTATCTATAATTGTGCAACGAGTAGTACTAAATTTATAATGCGATAACTTGAGGCAGGTAGACTATACTATCAAAAATTGCTGCGTAGTTACATTCAATCTCTGTTGTATTGCATGCTTTGTTTATTAAATTAGTTCTTAAATATTGCATAGTCATGGGCAACTTGTGCACAAGGGTATGGTTCCTCGAGCGGTAGTCGGACACTTGGACCGATTTGGCCTAGGAAAAATATGGATTGCTGTGCTAGCAAGCTTGCAAGGGTAATTCAAAAACCTTCAGTGATGCTCACTATCGGTACTGAAAGGGTCGTCGTTTAACCAGGCTATAAGTCTAGGATGATTTGTGGTGCTAGTGACCCTCATATATTTGAACGGTTGAGCTAACAATGTCTAATCCACTAAGAAGCACATAGTAAGATTTTGTACCGGATGGATGAGCCGGTCGTGGATAAGAGTTATCATTCAGTGACACATATTATTATGTTATTTCAATTCCTATCGTATGCTTTGTAAATTGAACTAAGACAAGATAGAAATATCATACCATAATATTGCTTGCTTTAACATGAATATTATGTTGATTTGGTGAGTTGGGTTAACTCGTCCTCACCAGTACATTTCAAATGTGCTGACCCACGTCTCCACAGGTTCTACTAATCAAGGCGACGCAGCAAAGAGATGAAGACTCGTCTCGTGCACAAGAAGTTTGTGAATACTTTTGAAGCTTGTATAAACGCACTTGAAGTCTCCCCGAGTCGTATTTTGAAGGCTCCAGTTGTAGGTGTTATATCTTTTTTTTTTACTAGTAAAAGAATATGATGTATGGAACGATGTATATAATTTTGCGTTCGAGTTGTAAGTCCGCGCGATACCCTTTACTTGTATTTAGAACTTATGTAATCGACGTACATTATCAATCAAAGAAATATTTGCTCCTTCTGCGGCATGTGTTATTCAATTTACTCCGCATAACTATGTTGTTATGTTCTATTCAAAGTTTTGATATCTTAACTTCACACAACTATGTCTTGTACCAGCGCAACTTAGGCTCGTACAATATCACGTCTGGTGACGACTATCGATTATGCAGAATCGGAACATGACGTAGGCTAGGACAAAACTTATGTTCAGCCTTAGGCGACAGACAAACGATGCATGGTTCGTCGTTCGTATTAGTATCAGGGACGCCACTTCCATATTTGTTGATTTTCCCTTCATCTTCCTGTGGTTTAATAGCAAAGGCATTGGCGACATTTAGGCGACGATCGTGTATTTCGTGTGTGATTTAACGTAATGTTGATAACGTGGTGTATTCTAGTTTACTATACTATGATAAGTATCGCATTTATGCAGTTTATTCAAGGAAGTTACTACAATCTGTAAATTCAAAGGCGTATGGTAAAACTCTTTAAAAAGTTATTCCAGTTTACTATCTCCTCTTATAAGCTTGCGCATAGTCGGCTCCAGGGAAAGACGGGATAGGCAGCTGTCTAGGATCTCCTTCTGTAATGAACCTCAATGTTTTAAATTTTTAATCATTAAAAAATAGAAATCTAGGTCCTATTAATACTGCAAGTTCATAAAAGGAGCATTTTCGTGTTTTTTGAATCTAAAATTATTATTCTCTTTTCTTTGTGAAGTTGGAGTTGCTTAATTCATTGAATATTGATGATAATTTACGTGTATTCAATAACTAATTATATTGTATTTTGGATTTATAAAAAAAAATTATATAGATGGATAAGGATCTCATTTTAAGGACTTGTATATGGCCTACAAAATACTGGAGCCGGCCTTGAGCTTGCGTAATATTTTCCCTCGTAATTATGTTAATTTAGCAGTAGCAAAGCAGTACAAGACTACCGATCGACGAATTGGGAAAATAAATGATGTATACAGTATACAAATCATATCCAACACTTAGCTATTAATACTTATAGCATTATTAGTAGTTGGGACTCCCGAATGCAATTTGGAGTCCAATTTTTTTTTAAAAGGTAAATGTAGAATGGGTTGGATTTGTATGAGAATTGTAGGAAATAATAAAGTGAGCTCCGGTCCCAAAGATTGTGAGATCAAAAATTCTTCTGAAAAAAAAAAATAATGTAAAATCTAGAATCTATAAAGTTGGACTTTAAATTGAGACTTATTATTCTACATAATGGGTTCCTACAATCTAGAATCTAGAAATTGGAAAGTCCAATCTATAGCTCCCATGGGTGAAATATGACTCAAAATCTAGAAATTGAAATTATGAATCAGATTTACTATTCTATAAAATAAACTTCTACATTTTAAATATAGAATTAGAATGTGGAATGGACCAATGATCTCTTACTGTAGCCTAATCACCATGGCGAAGCTCAGCATATCACATGTATTGTTTTCTTCCTTGAACTGTATCGCACACATCCTTTTCTTTGTTCAGCTATTTCTATCATCTTTTGATTAAGCACCCCTCTCTCTTTCTGATGACAGCTACATTTTGTTCATATATATATATATATATATATATATATATATTTTGATTTGTGTATTTTTGTCACCTCTGATGAACCTTCAACTTCAGTATAGATACTGGATTAATGACTTTGTCTAAACTTAGATTTGACTCATACTATTAATTTTTACCACAGAAATTATTTTTTCAATTGATATCTTAATCTTTTCTATATATTGCATACTCCAAACTTAATCTTTCTTTCCCTATAAATCTTATGTTAACCTTTGGTTTCTCTGTTACTCATTTTAGAAGTCCAAGTTTAGCAATGTTCAAAATTTACAAAAACACACAAAATAACTACAAGTTTGTTGTTCTTCAAATTTGCTAAATTTGCAATGAATTTTTTTTTTATTTACTACACTAGCCTTTCCGTCAATATTTTTTCTGTTGGGAAGTGAAAGAATAAAGTAACTTGGTTTATAACACGAGCTACCTTTGTTTTTAAACAAATTACATTGATCATCCCTTCCTTTAGGAAAAAAAATTAAAAATATGGATAGTTAGTGTTATAACATTTTATCTTAAAGGTAAAGATATCCCGTGTAAGATGATCAGTGTAATTTGTTTAAAATCAGAGATACTCCGTGCTATAAATAAAAAATATAGGAATAGTTTGTATAAATAATTCTATGGATAATTAGACAATTACGTATAGAATTTTTTTTTTTAAGGATATTGTTTGTTCTTTTCCTGTAGTAAAAATTAAAAAACTTAGATTTGTTCTTCTCAGACAGTAAAAATTTAGAAAGATATTGTTTGTTCTTTAAAAAAAAAAAAAAAAAAGCATATAAAATACGTAAATTGCGTGTGCATATATATATTAAGTAATAATAATAAAAACAATGTACTATACATTACTGACTGGTTTTCCACCACATGTAGTAGAGTGTAGAGTAGCCAGCTCTTTCTTGAAGCACTGCAGCGTAGATCAGCAAGATCAGAAATCTTGTTTTCTTGCTTGAGCTATTTTGTTATGGAGTAATGGCGCAAATCTTGCAATCGACCTCAGAGACACTTCAGTTGCACCCACCACATGCAAGCTCTGTTTAACTATTTCAACGAACCTTCGGTTAGGCTGCCTATGTCACTAATAAGTCTGACAGTCGGCCTAATTGTTAGTAACAACAAAATAATAATAATGTCCATGATTTCCGGCTCTTTATCTTGCTTTCATATAATTCCACCATCCCATGTGACCGAGCCGAGATTCTCGTTAGGACAATTCGACATAATTGTTGACTGATGTTTCAATACTCAGTCTGCACACGGATTTGGATTTCCTCCCATGTGTGGACGGGTAGGTCATGGTTTTTAATATTGGATCAAACGTGCACGGAGTGCTTATATCGCATTAAACTCTTCACGCTTAAAGAGTTTATAATTGCAGTAATGCTATGACTAGGACCAAATGCTTACGATTCTCTTACAACCGCTGACGTGGGGGTCGCTTGACGGTCGTTCATTGGAGAAGGAAAGAGAGGTAGCATCCAGTGACAGTCCGATGGCCATCCGGTGGCAGGAGTGTCACGTGGCGGCCGTCTATTAGAGAAGAGGGTAGGGTTCGGTGGGACTAAGACAGCAAGGATGGAGAGTGGGTTATAAGAAGGTTGTAAGCATTTGATAGTAAACTTAGCATTATTGTTATAATTGATACAATGAGCCTGACGTTTGCTTTGCCATATGTTTCATTTATTTATTTTTGGCAAATATTAAAAATACTACTGAGTTTTGTAGGAGATAAAACAAATGTTAAAAAATTAATATCCAAAATATCTTTGAAAAATTATTATGGGACATACAAACTAAGGTATAAAATGTATAAAAAAAAACGTCTTTCTATTTCTTTCCAAATTACTAAATCTTAATTCATATTTTTTTTACATAGTTTCTTAGTAGATGGTCTTATTTGGAACTTTTTCTAAAATTTCGACCACCATTAATGAAATTTGGAAGCTTCAAAATCGAAATAGTAACGTTTTGGACGAAGAAGGATTGTATAAAATTTGGAAGCCTTATGTATTGTTTTGACTGTCAAAACTTTGACACTTCTACAATGAAGTAGGACTGATAAGACTGTCAAAATTTTTGAAAGTCCTAAAACGAATTAGGATAGTAAAATTTTTGACATTTCTAAGAAAGAACTGTATTTCTTGAGGTTACCAAAATTTTGACCGTTCTCATTATATTCAGGACGGTCAAAATTTGGAAAGTCATCTATCGTCCCCCAAAAAAATTTGAAGTTCAAAATCCCTAAAATTGAGTTCGGAACTTAATAAAAATATCCATTGACGAATCATAAACCTAAAATCATGGTTAGAAGAGAAAGATGAAGGGGGAAAGAAAGCAAAATTAAATTAAATTAAATTAAATTAAATTTTTGGAGAAAATTTGAGTCGCATCCCACTTTATTTACCATAATTCAATGTGCACCTCAACTGATTATCATAATGTAAAAAATTCTCTATTTTTGACGAAAATTGTCTCACACTCACGGTCAACCCCTTTGACTAAGCTTTTTTGACGAAAATACCCTCCTCCTCCTATACCGCCATAGCCTCCTCCTCTATCATCCTCCTCCTCTATCATCCTCCTCTCCTCCATAGCCTCCTCCTCCTCTTCCTCTCCTCCGCAGTAGGGACGGGGGACTGCTCGCACGGGAGCTGGAAGGGGCTCACGAGGGGGCTGCTCGTGCGGGGGCGGAGGCAGCGGGGGACATGGGACTGCTCGTTCGGGGATAATTTTGTCCGAAAAATATTGTCAAACGAATTAACCGTCAGTCGAAAATAATTTTCGTCAAAATTGAAATTTTTTATACCTTATGGTAATTGGGTAGAGTGTATCTTGAATTATAATAAATAAAGTAGAATGCAACTCAAATTTTTTCATAAAATTTTGATTATGTGATCAATATCAAATTTTTGACAACCGTTAACAGAAAAAATTGACTTGCATGTTTATCATGTGTCATTTCTTAGTAAATTTCGTAAAGTTCTTAATAATTGTCTTTTGTTTAAGCACTTGTTGCAGCCGTTGCGATCATGAATAAGAGACGCATGAGGAGGCAGACGGCACGTTGCTGTGGGGGAGGGACCATTCTGATGTGCGGACGCAACTCGACGGAGAAGTCATAACGCCTTGTAATATCACACCGGTACCGGTGGCTTAATCCTTCCAACAAATTCCGACCCAGCGGCACACGTTCTCCAGATCCGAAGGAATCCAATATCCAACTACCGACTTCATCCGGAATTGTGTTATCGGAGCCAAATCAGGAATAGCCGTGGGAGTTACGGCCGATTTGTTCTACCTACTATTGAATTTGAGCCAATGACACTCGCTGTATTTTTTTTGGAAGTTTCAACCGTCGTTGATTGGCACAACGACACTCCAAATAACATATCAAATAAATCCTTTTTTTTTCTCTTTCTTTTACCTCCTTTTTATTAATTAATACTTATTTCTTCTTTTTTCCTCCTTTTTTTTTTAGAAATTATGTACATTAATAAAAAAATTCTAATCATAGAATCCATAGTGGGGCCACTCCAAACACATGATCTAAATTATCGAAAATTGTATAAATTATTATTTTTTAAATGTCTCCTTGATATTGACACATAATGATACACTCCAAACAAATAATCAAAATTACCATCACATTTTTTCTCCGTCTTTTTTCTCTTTATTTTTCTTTCCTATTTGGTAAAAATTTTCATTGCTCTTTTCTCTCTCTATTTTTCTTTCTTGTTTGGTAAGAACGGTTAATTTTGGTGAACTCGAAAATTAATGTAGATGAGGTAACAAGAGCATGGAAAAGCCTCACACAACGATCACTCATTGGTTATGCGTTCTGAAATTGCAACAAATCTTGGTTTGCATCCTTCGATCTCTTTCTCTTACGATTCGAAATGAATGCGCAAGCGAGAAAAGCGAATCATGAAAACCAAATCATCGAAAGCAAGATAAAACACAAAGCAACATAAAACTAAGCAGCAAAATATCCAACGAAAACTCTTGGATTTATTTCAATAGAAGTCGTTCCATCAGTTGAAAGGGTTCGTTGCTAGAACGGTGTCATTTTTTATCAAAGTTGAAACATTCGTCGTCGGCAGAACGACAAATGCTCCTCGTGTGACCCCATTTACCACAGAAAGTGCACTCTTGAGCAGGACGCATCTTTTTCTCCCCATCTAGGTACCTTTTAGCTGGAGGGTTTCGAGCAGCCGACGCATTTTTCGGAGCCCTTCGTAGTGTGAATTGTTCATTTTGCACCGCAGCCTCGAAGGCTGTAACAACCACATTTCTAGAATTGGAATAATTTGGTCATTTTGCATAATTATAAATAATATGTTATAAAATTTTGTTATCTATTTAATATAAAGCATGTTATATATATATATATATATATATATATATATATATATATATGTGTGTGTGTGTGTGTGTGTGTGTGTGTGTGTGTGTGTGATTAATATTATTATTGGTTGGTAGATTGGACTATTTAATTAGACATGATTGTAGAAGCATGAAAATTCTTCCATGCGCTCCAGTTTACAGTCAACAAATAAGCAATGTACGCATAACTGCGGTGGACGCATAACAGCAGCGGACGCATGACGCCCTCGGATACATGACATCCCGAGACGCATACCGTCCTGTGACGCATCGTCCCTACAGTCACATCAGAGCATTTATTACTATAAGAAAACAGACAGTCATTCTGACCGCCTCGAATCCTACACCGCTAATTGGAATCCGTGCTAACAACTCCGTCATAATTTCTTTTGGCAGTATACAACTGTTCAAATGCCACGGAAGTAGAAAACAATAAAAGATCCATGCGTCTCTGGCCCAATGCGTCCCAGACTCCATGCATCTGATGCGTCTCTGGCTCCATGCGATTTCGACTCCATACGGCCTCGACTCCATGCAGTTCATATATGCAGCCTGAATGACCACAGAGCATGACGGTCGCATAAAATTTTCAGACACAGATTTTTATGTCTGTCAGAAGTTCTGACACCTCACTCATCACCCTGAGATACTTCAGAATCCATGCAGACAACGACTGAGGAAAAGTCAACAAGTCACATCAGTATATTAATTGCCTCGACAGACGGGCCATGCCACGTGTCCTACGTATGCGGCTTCAAAGACCCATGCGGCCTCAACATCATATGGCCAGAGCGTCCACCTGGACAAGGCCAAACAAGAGGACGCATGCGGCTTCAAGACACATGTCTTCGTCCAAATATGGCCAGAGGGTCATTCCGACCAAGGCCAAACGAGAGCTTCTATGCGACTACAACAGTATGCGGATCTCGAATCACAAAATTTTCTGTTACAACCGAAGACGATTTCTCGCACAGTTGTGTTGACCAAGTGTCCAATTAACCGAGTTATGCACACAAAAATCCCGAAATCTCTTCAAACAGAAAATCCTGACCAAACCCACGTGGCAGCTTGCCCACACCATGCGGCTACCTTTACGGCCATATTCTGCTGAAGGAGACCCTTGCAGCCACCAAACACGAGGATATGCGGCACCCATAGCACGTCCACAGGTGGCTATAAATAGCAAGGTACCACACCCATACAAAGGGTTGGCTATTTGCGGATTCACACTAAAACAAAGGAGAGAAGCTTCTGCGTCTGGATCGTCCATGGAGTAAAGAGAGTTGCTATACTCCTAACTCTCCATTGTCACCCCATAGATCAAAACAAATTTATACTTAGATTGTCTCTTAGGACTCTTCTCTGTAGTCTCTAGTTTGTTAATCAAGTCAAGTTCTCTTAGTTCTTCCCTTTTATTTAAATGGCAAACACGATAACGACTCTGCTGGAAAATGAATTATCCTCTATTGAGAAATTGGTGATGCAATCTGATGCGGCCAAACTTGGCTCAACGTAAAATATGCTGGTAATTTGCTTCAACCAGCAAGCGTTTGAGAAAATTGTCTCTGAAGGAAGAGCGAATCCTTCGCCAAGGCAAGCCAAGCCTAAGAAGACCCGCAGAACGTGGGTAGCAAAGGCTACTACGCCTAGCCCAACTACGGAGGAGCCGATCTCCGCCTCTCAATCTGTTGCTGAGGAAGTCCACGTTTATGCGGCATCTTAGGCTGGCGCAGGAACTGCTCAGCACTCGGAATCTGGCAAAGGAAAACACTATGATGCCAGACGTTCTGGGGCTAGAGCAGGTACTATGCGCCCAAGAAGGAGGCCGCATAATAATATCCATGCGTCATCGACTCACTGGTCACATAAGATTATCCAAGCGGCATCAACTCACAGTCGTAGGCAGACAGCCGCATGCGGCTCTTACAGCAACAGAACTTCTGTTTTCGACCGTATCTCACACGGCTCATATCCTATGCGACCTACTAAGGGTGGCAAAAACCCAAATCTGGACTCTTCTTACTACGCGCCTGCGAGTACTAAATTGAAGATGTCTAGGGCAGTGCGAGCTCGTCCAGCTCAAGCAACTGCTCATGGGACTAACCGCCAACATGCATCGCTAACTATTACGCGGGCTTCCGACGGAAAGTTATACATGACTGACCCATGCGTCAAACCCACGGGTACCAGCGGACGGGGTTGGTTCCAAAAGTCTTCCACCAGTACCTCAGGACAAGTTTGTGTACGAACCCCAGGTCCGGGAGCAAATGCATAGCCTGTACATCTGCGTACTCGGGATACCCGGACTCGCAAAGAGGATGCCAAGGTGAAACACCCTTCCTATGATTTGCGTGAAGTAATCACTCACAAACGCAAAGCGAGGGAAACCACTAAGGCGTGCGACGTGCCCCCTTCCAGGCACTGCTGTACCAACATTATCCTCGAGTGTTGCTGCAATAAAGCAGTAGTACTCACAGACAGGCAGTCGGCCTTCCAGCGACTGCATCGGAAAGCACCTACCCGGCAGCAACCCGGAGATCAGGTGCAAGAATCAGAGGAGGAGTTGCCCTTTGTCTCATGCTACTCAACTGGAAAGCTTCCCCCACCAAGGGAAGAAAGCAGTCAAACACCTCCAGTCTGACGCTCTCTACCACCGCATCGCAAAGGCGATTACCCGCAGCGCCGACAACGGCACCAGCGGAAGACGTCTTCCAAGGCACCCGCTCGAGGAAGAAGCTGTCATCCCCTGGGGGTAGTTCTTCCTCAGAACCTCTGAGGATGGCCCAAGCTGGGGGTAGTTGCCCCCTGGAGGTACGCAATAATCCGGCGTTCCGAGGAGACAATGATCCCCATGGGACGGATCCCGAGATCTCTGAGGGTAGCTACCATTATCTTCTACACTGGAGGTAATATCCCCTCTGAATCTTAGAAGGATACAACGTCACCAGCTCTCCGCGAAGAATACTTACTACAAGGGTATGAAACAGGGGGCACAGCCTCCACTGCTCCATCAGTTTCTCCCCACGTGAGAATGGTTTACATGGTCGACGATAACCTTGAGGGCCCCGGTGACCGACAATGCCTCGAGGTTCTCGAGGACATAATGCATACGATGAGGGTATCGATGCAAGCCTTGACCCAGACAATGATGAAAACTAAGGCAAACATGGCCCACCAGCAAGCAAAGGCCTCTGGGCAAGCAAACTTGGACCCCGGGATCAATGGGGATTCAAACACAAATGTCCCATCCACAAGCGATAATCCTCCCATGCCCGGCTCATCAGCGGCAGACGAGGCCAAAGAAGCAATGAGAGAGGTCCGACAACTCCGGGCTTGCCTAGATTCTATGGGCAATCAGGACTCATTTCGCGATCTTGCGGTACGGCAACCATACCCGATAGAATGGAGGGATGTACCGTATCCACCCAAGTATAATCCCTTCAACATCAACCTATTTGACGGAAAGTCCTTCCCTCGCCGGTTTATGAGCTACTTCAAGATCACAACGGGACACTTACCCCGCAGCGACGCTATCCTTACCAGACTCTTCGTCAGGTCATTGTCGGGGGTAGCTTTTGACTGGTTCTGCAGTCTCAAGACAACTGTGTCTCGTCATTTGATGACCTCAAGCGTCTGTTCCTCAACAGATTCTATGAGGCTGGAAATGATATGACGATGTCGTCTCTGATGGATGTCGCCCAGGGTAAAAAGGAACCAACATGAAATTATATCGAGCGCTTCCGACAGGCGGCGTTAAGGTTGCCCCCGACAATCCCGAGGCCACACTAATGGAGATGTGCCTGAAAAATATGCTTCAGGCAGGCAGCCTCTGGGTGGGCGAGAGCCAGTCCAAGGACTGGACAGTATTCATTATATGTGATGTCAACACTGAAAAGAAGCTCAAAGACGCTCGGCGCTTGGGAATCCATATCCCTACGGCTGAGGAAAAAGGCAAACGTCCCGCCAACAACAGCAACAACGGCAAAAGCAGTCGCGATGCAAAGGGAAAGTAGGCTATCGTCGCCAACGTAACCAAGAAGCCTGAGCAAAAGCAAGTAGAGCCTCCGAAACTAAAGGAAACCTACTCTTTTGAAGATGGTGATGTCAAACCTATCTTCGACATGCTGATGTAAGGAGGTAAGATTCGTCTCCCCGACGTTAAGCGCCAACCGGAAGCGGTAGAGATGAATAACCCGAAGTACAACAACTTCCACCGCTACGTCCACCACCCGACGCAGGAATGCTATACTTTAAAGCGATACATCTAGTGTCTGATTGACACCAAGGGTTTATCCTTGGATTTTGACCACGTGACGGTTACCGCTAACATGGTATCCCTACAGTTCGGCAACGTCCCACCAATGGAAGCCCAAGACGGGGTAATTCCAATCCCCAAGGCAACTATGGAAGTTGTCAACCTTCCACCGGCTCGAGACCAAAAGGCCGGGCTAATACCTCTCACCACACCACGAGGAGAGGTTATATGGGTCCATCCGAATCTCTTTCCAGACTTAACGCAGCCGGCGGCATCTCCTGCCACCAAGTTCAAAGACAAGAAGTCTAAATCATGCCATATGGTCTCCACTACCACTGAGGAAGCCATGACAGGGCTGACTAGGTCGGGCTTGACCTACCAGCGGGACTATAACACTCCCGATGAAAGAGATCCGCCAACGGTTGCACCCACTGCACCCGCTGTGTCTGATATGAGACCATCCCAACCTCCAACAGCAGACAAACCAAAGCAAAAGGAGGTTCGCTTTGACAGGCCGTTGTGCAAGAAAATGGCTCAAGGGCTGGAGAAGTCCTACAACTTCGATATCTTGACACAACTAGCCAACACTTCGGCAAAGTTGTCACTCTACGAGTTGCTCTGGCTTTCCAGAGACACTCGGGCCTCATTTAGTGAGGTATTACAGAATGCTGACACCGATCTGGCGCAAGTCAAGCCGCCAGCTGAAGATCCGACAGCCTGCCATCACTGCAATAACGTTGTGGACATAGTACCCAATATTAAATTTTTACAAAAAGACATGTTGCTGAAGAATAACAAGCATGATCGGTCCCTGTACTATACATGGTACATTGGTGCTATAAAAGTAGACCGGATGAACGTCGATCCCGGTTCGTCAATCAACATCATTCCGAGGAGCCTACTGCAGAATTTGGCGATCCTGATGCATCGCTTGGCAGCTACTAATACTGCCATTTGTGGCTTCAAAGTAGGGAGAACCTATCCTCTGGGCAAGATCCGCCTACAATGCCAGATTTGTGACTTAAAAATGGAAGTCACTTGCTACGTCATCGACGTAGACGTATCATATAACGTCTTGTATGGACGGCCTTGGTTACATCAACATATGATGGTGCCATCGACTCTGCACCAGTGTTTCAAATACGTCGACGAACATGGGGAAGTCAAAACAGAGTTTGCAGACATCGACCCTTTCGAGGGGGTCGAGGTGTACTACTCTGATGTTATCCTCTACAAACAAGTCCCTAAAGACAAAGAAGGCAATGAAACCGATGATCAAGCGGAGATTACAACTACATCGGTGGAGCCTATGAGAATTCGTCTCAAGGATCGGACTCCCAGCACAGCCGCTCCCCTCGTCGTCAAACTGCAACGTAAGGCACCTAAGCCCCCGGCTCCTTCCACATCATCAGAGCCTTTGGTCGTTCGCCTCCCCAGGTCGAGCCAACCACCAACGAGAGAATCGGCTCCACTTACTCTTTCTGACCCTATGGTCATTTGCCTTCACAGGCCAAGCCGACCACCTAGGAAAATTCCAACACCATCCACGTCTTCCATACCTATGGTAATTCGCCTTCCCAGGTCTAGTGGACAACCAAAGGAAGACCCGACAAGTATCGAACCTCTCGTAGTAAAACTGTGCTGAGAACGGTCAGAACCTTCACCTGCGCTGGGGGTAGCTGAAGAGGAAGACGAGTTGGAGGAGTATGTAGCCACTCAGGCTAATATCCCATCCATTGATGATGTAATTCCAGATGAAAAGTTATCCTACTTTATGAATAAAGGGCTACCTTTGAACTATTCTGGGATCTCCCACATAAATACACTATATGCCATAGAGCATGGTCTAGGTTTACACCAGCAAACGCAAGTGACCACAACCTACACAGTGCACCGGATGCTCCCCGACCAAGATTCTTATTTCCTAGTCTCGCCTAGGAAGAGGAAAGATAATCTCATCATCTTTGGCAGGGTAGAATGCCCACAGTCCTTCATCCCAGGGAAAGAAGAACCAGAACCTGACATCGGTAAAATGCTGCTCTATCGGTATATTTCACAAGCCCTGCACCTTATCCAGAAAATGGGGTACGATCTGAAGTTCACTAAAGGTCTGAACAAAGGGAAAGGTCGAAGGTTGCCCTTGCCTCTATCCACTCCTACAGGCAAGCCCGAGGATTACTATCATAAAACCAAGCATGGCTTAGGATATATGACGCCTCCTATAACCCCTGAGGACTCAGACGAAGAAGATGAGGTGCACTCACACTCGTCAGAATCTTCAGCCTGGGACTCCGATGTCAGCATCGGGGACGTGCTCAGACAAACACTATCCTCCAACATAGTGTCTGCTGACCTCGAGGAAGACAACGAGGAGCCACCCGAGCTCTTTGAGATGGAACCTTGGGACCAATACCTTGGTTCACAATGGGAGATATGATTTGAGCAGTGAGAACCTCCTACCGAGGACGAAGTTGTACAAGTCGATCTATGTGACGAAACCTCCCCAAAGCCTATCTTCGTCAGCAAAAGCATGTCCAACAAAGACCGAAAATCCCTATTACAACTCGTCAGGGAATACATCGATGTCTTTGCCTGGAGTTATAAAGATATACCAGGACTGGATCCCCAAATCGCGGTCCATAAACTCAATATTCTGCCAAATGCCAAACCAGTCAAGCAACAACAACGATAATTTCGGCCAGATATAACGAACCCCATCGAAGTTGAAGTCAACAAGATGATAGTTAGTGGCTTCATCCGCGAGGAACAACACCCCGACTGGGTGACCAACATCGTCCCTGTCATTAAGAAGAATGGGAAGATTTGAATCAGCATCGACTTCCGTAATCTGAATGCGGCATGTCCTAAAGACAAATTTTCTCTTCCAATCACCGACATAATGATCGACAACACTTGTGGATTCGAGCGCATGTCCTTCATGGATGGCTTCTCAGACTACAACCAAATCAAGATATTTCCTGGCGATAAGAAACATACATCATTTCGGACCCCAATAGCCGTATACTACTACACGATTATGCCTTTTGGTCTAAAGAATGCAGGTGCCATATACCAACGAGACATGAGCACCATATACCAACGAGCCATGAGCACCATATTCCGTGATCATCTGCGCAAGATAGTGCAATGTTACGTCGATAACATTGCCGTTAAAAGTTGTCACGCCCTAGTCCCAAAATACGTAGGACTAGGAACACGTAAGCATGCCAGCCGCATGGATATGTCAACTCCAATATATGGAAACCAAATTCACACGTACGCTGTAATATGAATATCAAATCCACAAGTGGTATAAACATATATCACAAGTCACATGATACAATCTAAATCTCATCCACAGAAAATCAAATATAAATAAATAACCAGTATCTATGAAACTAGATCTCAATAAGAAGTATCTAAGGATGATAGTTGGATGAAAACAAATCCACTACCAACTCGAATAGAAGAGCAAATACAATATGAGTACAACACAATCAAACACAATATGAGAATACCAGCTAACAATCACGGCTCGAAGAGAAGACATCCTCGAAACATCTGTAACCATCCGAATCTGCGCTCCTGCGAATACTCAAGAACAGATACACCTGGCAGGGGACCATGTCCTCAGAGGGACATAACAAGATACTTGAACACATGCCAATAAATTACTGAAATAAATATCCAAAGGGGTCGCCTAACCGTCTAAGTGAATGCAGTTAAGAACAACTTTCCCCACAAGTGAGCTATCTGGCTGAAAACTGGGATTTGGCATGATTCCCTTTTGGGGATCCAGGGGCCGAAAGGCACGTCGTCTTTTGAATGGCGGAGGCCCACCAATGTACATAATATATATAAGGGTCATCACCACCCGTATCTCCGGCGGAGAATCCGGACGCACAGAAAAAAAGTCCAACTTAGTGTCAACTTAGTGTCAACAAGTTCAGAATGATGATACGAACCCAACGGAACTTCCAGAACTGGATTCCGATGAGTCGATCACAAAATCGCCCATCGAGTGGAGCCGTGGGGCCCACGATATGCAATTTTGTCAACGTTCTCAGAATTGAACCAAACTTGGGTCACAGGACCAGCGTATTGCTACGAGTCCGATGGTGCAAGTTTCGTCTCGATCCAACGTGTGCACACAAAGTTAAGATATATTCCAGAACAGACGGATATGGGGCGTTGTCGGCGGATACACGTTGATTCCGGTGTGCACGCACATCCAAATCAACTTCTGCGAAATTCTGTACGTCCGTATCAACGGCGCGCACGTTTCGGTGAAGACTGCACGCGACCAAGTCGTTTTGTTTAGCGGAACGCACTCAGTTCCGGGGTGAAACAGGGCGTTGGTTTTCCTGTTTATGGATCGCGATTTGCGATCACCACAGGATGCGACGCACCAAGCGGGTTGCACGGGCATCGAGGGGGTTACACAGTCTACGCGAAACAACTGACGGAACAGAAAATGGAATAACGAGAAGAGAGAACGGGTTACCTGAACAGGGCTCCGGGGAACGAGGATTTCTCGTGTCCGGGTCACTGTGTTGTGTCCTGAGTCAGCCGTGTCCGGGTTACTGTTCAGATATAGGGTTTTGGTTCTGTGGCCGGAGACTGCCGGAGCTGGTCGGGGATGCCACTGGGGTAGGCGGAGGACGGCGAGGCGGGGACGGCTCGTCGGCTCCGGGAGGGAGAGGGCGGCCGGAGAGAGGCGGCTGCGGGTCATCGTGGAGGTCGGGCTCAGGGAAAAGGGTGGCTAGGTTTCCGTCAGGTCGGGGAGAGGGCGGAGGATGAGCGGTGGCTGGTCGGGGGTTGAAGACTGGAGGAGGAGGAAGTCGAGGAGAAGGGGGTGGCGTGGTGGTCGTGTCCGGCGAAGCACAGCGGCTCAGGGTCGGGGAAGGAGATGGAGGCTGGGCGGAGGAGCAGGAGTTGGTCGGCTGTGGCTGCGGGGAGACATGGAGGGAGGTTAGGGTTCAGACTAGGGTTCAGGACAGACGGGGCAGAGCTGCAGGCGGCGGAGAGAGGAGAGAGAGAGGGTGATTCGGTGGAGCGAGGGGTTTTTAAAGGGGGCCAGAACAGTGTATCCGGTGTAGATTAGGATTAGGGTTTCGGTGAGGGTTTCGGATCCGGGTCGGGTTCGATTCGTATCCGACCCGACCCGACCCGACCAGTTAAGGCTGGGTTTGGTCCGGTTCGGCTTAATAGCGGTTTGGGTTGGTTTGGTTTGTTTAAAATAAATCGGGTTCAGTCAGGGTTTAATTAGGTTTAAAAATACATTAGTTTTTGGGGCTTTAAAAATGTTTCTGGGGTCCAATAAATTCCCGAAAAATTATCCTATGTCCAGTTTTTTATTTTACACTAGAAAATATTAATTTCATAATATTTTAATATTAATTAATATCCACTAAAAATTATTTAATTGCAAAATACCTTAGTTTTAATTCCCAAAAATTACAGAAAAATTGTGTAAAAATCTTTTTTTAAAAATTTTGAAAAATCAGGGGGCTTACAAAAGTCGCTCCAAATACGATCACCTCCAAGACCTAAGGATTGTATTTGACATGATGTGCGCACACCACCTCAAGATAAACCCTACCAAGTCCTTCCTGGGAGTCTCCAGCGGCAAATTCCTAGGTTTCGTCATCACTGCCCGGGGCATTCATATAGACCCTGACAAGACCAAGGTCATCCTAGAGATGAATCCACCAAAGAACCTCCAGGAACTTCGTGGCCTTCAAGGGAGGTTAGCATACATCAGGAGGTTCATATCAAACCTCTCTAGACGCTGCCCGTAATTCACACAGCTCATGAAGAAATGTGTCTTCTTTGTTTGGAATGAAGAATGTCAACGAGCATTCGACAACATCAAAGAATACCTATCAAACCCTCATGTGGTGGTGGCCCCGATCATAGGAAAGACATTCATGCTCTATGTACGCGCAATGGATCACTCTCTCGGTGCCATGTTAAATCAGAATAGTGATTCAGGTCACGAGAAGGTCATATACTTTCTCAGCCGGATGATGGTCGGCCCAGAGCATAGATATACCATTGTCGAGAAAGAATGCCTTGTGCTGATATTTGCCATCCAGAAAACTCGACACTACGTGAATGGACAGACCATTCATGTAATCTCGTGAGTCAACCCCCTCAGGGTCCTCATGACCAAATCAGGGGCACTCAGCTCCTGCTTGGCTACCTGGACAATAATATTATCTCCATTTGATATGGTATTCGTCCCACAGAAGGCCGTCAAGGGTCAGACATTGTCCAACTTTCTGGCATTCCACCGGGGTCAGAAACCTCAAAGCTCTATGAAGAGATCCAGACGAAGTGGCAGACGCCAACATCACCTCACATAAAGCAGTTTGGCGAATGTTCTTTAGAATGCCCTCGGTCCTTCATCCCAGGGAAAGAAGAACCAGAACCTGACATTGACAGAATGCCGCTCTATCGATATAGTTCACAAGCTATGCACCTTATCCAGAAAATGGGGTACGATATGAAAGCCACTAAAGGGCTGAACTAAGGGAAAGGTCGAAGGTTGCACTTGTGTCTACCTACTCCTACAGGCAAGCCCGAGGATTACTATCATAAAACTAAGCATGGCTTAGGATATGTGACGCCTCATATAACCCCTGAGGACTCATACGAAGAAAATGAGGTCCACTCACACTCGTCAGAATCTTCAGCCCGGGACTCCGATGTCAGCATTGGGGACGTGCTCAGACAAACACTGTCCTCCAACATAGTGTCTGCTGACCTCGAGGAAGACAACGAGAAGCCACCCGAGCTATTTGAGATGGAACCTTGGGTCCAATACCTTTGTTCACAATGGAAGATATGATTTGAGTAGCGAGAACCTCCTACTGAGAACGAAGTTGTATAAGTCGATCTATGTGACGAAACCTCCCCAAAGCCTATCTTCTTCAGTAAAAGCATGTCCAACGAAGACCGGTAATCCCTATTATAACTCGTCAGGAAATACATCGATATTTTTGCCTGGAGTTATGAAGACATGCCAGGACTGGATTTCCAAATCGCGGTCCACAAACTCAACATTCTACCAAACGCCAAACCAGTCAAGCAACAACAACGACAATTTCGGCCATATATAATGAACTCCATCAAAGTTGAAGTCAACAAGATAATAGTTAGTGGCTTTATCCGCGAGGAACAACACCCCGACTGGGTGGCTAATATCGTTCCTGTCATTAAGAAGAATGGGAAGATTCGAATCAGCATCGACTTCTGTGATCTGAACGCGGCATGTCCTAAAGACAAATTTTCTCTTCCGATCACCGACATAATGATCGACAACACTTGTGGATTTAAGCGCATGTCCTTCATGGATGGCTTCTCATGCTACAACTAAATTAACATATTTCTTGACGATGAGAAACATACATCATTCCGGACCCCAATAGCCGTATACTGCTACACGGTGATATCTTTTGGTCTAAAGAATGCATGTGCCATATACCAACGAGCCATGAGCACCATATTCCATGATCATCTGCGCAAGACAGTGGAATGTTACGTCGATGACATTGCCGTCAAAAGCCGCTCCAAAGACGATTACCTCCAAGACCTAAGGATTGTGTTTGACCTGATGTGCGCACATTGCCTCAAGATAAACCCTACCAAGTCCTTCCTGGGAGTCTCCAGCGGAAAATTTTTGGGTTTCGTCATCACCGTCCGGGACATTCATATAGACTCTGACAAGACCAAGGCCATCCTGGAGATGAATCCACAAAAGAACCTCCGAAAACTTTGCGGCCTTTAAGGGAGGTTAGCATACATCAGGTGTAACCCCCTGATTTTTCAGAAAATTTTAATTTGGATTTTTCATAATTTTCTGTAATTTTTTAGGATTTTTAAGAATTTATTTTAGATTCAAGTATAATTAAAAATATCCCAAACTTTTATTTTAGGTTCTTAATAATAAAATATATTTTCTAGAAGTTTTTGGGAATTTTTTGAGTATTTTTAGTATTTATTGGGAGTTATTTAGGCTAATAACTAATTTTTAGGACTTGTAGAATTTATGGTGCAAGCCTAGGAATATAGAATGGACCCACGTTATTTTTTAAGGTTTATAATATTATTATATATTTTTTGGAATTATTTCAGAATTTTTGGAATAATATTAGTATTTATTTTTAGTTTTATGGCAAAACTAATTTTTAGAGCTTCTCCTAATTATAGTAGGAAATCTATGAATATATAATTATCCCAAATATTTTTCTAGGGTTTTTAGTTCAAAATATGTTTTTTGTAATTTTTCCAGATTTTTATGATTATTTTTAATGTTTATTTTGAGTTATTTAGATTTAAAACGACTTAAATAATGTTTTGATAAAGGCAAATCAAAAAAAAAAAAAATATAACCAAAAATATCCAATCAAATCATGACACGTGTCACCCTATCAACTTTTATTCAGCCTCTCAACATCCCTATATATATATATATATTATTATAACCCTAATTATCCCATTATTTTTTTAGAGAGAGAGATTTTGTAGAATTGCCATCTAGGGTTCCTTCATCTTCCAGAAGCCATTGCGGATAGCTCCGGACTCCAAACGAGGCCTAGTTTCTTGTGTTAGAATGATATTCAGGTTAGGTTTCTGATTATATAATTTGTTTTACAAAATTATGAGTATTAAATTCTGAAAAATTCGTAGAGCACAGCATGTCCAAAAATAGACGTATTTTAATGTTTTTGCGATTTCGGGAGAACCAGAAATCAGAATCATGAACCGTTTAAAGTTTCGGAAGGCTAATGTCGAGATTATTGACATATGTTTTTCCCAAAATTTAATTTGATGTATTTTCATAGTTTTAATTCTATAGAACTTCTAGGTTAGAATTTAACCATCGGTGCACAATACAAAATTTGTATGTGCCATAATTCCCAAACGAATTTGAATTCGAACGAGCCATAAATTCCAGTATATTTTTGATACTGAAATCTACAGGAAATCATGCATGAAAGTCGAGTTTGTATCGGTTGACTTTTTGGTCAACAGATCGCCTCGATTTGCGTGCCATGAGTCTCGAGTTGATAAAATTCAGTTTCTTTGGACCAAATTTAGGAATTAACATAAAAATTAGAATAATAAGATTAAAATAGGATTTTAGAGTAATTATTCCAAAATTAAATAAATTAAAATAAATTATCTTTTGACGTGATAAATTTGTAATACATAGGCTATTTGGACTGTGACTTGGACTCTGATTCATACCAGCAACAGGACCCCAGGCAAGTGTACCTTGCCAAACTCTGCAGTATTGTTACATATTTTTTTGCTTCATTATATTGCTGTGCATGCTTAACCTAGGACCGTGTGACGTACTTAGCGTCCGATTATTAGTCGGGTGCCAACACCGTACGCGGTATTGGGTATTGTCATCTAGAGATGGACATTCGTGACACTTTATATTCTCGTACTTGTCTTATCAAGTACTATATGACCCAGGACACTTGACACTACTCATGAGACAGGATTTTCCCGAGATATTCGTGGTAATTTTGTATAGGATACATGACATGGACATTATATTCTTAGATATAGTATGATTGGTTGCATTAGCTATGATCTCGCTTGACATGGACATGAGACGTTATGGTCATGATATGCGTGGTTACATTGGGTGGGGAGAGACACACAGGCTACAGGCTGTTTCCTATATATATATCTACTACTATTTTGAGGCCGTAGACTCTCGTAGCAGAGCTAGGCACATTACGTATTATTATCACTACCGGCTCCCCGACACAGAGCTTGTAGTGGCTCAGCCTGAGTACTCGTGATGCTCTCAACTTGCATTTTACATAGATGGTTATATAGCTTACCCTATTTCTTTCATTATTTGCTGCACTGTATTTATTTTGGCTTATATTTTCTGTACCTTGCTATGTCCCTTGAGGACCTGGAATGGATTATGTCCCCAGAATTTGCAGACGAGATCTATCCCGAGGTATACGGGACCGGAGCAGAAGCAGATACAGGAGCTGTACCGACACCCGAGGACGAGGTGTTAGCTGAAGACTTTTCCTGAGCATCTGTGTTCCATGTTCAGTACTTACTGTGGTTATCCTCATTCTTGTATCCTGACAGTTGTATCAGACTCATTATCAGGTTTATTCCTCGAGTATTATATTTATTGAGTTAGATCTTGACTTATGATTCTGATATTGTTATATTCATTTTTGTGGATGAGATTAGTATATCTAGCCCCTTATTATTGTATTACAGCTTAAGTATGCCCCGATGGATCCATTAAATTGGGTTTATCCATCGGTGTGTGCTGCTGGCCATTGCCATGTGTCTAGTCCCTCGGTATTTTGGGACTGGGGCGTGAGATCTGGAGATTCATATCAAACCTCTCTGGACACTGCCAGCAATTCACACAGCTCATGAAGAAAGGTGTCTCTTTTTATGGAATGAAGAATGTCAACGAGCATTCGACAACATCAAAGAATACATATCAAACCCTCCTGTGCTGGGGGCCCCGGTCATAGGAAAGCCATTCCTGCTCTATGTATGCACAATAGATCACTCTCTCGGTGCCCTGTTAAATCAGAATAGTAATTCAGGTCACGAGCAGGTCATATACTATCTCAGCCGGATGATGATCGGCCCATAGCATATATATACCGTCGTCGAGAAAGAATGCCTTGTACTGGTATTCGCCATCCAGAAAACTCGATACTACGTGACTGGACAGACATTTCATGTAATCTTGTGGGTCAACCCCCTCAGGGTCCTCATGACCAAACTTGGGGCACTCAGTTCCCGCTTGGCTACCTGGATAATGTTATTATCTCTATTTGATATAGTGTTCATCCCACAGAAGGCCTTCAAGGGTCAGGTATTAGCCAACTTTTTGGCATCCCACCGGGGTTCCAGACGAAGCGGTAGACGCCAACATCACCTCACACAAAGCGGTTTGGCGAATGTTCTTTGACGGTGCTTTAAGGGCAGGCCCCAAAGGCAACGTCATCGCTTGGGTCGGGATAGTGTTGATCTCCCCAAATAGCCTCGTCATCAATCGTGTCTACTCTCTTACAGAACCATGTTCCAACAACGTGGCAGAATACAACGTCTTAACCATCGGGCTCCAACTTGCTAAACAAGTTGGAGTAGACTATCTGGAGGCTTACGGTGATTCTCAGCTAATAGTGAAACAAGTAAGGGGTGAGTATAAAGTCCGAAACGAGGACTTGATCCCCTACCACCAGGATGCACTTAACATCATCGCAACCTTCAAGATGTTCTTTATTGGGCATGTCCCTCGATTGCAAAATATTGAGGCAGACCCTCTGGCCGGCCTCACCGCTTCTTTAGCAATACAAACATCGCTCACCTGTTAATCGATGTGGTCGGCCAAGAACTGGTCTGCCACAAAGCAACCTATGCTTGTGCCTTAGCTATTCCGCGAAGGTCGAAACCGATACTCGAGATTGGAGTATTTCATTCATCGACTACGCAGTCTATGGAATTCTCCCCGAGAACCCAAAGGAAGCTACTTCGATCAGAAGACGTTCCCTCGGGTTCTAATTTGATACAACCACCAAAATATTGTATCATCGATCCTACGACGGTCTCCTGCTATGATGCTTATCGGATGCAAAAGCAAGACAAGCTCTCCATGAAGCTCATGACGGCATATGTGGAGCACATCAGCTTGGTCCAAAGTTACAGGATCGACTTCGAAGAATGGGCTACTATTGGCCAACGATGATGGAATAGGCTATTGACTATGCAAGAAAATGCCAAGCGTGCCTAATCCACGCATATTTTATCCATCAGCCCTATTAGTTCCTATACCCAACAGTAGTATCCTGGCCGTTCGAAGCGTGGGGAATGGACATCATCGGACCGATAAGCCCACCTTCGTCTAAGGGACATCAGTTTATTTTGGCCATCACAAATTACTTCTCGAAGTGGGCGAAAGCAACTCCACTCGTTGAAGTCAAAACATCGAACGTGATTAGCTTCGTCAAGTATTACGTTATCTATCACTTCAGCTTGCCACGGAGGATCATCCACCACAATGGTCCGCAGTTCGCAAGTCATACTTTTTACGGGTTCTGTGATAAAAAAATGCATCCAGAACGTGGCATCAATCGCCTACAACCCAGCAACTAATGGATTCGCCGAGGCATTCAACAAAACCATCATCAAGATCCTCAAGAAGTTTGTGTCATCCAACAAGCGTGAATGGAATGAGAAGCTAGGTGAATATCTGTGGGCCTATCGTACAACGGTTGGGTAGCTACTGGCAGTACACCCCTTCTCTGGTCTATGGGAGCGAAGCAGTCCTCCCTCTCGAGATCCAGATCCCTTCACTTCGAGTGGCACTTTCCCACCAACTAATTGTGGATGACAATCATCGCCGATGGCTATAGGAATTAGAAGCACTCGATGAAAAATGGCTCTTAGCTCAACAACACATAGAGTTGTGTCAAGCACATCTCTCTGGAGCCTTCAACAAACGGCTAAAACAAATGACGTTCCAAGTGGGCGACCTTATCTTAACAGTAAGAAGACCCATGGGTATGACCCACAAGCCAGCAGGCAAATTCTAACCTAAATGGAAAGGCACGTTCATCGTGGAAACCGTATTTTTCAAGTGTGCTTACCGGCTGGCGAAGCCCAATGGTGACTTGCTCATGATGCCTATCAACGACAAGTTCCTCAAAAAGTAATACGTCTAAATTAGACTGGTACTCCTCTATCACCAAACTACATCGTATCTTCATGAGCGCTGGTTCATGTCCACAGGACCTCTGGACTGTCGCTCTAATACGATACTCCCGCGGAGTCTGCCATGTCCATATTACCTCTGAGCAAAATTTTCGGTCTTGACCATCGATCATCACACCCATATTACCTATGATATTTATTGTCTTCCAACTTATCACCCGTACCCAATCCGGGGTATGCCCGCGGTGTTAAGTCCATAAAAAACTGCCACGTCCATATTTACCTCTGGCAGGGCTTGTCTTGAACCTACTACTTGGACTAACATGCGCAAAAAATTAATATATCCACCAAACTTATCACGTCCATATTACCTCTGATAGGATTTGTCTCGAATCTATTACTCGCACTCTCGTACACAAAAAGTAATAGGTCCACCAAAATCTCCAATTGGGATGCCCTTAATATTAATAAAACTTATCATGTCCATATTACCTCTGATAGGATTTTTTTCGAATTTATTATTTGTACTCAACGTGCACAACAAATAATAAGTCCACCAAAAAAAATCCTCAGTAGGGTTTGCCATGTCCTTCGCACCTTTGAGCAAACCTCTTACTCTCCGCTCGGCTTCCTGAACTAGAGCCGCAGGATCATCAAGGTGGGCATACGCCTGGTGTTTGTCCTCCAGCCTCTTCAATGTATCCTCCAGGATAATAGAAGACTGGGCCACCATGCTAGTCTCCTCGCAGATGGCCTCCCTCTCTCGACGAGCCTCCTAGAAGTCGCTCTCCACGACCGCCAGCTTGTCTTGAAGATGCACAATTTATTCGTTGATTGCAGCCATAGCATGAGTTTTGGAGTCCTCCCAAGCGAGACAGACCTCCCATCGATCATTCAACTCGTTATGCTTGAGGCCCAACTTCTTGAGGTCCTGTTCCAGGGCCTTCTTATTCCGCACATAAGCAGTCTCCACCTGCTCCAAGGATGTCAGAAGGAACTTACGCTCCTCTTCCACTGCGATGACCAGGTCAGTCTGTCGCGCCTACTGTAATTCATTCAGGAGCTGCTCCACCTCGACCAAGTTTTGGCTCAAAAGGTCAGCCAGTTGCTCATGGCCAGGAAGGGTCCTCAAAAGCTTATCCTGATTTTGGGCATAGTGCTTAGCCCAAGTAAAAGCCTTGTCTCGTCCCAGGACGATTTGCACCCACTGCTTCAGGTGCATGTAGAAGCTCTGAATGGTAACCTTCGAGGCGTCTTCCACGTCAACAAATGTGGAGGGAGTTAAAGGAGTCATGACTGTGGGGACTACAGTCGGCCGTGGAGGAGACATATCAACACTAGAAGACCCCGGTAGCAGAACGATAGTCGTGGAACGTCGAGATGCTTTGGCTTCTGTAAACTGCCTCCCAATTGAAAGAAGCAACAGGGCATTAAGTTGTCGAGTAATATCGACCGTCGTAAGAGTGACGTCGGAAGATATGCCGGTGTCAGCCGGTCCTACAATAACATATGAAGGGGCAGGTACCTCAGCCCCAACAGCCGAAGCCCCCCTTTGTAGCAATCTCAGCAATAAACCCAACATAGGGTTCTTCATTCCTAGCCAGAGGGGGAAAAGGCATAGATCTCTTCCGTATGAGTCCACTGCCCCCTTCTTTCTCCTATACCTTCCTCGGCAGTTACGCCTGCTATTCGCAGAAGGGAGTCGTCGCCTGCAGGATCACAGCTACTCAGGGGCAGGGTTACCCGAAGAATTGAAAACTCAAGCCCGAAAATCTCATCTCTGGTAAAACGACGAAATAGCGTACCTGGAGAAGATAACATGATTGAAGGCATACCCGCCACAGTTTGAGTCACCTCCAAAGCACGCAAGTAACCTCCCAAGACATGGAGAGCAGCAGGTTCCATTGACGGCTCTTCAGGGATATGATCACCCGGATCCTCAGGGACGAGCTCTTCAGGGGAAGCGTCGGACTCGTGAGAGGTCGTCCCCTCCTCTGGTTCCACGTAAGAGACCCTGGCGGATGTTGACCACCGAGGGCGACCCTTCCTCCCTTGCGTCTGCAAATCATCAAAAATACCAAAACCAATGTATTCATACGAAGGACCAGGAAGAATTAAACTAAAAGGATTTTCGAATACCGCCATAGAATCCAAAATGGAGTCTCCCTCCGACACCATCAATGCAAGGGGTCCTACCTCCTCCCTCACAGATCTCTCTCTGCCAGGGTCCGACTCTCCGACGGGTCCCAACCCTGGGGCCACTTCGACTCTCGCCTTCTTGGGATGACCAGGGTGGCGAGCCACCATGGACTTGCACTTAGGAGCTGGAGCATCGTCAGGAGAAGTTCCCTCTTTGGACGTCGGATCTGAGTCAACTAACAGAGGCCGAGCTACACTTTGGCCCTTCTTAGGCGTTCGTCGACCTTTCACCGATGGTGGCGCAAAGACGGTACCGGCTAAATAGGCCGTATACGGGATATCGTCCGTTGGCGACGTGTTGGCTGTGCCATAAAAAAGGCCCGTTGCATACAGTAGGGTCAGCGCCACATTAGCGGCAGGCAACCCGAACTCCACCTCTGTACCAACGGCGGTATAATAACGCCATGCTCGAGCATCATCGAGAAGACCACCAACAGTCCCAAGTGAGGCGTTGGGAGTCTCTAGTAAAAGTTGGCTATATCCAAATTGACGAGCGAACTGACTGGGAAGATAGTGCTCCATGAAGACCTCCAACCAATTTTGGTATACCAAGTAAGAGGGACGAATGGCGAGGAGCCAGCGATAGAGGGTCACTGGCAATCGACGACCGACATCATCGTTATCCCGGTGGATGACACTCCTCTCCTCCTCAGTGAATTCTGGAATTGTCGTAAAAAATGTCAAGCCATTCATATGGGCGAGCTCCCTCCTATATGAGGGTACGTCCTCATGATGCCACTTCATCCCCCGATAACGATGGATAAAGGCTTCTTCCTCTAACATCCCTTTCTGGGTATTGGGACGCATCAGGGATCGATGGTGTAATAGAAGCCAACCCATCAGGTAATGATAGGATAACTCTACCCTGTTGAATTATCCAACCCCCTTGTGGCATTTTACCTTCTCGAAAAATCGCCGAAGACCTCGATGGATACAACAAACCATCGCAGGTAGTAATGCAAGTGGGAGGCCAAAAGCTAGCCACACAGCCGGGAGGATGAGATTGCGGCTGATTCTTTCAATTGAGCATGACCCTCCCGCAAACACGTAGTTGTGCAGCCATACCATCAAGTACCCCACCATCAATGCTTTGTCGGATAGCTCATGAGTGTCCATAAAAAAATAACTTAATTCCTCACCTTCAACCGACTTCTCACGATACGATCTGATCGAGGCTACGACGTCCTTTTGGGACCGCGATGCACGGATATAAACCTCGTCCGACCCAGGTGCCTCAGGAAAAAGATAATGCGTCCAGATAGTAATGTGTGGGATAGCCCTCAGAAGCCTTATCTTCCTTGTACTCTCTCTACCAGAAGCTATGATGGGACAATAATTCTTGATATACAGCCAAAAATCCCGGAATCTCCTTCTCAAACTCCTCCAGCTTGTCATTGCTTGGAGCATATTCCTCATAGGGCACCTCACCCCAGGGAAGCCTCGAGACTGAATGTATCTCGTGTAAGGTCAACCCCATCTCCCTGCCAGGGGTGAAGAATTCCCTGTGTGGCAGTTATAAATCTCAATCAGCGCAAGAAAGAGGCAACGGTTCATAAACAGGCCGTAACAAGTGCCCCTTGCGGTAAAGAAAATGTCAGCGGCACGGAGTTCTTGCTCGTAGCGCTTCAACACCCACTTGGCCAGTCGATACCAAGAAGGAGTGTAATGGGCCCAACCAAGGGTTCGCAGCTGCCCCGGTGGGTACGTACCCTTCTTTGCGACCACGTGAAGGAAGGTATCCGCAGCATACACATCTAGGTTCGACCCCAAGTCACTCCTAACGACGTCGGGTGCTAACCAAATAGAAGAATAAGAGGGCGATTCCTTGTAACACGAGAAAGCTCCCTTGCTTTGATGCCCCCTGGCCCGGATCTTGCCTGTAAGAGCCCCTCGTAGCTGACGCATCAAATTCCAAGTCATCGCCCTCATGCCCTTCTCTATGTGGAAATTTGATAAAGGCATATGACGTTCGAAGGAAGGTACAGACATCTTCGTCCCACGGTGGGTAAAACTCCAATCCTCCCTGAACTTTGCCAATTCGGGGGCAAACGAGGTCAGAGCATTGTCAAACAGAAAGTAGGACTTCTTGGAGGTATGACCCTTCCCGGTAGCGGCCGCCCCTGAAGTCATTTAACTCATAAGAAAATATTGGCCCTGCTCAGCAATCTGTTTCTGCATGTCGAACGAAAAATTGCAGCTAGCTAGCGTTGAACGACAGCGGCTAGGCCCACAAAATTCGCGTTCAATGGAACTCGTCCAGGGTTGAGTACCAACTCCACTGAAGGGGTAGTCGGTAACTTTAATGCACAGTATAAAAAATAAGACATGCGCATCAGCAAAAAAAGCTTTGCATAAATTAAACATACAAAGAAGAATGATAGGCGCATGACACTTCTGCGCACGACGATACGTGCCCATGCGATGAATCATAGCTTCTGCATCTACAAACTCGCCCGTGGCATACTTTTAGTTATGGGTTAGTGAAAAGGCCGCACATGTCTCTACATCTATGAGACGAACCGTGCAAAATCGTGTCTCTGTGTCTCCACCCATAAGAGATTCCTTACCTATGACGGGTCCCTAAATGTCTGAAGAAAACTTTAGGGGGCGAATCTCGTCGGCAGTAGCCTTCCCCTTTCCCGCTCCCTTCTTCTTGGGCGCAACGTCCTCAGACATGGTGCCCTTATCCTTGGCAGCGGTGGAAGATGAAGGAGCTCAGGAAGACATAACGATCGACAAGGAAGGAGAAGAACCAACGACGACAGAAATGGAGAATAGAAGAAAATGCAAGAGGCCTTCTCTTTCCAAACATTTCTCTTTTATAGACAGGGTTGCCTCGAAGAACGAGATGCCTCTGCCTACGTGGCAAACTAGGATGAGAGAGGCGATTGAGTTTTTTTGATTCGCCGTCATCTGACATCTCAAGCTCCTTGTTATCAGATGGCTCAGGATCCCAACAGATCGACTCAAACATAGAATCAAATCTCGCTATTTAATGCAGATTTGACAGCATGACAGAGCTCTCCATGCGATAATTACTACATGCGTCAACCTGACGAAAACAGACAGTGAATGCGTGTTGAATTCATGCTTCATATTCAAAGTATTCCAGACTTAGCCAAGTCTGAAAACTTTGAAGGGGGTCTTGTAGAAGCATAAAAATCTCTCCATGCGCTCCAGTTTATATTCAACAAATAAGCAAGGTACGCATAACTGCGGTGGACGCATAACCACAGCGAATGCATGACACCCTTCGACACATGACATCCTGAGACGCATACCGTCCTGTGGCGCATCGTCCCTACAGTTACATCAGAGCATTTATGACTCTGACAAAATAGACAGACATTCTGACCACCTCGAATCATGCACCGCTGATTGGAATCCGTACTGACAGCTCCGTCATAATTTCTTTTGGCAGTATACAGCTGTTCAAATGCCACAAAAGCAAGAAACGACAAAAGATCCATACGCCTCTGGCCTAATGCGTCCTAGACTCCATGCGTCCCATGCATCTCTGGCTCCATGTGGCTTCGACTCTATGCGGCCTCGACTCCATGCAGTACACATATGCGGCCTGAACGACCATAGAGCAAGACGGTCGCATAAAATCTCCTGACACAAATTTTGATGTCTGTCAGAAGTTCTAACACCTCACTCATCACCCTGAGATGCTTCAGAATTCGTGCAGACGATGACTCAAAAAAAGACAACAAGTCATATCAGTGCATTAATTTCCTCGACAGGCGTGCCATGCCACGTGTCCCACGTATACGACTTCAAAGATCCATGCGACCTCAACATCATGCGGCCAGAGCGTCCACCTGACCAAGGCAAAACAAGAGGATGCATGCGGCTTCAAGACTCATGCGGCCTCATCTACATACAGCCAGAGGGTCATCCCGACCAAGGCCAAACTAGAGCTTCTATGCGACTACAACAGTATGCGGCTCTCGACTCATAAAATCTTATGTTACAACCGAAGATGATTTCTTGCACAGTTGGTGTTGACCAAGCATCCAATTGATCGAGTTATGCACACAACATCCCCAAGATCTCTTCAAACAGAAAATCCTAACCAAACCCATGTGGTGGTTTGCCTACACTATGCGGCTACCTTTACGGCAACATTCTGCTGAAGGAGCCCCATGCGGCCACCAAGCACGAAGATATGTGGCATCCATACCACGTCCACAGGGTGGCTATAAATAGCAAGGTACCACACCCATAGAAAGGGCTGGCTATTTGCGGATTCATACTAAAACCAATGAGAGAAGCTTCTGTGTCCGGATCGTCCACGGAGTAAAGAGAGTTTCTACACTCCTAACCCTCCATCGTCACCCCCCAGATCAAAACAAATTTGTACTTAGATTGTCTCTTTGGACTCTTCTCTGTACTCTCTAGTTTGTTAATCAAGTAAAGTTCTTTTAGTTCTTTCCTTTGATTTAAATGGCAATCAATGAACTTAGTGGATCTAACCAATTTCGACATGACAATTTAACCAACTAGTTAGACTTGTTCATTTAGACCAAACTAGTCAACCATTCTCATTAGATTAGTGTTTGGAGTACTTATCCTTCATTAAGAATAGAAGCTTCCCTTTTTTATTAAAGCTCCTTCATGACAACCCAATGGAGGTATATTAGACTTTCTACATTGACCTAAACCTAGGTTAGGGTGGTCGGCCATATATAGCTAGAGAGAGCCTCCTCTTTGTTCATTAATTAGTTCTTTTAGCCCTAATTTGGTTCTTCCCCAAATTAAGAGCAACCTCCATAAATTTCTACCAAATTACTTGTATTCTAGTTCAAATTCATTCTCATTGAGGCCTAGGAGCTTGGAGGTGGCAAGAATCACCAAGTAGGAGGAATTGTGTCCCCTTGTGTCTATTTAGAATAGTTCATTGAGAATCCATCTCCCAATAGATATAACCCTCAAAATCCCTCTCTAATTATATTTTAATTATGCATTTGACCATTAGGAACCCACCCATACATTAGGACTACCCATAGGATAAATTTTTAGCTTCTAACAATTCTTATTGCAAATGTTACATTAAGTTTTTTTGGGGGAGCCAAATTAGGGAAAACCCGATTTTTTGTTCACCAAGTATTTGAGAGAATGATTCATTGGTGGTTTAGAGTTTAATTCATGATTATTGAGGGAGTGCATGTCCACAATTGGATACGGGAAGTCCGTATCATGATACACCATGATACGGTGGTGTAGGATTGGTAGTTTATATGTATTAGGAGTCCTAGCATGTCAATTTTCTTGTATTATATTAGATTAGCTATTTCTAATAGTGTCCATACTCTATTTGTTACATTAGATGTGTTCATGATAGTTGGTGATTTATAATGGAGTTTGGGAGAGTATCCCATGTGTTTCATGATGTTTTGACTATGATACATTTGTACCATGGGAAGGTGCACACTAGGTGCTCGATAAGTAGCTTTAAACTAGTGTGTGTGTTTGGGTGTGTGTTGGTATTCAGTCATAGGGATACGCACTGGTGTTATACCTGGATATTGGATGTGTTGTTATTGTATGGTGTCAAGCTTGTGTAGGTGTGTTGGTTCGAGGAGGAGTGATGGGTGCAGTGCACCATCGCACTACAATGGGTGATTAGAAGGGAGGGTTGTTAGAGTATCAACTGAGTTTTCAGTTGGTAAGTCAGTTGCTGCAGTGAAGGTTTTGGGGGTAGTCGAGTTTCAGGTAAATAGGAGGGTAACAACAGCTAAGGGCTCTGGTTGAGCAAGTCTGGAGTAGGGAGGAAGTTGGGGTTCCTGGGTTATGCAACAAGTTAGAGGCTTGTTGTAGGCAGTGAGGTTCAGGTCTGATGGGGAAGTCCAGCCAACAAGCAACTGCAAGTTGCTGCAGTATAAGAAAGGGGTTTGGTTACAAGTTACTTAATGTGTGAATAGGTATATGTTCAGTGGAGTGTAAGTGTATTACCTGCAGTACTAAATTCCTAAACTAGAACATGTAGTGCACTAGTATGATTGCATTAGAGACTTTAGTATATCATAAGAGGAGCAGGTATGGGTTGATACCATGGGCTATGTACCAAAGTGATGGAAATTATGCTGGTGTACCAAGGATATATATAAGTATTAGCTGACATTAGGTTCTAAGTTATGGTGGGGGGGGGGGGGGGGGGGGCACCTGTGTGTTGTCCAGTTGAGGACTCGAGTGCTGATATAAGAAACAACAAGTATTGCACAGGTTTGGGTGCATTTCAGATTATGGGAGCAGCAAGATTTGAGTATTTGACAAGTGCATATTGTTTGTGCACCACTGTCCTAAGTTGATGTTAACTGTGGGTCGTGTATGCAGTGGAAAGAAGCGTGCATTTTGGGACCTTATATCTCGGTAAGCATTGTGCTGTCCTATATACAACAACAGTGTATCAGTCTAAGGAGAGACTGATACAAGGGGACTGATGAAGTGTTGCAGGTCATTGGTAAAGGACTGATGAGGGTATAACTGGAGTATGAGCTTGGGATAGACTGAGTTGGTGTTAACAGTAGGATGGGGGTTCAAGCTCAACAGCACCTGGGTACCGGGCATAGTAGTGTGTCCCATTAAGTGTTTCAATGGATCATTGGTGAGAAGGTTGGTGGAGTGTTAGTTAAGGTGGGGCATGAGGGATAGATGTATGAGTGAGTTTTTGGACTGGCAGAGGTGCAAGCAAGCTGCAGTGAGGATCGAGTAAAGTGCAGGCATATCTGCATCATTGGTAAGGTTGGCCTATGCAAAACAAAGGCAGTATTGGTGATGAGTTTTAGAGGTTGACTTGAGTATAGGGTATCAGTATATCCAGGTGACACATGAGATGTGGAAATGAGGGCAGTGTATTAGTTAGTGAGTATTAGTGTAAGGATGTGAGATGGGTGAGAGTGGTATCATATTGATACCAAGATAATTAGAATGGAGTGTGTATCCATGATACATGGGTTGTAGAGTAGGTGTTAAGAGTGTTTAGTTGTGGGCAAGGGCAGTGAGTTGTGAATGTGAGTGAGGACTAGAGTATCAGTCAGTGTAAGTATTAGTTACTAGGAAGTAGTGTTATGTTAGTATCAGTTAGTAGTTAACAGTGAGTAGAAGTTAGTGATAACAAATGTTAGTATATATAGTATCAGTTATCATTGGTATGTTGATATTAGTTAGGGTATCTCTTAGAAAACCTAGGCAATTACCCAGTATAGTTCATATAAGCTAGTGTTAACTAGTTAGTGACCTATATAGACTAACTAACTAGTATTGGACCTAGAAATAGTAGTTTGACTAAGTTGACCAAGTTTGACCTAGTTTAGCTAGAGTGACCTAGTATTGACCTAGAGATCATGTTCTAATACATTTTAGCTCATTTTCTACTTTATTACACCTATTTGACATGCCATTTATATCTAGGTATGTGTGACACCAGCTCGGACACAAAGTGACATCTCTTGCTCAGGACCAAAGACGAGTACATTCTCTGATAGTTTTTATTATTTGATAATTACTATAATGCAAGTATTTAGAAATGTATTACATGATTCATGAAACATTGGTACGCGAATTTGTATACACATGGATCTTCAGTCATGAGATGTTATTTATTGTTTCATTGTTCCTCGTGTTCTCATATGGTTAAAAGATAATGTTTAATATTAGACAATGTTCAATGTTCAATATTTAATGTTTTACAATGCCTTGAGTATCTTGCATCGTAACGTGTCATGGTTGGATCCACTGTACTAGTCGAAAAAAGGAAAAGTGTTAGCTAGATAGTGATCAAAGCCTAGACAATGTTCAATATTCAATGTTTAAGTAGATAATATTTATCCAACGTTTAAGTAGACAATGTTCAACCCAAGCCGATCACATATCTAACTAGTATTTCAAACACTTAGTGTAGTTAAAATTCTTCATAATATTCTATTTCATTGTCTTATTCTATATCATCGTGATCAGTGTATACCGTATTTCTCTACTTTATCTGTCTCTTCTACCATGGTATGATATTGTTCATTATTTCTTGTGTTGTATTATATTCTCTATTTATGTTTATAGTCATTATCAATTAATTGAAACTGCTATTGGGTTGTACTTCGCTCCAATCCTGACTGGATATATTTTTCATATGATTGGTTAGAAGAGATGTGTCCCACCTTTTATAGACCACAAGATGGTGAGCCGACTAAGGATTAGTACCGGCTACTGAGGCGACTTAGATTTTCATTATCATATTATTTTTATTTCAGTTTAGACATCAGCATGTATATATTATTTGAGATTGTGTTATAGCTAGACTTTTAGTCTTGGATGTATTGTATTATAATTTATTGACTCTTATTCTATTCCATATCGAGTCTTTATCTTCCGTTAGTTTATATTGTATTGAGTATCGATTATAATTGAACCATTATATGGTCCTCCAATTGGGGTTGAGATATTATTCACATGTACCATTATATATTGTGTGAGATGTTTAGATAGTATTGTTGGCCTAGACAGCGTTCTACCGCCGATATTGCAGCATATGCTGGATGTACCCACGTACTCGTGTCCCTACACCGGGTACGGGTCGTGACAAAGGCCTTAATGTATGATGTGCACTCCCGGTTCATAACGTCTTTCCTTATATCATCGTTCAGGCATTTAATGAATCGATGTGTATGGGCCCTCTCATTAGGAATCACCGAGCTAGCGAACTTAGCAAGCTTGGAGAATTCTGACTCATAGTCTTCGACGGACATGCTCCCTTGCTTAAGTTTGGTAAACTCGTTTTCCTTCCTCTATTTGACAATTGGTAGGAGATACTATTCCAAGAATGCTTCCTTGAACATCTCCCAAGTGATTTTGCCGTCTTGGCGCCTTGTGTCAAGATCCAGCTTCTTGGTCTACCACAAATCGTTTGCTCGTAACCGCAGCTGCATAGCTGCACATGCCACTTTCTTGTTCACAGGTATCCCAGCAAACTCAAATAAGCCCTCCAACTTGGTTACCCAGTCCATCACCCAGTCCATCACCTTATCCGGCGTGGCTCTGTCTTCGAACTATGGAGGGTTCAACTTCAAAAACTTGGCACCCTTAAAGGTAGACTTTTTGGCCGCCTGCTGAGGCTCATCAGCTTTTGTTAGGCCCACTTCTCGAGGTGCAGGTGCGACTGCCATAGGTGTCATGGCGATTCCCGATGCACTCTTATTGGCTGCCAAAGTCGTCACTATCTGAGTCAGGACATCAAGTTATTTTTATTGTGTCATGGACCTAGCATCAGTCCGCTGTTGTTGGGCCTCAAATCATTCTTGTTGATTCTCCACCATGGTTGTCAAGCAATCAACTTGGTCATCGGTCGAGCCAGATGCTCCTGATGTCCCTTGGTTGCCGGTCTTAGCCATTTCTCTACAAAAATAGAGTAGCTTGCATTAGCCTCATAACGTATTATTGACTTATTGTATGGGACATTGGGTTTTCATACTTTTCAAGATCGGGGCATTTAATACCTTCAATTTACTTATATAGATTCGTAACTATTTTTGAAATCTGGGACTTTTGAAATCGCTTGAAAACTTATATCATTTTTTAAAACAATGATATAGTACCTGCCCTGTTACGCCCCGATCATTTAATACCCAAGGACGTAAAGCTGTGCTCTGATACCACCATGTTACGTCACGATCCTGCAAGGGACGATCGTCCTCGCTTAGGCCTTGCTGAACTGATCGTTCTTGCTTGGACGTGATACCGTGCAAGCCTAAGTTGCGCTTACACAAGACATAGTACCTGCCCAAAACACAAAATCGACAATACATATATATAGCACAGAATTTAAAAGCAGAGAACCGAAGTTGAACATATTTGATAGAACACAAAATACTATCTTTATTGAATACTTGAAATGGATTATAAAGCAGTTTGCTTGGCTGATTACAAAATATGCCATAGGAGGCTTATAACACTTTTGACCCAAAAAATAGCCATAACGCCCATACATCATATCCTTAGTAGGACAGAACAAAACACCTAGGAACAAAAGCTAGCAAACTGGAAGTTGAACGAGCAGGCTGGAAAGGAAGAAGCTTGGAAGCACGAGCACGGTTTCCACAGGATGGATGCGCTCCTACAAGTTCATAATGTTCGTTAAACTCTCGCTACCAGAACCTGGAGAAGCCCACAAACGTGGGCCAGTACTCAGCATGTATTGGTGAGCGACCGCAGCAGAACTCACCTGAAATCCACACTAAGTAAACAAGTGAAGCTAGCATAATTATTATGTGATCTTTCTAGTTGTCTAGGTTCTTTTTAACAATTCATGCAAAAAATATAACAATAGAGTGAACCATAATATGATAAGTTCTTACCCACGGCCGAGCGGCTATACCTGCAGCAGACACACAAGTTAGCCATAATTTGCATATATGAATAACTTATGAATCTGTCTATCCTTGTATCAAATGGTTAGGCTTACAAGAAGGAAAGTCATAGCATGTGACCTAACTGGTCCCCGAGTGATGGTTTCCCAAGATTAGCGACTAGAACTGCATACTCAGTCCACTAATAGACTTATACCCTACCGTACGTAAGGAATTCTAGCCTCAGGGTATTAGTTCTCCCCCGGGCCGGATGACTCCTAGTGCACCAGGAACCGCTCGAGAGATTATCCTTGTGCATAAGTTGTCCAGACCAAATGCATGAATGCAAGTTTCTATCAACTCATATTCTATCATGCAACGGTTGAACGATGAGAAGCAATTCTATCTCTTTTCATCTGGATTCAGTATCAAGTCAAGAGGTTTTCAGCAGGGTTTCTCAGGGTGCATCATTTAGTCAGGGGCAGGTAAGCATTCATAATGGAGCTAGTAAAGAAGTAGTTATATATTTGAAGCATGGAATAAGTAAAGCAAGAGTTCTAAGTTAACATGTGATTCATTTTCGTTTATCTTATCTTGTACGGGGGTATCAAATTAAGCATAGGGACAAGCACTTTGAGTGAACTAGAGATCATTTTATTAAGGCGTAAAGTCTAAAGGATTCATCGAAGGGCCGAAGTCACTCACCGATTGAATCAACGAGAGAATGGGGAAGCCTCACGCAGCGATCACTCATTGGTTATGCGTCCTGAAATTGTAACAACACTTAGTTAGCATCCTTCCATCTCTTTCACTTATGATTCGAAATGAATGCGCAAGCGAGAAAAGCAAATCATGAAAACCAAATCATCGAAAGCAAGACAAAACACAAAGCAACACAAAACCAAGCAGCAAAATATCCAACGAAAACTCTTGGACTCATTTCAATAGAAGCCGTTCCATCAGTTGGAAGGGTTCATTGAATTTCGTCCGTGATTGATTAGGCGGTAAGGTTTTTCCGAGACTCGATTCTCAACCGAGTCAAAATTGTAAATGTTTCATTAGTGAACCGCTGGAGGCGGGGCATTACAATCCACAGAGGGGACACTCCAAACACATACTCTAAATTATTAAAAATTGTGTAAATTATTACTTTTGGAGTGTCCACATGATATTGGCACACAATGGTACACTACCAATAAATACTCCAAATTAATCTCCTATTTTTCCTCTATCTTTTTTCTCTTTATTTTCCTTTTTATTTGGAAATATTTTTTCTCATTATTTTTCTTTCATGTTTTGTTGCTTTTGGTGGACCCATCAATTAATGTAGAAGAGCTAGGACACGCTCTAAATCTGGAGTGTCTCATAGCTTTCTAGCAATTTTTAAGTATGCACAAGTGTCCACTGCAGCCTTCGAGTGCTACAAAATTTGACTAGAATCAAAATATAGCACTTAAAATATCTCTCACTGTGGATGCTCTTACAAATTTTGACTAAAGTAAAAAAGGTAGCACTTGAAACCACTTTCATTCTAGATGCTCTTAGATCATTCACAGTGGGAACACTCCATACCATACTCCAATTTTTTTTAGAAATCTTATAAATCAGTAATTTCGGAATGTCCCTTCATATGGTATACAATGACACACTCCAAATAACACACAAAATTTATATTACAAATTAGTCTCCTTTTTTCCTCTATTTTTTCTTCTCTCCTTCTTTTATTTAATTAATACTTCTTTCTTTCTTTCTTTTTATTCTCTTAGTGGGCTCAACTGAATTACTATTACACACTTAAACTTTAGCGTCTCTCTTAGAGTCTTAGTTTGCTAGCATCTTTCAACTGTAGAGCAAGAATCCACTACAGCTAACAAGCACTACGAATTATGACTAAAATAAAAATATAGCATTGGAACTACTTCCACTGTGCATTCTTTCCTTCAGTTTTTTTTGTTTTGTTTTTGTTTTTGTTTTTTTTACAACGAACATTATATTATACCTTCAATCCATCACTGTACAAATCTCTCCGCACTCCCTAACCCAGCATCTCCGCAAGTAAAATCCAAACCTATTTAAGAAGTTCAGGCATTATTTCCCTCATCTTTTCTTCTCTCCGGATTTCAACAACACTTACTATTTTACCCATTCTCAGAATAATTGAAGTACCAATCATCTCGAGCTTTTAGTAAAGTTCCCCCCCCCCTCATGTTTGGATGAACAAAAAATAAAATTTAAAATTTAAAAATAATATATATATATATATATATATATATATATATATATATATATATATATATATATATATATATATATATATATATATATATATATATATATATATTTTAGATAGAAAAATAATCGGATTTTTTCGTTTTAAGTAATAATTTATTATATAATTATATAAAACGGGATAAGTTATGGGTAATTGCGGGGGGGGGGGGGGGGGGACCACTCGCCAACTCAGTTGGCGAGTTGCTGAGTTGGCGAGGGGCTCGCCAACTGAGTTGGCGGGACACCCTCCTCGAGGGGCCGCTCGCCAACTCAGTTGGCGGGCCGCATGCTGAGTTGGCTTAGACCCGTTGCACAACGCTCGTTTGCTCGCCAACTGAGTTGGCGAGTAAGGATCCGTTTCAAAACAACTATTAACAACAACGGCTATTACAATCTTCCTCTATAAATTACCTATCTCAACCCATTCATCTCACACTCAATCTACTTCCTCTATTTTCTCTCTTCCCTCTAGCAAAGTCTCCAACATTCTCTCTGTCTGTCTGCCCGCAGCTAAAGTTTATTTGAGGTTTTCTGTAGCCAAAGTTCTCAACCGTCATGGATCGTAGCGTAAGAATTGTATGCTCGCACGGCGGTACAGTAAATGGGTTAAATTACGAAGGAGGAGAAAGTATAATTTTTTCAACTTATCCGAATATTAGTTTTGAAAATATACGTAATCATATTATTGAACGTTGTTCTATTCATTATGATTTTATTTTGAAGTCTATTTTTGGTTCTAATTGTTTTTTGATAGATAGTGAAGATGCATGGAATTATATTCTTGAGATTAATTCACAATCACGGTATGTAAAAATATATGTTATTAAAGTAGCAGCAACCTTAGATAGTAGAAATAATAAATATTTTTCTGAATATCAGCATGTTACTTCAGGTGCTAGTTCTTCTCAACAAATAGTTTCATTTATCCAAGAAGGTCATTCATCAGATGAATCTAACCATGATGATGATAGTGACAACGACGAAGGAAATAGTGATGATTTAGTTGAAAATGTAGATTATAGGGTAGATGATGATGTTGTAAAAGCTATCACTGATGAATTATTTAAGGGACAATCATTTCCTAGTCGTTCTCACTTTAGAAGCTTTATCAGTAATTTAGCAATTAAATATAATTTTAGTTGTTCAGCTAGTGATATGAATAATGCTCGTGGAATTATATATAGTTGTGATCAACCGAATTGTAATTGGAGAGTATATGTAAAGTCTATTGGAAATGGCGATATAGTTAAAGTTAGTACATTAGAAAATCGTCATTCTTGTTTAGGAAGACTTAGTACAGGACGTCATCGACTAGCTACAGCTTCATGGATTAAGACCATGATAATTGACATTATTAGAGATAACCAGTCATACAGTCCATCACAAATTGTTAAAGATATATATAGGGAGACAAATCCAGGTAGTAAATATTTTATTAAAACTACCGAAAACAATAGCTTCCAACGAATTTTTATTTGTTTTAAAGCATGTATTGATGGATTTTTAAGTGGATGTTTAACAATTATTAGTACTGATGCTACATTTCTTTCGTCAAAATATCAAGGTATCTTATTTATTGCTTGTGCTCACGATCCTAACTATCAATTATATCCTATAGCTTATGCTATTGCTGAAGGTGAGAATAGTGATTCTTGGTCTTGGTTTTTAAATTCTCTTAAAATATCTTTTGAAAGTTGTTTTAATGATTGGAGTTCAATTTCATTTATATCTGACAAGCAAAAGGGTTTAATAAATGCTGTTCGTGCTATTTTTCCTGCATCTTCTCATTTTTTTGTATTCAACATTTTAAACAAAACATGAAAAAAGTTACAAAAGAACCAGTATTTCAACGCTTGTTAGACTCGCTTGCTAGATCATATAATAAAACGGATGCAGAGAGTGTGTTTGATATAATTAAAGCCGAGAACATAGTGTTGTACGATTGGCTTATTGGTGTAAACGATGAAAGTCGTCGATTTGAACATTGGATAACAGCGTATGCTACTTGTCCTAGATTAGATATTAACACTTCTAATCTTGCTGAATGTTTCAACAGCTGGATTAAGAAATTACGAGATAAGCCAATAACAACACTTCTCGATGGTATTAGAGCCAAGATTATTACACTTCATGACAATCGTAGAAAGTTTGCTGAAAATGTTGACACAGATTATTGTCCGAAGATGTTAAAAAATATGGCTTCTATTATCAAAGAGAAGAACCACCTAGAAATATTAGCTATTGATAGTTATAGGTTTGAAATAATAGACCGGGCAATAAGTAGAACCTATATTGTTAATATAACTGACAGATCTTGTACATGTTTAAGATGGTACCATACTTATATACCATGTATACATGCATGTTTTGTTTGTAGATATTGCAATATTAGTATTGATAGTTTTTATCCTGCAGTATTTTCGACGGCTACCTTGAGGAGTGTATACGCGCAAAATATGGAGCCAATTCCAGTTCCCTACGAGATCCAAGGTCCTTGGGTAAGAGGACAAATTGGGGTGCCAGATGTAAGACGCAAAGCCGGAAGACCAAAGAAGAACCGCATCAAACCCCGGGAATCATCGACAAGAGATCTACGATGCAGTAATTGTGGTGCTATGGGACACAACCGAAGAAGATGTACTAGTCAACCGAGAGAGTAAAATATAATTGTTCAATACCCAAATATTTATGTAAAAATCTATTACAAATCATACAAAAATTGCAATAATACAATGTTTACAATTTTCTACTACTCCTCGTCCTGGTCTTGTTGAGTTTGGGTAGGCAGCGGTGCTGATGGAGTCGAAAAAAATTGTGTGAATATCTGGTAGCTTTCATCTCCAGCAGTCTCGTAACTCGGTCCGGCTCCAGGAGTCTGGTAACTCGATCCCGCTCCAGCACTCTCGTAAGTCGGGTAGGCTCCAGCATACTGGTAACTCGGGCCCGCTCCAGGATACTGGTAACTCGGGGTCGCTCCAGCATACTGGTAACTCGGGCCCGCTCCAGCATACTGGTCACTCGGGCCCGCTCCAGGATACTGGTCACTCGGTCCCGCTCCAGCAGTATCCCGTCGACGACGACGAGAGTGTCTCTGTCGTACGAAGCCGGTCGGATAGTCCGGTGGAAGACGGGATTGTACCGGAGGCATTTTCGGTTCCGGTCCAATACCCAGATGCCGAACACGAGTAACAAGCTCCCCCATAAGACGACGAGTCACATGTTCCTCCATATGAGGTTGTTGTAAATGCTGCTCGTATACCCCACTCTGAAATTTGAAACATGTAAATTAAAATATTTATCATATCTATGTATATGTATTTTTTAAAGTATAATGAAGTTAAAGTATAATGAAGTCATACCAAATCATTCATTCCATCAATAAAAGCACGCATAGTAGAATCGTCTAGGGATCTAGTCTTGAACCTGGGCTCCTCATAGTGGTATACTCGGTTGCTCATTAAAGGGCATCCCCACCATTGTCTGTAGTCCAGGCTACCTATGTCTGCAAAATATAAACAAAATTTTAGCAAACTATTTACACTAAATCAATACGAATAATGAGTAACTTATAACTTACATTCCTCATGAGAATTTAGTCTATGAGACATGTCCCTCACACTATAATTCTCGAATCGATTATTCCAGTCAGCAACGAGACCAATGATTCGTTGGAATGCATTTGATGTCTGATAACCGACTGTCGGTGGATCATCGGGAATTATTGGGGCCATTCCGAATTGCCGAAGAACACGGTCTGCCGGATGGTACATGGTGAACCGATCATATATAATATGACATCTGTGTAAACTAAATGCATAGGATGTCATCTTGATTTCTGGAGCATCGGGTTCACATATGTACGGTAACCAGGTTACCTATTTAAAGATATTTTAAGAGATTAGATGTGATGTTTATCTACGATCAAAACTTAAATAATTTAAAGATATTTATTGCATATTTAAAAATTACCTCATTAGACCGCAGTGTATCAAATTGGCTTCGATATAGTTATACAGTCCTGTATTGGTAGTGTTGATAATCCACTACATCTGTAGGCCAGCGCATAGCAACTGGAAATACTCCAACATCACTGAGAACGCTGGTAACAGGCCTACCAATATAGAAGTGCTCGTAGGATCAGAACTATAAAACAAAAATATGACATTAGTACAAACAAAATTTGCGTATAAAATTACTCTAACTTTTTAGGGCCTTTCATTCATACCTGTATCAGTGAAATACATCCACAAATACTCTTGCGATTGCATCTCACAAATTCTGTCAAATTGGCGTATAAAAACGCAAGAGTAGCAGCTCCCCACGCATGCTCAGTAGGTTTGGTCAGATCATCCAAGAATGGTAAAAGCTGCACATTTACCATATTTTCCGATGCATCGGGAAATAAAATTGCACCACATAAACAGAGCAGATAGGCTCTAGTGCAACGAATGACCTGGATTTATTAAGTGTTAAACAAATTTATTAAATTGCACCACTAAATTAAGTAATAAACAAATTTACTAATTAAAATACATACCCGATTTTCATCTACATCAACCACCCCATCAATAGTTTGATGTAGGTCTATAAAGTTGCCACGGAGCCATGAAAATTTCACATAATTGTCATCTTTTAGACCAGAAGGAGGGCTAACACCGAGATAACTCCGGATCAGATCAGATCCCTTTAAGTGCGGATCAAAATATATAGCGTTACCTTTAATAGGTAACCCTAGTATATTCGCCACATCAAAAAGGGTGATCGTCATCTCGCCGAATGGGAGTTGAAAAGTGTTGCGTTCTGGCCACCAACGCTCCGCAAGGCTTACAACTAAATGAAGATCGTGAATTAAATATCTAACACGATCTATATAGTGGAATCCAAAGGATTCCACCAAAGCCTTTTGAGCTGGATTAAGCTCCCACGTACGATAATTCCTTTCAGCCCGCCAATGTACGTGGATCCGGGTTTGTAAAGCATTATCATGGTCGTATAACTATAAAAATTATATGCATTAATAAAGTAAACATAGGCATTCTAAAAAATATATACATTAATAAAGTTAGCAACTTGTAATTTCAAAAAATACCTCGCCAGTAAAAATCTGAGTAGAAATGTGATCTTCACGTTGCTTAAGAATAAGCTCGGTAGTCGGTCCGCCAGGAATACGACCGTCATTGCGGGTAGCCATCGCCAGTAAATATCAAGAGGAGGAGAATTTGGTGTAAGGAGTGTTTGGGGTAGGAGGAGAATGTGAATGTTGTGAGAGGAGTGTTGGGTGGGGGGTGTATTTATAGGAATGTGGGATTATAGCCGTTGGCCAACGGTTGCAAAGTTGCATGGCTCGCCAACTGAGTTGGCGAGCGGCCCCTCGAGGAGGGTGCCCCGCCAACTCAGTTGGCGAGCCCCTCGCCAACTCAGCAACTCGCCAACTGAGTTGGCGAGTGGTCCCCCCCCCCCCCCCGCAATTACCCATAACTTATCCCGTTTTATATAATTATATAATAAATTATTACTTAAAACGAAAAAATCAGAAAAATAATTACTATTTAATTTTTGGTATTCTGAAATCATAATATATGCTTCCCTTTTTTCAGAACTTATTTGATAATTTATTCTCGAATTTTCTCATATTTCTCCCAAAAAAAAAATCCATTTTTTGAAAAAAAAAATAAAAAATTGTGGGACCCATTTAATTTTTTTTTTTTTATCAAATTCTCTTTTCTGTTTCAAACACTCACTTTTTTCTTTATTTTTTTTATCCTGCCATTTTTTTCTTCCTTACCAATCAATACCTTTGGGTTGTTGATTCTCGATAGGGTTCACATTGTTTGGGGGCACATTTATGGTATCCTACAGACCTACATAGGGTTATCTGCGTTGAGGCGCATCTAATTCACCCTCAGAGATTCATAAGTAAACCCTTCCACGTACCTTTTATTTTTAGTTTAATCCCTTCTCTAAATACTTTACACTCATGTAGATTGTTCTGCTCTTTGGCAGTTCTGACTTGGCCACCGAATAAAATTTTAAATTTCCAATGTCAACTTGAGCACTATAATATATTGAATTCATCAGGTCATTGAAATTTGCTACTTTATTATTTGGTATTTATTCACGATGCCCAACTTGGAGTTAAATAGATTATCAAAGAGACTAACTAGTGCTTTGGAGATTTGATAAAAATAAAAATAAAATCTACCACTTGTTCTGTACCACACATTTGTGATGTCAGCTTTATCATTTTTGTGTGGTCTCGTACTATAAATTTGGGTCCGTCCATTTCTTTGTAATCTACCTCCCTTTCATTGTGTCCACAGGACCTTATTCTGGATGTGATCTTGAGCTTTATTGCAGTTTAGAGAGTAGATTTGGCTAAGCGCTTGATGCTGTATGCTTATTGATTAATCCCTATAGAGCCCACTAATCATTAGCATGCTGAGTTTAACATAACACTTGGACAGTAGGAGTGTTCGGAAGTCTTTAGGCTCCGTTTCCTTTGGAAGGGAGAAAAAAAAAAAAATTAGAAAGAAGACAAAAAATAAATTTTTTTTTTTTTTTCCATATGGATAGGTGTTTTAGTTTTCTTCTACTTCCTCAATCTTTTCTTTTTTCCTTTTTTCTCTTTTTTAGGAATTCAATTTCTTATGTTAGAAAAAAAAAAGTAACCTCTCAACCTTTTTTTTCTTCTTCCCTTTTAAAAATATATTCTTTTCTCCTATTCTTTTTTCCATTTTAATTCCTTCCATTTTTTTTCTCTTCTACCAAACTCTCTGAAAAAAATTAGCTCACCATTTTTCAACAAAGTTCAAATTAAGTTGGCTTGCGAATAGCTTGGCTCTCCCGACAAACATAGTATACCTTGTCTTCAGTGGAACATAAAGTGTCATCTTTTTGTATTTAGATATAAATATTTAATATAAAGTAGGTTATAAGAGTGTTGATTGATATTAAAATAATTAGCTAGAATAACTATTCAGTAATGTCTAATTACTATAATTGAGTAGTTATTTTAATAACATAGTTTTGTCATTACTAATAAATTAGTTGAAATATTATTGACTTTTGATTAATAATAAATAAATAAATTAGTAATTAATTATTAATTAATTAATAACATGATAAAGTATAAAAAAATTCTTTCGTAATTTACCTCGTTAGCAAAATATGGCTCCGTAGATTTTTTTTGATTAATTCAACCCTCCTGCAAAATAATAAAAGAACAAAATATTTTCTCCCGTCTATTTTTTCGTTGGAGTTGGCCGTTAATGACTGGTTAAAAAAAAAATATATGTAATAAGTAAAATACTCTTCATTTTCCTACCCCACCCTACTCTCGCCCCAGACTACAGAAGCTCTCCCCCTCCCCCACCCGCTCCTCCCCACACCCCCTCCTCCCCGAGCCCCCTTCCCCCAGTGCTCACCCCCCTCCTCCTGCGTCTCACCCCATCCTCTCCGAGCCCCCCTCCTCTTCGCGCTCACCCCCGTCTTCTCCGGCCACCACCTCCTCCCCCGTGCCTCACCCCCTCCTCCCCGTGCCTTTCTCCTCTCCGCATCTCACCCCCCTCCTCCCCGTGCTTCACCCACAGCCGTCCCGTGCTCCCCCTCCTCCCCAGCTAATGCTGCTGCTTGCGTCGCCACGAGGATAGAGAGTGTTAGTGTGAGGCAGGAGAAGGGCCGTGGGTAGGAGGGGGGCCGAGTAGGAGGAGGAGGGGGGCCGAGTGAGGGGAGGTCTGTAGCGGGTGTGGGGGGAGGGGAGAGAGTGCTAGTGTTAGGATTAGGGTTAGGATTAGAAATAAAATTATGGATGGATATTTTAGGTATTTCACACATAATTTGACAGTCGTTAACGGCAGAAACCAAATTGGGTGCAAAATGCACCAAAAATAAAATACAATTTTTTTTTAAAACCATGAGTCTTTAATTGCAAAAAACACAAATATAAGAAGAAGAAAAATTTGCACTTTACCCATTAATAACACTTAGTCGTGGTTAAATAGTTAATAATTTAAGATAACTAAGACATTATTAAGTTATTGATTAGCGCATATTATTATTAAATATATAACTAAATAAATATAAAGAAATTAGTAAAGTTAATTACTATTAATAATATTGAAATAAAATCAAGTAACTAATAAATTAATAATGCCAAGTAATATTAGGATAATTATTGTAACTAAAGAATTATTAATACTTAATCAACATTAACATTAAAAAAAAAACTGGTACTAACAATTAATAATAAATTTAGCTATATAATAAATTAGTTTTTATTAATATTGTAAATCTCATCTCTTTAATTTGTAGTCGTCTACACACATTTTTCCGTTTTCCTTTAGTTGTGTAGTCATGTGTTGGATATCTAGGTAACAGTGAGGCCTACATTATGTAGGCACAACAGCTGTGCAAGCATGACTTGGGAGGGGCCATTCTTTGACCCACACCACAAGCTTGTTTTCAGAAAATAAGGTTATCTTGGTTGGCGCAACCATTGAAAAGAGAGAGGGGGTTGTTTCGATGGATTTGTTGGTGAACCCATGACTTTTGAAGCAGAGATCAATGCCGGAAGAAATTATTAGAAGAGCTCAATTTGTATAACAGTAAAATATATCCTAAGTTTTAATTTCTATATTTTCATGTTCAATCTATGCACATAAGCTATAGGTTAAGAATTAAAAATTTATATATTTATAATGTAGAAAATTATTTTGTAGAATAGTAACAACACAATATTTGCGACCATAGGTCAATTTATCATTCTCTACTATTCTTATACAAATTCAACACATTCTACAATTACTTTTTTTTTTTTTTTTTGAATCTCAAGATGAAATTTCGAACACCATCTGCTAATGATTCTCGTATGTACCGGCCTCACTGTATCTTTATCTTTTTAAAACCGTAAAATTGTATGATAATATGTGTATGCATTCGTTACCATGCAATCTAAGCACAGAATAATTTCTCCAATGCTGGAGCTGGTTTGATTGTACTAGGGATATTATAACTGCTAAATACACGACGAGCAAAGCATAAAGTACTGTCATATCTTCATGATCGATTGATCGTTTTTATGTTATTCTATTATCAAATTTTAGGTTGAATTTAATTTGCTATTAAGTTGCCAATATTTATAGTTAACTAACGAAATATGTTTGCAACTTTTAAAAAGCTTCAACAATAAATATACCTTAGTCTAATCGAAGGACAGTTCCAACTAGAAAATCCGAATACTTGTGCTTGGTCCCTTTTGGTCCAGGTGGTGGAAAGTGAAAAAAAAAAAAATTTTGAGAAAAGTCTTCTTATAACAAGAGGATTTGGTTGCTATGATTCTAAGAAACTATGTTGGAAAAGAATATCACGAGAACCGGATCCCCATTCTACGTAGAAAAAAGGGGTTTATTTTTCTTTTCTTTAACTTAATTTCCACCGCACCAAAAATGTCACTCTTATGAGGATTAGATAACCATAGTCACCCTTAAATTTTGAAATAACCGGGTTTTAATCGGGGTTTTTGTTCGGTATTAAAGCAGAGCAAATAGAGCTTATCAAATTTAGGAATATGCTGATTTGTGTACAGAAACATTTGAATGTGATTATGGGAAGCAAAGAGCCAGCCAACTATTATCCCGTCCTAACTATTTTCATTTAAATTGTTGTGTAATCCTATTTTATTTTGATTTTTTAGTTCCATCACCATGTGCTTCGATCTTTTAGGACATCTTCAATGGAAGTGTCTACCTCTCCTATTTATATTAGTTATTTTTTTGCGTGTTGCACATAGCAAAAAAAAAAAAATATATATATGATATTGTTAAAAGATCATATAAAAACTAAAATTATGTTAGAATATTTAAAACATAATTTGAATACATTTTAATTATGATTTATTATAAATATGTTTTTATAATTTTGAATATGTGTCTGATTAGATAATATAGTTTAGATATAATTTAATAATTGAATATATTTTATGATTTGTTATATTTGCCAGGTAATTAGAATTTTTTTAGGTTTTTAAAAAAAAAAAATTTAATTACAAGAATAAAAGTATTGTAGTAAATTTTTATTTTAAAATTTTAAATTAATAAGTGAGGATATACAAATGGCTTAAACGGTCTATTTTTTGACCGTTTCTAAGCCACATTATAATAGTAGAAATGGTAGTAAATTTTTTTTTAAAAGATTCTAACAATAATTTTTATTTCAATTTTTATCCTACTGATGTAGGATGAAGATTTCTATGAGTGTTTTAGATGGAGATATTCTTACGAATTTAAAATCATTAGAGAGTGTTTTTTTGTTTGATTCAATTTGTATGTATAAATTCTATCATCTAGAATAAAAAAAATTCTTAAATTAAAATGTCTAAGTTGGATAGAAACTTATAGAATCTCCATTGAGATAGCTTTAGCTCTCCATGAATCCTGCAGACGTGAATGGTATCAGTGAAAGCTTTCCGGAAAAAGAAGTATAATATATCCTTATATATAAATCCTCTTTGAAGAGTGCAGAGCATCTCCAGTTATGTTGTTTTCTTCGGCACGAATAATTGATTACGTGATGGAGGAGTACTGCTACATCCAAGGGAGATTACAACAAAAGAAACCCAATCAATCAGAATGCCACATGTTCCCTGTACATTTGCAGAACAAATCATAGCAGCGGAAGTAGCCAAACATCCGGTTAACCAAGGAGTATTCGCTTGTATCACTGTAACTACGCAACATTTTTTTATCGAGACCATACATATCAGTCAAATAACTGCAAGCTTCCAAGAGAGGTTTAAATTTGTTGAAAATAAAAACAAAAATTATAACTCAAGACGAATTCGGTGCCGGATCATGTAAAGTTTACAAAATAGAAAGCAAGGACGAAAAAAAAATTAAGTAGAAAATTTTAACCGATAAAGAATTACCGGGAGAGTAAAATTATTATTAAGTAGGGTTACAAGACTTTACGAGATTGCTACTCAACACCTTCTTTGAGCATAATTAACCTCTCACACAATAAACCCTATCTCCTTTGTATAGCACTAATAACGTGCGCGTACATTGCACGTGCGTAAAAAAATTATTAATATTTTTAAATATAAAATTGTTATAAAAATTGTCATTCCTAAGAATCGAACTTAAGCAACCATGCAAAATATCTCTACCTTAATCACTTGAGTTAGAATTGTTTAGTTATAAATAAATAATATTAGGTAGTTAAATAGTTAGTTATTTTTTAAAAAAATAGTTAGTAAAGTATTTACATAAGGCTTAGACGGCTTAATTTTAAATTTTTTTTAAGCCTCATTATAAGAGCAGAGATGTAATTTGTCTATACATAAAGTCTAATCCTAAGTAATATGATATAAAAAAAACTTATATTTACTAGGTTGGATTAAAATTTTGTTCAAATCTTATTATTATTAGTATTACTACTATGAGCAAAATTCAAACAAAACTAGATGTTAAACCCTTCGCGATTTTTTTATCATTTTTAATAATTATTTTTTACTATATACATAGTTGTGCAGAATATGTCAAATTTAATTTAATTTAATTTAGTTAAATTTATTAGGAGTGATTTTAGGAATTTTTGTTTTCTTTTATACTCTGTGCAATTCTTATATATTGAGACATCCAGTTGAAGAACAAAAAAGAATACACAATTTTTTTACGATGCTGATACACAGACCACGGTCTTGGCCCGCAAGCCACGTGTCGATGCACCATTGGCAGGTGACCGGTGGTAGCCCCCACGCAAATAGTGAAGACGAATGGGATTCTGTCACGTCGGCCCGCGGTCACGCCCGCGGGCAGAGACCGCCGGCCAAATATCATTTCCGTTTTTTTTATCAACTTACATAGTATCTAAACAAAATAATGGATAAATAGTTTTGTATAACTTGTAATTGGTTTGTTTGCACAAGGTAGTTGTTCATATAGAATTGAAACAAAGCTATTCTAGCAATATTACAATTATACACAAAGTAATTGTTGATTGATTGCTTGATGATATATGATCCACAATTTGCTCAAATCACATATGAATGCAGATTGCCTTGATTGATTTCTTTCCTTTAACTCTCCCTCAATTTGGAGTGTGGATGTTAATGACACCTAACTTGTTGATATGTGTATGAAATATTGGTGCTCGCAATGACTTTGTGAACAAATCTGTCATCTGTTATTACCTGAGACAGATCTTTTGATGGATTGAACAGATGCCAGAAATAAAACTCTGAACGAGCTTGTTAGGATTGTAGCAACAAAACTCTAAACGAGCTTGTTAGGACGGTAGCAACAATACTCTGAACGAGCTTGTTAGGTTGGTAGCAACAAAACTCTGAACGAGTTTGTTAGGATGGAACAAGATCTTCCTGAACAGAGATCTAAACTCAAGACGAGTGCTAACTCCAGAAACCAACTGGCAGAAACAAGCGTTATTTTTTCTTGCAAACACACTTACAATTGAGATAGAATAAGAAAGAAGAAAAGGGATAAGAAGAAAATAAATTATTCTTGCTGGGCAGTGAAGACCACAGTTGCTCAAAGCAAGATTCGTCCTCTATCGTTGACCTGCTCCCCGAAGCCAGCAAGTTCACAAGAGAACTTCTGGAATGCTCGTAGTCACCTCTTTGTGTGACTAGAACAGACTCATTTGGACTCCTCTTTCTCAAGTTTGGTGTGTCTCAAAAGGAGGCTAGAGGGCTCTTTAAATAGGGAAGGATGAAAGTCCATCCTCCTCTTCTTTCCGATGTGGGACTAAAAAACCAATATATAAAATTGATATCCCACAATCGCAGTCCAATACATAGCCTATTCAGCGTCCGTTTAGCATCCGCTCAGCGTCCGTTCAACACCCGCTCAGCGTCCGTTCATGCAACACGCGCATGCAACCCGAGCATAAAACTCGCGCATAAAATGAGTGCACGAGCGCACAAAATGCTGACGTGCTAAGTGCAAAGTGCGCCAACAAAGTATCACTTTATGCCCTTGAGCCTGAGTTTGAGTCGCTAAGCCCATTTGGGGCTTAGCTCCTATGGAATAATATCCAAGAGCATGACAAAAAGCTTAAAAATTTTCATTGAGGAGTTAATCATTTTTTCTCCTAATAAAATACCCCCACATGGCACCCATTTACCCCACCATACCCCATGCGCACACCTCAACACATACAAAGTATTATATTGAGATACCCACTTATTGGTGTAGGAAATGTGGGACTATCTTTATTAGTCCAAAGACAAAAACACAAATAATCTCCCACATATCGTAATATGTAAGCCCCCTGATTTTCAGGAATTATTAATTTGGACTTTTCATAATATTCTGGAATTTTCTGGAATTTTTCTGTAATTAAATTCAGGATTTTAATTTTAAATGATTTTAAATGATGATAAATCATATTAAAATATTATAAAAATAATATTTTTGGGTGTAAAATGAAAAACTGGACTTAGGACAATTTTCTGGGAATTTATTGGGCCCCAGTCCTATTTTTAATCACCTAAAAACTGTTTTATTATTTATCCTAATTATTATTTATTTATTTATTTATTAATTAAGCCCGAACCCTAAGTCCAATCCCTAAGCTCACCGGCCCAGCCCGTAGGGCTATCGGGTCGGGTCGGGTCCGTCCGACCGAACCCGCCCGACCCGCGACCCGTTTCCCTCTGAACCCATCTCCGCACGAACCCGGTCACCGCCCCGCGTCTCCCGCCGGATCCGCCGCCGCCCCGCCCGACCGCGTCCTCCGCTTTTTCCGGCGACGGCTCCGGCCACGTCGCCGGAGTTCGCGTCAGCTCCCGCGGCCCTCGCGCCACGACCCCCCCTCGATCCGCCATCTCCGGCCAGCCCTCCCCACGGCCATCCCCCTATATAAATCCTCCTCCACACCTCCTTCCCTCATCTCCCCCAAACCCAAGCCCTAGCTCCGGCCGACCCTCCACCCGACGCCGCCTGACCCCTCACCGGACCTCACCGCCGACTGAAGCACTCCCCAGGCCGCCGCACCCCAGACCCCGTCGACATCCCCCTCTCGACAACAGCCGAACCGAACCCAACGCCGCCTATCCCCCTCTGTCGGCCGCCTGAGCTGCCGCCGACGCCGCCTGACCTCGCCACTGCCGTCCCGCGCCCCGGCCGACTCCGACCAGCACCCCGACAGCAATCCTAGGTCAGAACAGTACCCGTAAGGCTCGGACACGGTCAGGACACGGCCCTTCGTGTCGACGCGGACACGAGTAAACGTCATTTTTGAGCCCTGTTCAGGTACTCGTAACTTTCTGCTCGTAATTCCGTTTTCAATTCCGTCAATTGCAACGCGCAGCCTGCATGACCCCCTCGGTGCCCGTGCAAACCGCTCGGTGCATCGCGTCCTGTGGCGATCGCGAACCGCGATCCAAAAACAGAAAAAATAACGCCCTGATTCACCCCGGAACTAGGTACGCCCCGCCAAACGGGACGACTTGGTCACGCGCGGTCTTCACAGATACGTGCGCGTCATTGATACGGACGTGTGGGATTTCGCGGAAGTCGATTCGGATGTGCGTGCACACCGGAATCAACGCGTATCCGCGGACACCGTCCCGTATCCGCCCTTCCTGGAATACGTCATAACTTTGTGTACACACGTTGGATCGAAACGAAACTTGCGCCATCGGACTCGTAGCAATACACTGGTCCTGTGACCCAAGTTTGGTTCGAATCCGAGAACGTTGACGAAATCGCGTGTCGTGGTCCCCGTAGGCCCCACTCGACGGGCGATTTTGTGACCGGCTCATCGGAATCCAATTCTGGAAGTTCCGTTGAGTTCGTATCAGCGTTCTTGACTTATTGACACTAAGTTGGACGAATTTGGAGATCTTTGACCGTGACATATTTTTCGGTGCAAAGCGGGCCCACATGCGGACTCCGTTTTGACCCGAAATTGTCATTTTCGTCCCTGTGTCCAAATTGGACGCAAGGACAGGCATTTCTAGCTATTTGATATCTTCTGAGCATGATGGTAATAGTTATTTCAGCATCCGGAGGCATATCTGGAAATTTTTCGAGGACAGAACCGTAGTTGGAATCCAAACATCAGGCAAGTACATGCACTTCAAGTTTATTCTTTATATTATGATAATTAGTTCATTGCTCTACTAGCACCATTGGATGATTACACTTAGTGTTAGGAATTTTCATTTTTGCCTAAATTTTCGTGTCGGAAGGGAGAATACTAGGAGGCATGTAGTTACCCTTTCCCTCATGTCCTGACTGCTAACTGTTGAGTACGCGACTGTACCATCAGCCTTATACTCGATTGTTCCTGACTGCTAGCCGTCTATGACGTGCCTTATTAGCCTTATAACCCCCTACATGCCAACTATGTATTCTAAATACACAATTTCACACACACATAGTTTCTTTTGTCTTGTTGCAGTTCCATTTTCTTGTCTCATTATGATCCTGTTTTACTTATATCCCTGATTTATAGTACTTAATCCATTAGTTAATTTTACTACTTATTATGTATAATTTTTATCGTGATACTTAGTCAGTTTTTACTACTTGTCATAATTATTTAGTTTAAGCTTTGTTGTGTATTGGTACTTTGCTCCTTTCCTGACTGGATCCGTTGACATTTAGGCGATAATGAGGACTATGCCCCCACCTTTTATGGCCCATATGGCGTAGCAGATGATACTATTGAGGAGCCGGTTCCTACTCAGGAGACTATTTTTGAGGAGTAGCTAGCCAGTTAGCTAGTATTTTTCTTTCAGCATAGTACTCGTATTTGTCCCCGATTTATCTTCTGGTTCTGTATTAAACTGTGGATTTGGATGTCACAAATTTGTCTTATGAAATCTTAGCATTCCTATTTTCTGTTATTATCCTTGCTTATTTATTCACTGTGAATGAGCTAGATTTTAAATTACCTGTGAATATGATCTAGACAGCGTACTACCGCCGACACTGCGGCGTAGGCTGGACGTACTCGCGAACCGGTGCCCGATTCATCTGGGTGCGGGTCGTGACATAATATATGGGTTGAATGTTCCCCACAGTGACTGTCCATCATGCATTATGATAGATGTCAGTTCGACTTAAATTTTCCAGCATGGGTCGAATAATAGTATGATACAAGAATAGACTAAGCCTTGAATTCTGTACCGTAGCTGCAATTCATTTCACTCACGCAATGACATCAGCTGTGCTTTTGGTTGCACATTAAAGGCCATATGCAATCCTGGTTTTGGTGTATGTTTCTTGGGCGTCTACAAATTTACCCTCAAGAGATGGCCTATATCTCTTTCCATACATTCTAGTGAGTTCTTTTAAAGAATTTTTGGCATGAAGCCTTGCGCTTCCTTGCGGTGCTACTCCGCTATGACATGGCCCAAAGTCGAGGTCCCACCTCATTGTGGTTCCATCCACTGTAGCATGAGGTCCCAGCCTCTTTGTAGTGCCAAACTACCTAGCATGAAGCCTTGTGCTTCCTTGCGGTGTTACGTCGCTGTGACATGGCTCACGTAGCTGAGGCTTTACCCTCTCTACCTCTTGGTGGTGTCCCACCACTGTAACATGAGGACGCCGGCCTCTTTGTAGTGTTGCCTATCATTCTTTATTTTACAGCATTATGCCACCTGTCTATATGCGGTGCTACACCGCTGTAACATCTTACGAAGCTGAAATATTATCCCATCGAGGAATCTCATGGTGGTGTCACCCACTGTAGCATGGAGTTCTCTGCTCCTTTATAGTGTTGTGCTACCGTGCTTCCTGTAAAGCACGCCGGATATTCCAAATTTTCTAGAACTCATTAAGGCGTCTAAGCCATCCTCCTACAATATTTTGTTCTACTCATAGAACAGATAGTAGACAATAGTAGTTATGGGTCCGTAATCCCTCGATGTCTCAAAGGACTACCCACTATTCCTGATATTCTCCCAGTCAATAATCATTCTTTGAACCAAAATCTAGATGCCTAGTAGATTTTTCTTTGAACTAATAGCATAAAACTTTATGGTAGAATTACAAAGACAGAATATCAAAAGCCCTCCAAGCCTATGTATGCGGTATCCTTGACTATATGCGGTGTTACGCCGCTATGACATGGCCTGAAGCCGAGGCTTTACCCTGTCAAGGTACCTCATATGGTGTCGCCACTGTAACATGAAGTACTACGCTCCTTTAAAGTTCTTATGATCAGTTGGCGCTTGAGGTCTTATATGAACGGATCTGCCAGACCCTCCTGACTCCGATCATCAATCTCTATAATGATGCCATCTTTGATGCGCTCATGTAGTGTCTCGAACGGACCCGCTAGAATCACCTTGCTCCGAACATTAACAGCTACCATGACGCCATCCATGATGCGCTCATAAAGCACCATGTGCCTTAGCCGCACAGATCTCTTCTAACCATTGAAGAGAAAAATCGATGCCACCGCTGCAGTCGCCTGGTTGTCGCAGTGAATCGAAACCGCTGAATATGCGCACCAACCACTAGAAGATTATACATAAGCTCCCGAAGCCATCATGCTTCCTCTGTTGCAGCCGTCAGTGCATAGAACTCAGATTTTCTTGAGGAATGAGAGAGCATTGTTTACTTCTTGGTCTTCCACGATATAGAAACTCCACTCTTTGAGAAGACATATCCTCCTGTGGACCTTTTGTTAATCTTTTAATTTTATTATTTTTTACTTAATTATAGGAATTTTGGTTATAATATCAGCTGAATTAGAAATATATAATTGATTGATAACTTGTATAAATATTATTTAAATTTGAGTAATTAAAATAAGTCAGAAAACTAATTTTTGAATGTAAAAGTATTTTTAAAGTATTATAAAAAATTTCCTATAATTTATTTCATGTGCAAACCTATTTTTTTGTATAAAAATATAAATATATATATATATAAAAGAAAAGAAAATGAAAAGAAACCCAAACCCAAACCCAAACCCAAATCCTAAACCGCTACCCCATCCCCCGCGACCCCTCGGTTCACCTAGCCGTAACCCCCTTCTCTCCATCTATATACAGCCACCGCCACCATCACCTTCACCCTGACCACGCCGCCGATCACCTGCACTCTGGTGACCACCACGCCTTCATCCCGAGAGCCAGCGCTGGCCACCCCCGCCTACGGCGTAGCCCGCACGCGGGAGCTGCAATAGCGGTCGCAGCAGATGTAGCGACAATCCCAGCACCATGTTGACGCCGTAGAAGAGTAGCAGTGTCGACCCTCATGTCCCCGCACGAGCCCCTGAAGCACCATTGTCCTCCACAACGCCCACTGCGGACGATTTCTGCGTTTGGTAGTCGATCCCGTCGTGACGTACGTGATCATGAAGTCAGAATTTTGCGTTCATTGCAGCAACTTTACACGTAGTTTCGAGCAATCCAACCATTGGATCGATGATCCAAAATATCCAACGCAATCTTGGTATATAGATCATCATCCATCTCCATTTACAGCCGTTAATTCAAAACAGGCCTCTAAGTTGTACGTTTAAACTGAAATTATTCTTACAGTTTCGTGGTGCCAACTTTGCGGATTTGTTTCTCCCTCGTCGTGACTCCGTCTGATGAGTCATTTGCTCCTACCTAAAACAAGTATAACCACCCTCATGTTTGTATAAATAGTTCGGATTAATTCGTAGATTTTATCAATTTAAAACTCACTTCCAAAAGCCAAAAAATAATAGTTTCTCAAATTAGAATTCTTTGATACGGTGTCCGTTCCGCCAAACGAGGTAACTTCGTCGCGTGCGGGTTGCACTGAAAGGCGCGTAACGTCAATGTGGACATGTGGACTTTCGCGAAACTTGATTTGGACGTGCGTGCACACCGGAATCAACGCGTATCCGTCAAAAAATACCGTATCGACCTATTCCGACACCTTACAATAATTTTGTGTGTGCTGGTCATTTAGCAACAAAATTTATGCCATCAGATTCGCAGTGTTACGCTGGTCCTGTGACCCAAGTTTGTATATATTAGACCATGGATGATATATTTGATCATGTATATATTAGACTATGGATGATATATTTGATCATGTATTATTATACTCTGGTAGTGCAGCATTTTGTATTCACTAACTTCATGATCATATATGGTATGTAATTTGGGACGCCTCTTTACTTTCATGTATGATATACTCTTGCAATTATTGTTGTTTGATTGGGATAATATGATTTGTCGGCCTTATGACTGACGTCATAGGATGCTAGAGTTCACCCATCTGTCTTCTAGACAACATTAACACATTGTGGCTTACTTCGGTATTCTGCTAGGTGCGGTTGGCCATGTCGGTCCTCGAATTTATCCAGTATTCTCGGAACGGGACGTGACACAGCCCAATGCATAGCCCGCTCAGCGTCCGTTCAGTATCCGCTCAGCGCACGTTCATGCAACCTGAGCATAAAACTCGCGAATAAAACGAGCGCACGAGCGCACGTTCATGCTAAGTGTGCCAACAAAGCACCATTGTGCGCCCTTGAGCCCGAGTCCAAGTCGCTAAGTCCCTTTGAGGTTTAGCTCCTATGAAATAATATCCAAGAGCATGACAAAAAGTTTACAAACTTTCATTGAGGAGTTAATTATTTTTTCTCCTAATAAAACATCTCCACGTGGCACCCATGTGCCCTACCACACCCCATGTGCACACCTCAACACATACAAAATATTATATTGAGATATTCACTTGATGGTGTAGTCAATGTGAGACCATCTTTACTAGTCCAAATGCAAAAACACCAACACCATCTGACTTCCAGTTTGCATATAGGTTGTTTTGATTTCTCTGATCGTCACAGCTTGGCGACATTGATTTCTTTCATTTAACAGAATCAGATAAAGAAAAAAAATTGACATATTTGCACAACTGTATATAACAAAAAATAATTGTTAAAAATGATAAATAATTAGAAAAGTTTAACAGTACTAACTCCATCACGTACAAAAAGCATCTAAAAACAATTCAGTGACCGGGGAAAAATCAAAGGAACTTTTGACCTTAAGGAGAGCTGGTGCATGCATGCGTATCATCGATGGCTCAGCACACCAGATGATTATGGCGGCGCCGTGATCATTCAGCTCGACGTATGGTATGAGAAACCAGATATTGAAGAGAGGTAGTCTTTATGATGCAGCGCACAATGTGCTGAACTGAACTGTGCAGTGATTCCTGCGCAGAACGTTGGCAATCATACAAATGTCGTAGCCACTTGATCCACAGGTTTCCCTGATCAGGATTTTGATTTTTTTTTTTCTTTTTAGTTTAAATATATAGTTTTCATTCAAACAATAATGTCAAATAGATTAGAGTCGAAAAGATATACATAGAAGGTGTACAAACCAATAACAACAAAACTCTATACACGCGATTCAATGTACATAAATATTTAATATGCAACCAAAAATATTTTACAGTTTGAACCTTGAGAGACATATCTGCTACTCTTGAAAGAGAATAAGCAGTACAAAATATGAAAATTCTTTTAGGGTCTGGTTGAATTGAGAGAAAAGAAATATCTATACAAGTATATAACCAAAATAGTGATATTACTAATTTTACGTGTAACTTTTTTTTGCATAAAATATTATTATTTATGGTGTCTACGGTCATAGTCGATATGTGAAATTAACGAAACTCGAATTCATCGACTGTGCATAACGAATTTGGTCTGAATTCGTAGGATTTTACCGTAACTATGTTTTTAGAAAATTTGTGATTATTCTTCAAGTACACTTCAGATCGCGACGAGACTTGCGTCATTGGATGCGCAACGTCGAATTTGTCCTACATTGTAAGTTTCGTCCAGTTATGAAATCATCAACCATGTCATCATTATTTTTCATATTTATTATAATTTATTACATTTTTAATAGTAAGTGTCGTGTTTTCTAAATTAAAATTCTGGCTACGTTACTGCATACAATGAATGTCGTCTTTCTCTTGAACCAATCCGGGGGATGGTATTCATCAACGACTATTACAAAAAATAATTAAAAACCTATTCTCTTATCTATATTTTTAGTTAAAAATCAAAAATTAAATTATTCAAAATTAAGATAAAATTAGGCTTCATTTTTACTTGATACCCTAAAAATTTTCAGTTTTGAACTTGATATGCTAAAAAAAGACAAAATTGCTTACATCCATCCCCCCTCCCCCACACCGCTCCCCACGACATGGGGTAGTTTTTGTTATCAACTATATATTGTAGAAACTGAGAAATGTAAATAAATGATCCGACCGAGACCGAGACTTGAATTTGGTTCAATGTTCTTAAGACAATATTCGTCTCGCACATGTGCTTACAGTTTAATGACGACTTTGTCTCCTAGATACAATGAAACTCTTTATTCGATAGCAACACTTCAAACCGTAGGAACTGGACGAAGTAATCTGATAGTCTCTCTCTCTCTCTCTCAATTTGAGTACTATAATGTATGAATGAGTTGTTTGGATGAATAAATAAAACACTTGTAGGATTATGCTTTTATAACTGATGAAGAAACAAAAAAAAGATGAATAGACACAATGTTGGAAATTGACACATTTTTCAATAGACACAACCATTGAAAAATTATTCACTCACTTAAGATTATTTCTAATAGTTTTGTTCCTTTTTTTATATCAAGTTGAAAATATACATTAGTTGATGGTATCAAGTTGTCGAGTAAAAATTTTTAGAATATTAAGTTGAAAAAATGGAATACTTGAGGGTATCAAGTTACAATTCAGCCATAAAATTATTCAACTACAATATTTTTAATTTAGATAGGAACCATCATTTATCCTATAAATATATTTTTAAGTTTCGCAATATAGTTGGGACTACGAGTAAAGTGAATGTTAAAATACTTAATAACTAAATACAGGTAAAAAGTTAAATTTTATTAGTTTTTTTTTCTACCATTTTAGATGTCTATGAATTCGGGAGGTCTAATACGATCGAACCCATTGCACTTCCACAAAGCAAATAATTTCTTAAAGGACCTGTTTGGTAAACTGTAAGTGTTAAATTTTTTGTATTTGGACTTTCAAAGATGAAAAAAGGATAGGAATCCATCAACTTCCTTGTCCTTGTCCCCCTAATAGGGGACAAATGTGTTTGGTTGTGATAGAAAATGAAATGTGAGAAGTGAAAAGTACAAAAATGTGTTTGGTTGAAATAGGAAAGTAAAAATTGAAAAGTAGAAGAGTATAATTAGTTCAGATAATAATTTAATAAATCAAATAATTAGTTTGATAAATTAAGATAATTAATTAAGGATTATAAATTTATCAACTCAAATTTAATTACTAATTAAGAGTTTTTTATTCAAAATTAAGAGTTAAAATTTTAACTAATTAATACATACATTAATACATTATCTTATCATCTAATACATACATTAATATATTAATTAATACATTAAATATCTAACTAACGAATGACCTAGAACCCATAACATAACTTTTCTCTCTCTTCTCCACATCCACGCCGACCTCTTCTCAAAAAAAATAAAAAATAAAAAAAAATCCCACCCATGGCTCCCCTCCTCCGCCTCCAAACCATCCGGCCACGGCCTCCATGAACCCCAACCCTCTGGCCACTTCTACGGCCTCCGCCCCAACCCTCTTTTCCTCCTCCGCTCGCTCCGGAACCAGCCACCGGAACTCCGGATTCAGACACCACATCGTCTTTGGTGATGTTGTCGGTCCTCTTCGACATCCCGGAGACCATCGACGGGAGGCTTCATTGTCGGAGACGTCGTTGATCAGTGAATTTTTTTTTTTTTACTATGTAATTTGTTTCTGTAATTTTTTTTTTCTTACTTAGCAATTACTTAGTAGATGAACTATAAATTAAGTCTTCTTCTTCCTCCTGTATATATTTTTACATAGCAATTCCAAACTTTCAACCCACATCCTATAGATTTGGGAGGAAGTGGATATATAGATTTGGAGGGGACAAGAGGGGGGAGGACAGGAACTGCGAGTTCTATTTTGCATCTGCTTTCCAAACCCCTGTTATCCGAACCAAAAGATGGAGGCTATTGATTTGGATTCACTTACTGATGAAATTCCAAATTCAATCTCAGTTCCCATTTACCAAACAGGTCAGAAAAATGGCTGGCCCACATGCTCTGAACCATCAAGTAAATAAATGGCCATGGTTAGAGTCAGAACTGCCCCCAGGACAGACATTGGATCCCAAGGGTGAGGTCAGGGAGGACTCAAATGGCTGCAGCCAGCCCACTCCACATGGGAGAGCACATGTCCTGATGGCAGCCGAACTAGTCCAACTTATAAATGTGAGCAACATGCTCTCCTCTTTGTCTTAAATGTGATGGATCCGATCCCTCAGGATTAAATGCATCCAAGAAAGAAAGGAAAGCAGTTCCAACTACTTGCACTCGACCAGAAAATAAAGAACAGGATGTATAGATGGTCCTGACCTGATATGGCCCGTACATATAGATTGCTTCGTGTTCCTGCAAGGTCATAAATGGGAAATATCAGATTCGGATTTGTTGAGCTAGCAATCCATGGCCAATGGCCATTACAAACGTTACGATTAATAATCAGGGTCGAAATTAAGAGCAATAACAAACTAAGCATATTTCACCTACACTTTGTAAGAGACAGATGATTGGCTTGCCGAACATGCGATTGTCCGGTGCAAGTTTGGCAGCGACACATGGATGTTTGATAGATGACTCTTTCTTCTCCCTCTTTAGGGTTTTTGTTCTTATTAATACTAATAAATGCACGGATATTGCACACGTAATATAATATTTTTAATGTTATTATAAAATAATTTAAATATATTTGAATTAAAGTTTATTATATATATATATATATATTTTTTAATTATGATTTGTTATAGATTTGATTATATTTTAATTAAAAAAATTATTGATATATTTCTATTATTTATAAAAGGTCTTGAAAAGATTAGTCATCTAAGTCGTACATATATACTCACATAATTAAAAATTAATAAATAAATAAATTTTAAAGGTGGAAGATATTCTCCTTGATTGATTATGTTCGATTTCTCGTTGTGTTATTTATAACAAATTTATTCTTTTTAGTATTTATTTTACGCATTTTTTAATAATTGGTGGAAGATTTATAAACGATTTAGACGAGTAAATTTTGAACCGTTTTCAAATCTCATTATAAGAGTAGAGATTAAACATTCAAGAAGAGTACAACACATCTCAATAGAACACAGTTGCCTCTTCTAAAAGGAAGGTGGACAACACACAATCTAACCTTTCAACAGCTCAGATCAAACTGGTTGTTCTAAGCTCATGTAACCTCTCAACAGATTGTTGTTTGGTATTTCTAACCTCATGCTTATAATCATCTTCTTCCGCCTCTCTATAAGATAGAGTGCTCAATTAATCATTTGTGGTGAAATATATGACAAAATCTATGTTATATCGTATTGATACTAAGAGAGAATCAGATCATGATGGTCAAGGTGTCTGTTAGGCCGGACGGTCTGAAATCTAGTCCGAGTCCGGTTCAATCAAATTCGGGCTGGAACAGTCTGAGCCTAATCAAAAAACAGATCCGGTCAAGCCGATAGTAAACCAGAGTTCATACTGGATTGAAAATTGCGGCTCGATAGTCCGATCGAAGACAGCGGGTCGAACCGAATTTTTCAGTTCCGATCCGACCCCGACCAACCGGTCCATCCACGCCCGGTGATGAGACCGGCTGCCCCCGACCCCCCACCCCCCCCCCCCCCCCCCTCCCCCCTCTCGCGCCCACAACCATATTTAATAATTTTGGAAAATAATTTATCAGAATAGATACCTAATATATCCATTATTATAATGTTAGCGGATATTTTGTTAAAATATCACCCTCACAAAAGTCATACTTTGGTAAAATTATTCGTCTCACCCATGCCCCAAATACGCGGGACCAACCATGTGGCAATGACTAGAGCTACATATTCAAGCAAACTTCAGACCAACTCGGATACATATATGTTTCCAGATCAGAATCAAATATCTATATCCATAATAAAAATCCAGAACTCAAACTATTACTACTATGAAACTAAGAATAATATATAACTGTAGGAAGATAAAATAAGAAGGTATCATTTTTTGGATACCTGAATTTCGAAGAAATATCGCCAATAATCCTATGTTGCATCTCAGCAATAATCTGGAAGCCAAACCCGAACCAAGCTATGAACCGGTCCGGACCCAGCCCTGGCAAGCCCCCCCACTTCTTGTCGGGTTCGGGCCTGGACTAGGTTGTGGATTTGAAATCTCCGTTCTGGGCTGGCCCAGCCCATCTCCTCTTTGGATTAAATCCGATCTAGCCCAAAATTGGTCAAGTCCGATCCACACTTGGCCCAGGCCGGCCCGGCCGGGCTTGCCCGGAACACACGACCTAATGGTAGGTTTCGGCAGCAAAGCTTTGATGGCTCAAAACCAAATAGTGCCTTAAGGTTGCATGCCCCTTTTCCACACAAGACAGTTTTGTTGTGTGTGCCCATGATCTATAGGAAAGCTTTGTTCTGGGCCCAGGGGCCTCCTTAGGTTTCGTGGGGTTTCCTCTCTCTGTCGATGTGTTTTCCAAATTCCAATCAAGAGGTGGGCGAAATTTAGCAGCTAATTCATTTCCACGTACAGCTACCATCCAACAAGAGATTCCACCAGTTGCATGGTTAGATTGGTATGTATATTTTCTTGCTACGCCTAAATGTTTGTGGAATAAAAATCATGCCCACTGGCAATATACCCATAAACATCACTGTTCTAAAAGGCGGTCTATAAGTCCGCTTAAATGGTGCCTAGCACTAGATGTCTAATGTCCGTCTAGGCGTTCCGACGTCCTACTATGCATGTTTTTGAGATAATATCAATTTTTTCTGCAATTTTCAATATGTATTTTAATTTTTATTTATTTATTTTTGAATCGCCTACATCTTAAGCGTCCATATAGGCGGCTAGACAATAGGCGGTGGGTGACAGTCCGGCTAGCACTCTCGCTTTTCACAACTTTGATAAACATCAAGCCTTTTTATCAATTTGAATCCTAAGAGCTAAAAGCAATTTCTACTTCTTCAATATTTCAATCTAAGACATAGAGTCGACCTATGCTGATGGTAGAAGGCTTGGATGATGATGATGAATCTTGTTAAGGGCTATATACCATTAGACGTGCTACTAGTTTTATACAACTTCAATTAAATTCAAGTTCGATTAAACCTACCACGTATCTTATCGGTCCTTATGACATGTGCATATATTGTTTAGCTTGCACATGTTCAAACAACCCAATGATATTTTTCTTATATTATCCGATCCACCTCCAACTTTCCATAAACAAACATTTGTAACCCTATCTTTCAAGATATTGTGATTATCCTTATTGATATTATCATTTTAGCTACAGTAATCAACTTTTTAGACATGTTTTAAAAATTGTCTGATACATAAAGCATAGTACTATTAGGCATAGTTTGGTTCACGGAAGAAAAATGATTTTCATTTGGTTCACGGAACGAAAATGAATTCCCTTGAATTTTGTGTGGAAATGAAAAAATAGGATTCCTATAAGATTTTCTTTTTGGTAGAACAAGTAAACAATTTAGGAAATATTATTTGATTTCCTTTCTAGTGTTTGGTTGTTGTAGGAAAGAAAAGGAAAGAAAAAATATATTAATATTTTCCACAATGTCCTTGTGTTTTAAAATAAAAATAATATTATGAAAAAATGTGTAAAATCGACAATAACACCAGGCTACCTTTGTCTTAAATGATGAGGGAAAACCAATTCCAAGAGTTCTGAGAGGAACTATTTTTCTACCTATTTTTTTTCCTGTCAGAAAAATACTTTTCAAGATTGTGACTACCAAACAAAGAAAAGGAACATGTTTTATTTTCCGAAACGAGGCCTTGCTTTCTCATGAACTTTCTTTAAAATTCAAGGACAATGCAGTCCAGAAATACTCCTCATTTTCAATATGTTTAATTGTACAAACAACATTTGACTATATCGCTTCTCATCATGATAAATGATCTATCCTATAAATATCACTTCAAGGTATTTCTTACCCATAAATCCCTCATTTTTGACTAATGGTTGAATTAACATTTCATATATTTTGTTTCGGTCATACTAATTTTTAGAACCCTTAAATCTCAAAATTCCGCTTCACAATTTTTTTGGAGAATCTACACTTATCTATTCCCAATTTACTAGCATAATCTCATCAACAAACAACGTTCACTATGGAACCTAACACTTGCCTTTTCCAAACAATTTTATTTATTTTATCAGCAAACAACTAACACCATGGATGATGGAACTTCATCCAGACTAACTATGCCTAATAGTTTCATCAAAAACAAACAGAAAAGGTGAGGTCTGGTGTCAATTCATCATGCATATCCCTTATTAGAGACTTTTTCCCCTCCCAAACCCACCAAGTATATCTACTTTATTATGAAGTTGTATTGAGTAAATATAAACATTGTGTTGGTATTAGTATGTATTAAAGAATTTTATGTAAGATGGAGGGTTGTAAGGACACACACACACACACACACACACACACACACACACACACATATATATATATATATATATATATATATATATATATATATATATATATCCAAGAGATTATTAATAAAAAAAATAGACCAGAGCACAAATCCTAGCCGTGCTACCACCACAGTCGCCCACCACCACCGTCGCCCCCGCCACCACATTTCCGCCACCACCGCGAAACCGCGACTCCCACGGAGCCTGCAAGAGCTTTCTGCCGCGATTTTCGGACGACTCCCGCTGGTCATTCTGGACGTTGACATTGAAGAACTAGATCCGATGGGGAAGAGGCATGATCGGGTTTAGGATAGGACGAAGATGACGAACGTGAATCGTGGGACGGGTGTGAGGTGATCGGAGAAGAGGAGGATCGATGGAGGAGATCATCAAGAAGTTGGATCCTGCGGAGGTCGCAATGTTGATAAAGCTGATGAAACTGTCGGCTGGTGAGAGCGCGACACGAACACCGGCGAAGTTGGAGCTTCCCTCCATCGATCTGAAGCTTGATGGATCGGCCACCTACCTGAGTTGGTCACGACGGGTGAGGAGAACCCTCGCAGGAAAGAACCTAAAGGGTTTCTTGTCAGAAGAAAAGACAGCCGGATGAGGGCTCGGTAGGACGCGACGAGTGAAAGTCCACTCATATGGTGATATACATTTGGCTCCTCAATTCTTTAGTCCAATCGATCGCCGCCACAGTGGATGGTCTTGAGATGGTAAATGACGTGTGGGAGAAGTTGAGGAGGACCTACGATGGTGTGGGGAATAACTTGAGGGTTTTCCAGATCAAGGGGGAGATCGACGACACCGTATTGGGAGAGATCGACGACACCGTACAGGAAGAGAAGACGGTGCAGGAGTATACCGCGGAGTTGGAGCGTCTGTGGTTGAATTACGATCACTACTCAGATCGGACGAGCTGCGAGGACCCGAAGTGTAAAAAGAGACATGTATGTCTACAGGAGAGGACGATGAAGTTTCTTAAGGGACTGGCCGCAGTGTTTGCTCAGAGGACAGCACTACTTATAGTCCAACCGAAGATCCCTACACTTGAGGAGGCTATGTCGACCATGATCCAGGAGGAGACTCGCATCAAGTTGCAGGCAGGGACACGTGGTACTCCTGAAGTGAAGTCAGCATTGGCGGTTGCCAATCTAGGCGGCACAGGACCAAAGGGAGACCCCAGGCAGTGCTACAACTGCTAGAAGGCGGACCATCTGAGGTATGATTGCACCAAACCACCCAAGGAGGAAGATTCAGGTGGTGGACGTAGATAGTTTGGAGGACGTGGCCGTGGTCGGGGTGGTCGAGGAGGTTATCGGGCGAACATGCTGGTAGCAGAAGGCGAGGAGGGAACTGATGGTGCCTATACTGAGGAGGATCAGGCACTGCTGGGTATACTGGAGATACTCAGGAGAAAGCAGAGCGTCCAGCAATAGAGACAGGAGGAGTGAGACTGAGGAGGCGTCCACCTCAGTCTTCGCCAGAGGCAACACTGCCATGTATGTCCATCCATCGGAAGGTACTGATGACTCACTCGCCCTTGCATCTATGTCTTCTCTTAGATCGTCGGATTAGATAGTCGATTCGGATGCGTCTTGACACGTGGCAGGGAATGTTAGTAATTTTTCTTCCTATACCCACCTAGCATCGGCGGACAGCATTCAAAAAGTCGATGGTACTTTTCAGCCAGTGGTCGGTAAGGATATTGTCGATTGTACTGGTTCAGTAAAATTATTCAATATTTTACATGCTCCTTCTTTTCCAATCAGTCTTTTGTTCATTAGTTCTATAATCCTTCAACTAAAATGCTTTGTCTCTTTTGATATTCCTTAGATGATTGTCACGCCCCATGTAAACACCCTAAATTTTCAGATTTTTTTAAATCAATTTTGGAAAATTTTTCTGCAATTTTCAGGAATTTACAATATGTGCTGTGGTGATTGTAGGATTTTTAATTGCTAATAAATAATATTAAAATGTGATAAAAATATGATTTTATGGTGTAAAATAGAAAACCTGACTTAGGGTAATTTTCTGGGATTTTATTGGGCCTCAGACCTATTTTTAAAAGCCTAAAAACTATTTTTTAAATTAATTAATTAAATTATTAATTATTATTATTATTTTTATTATTTTTATTACTGTTATTATTTTTATTTATTTTTAGGGGCCCGGCCCGACCCAGTGGGCCGAGCCCATTAGCAGCCCAGCCCGGTCACCCTAGCGGGTCGGGCGGGTCCGCCCAACCCGGATCCGCGCCCGACCCGACCCGCATCTCCTCCCCTCCCCCACGTTCGGATCGAGCCGCTTCCCCCGCCTTCCCCTCCGGCCACGTCACCGGAGACCTCCGCCCACGCCGCTACCCACGCCCCGACTCCACCTCCGCCAGACCCGGCCACCCCCGGCTCCCCTCCACCTTTAAAAACCCCCCTACTCCTTCCTTCTCCCTCATCTCCCTAGCCCTAGCTCTACCCCGACTCCGGCGACCCAGAACTCCGGCCATCCCCCTCCCCTAGCCCCGCTGCCCTCCGCCAAGAGCCGCCCCGGCCAGCCCCTCGACCTCCTCCCCTCCCAAACCTCGCCTCCTCCTTTCCTGCCGCCTCCAGGACCCGACGCCGGCCTCCCCTAGCTCCGCCGGCCTCCCCAAGCTCCGCCGCCGCCCCTGAACCCCCGACGCAGCACCGCCCTCCCCGGCGAGCAGAACCTTAACCTAGCTGGACGCGCCGCGGACACAGCAGGACACGGGACTCGTCGACACAGTGGACACGGCTTGGACACAGCGTCCAGGACACGAGGCGGACACGAAAATCCAGTTTCGAGGAGCCCAGTTCAGGTACTCGTAACTTCTTGCTCGTAGCTCAGATTTCGATTCCGTAAATTGCAACGCGTAGCCTGTATGACCCTCTCGGTGCCCGAACAAACCGCTCGGGGCATCGCGTCCTGTGGTGATCGCACACCGCGATCCAAAAACAGGAAAAACCAGGCCCTGTTTCACCCCGGAACTGAGTACGCTCCGCCAAACGGGACGACTTGGTCACGTGCGGTCTTCACAGATACGTGCGCCTCGTCGATACGGATGTGTGGGATTTTGTGGAAGCTGATTCGGGTGTGCGTGCACACCGGAATCAACGCGTATCCGCGGACATCGCCCATATCCGCATTTTCTGCAATTTACCCTAACTTCGTGCACACACGTCAGATAGAGACGAAACTTGCGCCATCAGACTCGTAGCGATACGCTGGTCCTGTGGGTCAAGTTTGGTTCGATTCTGAGAACGTTGACGAAATCGCGTGTCGTGGGCCCCACAGGCCCCACTCGACGGGCGATTTCGTGATCGGCTCATCGGAATTCAAATCTGAAAGTTCCGTTGGGTTCGTATCAGCGTTCCGGACTTGTTGACACTAAGTTTGGTGAATTTGGAGACCGTTGACCCTGACACGTTTTTCAGTGCAAAGCGGGCCCACCGGTGGACCCCGTTTTGGCCCGAAACTGCCGTTTTTGCCCTTGTCTCCAAATTGGACCCAAGGACAGGCGTTCCTAGCTATTTGACACCTTCTGAGCATGATGGTACTATTTATTTCAGCTTTCGGAGACATCTCTGGAAATTTCCGAAACCAGGGCCTTAGTGGAATCCAAACACGAGGCAAGTGCACCTTGCCAAACTTACAGTCTTTATTTTCATATTTCCTGTAATAATATTTTGCTGGATGTCTTGTGTATATTCATATAAACTTGTTTAAACTGCTTAACCTAGAAAACGCGTGACGTACCTAGTGTCCGATCATAGTCGGGTGCCAACACCGTACGCGGTGTTGGGTTCGTCATTTAGAGATGGATTTACGATCCCCTTACTTTTGTACTTGACCTATCAAGTACCCTACAACTCAGGACACTTGACACTATCATGGACAGAATCCTCCTGAGATATTCGTGGTGATTCTGTATAGGATACAGGACTTGACAGAGATATTTTAGTTATAGACAGTATGACTTGTTGCATTAGTTATAATCCCGCTGACATGGACATGAGACGTTATGGTCATGGTTTGCGTGATTACATTGGGTGGGGAGAGACACACAGGCTACAGGCTATTCTATATATATATCTACTATTATTGTGAGGTTGTAGACTCTCCCGCAGAGCTAGACCTTTTACGTGTTATTACTGCTACCGGCTCCCCGACACAGAGCTTGTAGCGGTCTCAGCCTGAGTACTAGTGTTGCTCTCATTTGCATATCACATAGATGGTTACATAGTTTACCCTGCTGTTTCAATTAATTTAATTGCACTACTTTTATTTGGCTTGTTTTATTTGTGCCTTGCTATGTCCACTGAGGACCTGGAATGGATTATGTCCCCAGGTTTAGCTGAGGAGCAGTACCCCGAGATATACGGGACCGGAGCTGAAGCTATTGCTGGAGCAGAACCAAACACTGAAGACGAGGTGACTGCCGAAGACTTCTCCTGAGTGCCTGTTCCAGTACTCAGTATTTATTTCATGTTTATCTCTTATTTCATGTTTATCTCTTGTTCCTGGCCTATAGAGCCAGTTTATTCAGACATAAGTCGGATTGTTTCTCCGACTGACTTGCTGTGATTGTTGTTGCAACTTATTTCCATTTCATTATGCAGTTTATTCTATATCTTTATGGATGAGATTAGTGTGACTTGTGGTAGTAGACCTTATTTACAGCTTAAGTATGCCCTGATGGTTCCATTAAATTGGGTTATCTATCGGTGCGTACTGCTGGCCATTGCCACGCATCTCCAGTCCCTCGGCATTTTGGGACTGGGGCGTGACATTGTTTTTGTGGTGGCCCATGCAGGTCGTAACTAAATTATTCGGTTTCAACTTAGGGACCGAACAGGCCTGCAATAAGATAGGATAATTTATAGGATCTCATCCATTGATTGAATCGTTTTTGGACTCTATGTCGAATTCAATTTAATTGCTTGAATTGCATCCTGTTTGATTCCTCTGTGCGTTCTCATTGTTTCCTTTTGATGCAGAGAAATGGATCCCAGAAGTGGTGACGAGACCCCCTTGGGTACACCGCTTGAAGCAGGGGTTACCTGTGAAGCTGGAACGACGCCAGATACCAGAGGACAATCCTCTCAGAGCAATCAAACTGGCCAGCCAAGTTCCAGGTTCAGGCGTGATGACATCCCGCCTCCTCCCCAGTTCCCTCCTACGATGCCTGTCTTTCCTCCAGGACAGGCAATGGACGGCCAGCAAATGTTCCAGATGTTCTACGCCATGATGCAGGGACAACAACAGATTCAACAGGAGGCCCAACGTCATGAGGCCGAGAACCTAAGGAACAGCCTAGTCGCAGCATTGGAGCAGGCAAATCCACCAACTAGGCGACCAGCGACGGGATCTATCACAGATTTTCGTCAACTCAAACCTCGTACCTTCTCGGGCAAGGAAGGACCAACTGAAGTTCATGAATGGCTTACGAACACGCAGCACCAGTTGGAGGCCGCTGAACTACCAATGGACAAATGGATGACTGCCGTCAGGATGCAACTGACGGACAACGCGCATCATTGGTGGCTGTCCGAAGAAAGAAGGCTCGGACATGATCAGGTTACCTGGGAGGAGTTCTCCAGACTCTTCCAGGAAATGTACATCCCTGCTGTGGCTCGGTCAGAACTCCGAGACAGATTCAACCGCCTGATCCAGGGCAACATGACGGTGGAGGAATATAACGCCGAATTCAGTCGCCTGAGCCGCTTCGCCCCTTCCCTAATTCCTACCGAAGAGGAGAAGGCGGAGAAGTTCTTTGATGGGCTCAGGTTCGAGCTTCAGAAGTTAATCGGATCGGTCGTGCCCACATCTTACTCTGACGTCCTAGCTGCAGCACGTCGGCTGGAGCGCGTTACTCGGAGGGAATCAAGCCTGAAATGTCCCTTCTCCTCCGCACCGTCCAAGTCATCACCAGGGGAATCTGCTAAACGGCCCCAGAAGAGCCCGCCTCCAAGAGCAGCAACTAAGAACCTGCCTACTTGCCATTACTGCGGCAAGGTAGGACATATTGAAAAAGAATGTAGACGCAAGCTGGGGCTCTGCCTGGTTTGTGGATCTGGACAACACTTCTCAAAAGACTGCTCGGAATGTCGAGAGGGAGTTCCGAATCGACCAGCTCCACCTGCAGCTCTTCCAGCTGGGGGAGCAACACAGACAGGGCCTGGAGGAGCCAGGCCACCTCTACCACCTCAGGCAGCAATGTTCCAGCAAGCTCGTCAGCAAAGGGGTCCCGCTCAGGGACGAGGTCAGGCATATGCACTAGCAGTCACTGAGGAAGCTACTGCAGGCGAAGTGATAGCAGGTACCATATTAGTAGCTTCAATTCCTACTGTAGCATTATTTGATTCTGGAGCCTCGCATTCATTTATTGCTGCTAGCTTCGTAGCCACACATAGAATAGCTACCGCACCTCTCTCGAAGATGAAGAGAATTCTAACGGGAGGTAGAATTATCCCGGTTAGTGATACTTGTAGATCATGTTCAGTGGTAGTCTGTGGCCGAGAGATGCGAGCCCAATTCTTGATCTTTTCTATGCCTGATTACGATGTTGTACTTGGTATGGACTGGTTAAGTCAGTACCATGCGAAACTGGATTGCCGGCTTGGAAAAGTGATATTTAGACCCCCTAGCCTTCCTGAGTTTGAATTTCTTAGAGGAGCTGTAGAACAAGGGGTCCAGCCAACTCTTAGGGTATTGACTGTAGAAGAAGATTCAAGTTACCCAAGAGTCATAACAGAATTTATGGACGTATTTCCCGACGATCTTCCAGGTTTACCACCTGATCGGGAGATAGAATTCACAATAGACCTAACTCCAGGAGCCGAACCTATCACTTCATCGGTATATCGGCTAGCACCTAAGGAGTTAGTGGAGCTGAAAACACAAGTTGACGACCTTCTGGATAAAGGATTTATCCGGCCCAGTGTTTCACCTTGGGGAGCACCTATACTTTTTGTACCCAAGAAGGACGGAACTGTACGGTTGTGCATTGATTACAGAGCCCTTAATGCTGTAACTGTTAAGAACCGGTACCCATTATCACGTATTGATGACTTGTTTGACCAGCTGAGTGGTGCTAGGGTATTCTCAAAGATTGACCTTAGATCCGGTTATCACCAGATTAGGGTGAAGAAGGAAGATATCCCAAAGACGGCCTTCAGAACTAAGTATGGACATTATGAGTTCCTAGTAATGCCGTTTGGTTTAACCAACGCACCTGCTGTATTTATGAGTTTGATGAACGGAGTCTTCCATCAGTACTTGGATAAGTTCGTGGTAGTATTCATTGATGATATCCTAGTCTACTCCAAGAACCACGAAGAGCACGAGGAACACCTTAGAATTATGCTGGAAACCTTGAGAAGGGAGAAGCTATATGCCAAACTCAGCAAATGTGAGTTCTGTATGGACAAGGTGCCATTCTTAGGGCATATTATCTCAGGTGAAGGACTGTCTGTGGACCCAGAGAAGGTCACTGCCATAGAAACCTGGCCTACCCCTACCTCGGTTGCGGAAGTGAGAAGTTTTCTTGGACTTGCTGGGTATTACCGGCGGTTCGTAGAAAAATTTTCAAGGATCACAGAACCTATGACTAAGCTGACACGGAAGGATCAGGAGTTCATATGGACGGAAGAATGCCAGAATGCCTTTGAAGAATTAAAGAGGCGTCTAACAACAGCACCAGTCTTGACTCTTCCCTCAGGGTCAGGAGGTTTTGTTGTTTATAGTGATGCGTCCGGTAGTGGACTAGGTTGTGTCTTGATGCAACATGGCAAGGTTATCGCTTATGCATCGAGGTAGCTGAAGGTCCACGAGAAGAATTACCCAACGCATGACCTGGAGCTAGCTGCAGTGATTTTTGCATTGAAGATCTGGAGACATTATCTGTATGGAGAGAAGGTCAAAATATTCACTGATCATAAGAGCTTGAAGTATGTTTATACACAGAAGGAGCTCAACATGAGGCAAAGGCGTTGGCTTGAGTTGATGGTGGACTTTGACATCGATCTGCAGTACCACCCGGGGAAAGCAAATGTTGTAGCCGACGCCCTCAGCAGAAAACCCTCGGCTTATTTCTTAATTGAGCAGCCTCAGCTATTACAAGACTTGCAAGATCTACAGATAGAGGTTGTTCTACCTGGACAAAATGGTTTGCTGGCTAACCTCGAAGTTAAGTCATCGCTGGTGGAGAGAATCAAAGAAGCTTTGCCTAATTATGCCAGATTTCGAAGGCTGAAAGAGAGAACCGAAGCAGGCATGCGAACGGGACTTCGCATCCACGAGGACGGGACATTAAGGTGCGGAAATCGCCTATATGTTCCGAATGGAGAATTAAGGCAGGAGTTGATGACAGAAGCACATAGCTCCATATACTCGGTTCATCCAGGAGGGACCACGATGTACCGGGACTTAAGACAATATTACTGGTGGCATGAAATGAAAAGGGAGATTGCCCGATTCGTGGCAAAGTGCTTAGTCTGCCAGCAGGTGAAGGCCGAGCACCAAAGGACTGCAGGTATGTTGCAGCCACTTCCCATCCCTGAATGAAAGTGGGAGCATATTACCATGGACTTCGTCACTGGATTTCCAAGAAGCCCTAGTGGAAAGGATGCAGTATGGGTCATCGTGGATCGGCTCACTAAGTTGGCTCACTTCTTGCCGTTCAGAGTCGGACAATCCACGGAAGTACTAGCCGACATGTATATGCGACAGATCGTAAAATTACATGGAGTGCCAGTTAGTATTGTATCAGATCGAGACTCGAGATTTACATCTCACTTCTGGCGAAGCATGCAAGAGAGTCTCGGCACCAGGCTCAAATTCAGTACTGCCTATCATCCCCAGACAGATGGCCAATCAGAGCGCACAATTCAGATCCTGGAAGATATGCTGCGATCATGTATACTGGACTTTGGAGGATCTTGGAAAGATCATCTGCACTTAGTGGAGTTCTCCTACAATAACAGCTATCAGGCAAGCATTCAGATGGCACCTTTCGAGGCGTTGTACGGAAGGAAGTGCAGATCGCCGATATGCTGGAGTGACGTTGGCGAACGTCAATTACTGGGTCCAGAGTTGGTAACGGAGACAGTGGAGAAAGTAAGGCAGATTCAGAATCATCTCCGTGCAGCCCAGGATAGACAGAAGCATTGGGCCGATGTACACAGACGACCCCTGGAGTTCAAGGAAGGAGAGCATGTATTTTTGAGGATCTCGCCCACCAGAGGTACTATCAGATTTGGCAGCAGAGGCAAGTTAAGCCCAAGGTACATTGGGCCATTCGATATCTTGGAGCGCATTGGTGAGGTGGCTTACCGTCTTGCATTACCTCCATCCTTAGAGGGAGTGCATGATGTATTCCACGTCTCACAACTGAGGAGATACGTGACGGACCCAAGTCATATAGTTGATCATTCTGAGATTTCGGTGGGACCTAGCCTGAGATACGAGGAGCAGTCAGTGGGTATACTCGACACCAGTGAGAAGACACTGCGAGGGCAGACCATCAGACTGGTTCGGGTAGCTTGGAAACAGCACTCTCCCGGCGAATCGACCTGGGAGCGAGAAGATGTTATGCGCCAGCATTATCCACACTTATTTGCTTATGCAGGTAAAACCTGAGCATTCTTTAATTCTGTAAGATCTTGCCTTTATAGTTTACCCTTCGATTGCGAGGACGCAATCCTCTTAAGGGGGGTAGATTGTAAACACCCTAAATTTTCAGATTTTTTTAAATCAATTTTGGAAAAAGTTTCTGCAATTTTCAGGAATTTACAATATGTGCTATGGTAATTGTAGGATTTTTAATTGCTAATAAATAATATTAAAATGTGATGAAAATATAATTTTATGGTGTAAAATAGAAAACCTGACTTAGGGTAATTTTTTGGGATTTTATTGGGCCTCAGACCTATTTTTAAAAGCCTAAAAACTATTTTTTAAATTAATTAATTAAATTATTAATTATTATTATTATTATTATTATTTTTATTACTGTTATTATTTTTATTTATTTTTAGGGGCCCGGCCCAGTGGGCCGAGCCCATTAGCAGCCCAGCCCGGTCACCCTAGCGGGTCGGGCGGGTCCGCCCAACCCGGATCCGCGCTCGACCCGACCCGCATCTCCTCCCCTCCCCCACGTTCGGATCGAGCCGCTTCCCCCGCCTTCCCCTCCGGCCACGTCACCGGAGACCTCCGCCCACGCCGCTAGCCACGCCTCGACTCCACCTCCGCCAGACCCGGCCACCCCCGGCTCCCCTCCACCTTTAAAAATCCCCCTACTCCTTCCTTCTCCCTCATCTCCCTAGCCCTAGCTCTACCCCGACTCCGGCGACCCAGAACTCCGGCCATCCCCCTCCCCTAGCCCCGCTGCCCTCCGCCAAGAGCCGCCCCGACCAGCCCCTCGACCTCCTCCCCTCCCAAACCTCGCCTCCTCCTTTCCTGCCGCCTCCAGGACCCGACGCCGGCCTCCCCTAGCTCCGCCGGCCTCCCCAAGCTCCGCCGCCGCCCCTGAACCCCCGCCGCAGTACCGCCCTCCCCGGCGAGCAGAACCTTAACCTAGCTGGACGCGCCGCGGACACAGCAGGACACGGGACTCGTCGACACAGTGGACACGGCTTGGACACAGCGTCCAGGACACGAGGCAGACACGAAAACCCAATTTCGAGGAGCCCAGTTCAGGTACTCGTAACTTCTTGCTCGTAGCTCGGATTTCGATTCCGTAAATTGCAACGCGTAGCCTGTATGACCCTCTCGGTGCCCGGATAAACCGCTCGGGGCATCGCGTCCTGTGGTGATCGCACACCGCGATCCAAACGGGACGACTTGGTCGCATGCGGTCTTCACAGATACGTGTGCCTCGTCGATACGGACGTGTGGGATTTCGCGGAAGCTGATTCGGGTGTGCGTGCACACCGAAATCAACGCGTATCCGCGGACATCGCCCCGTATCCGCCTTTTCTGCAATTCACCCTAACTTCGTGCACACACGTCAGATCGAGACAAAACTTGCGCCATCGGACTCGTAGCGATACGCTGGTCCTGTGGGTCAAGTTTGGTTCGATTCTGAGAACGTTGACGAAATCGCGTGTCGTGGGCCCCACAGGCCCCACTCGACGGGTGATTTCTTGATCGGCTCATCGGAATTCAAATCTAAAAGTTTCATGGGTTCGTATCAGCGTTCCTGACCTGTTGACACTAAGTTTGGTGAATTTGGAGACCGTTGACCCTGACACGTTTTTCGGTGCAAAGCGGGCCCACCGGTGGCCCCGTTTTGGCCCGAAACTGTCGTTTTTGCCCTTGTCTCCAAATTGGACCCAAGGACAGGCGTTTCTAGCTATTTGACAACTTCTGAGCGTGATGGTACTGTTTATTTCAGCTTTCGGAGACATCTCTGGAAATTTCCGAAACCAGGGCCTTAGTGGAATCCAAACACCAGGCAAGTGCACCTTGCCAAACTTGCAGTCTTTATTTTCATATTTTCGGTAATAATACTTTGCTGGATGTCTTGTGTATATTCATATAAACTTGTTTAAACTGCTTAACCTAGGAAACGCGTGACGTACCTAGTGTCCGATCATAGTCGGGTGCCAACACCGTACGCGGTGTTGGGTTCATCATTTAGAGATGGATTTACGATCCCCTTACTTTTGTACTTGACCTATCAAGTACCCTACAACCCAGGACACTTGACACTATCATGGACAGAATCCTCCTGAGATATTCGTGGTGATTCTGTATATGATACAGGACTTGACAGAGATATTTTAGTTATAGACAGTATGACTTGTTGCATTAGTTATAATCCCGCTGACATGGACATGAGACGTTATGGTCATGGCTTACGTGATTACATTGGGTGGGGAGAGACACACAGGCTACAGGCTGTTCTATATATATATCTACTATTATTGTGCGGTTGTAGACTCTCCAGCAGAGCTAGACCCTTTACGTGTTATTACTGCTACCGGCTCCCCGACACAAAGCTTGTAGCGGTCTCAGTCTGAGTACTAGTGTTGCTCTCATTTGTATATCACATAGATGGTTACATAGTTTACCCTGCTGTTTTAATTAATTTAATTGTACTGCTTTTATTTGGCTTATTTTATTTGTGCCTTGCTATGTCCACTGAGGACCTGGAATGGATTATGTCCCCTGGTTTAGCTGAGGAGCAGTACCCCAAGATATACGGGACCGGAGCTGAAGCTATTGCTGGAGCAAAACCAAACACTGAAGACGAGGTGACTGTCGAAGACTTCTCCTGAGTGCCTGTTCCAGTACTCAGTATTTATTTCATATTTATCTCTTGTTCCTGGCCTATAGAGCCAGTTTATTCAGACATAAGTCGGATTGTTTCTCCGACTGACTTGCTGTGATTGTTGTTGCAACTTATTTCCATTTCATTATGCAGTTTATTCTATATCTTTATGGATGAGATTAGTGTGACTTGTGGTAGTAGACCTTATTTACAGCTTAAGTATGCCCTGATGGTTCCATTAAATTGGGTTATCCATCGGTGCGTACTGCTGGCCATTGCCACGCATCTCCAGTCCTTCGGTATTTTGGGACTGGGGCGTGACACCCCAGTCCCAAAATATCTAGGGACTAGACACGTGACAATGGCCAGCAGGACGCTCCGATGGACAAACCCAATTTAATGGATCCATCGGGGCATACTTAAGCTGTAATATAAGGTCTACAACAACAAGTCAGAACTAATCTCATCCACACAAAAGATAATAAGAACAACAACAAATAAGGAAAGTATATCAACATCCAGTCTCAGCAAAGTAATTCGGGGAACAACCCGATATAAAGTCTGTTATAATTGTTTAATTAAACAGGAAAGAGAGTCTATTTGCCATAATAACTGAGCATGAAGAAGCAGATGTTCAGGAGTAGTCCTCAGCGATCACCTCGTCCTCAAGTACTGGTACTGTTCCGAGAAGTGCACCAGTTCCGTATACCTCTGGATAAACCTCGTCTGCTAATCCTGGGGATATAATCCGGATCCAGGTCCTCAGGGGACATAGCAAGGTACAGATAATACAAGCCAAAGATAATGCAGTGTAGCAAGTAAATAAAATAATAGGATAAACTATATAACCAACTATGTGAAATGCAAGTTGAGAGCATCACTAGAACTTAGGCTGATACCACTACAAGCTCTGTGTCGGGGAGCCGGTAGCAGTTATACTATGCTATGTAATTTACTATGATGTGGCATATATATATATAATTAGCCTGTAGCCTGTGTGTCTCTCCCCACCCAATGTAATCATATGTCTCATGTCCACGATGTCTCATGTCCATGTCACGTAAGATCATATCTAATGCATGGAGTCATACTATGTCTATGAATATAATATCTAGGAATATAATATCTATGTCATAAATCCTGCAACCTACACAGAATCACCTTGAATATTTTAGAAAGATTCTGTCTCATGATTCGTGTCAGGAGTCCTGGATATAACGTACTTGATAAAGTACGAGAATGTGAAGGGTCACGAAAGTCCATCTCTAGATGACGTACACAACTTCGCGTATGGGGTTGGCACCCGACTATTAATCGGACGCTAAGTAGGTCACACGGTCCTAGGTTTAAACATGTACAACAATTATAACTGAGTCAAAGTAAATAATAACAGAACTGCAAGTTGGCAAGGTACACTTGTCTGGGTTTTCGGTTCCAATTGTAGCTTTGGCTTCAGCAAGATTTGCAGGCAGTAATCCTGTTGCTGAAATAGACATCACCATCAGATCCAGAAAATATTAATCAGCTAGAAACGCCTGTCCTTGAGTCCAATTTGGACACAGGGGCAAAAATAACATTTCGGGTCAAGGCGGGGTCCACATGTGGCCTACTTTACACCGAAAAATGCGTCAGGGTCAAAGGTCTCCAAATCAGTCCAACTTAGTGTCAACAGGTCAGGAACGATGATACGAACCCAACGAAACTTCCAGAATTGGATTCCGATGAGCCGATCACAAAATCGCCCGTCAAGTAGAGCCTGTGGGGCCCACGACACACGATTTTGTCAACGTTCTCAGAATCGAACAAAACTTGGCTCACAGGACCAGCGTATTGCTACGAGTCCAATGGCGCAAGTTTCGTCTCGATCTGACGTGTGTACACTAAGTTATAGCAAGATTCAGAAAAGTCAGATACGGGGCGTTGTCCGCGGATACGCATTGATTTCGGTGTGCACGCACATCCGAATCAGCTTCTGCGAAATCCCGCACGTCCGTATCAACGACGCGCACGTATCGGTGAAGACCGTACGCGACCAAGTCGTCCCGTTTGGCAGAGCGTACTCAGTTTCGGGGTAAAATTGGGTGTTATTTTTCCTGTTTTTGGATCGCGGTTCGCGATCACCACAGGACGCGATGCACCGAGCGGTTTGCACGGGCACCGAAGGGGTCATGCAGGCTACGCGATGCAACTGACGGAAAAGAAATCGGGGTAGCGAGGAGTGAGATACGAGTACCTGAACAGGGCTCCAGGAAATCAAGTTTTCTCGTGTACGACACGTGTCCGACACGTGTCCGACACGTGCCTGAGCTAGGGCACAGGTTCTGTGTCGCTGGGAGCGGGGTTCAGGTTGGCGGAGGTCGGCGAGTGCTCGGGGAGGTCCAGGGCGGCCGGGCGGCGAGGTCCAGAGGCGGAGAGGTGCTCGGGTCGGCCGGAGCTGGGTCGCCGGGGTCGACTGCAGGTTCTGGGCAGCGACAAGGGTCTGGGCTGGGGAGTGGTGGTCCGATGCTCGGCGAGGGCTCACGGAGTGTCACTCCCCAGTCCCAAAAATGCCGAGGGACTGGACACATGGCAATGGCCAGCAGCACGCACCGATGGACAACCCAATTTAATGGATCCATCAGGGCATGCTTAAGCTGTATTCTAACAGTAAAATGTTACAAGTCACAGGTGTTTCTAATCTCATCCACAGAATAAACACAGATTAATGTCAGGAATAATGCAATAGAAATAAATAAGCAATATCAAATAAGTGTCTCGGTGAACAAACCGAGCATAAGTCTGTTACATCAAATGCAAATAGACGTGAAATAAAGGAACTGGAAATAGAAACAGAAACAGAAATAACTGACTATAACCAGCAAATGCTCAGGAGAAGTCCTCTGGTGCGATCTCGTACTCAGGTCCTGGTACAGCTCCTGGAAGTGCTCCTGTACGGTGTATCTCTGGATGGATCTCTTCGGCTATACCTGGGGACATAGTCCATTCCAGGTCCTCAGGGGACATAGCAAGGTACAGATAATACAAGCCAAAATATAAGCAGTGCAGAAATAAATGAAACAGCAGGGTAAACTATGTAACCAGCTAAGTGATAAATGCAAGTTGAGAGCATCACTAGAACTCAGGCTGAGACCGCTACAAGCTCTGTGTCGGGGAGCCGGTAGCAGTAATAACACGTAAAGGGTCTAGCTCTGCTGGAGAGTCTACGACCTCACACTAATAGTATATATATATGAAAACAGCCTGTAGCCTGTGTGTCTCTCCCCACCCAATGTAATCACACGTCCCATGTCCATGTGGCCCCATGTCCATGTCACGTAAGATCATGTCTAATGCAACAAGTCATATAGTATCTAGGAACATATTGTCTATGCCATAAAGTCTGTATCCTATACAGAATCACCATGAATGTCTCAAGAGGATTCTGTCTCATGAATAGTGTCAAGTGTCCTGGGCTCTGATGTACTTGATAGGACAAGTACCAAGAGTAAGGGTATCGAATGTCCAACTCTAAATGACGTACACAACATCGCGTACGGTGTTGGCACCCGACTATGATCGGACACTAAGTACGTCACACATTTCCTAGGTTAAGCAGTAAAAACAAGTTTATATGATTTTACACAAGAAATCCAGCAAAATATTATCACAGGAACTACTGGAAATTGACCAGCCCTACTTGCCCACTGATGCATAATTAAGCCAAGGAAATAAATAGCAGACTGCAGGGTTTGGCAAGGTACACTTGCCTGCTGATGTATAAATAAGCCAAGAAATATTTATCAAGACTGCAAGTTTTGGCGAGGTACACTTGCTTGTGGTTCTGGCTCTGATTTCGGCTCTGACTTCAGTTGGATTTGCAGGCGGTACTCCGGTTGCTGAAACAAACATCACCATCAGATTCAGAAAATATCAATCAGCTAGAAACGCATGTCCTTGGGTCCAATTTGGAGACAAGGGCAAAAACGACAGTTTCGAGTCAGAACGGGGTCCACCGGTGGGCCCGCTTTGCACCGAAAAACGTGTCAGGGTCAAAGGTCTCCAAATTTACCAAACTTAGTGTCAACAGGTCAGGAACGATGATACGAACCCAACGGAACTTCCAGAATTGGATTCCGATGAGCCGATCAGAAAATCGCCCGTCGAGCGGAGCCTGTGGGGCCCACGACACGCGATTTCGTCAACGTTCTCAGAATCGAACCAAACTTGACCCACAGGACCAACGTATTGCTACGAGTCCGATGGCACAAGTTTCGTCTCGATCCGACGTGTGTACACAAAGTTAGGACGCATTCCAGAAAGTACGGATACGGGGCGATGTCCGCGGATACGCATTGATTTCGGTGAGCACGCACACCCGAATCAGCTTCCGTGAAATCCCACACGTCCGTATCGACGACGCGCACGTATCTGTGAAGACCGCACGCGACCAAGTCGTCCCGTTTGGCGGAGCGTACCCAGTTCCGGGGTGAATCAGGGCATTATTTTTCCTGTTTTTGGATCGCGGTGTGCGATCACCACAGGACGCGATGCACCGAGCGTTTTGCCTGGGCACCGAGAGGGTCAAGCAGGCTTCGCGATGCAAAAGACAGAAACAGAAACGGGGTTACGAGCAGAAAGATACACGCACCTGAACAGGGTCTGAAAAACCCGAATTTGATCGTGTCCGACACGTGTCTGACACGTGTCGAAAACCTAGGGTTAGGGTTCATCCCTGCGGCGGCCGGAGGCTCACCGGAGAGAGGCTGGAGGCGGTCGGGGGCTTCGCCGGAGGCGGCCAGGCTCGCTGGCGGAGGCAGCGGCGTGCGGCAGGCGGCCGGCGGCAGGGACGAGCAGCTGCTGCTGGCTGCTGAAGAAGAGGAGAGGGAGGAGACACCGGCCGGTGGCGCGCGGCGAGGCGAGGGAGGGCACGGCGAGGGGAGGCGGGGGCGCGGCGAGGTGGCGGTGGCGGTTCGTGGTGGCCGGAGGGGAGATGGGAGGATTTTTATAGAGGGCGGAGGGGAGCGGGTCGTGGCGGGGGAGGCGGAGCCGAGCGGGGGAGGCGGAGGTCGTGGGGGTGAGGGCCGGGCGGAGCGGCGGGCGGCGCGGACGGCGGAAGCGGCGCGGAAAGCGGAAATGTCGGGGTCGTGGGGGTGAGGGGAAAGCGGGTCGGGTCGGAGGCGGGTGCGGGTCGGGCGGCGGATCCGACCCGACCCGGTAGGGGCTGGGCCGGGTTCGGGCCCAATGGGCCGGGCCGGGCTGCTGGGTAATGGGCCGGGCTGAAAAATAATAAATAATAATATTAATATTAATAAACAGTAATTAATTTAATAAATAAATAAATAAATAATTAAATAGATTTAGGTGTTTTTAAAAATAGGTCCGGGGTCCGATAAATTCCAGAAAAATTACCCTAAGTCCAGTTTTTCATTTTACACCCAAAAATATTATTTTCATAATATTTTAATATCATTTATTATCTATTAAAAAATTATTTAATATTTAAAATCCTGATTTTAATTACAGAAAAATTCCAGAAAATTCCAGAAAATTATGAAAAATTCAAGTTTAAAAATGTTGAAAAATCAGGGGGTTTACAATCTACCCCCCTTAAGAGGATTGCGTCCTCGCAATCAAAGAATAACCGGTCAACAGAGATGACGCGGTCGCAAGCACTGTTCGAAAACATATTCCAATATACTTAGGGAATACCGTTTCCCTAAGAATGAAAGTTATGCACTTCCAGAGAAAATCTAGTTAAAGCAAAAAAACTACAACTTTTATGAAAACCAGGTTGTTATTAACAAGTTGCAATTTACTAGGTTGGGGCTGAGGTCACGAACCAATAGGCACGAACTATAACAAGACTAGAAATGGATAACTACAAATCACTTACGCGCATCAGCTACTCCATGAGTCTGCGCGTTCTCTACGGTCTTCGCTGGAGCTTGTCCGTGTCCTTGCAGTTGATTCCTCTGCTGCTGTTGATCCTGCTGGAAGAGGGTTGCCTGAGGTGCCAAGGGTGGCCTCGGTATTGGTGAAGCTTGCAATGTTGGAGAGGCTGACCGTGGTGCTGGTAACACTTGCTAGTTACCTGTTGGTGCTCCTTCTCGACGCTCAGGGCATTCCCTCAGTAAATGCTGACTGGATCCGCAAGCCAAACATAATCTCATTTTCCGTCTGCACTTGTTCTTTATATGACCTCGCCGGTGACAATATGGACAAACAGGTATTGCCTGTGGAGATGCTTCTGGTGGCTGGTGTATGTGAGACTCCCTTGCGATTCCTGCCTGCGGTGCTCCAGCTGGTGCTGATGTGGCGGGTTAAAGATTCGTCAATGCTTTCTCTCGATGTTGGGGGCAATCCTTGGCCAAGTGTTCATTGGTTCCGCAAATCAAGCATAATCCCAACTTACGTTTGCACCCGCTCTCAATGTGGCCTTGTTTGTGACAATGTTGACAGGTAGGCAGTACTTGCGGAGATGCTTCGGGTGGCTGGTGCAGCTGAGACTTCTTTGGAGTTCCTTCCTGTGGTGTTCCGGCTGGTGTTGATGTGGCGGGTTGATGAATCACCACTGCTTTCTCTCGACGTTCTGGGCAATCTGTAAACCCTCTGAATTTTCAAAATTTAAAAACTGGATTTTTCATAATTTTTTGGAATTTTCTGGGATTTTTCTGTAATTTAAAAACAGGGTTTTAATTATTCAATGATTTTTAATTGATATTAAATGATATTAAAATATTATGAAAATAATATTTTCGGATGTAAAATGAAAAACTGGACTTAGGACAATTTTTCTGGAATTTATCGGACCCCGGACCTATTTTTAAATGCCTAAAACGTATTTACTTATTTAATTAATTAATTATTTATTTATTGATTTTATTATTATTATTATTATTATTTTTAATATTTATTATAACCCGGCCCAAACAGCCCGGCCCACGGGCCCAGCCCGCTCGGCCTATCGGGTCGGGTCGGGTCTGTCCGACCGAACCCGACCCGAACCCGACCCGGCTTTCCTCACCCTCCCCACGATCTCCAGCCCCCGCGCGACCCGGCTGCTCCGCCGCGCGTCCCGGCCACGTCTCCGCCCGGGCCGCCCCTGCACGCCCCCACGACCCCCGCGAGCTCCGCCTTCCCCGCGCCCACGTCCTCCGCCCGTCTCGGCCCCCAGCCCCTCGCTCCGCCGCTATAAAACCCCTCCCCGATTCTCTTCTCCGGCCAGACTCCACCCCGCCGTCCACCACTCTCCGCCGCCCGCCTCCGCCCTAGCAGCGCCTGCCGCCGTACCCCCACCGCCGTCGACGCCCGGACCGGCCAGCCACCGCAGCGCTCCGCCCCTCCTTCCTTCTCCGTCGATCCCAGCCGCAGTCGACAGCAGCCCGCGCCGCCTCCAGCGCCGCCCCCAGCGCCGCCGCCTCCGCCCGAGCGACGCGCCGCCCTCCGTCGCAGCTCCCCCGGCCGGCCTCCCCCGCCCTGGGCCGTCGCAGAGCCGCCGGAGCTCGCCTGAATACCTAACCCTAACCCTAATTCTGTTTAACTGTGTCGGACACAGGACACAGTGTCCTGTGTCGTGTCGGACACGGTTTGACTTCGGTTTTCGGGTCCCCTTCAGGTGCGTGTAACTTTTTGCTCGTAGCTCCGTTTTCGATTCCGCAAATTGCGTTGCGAAGCCTGTATGACCCTCTCGGTGTCCGGACAAACCGTTCGGGGCATCGCGTCCTGTGGTGATCGCACACCGCGATCCAAAAACAGGAAAAACCCAGACCCTGTTTCACCCCGGAACCGAGTCCGCCCCGCCAAACGGGACAACTTGGTCGCGCGCGGTCTTCACAGACACGAGCGCCTCGTCGATACGGACGTGTGGGATTTTGCGGAAGCTGATTTGGGTGTGCGTGCACACCGGAATCAACGCGTATCCGCGGACATCGCCCCGTATCCGTCTTTTCTGCAATTCGACCTAACTTTGTGTACACACGTCGGATTGAAACGAAACTTGCGCCATCGGACTCGTAGCGATACGCTGGTCCTGTGGGCCAAGTTTGGTTCAATTCTGAGAACGTTGACGAAATCGCGTGTCGTGGGCCCCACAGGCCCCGCTCGACGGGCGATTTTGTGAACGGCTCATCGGAATTCAATTATGAAAGTTCCGTTGGGTTCGTATCAGCGTTTCTGACCTGTTGACACTAAGTTTGGTGAATTTGGAGACCTTTGACCCGGACGCATTTTTCGGTGCAAAGCGGTCCCGCATGTGGACCCCGTTTTGACCCGAAACTGTCGTTTTTGCCCTTGTCTCCAAATTGGACCCAAGGACAGGCGTTTCTAGCTGATTGATATTTTCTGGATCTGATGGTGATGTTTGTTTCAGCAACCAGAGTACCGCCTGCAATTCCCGCCGAGGTCAGAACTGCAAACATAGCCAGAACCACAGGCAAGTGTACCTTGCCAAACCCTGCAGCTTGCTAATTATTTTCTGGACTTAATCATGCAATAATGGACAAATAAAGCCTGCCAAATCTCAGTAATTCTTGACATAGTACTTTACTTGATTTCTGGTGAATTAAATATAAACATGTTTTAACTGCTTAACCTAGGAGACGTGTGACGTACTTAGTGCCCGATCACAGTCGGGTGCCAACTCTGTACGCGGGGTTGTGTAACGTCACATAGACATGGATATCGAGACCAGATAATTCTCGTACTTGTCCTATCAAGTACACCAGAACCCAGGACACTTGACACTATTTCATGAGACAGAGTCTTTCTGCGACATTCAAGGTGATTCTGTATAGGATGCATGTTATATGACATAGACGTTACATCCTTAGACATTTTGATTCATAGCTACCAGACTTACTGCATTAGTTATAATTCCGCTGACATGGACATGAGACATTATGGTCATGGCTTGCGTGATTACATTGGGTGGGGAGAGACACACAGACTACAGGCTGATATTATATATAACATAGTATATATCATAGTGAAATTCATAGTTATTGCCGCTACCGGCTCCCCGACACAGAGCTTGTAGTGGCTTCAGCCTGAGTTCTAGTGCTGCTCTCATATTGCATATCACTTAGCTGGATATATAGTTTACCCTGTTGTTCCATTTATTGCTGCTTTGCATATATATTTGGCTCGTATTCTTCTGTACCTTGTTACGTCCCGCTGAGGACCTGGTTTTGTTCACCAGATATAGCAGAGGAGAACTACCCCGAGGTGTACGGTACAGGAGCACTCCTTGGAGCAGAACAGAGAACAGAGGACGAGATAGTGGCCGACGACTTCTCCTGAGCACCGGCTTCAGCTACACAGTATTTCCTTTTCAGTATTTTATTTCCAGTCTATGTTTCCTTAATTGTAACAGAATAATTCTCGGATTTGTTCCCGAGATAACTTTATTTAATATTGCTTATTTATTTCCAATGCATAATTTCTGGCTTTTAATCTGTGGATGAGAATAGATATACCTGAGACTTGTACTTAGTACTGCTAGACTACAGCTTAAGCATGCCCTGATGGATCCATTAAATTGGGCTGTCCATCGGTGCGTGCTGCTGGCCATTGCCACGCTTCTCCAGTCCCTCGTCATTTTGGGACTGGGGCGTGACACAATCCCTTACCGAATGCTTCTTGGATCCACAAGATAGACATTGTCCCAGTCTACGTCGGCATTCCTTAGCAAGGTGGCATACCTTGCCACAGTAGTGACAAGTAGGAAGGAATGAGGCTCCTGATGCTGCTCTCGGTGGTGGATTTATCTGTGGTCGCTTTGCAGCTCTTTCTTGTTGTGATTGGTCTGGTACTGACGCATACGGCCGCTTCTGGCTGGACTCGATCCTTGGGGTGCACTCCACGGGTCTTGCTGCAGTAAGGACGTCCTCGTCGAAGGCGGTTGCATTTGAACTGTTTGGCCTCCGTGACTCCGAGCTAGTTCTATCGATGGAGTTCTCCGATTGGTTTTGTTGAGCTTCTTGTTGCACTCTGATAGGCTTGCATCATTATGTAGAACATGCGGAACATCTGTTGTTCGTCCAAAGGCGGTCCCAGTGGGAAGGAAGGCATCGGTGGAGTAGGCTGCGTCGAGGGTGGTACGTCATCTTGATGGATTATTGAGGCAGGCTGACTTGCTTGACTGCCTTGTGATGATTGGCCTTCACCGACTGGTATCACATCGTCTTCTTGGGTAACCACAACGGTTTGTGGTGTTTCTGCATGGGCCTCGTTGCTGGCTGGTGGGTTCATTTCCCTGCATTCAAAATAAACGATAAGAGGCGCACAGGAATCAAGGCAGGATGCAAGTCAATAAATTAATTCGAATAGATATCAAGAACGATTCAAGCAAGTGGATGAGATCCTAAAACTTATCCTAGCTTTATTGCAGGCCTGTTCGGTCCCTGAGTTGAAACCAAACAATTTAGTCGTAGACCTCCATGGGCCACCACAAAAACCATGTCACGCCCCAGTCCCAAAAATGCCGAGGGACTGGACACGTGGCAATGGCCGACAGCACGCACCGATGGACAACCCAATTTAATGGATCCATCAGGGCATGCTTAAGCTGTATTCTAACAGTAAAATATTACAAGTCACAGGTGTTTCTAATCTCATCCACAGAATAAACACAGATTAATGCCAGGAATAATGCAATAGAAATAAATAAGCAATATCAAATAAGTGTCTCGGTGAACAAACCGAGCACAAGTCTGTTACATCAAATGCAAATAGACGTGAAATAAAGGAACTGGAAATAGAAACAGAAACAGAAATAACTGACTATAACCAGCAAATGCTCAGGAGAAGTCCTCTGGTGCGATCTCGTACTCAGGTCCTGGTACAGCTCCTGGAAGTGCTCCTGTACGGTGTATCTCTGGATGGATCTCTTCGGCTATACCTGGGGACATAGTCCATTCCAGGTCCTCAGGGGACATAGCAAGGTACAGATAATATAAGCCAAAATATAAGCAGTGCAAAAATAAATGAAACAGCAGGGTAAACTATGTAACCAGCTAAGTGATAAATGCAAGTTGAGAGCATCACTAGAACTCAGGCTGAAACCGCTACAAGCTCTGTGTCGGGGAGCCGGTAGCAGTAATAACACGTAAAGGGTCTACCTCTGCTGGAGAGTCTACGACCTCACACTAATAGTATATATATATATGAAAACAGCCTGTAGCCTGTGTGTCTCTCCCCACCCAATGTAATCACACGTCCCATGTCCATGTGGCCCCATGTCCATGTCACGTAAGATCATGTCTAATACAACAAGTCATATAGTATCTAGGAATATAATGTCTATGCCATAAAGTTTGTATCCTATACAGAATCACCATGAATGTCTCAAGAGGATTCTGTCTCATGAATAGTGTCAAGTGTCCTGGGCTCTGATGTACTTGATAGGACAAGTACCAAGAGTAAGGGTATCGAATGTCCAACTCTAAATGACGTACACAATATTGCGTACGGTGTTGGCACCCGACTATGATCGGACACTAAGTACGTCACACGTTTCCTAGGTTAAGCAGTTAAAATAAGTTTATATTATTTTACACAAGAAATCCAGCAAAATATTATCATAGGAACTACTGTGAATTGACCAGCCCTTCTTGCCCACTGATGCATAATTAAGCCAAGGAAATAAATAGCAGACTGCAGGGTTTGGCAAGGTACACTTGCCTGCTGATGTATAAATAAGCCAAGGAATATTTATCAAGACTGCAAGTTTTGGCGAGGTACACTTGCTTGTGGTTCCGGCTCTGATTTCGGCTCTGACTTCAGTTGGATTTGCAGGCGGCACTCCGGTTGCTGAAACAAACATCACCATCAGATCCAGAAAATATCAATAAGCTAGAAACGCATGTCCTTGGGTCCAATTTGGAGACAAGGGCAAAAACGGCAGTTTCGGGTCAGAACGGGGTCCACCGGTGGGCCCGCTTTGCACCGAAAAATGTGTCAGGGTCAAAGGTCTCCAAATTCACCAAACTTAGTGTCAACAGGTCAGGAACGATGATACGAACCCAACGGAACTTCCAGAATTGGATTCCGATGAGTCGATCACAAAATCGTCCGTCGAGCGGGGCCTGTGGGGCCCACTACACGCGATTTCGTCAACGTTTTCAGAATCGAACCAAATTTGACCCACAGGACCAGCGTATTGCTACGAGTCCGATGGCGCAAGTTTCGTCTCGATCCAACGTGTGTACATAAAGTTAGAGCACGTTCCAGAAAGTACGAATACGGGACGATGTTCGCGGATACGCATTGATTCCGGTGTGCACGCACACCCGAATCAGCTTCCGCAAAATCCCACACGTCCGTATCGACGACGCGCATGCAAACAAGTCATCTCGTTTGGCGGGGCGTACCCAGTTCCGGGGTGAATCAGGACATTATTTTTCCTGTTTTTGGATCGCGGTGTGCGATCACCACAGGACGCGATGCACCGAGCGTTTTGCCCGGGCACCGAGAGGGTCACGCAGGCTTCGCGATGCAAAAGACGGAAACAGAAACGGGGTTACGAGCAGAAAGATACACGCACCTGAACAGGGTCTGAAAAACCCGAATTCGATCGTGTCCGACACGTGTCCGACACGTGTCGAAAACCTAGGGTTAGGGTTCAGCCCTGCGGCGGCCGGAGGCTCGCCGGAGAGAGGCTAGAGGCGGTCGGGGGCTCCGTCGGAGGCGGCCGGGCTCGCTGGCGGAGGCAGCGGCGTGCGGCAGGCGACCGGCGGCGGGGACGAGCAGCTGCTGCTGGCTGCTGAAGAAGAGGAGAGGGAGGAGACGGCGGCCGGTGGAGCGCGGCGATGCGAGGGAGGGCACGGCGAGGGGAGGCGGGGGCGCGGCGAGGCGCGGCGAGGTGGCGGTGGCGGTTCGTGGTGGCCGGAGGGGAGATGGGAGGGTTTTTATAGAGGGCGGAGGGGAGCGGGTCGTGGCGGGGGAGGCGGAGGTCGTGGGGGTGAGGGCCGGGCGGAGCGGCGGGCGGCGCGGACGGCAGAAGCGGCGCGGGAAGCGGAAACGTCGGGGTCGTGGGGGTGAGGGGAAAGCGGGTCGGGTCGGAGGCGGGTGCGGGTCGGGCGGCGGATCCGACCCGACCCTGTAGGGGCTGGGCCGGGTTCGGGCCCAATGGGCCGGGCCGGGCTGCTGGGTAATGGGCCGGGCTGAAAAATAATAAATAAAAATAATAATATTAATAAACAGTAATTAATTTAATAAATAAATAAATAATTAACTAAATAGATTTAGGTGTTTTTAAAAATAGGTCCGGGGTCCGATAAATTCCAGAAAAATTACCCTAAGTCCAATTTTTCATTTTACACCCAAAAATATTATTTTCATAATATTTTAATCTCATTTATTATCTATTAAAAATCATTTAATATTTAAAATCCTGATTTTAATTACAGAAAAATTCCAGAAAATTTCAGAAAATTGTGAAAAATCCAAGTTTAAAAATGTTGAAAAATCAGGGGGTTTACACGGAGGGAAGGGTCTGGAGGAGGCGGCGGGTGGTTCGCCGGACAGAGACGGGGCGAGAGGGGAGTTCGGCTAGGCTAGGGTCTCCGGCGAGATCGACGGAGTGGGCAGCGGGGAAACGGAGGGAAGGAGGAGAGCTTTATATAGAGGGGAAGAGGGAGAGGTACGGCCGGAGGTTGGCCGGGAGTCGAAGGGGAAGAGGTGGGGGTTCCATGGGAGGTGAATGGGGACGGTCGCTGGCGGCCTCGGCGGCGGAAACGGCCGCCGGTAGGGGAAGAGTCGGGACGATACGAATTTGGGGGTTAGGGTTTTCAACCGGGTCGGGTCGGGTCGGGTACTGGTGGGTCGGGTCTGACCCGGAACCGACCCGTTAATGGGTTGGGCCGGTTCGGGCAGACCGGCCGGTCCGGTTCGGTTCTATTTTGGGTTAGGAAAATCGGGTTTTTATTGGGTTTAAATAATTATTTTAAATAAATCAATAGTTTTTAAGGCTTTTAAAATCCATCCGGGGTCCAATAAATTTCCGGAAAATTATTCTCTGTCCGATTTTTAATTCTACACTAGAAAATATAATTTTTATCACATTTTAATATTAATTAATATCATTTAAAAATTATTTAATAATTAAAATATCTGAATTTAATTTTAAAAAAAATCCAAAAAATTGTGAAAAATTCCAAATTAAAATTTCTTGAAAATCAGGGGTTTACAATCTACCCTCCTTAAGAGGATTGCGTCCTCGCAATCAAAGAATAACCGGTCAACAGAGATGACACGGTTGAAAATTTTATTCGAATCACATCAAGATTAAGAAAAGTCAAGGTTGTGGGTTTAACACATAGGGAAAATCATTTCCCTAAGCAATGGAAGTTATGCAATTTCCCAAATGTAGGAAATCTAGAAAATTACAGTTTAGAAAACCAGGTTTTATCCTTTAAAAACTTATCAGGTTATCATTTATAAAACATTCTAGATTATTTAACAAGTTCAAAAAATTACTTAGGTGATCACTAGGTTATCTATTATTAGCAAGTTAAAACTGTTAAGTTAAGTCTAGGGTCACGAACCAGCAGGCACGAAGTGTAAACCCCCTAAATTTTTAAATTATTAAATCTTGGATTTTTCCCAATTTTCTAGAATTTTCTGGGAATTTTCTGTAATTAAAATCAGGGTTTTCTATTAATAAATGATTTTTAATTAGCAATAAATAATATTAAAATATCATGAAAATAATATTTTTGGGTGTAAAATGAAAAATTGGACTTAGGATAATTTTTCTGGATTTTTCTGGGCCTCAGAACTATTTTTAAATGCCTAGAAACTAAATTTAATTAATTAATTAAATTAAAACTGTTTTTATTATTATTATTATAATTATTATTATTATTTATATATATTTTTTTTTATTATTTTCTTTCTTTTCTTCTGGGCCGGCCCGGCCCAGTGGGCCGAAGGCCAACCCAGCCCGGCCCAGTCCCCCGCCCTATCGGGTCGGGTCGGGTCAGCCAACCCGACCCGCCCGCGACCCCGACCCGGTCACCCACGACCAGCCCCGCCCCCGCGAGACGCGGTCAGCCGCAGACCCGCCCGGCCACGCGGCGCCTCCGCCGGCCCCCTCGCCCGCACCCCGCGGCCACGCATCCCTCTCCTCCGCCGAACGCGGCCCCAGCAACCGCCTCCTCCCCCTATAAAATCCCTCTCCTCCGGCCCCCTCTCCGCCACAGCCACCTCGCCGCCACCGCTCCGCCCAGACCCCACCGCCTCGCCGCCTCGCCGTACCCCCCGCCATGAGCCACCCAGCGCCCCCAGCAACCGCCTGCCTCCTCCGTCCTCCGTCGACCAGACCGCAGCAGCAGTTCGAGCAGCCGCAGCCGCCGCCTCCGGCTGCCCCGAGCCGCCGCCGGCGACCCCATCAGCTCGCCGCGCCGCCCTCCGCCGCATGCCCCCGAGCCCGGCCGCCCAGCAGCAGCCCTCCGCCGGATTCCGGCGAAAACCCTAACCCTAGCCCTAATTTGGAAATTCGTGTCGGACACGACACGGACACGTCTCGACCCTGATTTTCGGGTCCCCTTCAGGTATGTGTAACTTTCGCCTCGTAGCTCCGTTTTCAATTCCGTAAATTGCGTTGTGAAGCCTGTATGACCCTCTCGGTGTCCGGACAAACTGTTCGGGACATCGCGTCTTGTGGTGATCGCACACCGCGATCCAAAAACAGGAAAAACCAGACCCTGTTTCACTCCGGAACCGAGTACGTCCCGCCAAACGGGACGACTTGGTCGCGTGCGGTCTTCACAGATACGTACGCATCGTCGATACGGACGTGTGAGTTTTCGTGGAAGCTGATTCGGGTGTGCGTGCACACCGAAATCAACGCGTATCCGCGGACACCGTCCCGTATCCGCCTTTTCGGCAATTCACCCTAACTTCGTGCACACACGTCGGATCGAGACGAAACTTGCGCCATCGGACTCGTAGCGATACGCTGGTCCTGTGGGTCTAGTTTGGTTCGATTCTGAGAACGTTGACGAAATCGCGTGTCGTGGGCCCCACAGGCCCCGCTCGACGGGCGATTTTGTGTTCGGCTCATCGGAATCCAAATCTGGAAGTTCCGTTGGGTTCGTATCAGCGTTCCTGACCTGTTGACACTAAGTTTGGTGAATTTGGAGACCTTTGACCCGGACACATTTTTCGGTGCAAAGCGGGCCCAACGGCGGACCCCGTTTTGACCCGAAACTGCCGTTTTTGCCCTTGTCTCCAAATTGGACCCAAGGACAGGCGTTTCTAGCTATTTGACATCTTTTGAGCATGATGGTAATGTCTATTTCAGCTTTTGGACTCATCTGTGGAAATTTCTCCCAAGAACCTAATTAATCAGATCCAAACAACAGGCAAGTACCTGCACTTCAAGTTAATCTTTATATTGTGATAATTAAATTCCCTGCTCTACTAGTACTCTTGCTGATTACACGTAGTGTTAGAATACTATATTTCATGTCTTGAGTATTGGAATTCATGTCTTGTTATCATGTCGGGTGGGAGAATACTGAAAGGCATGTAGTTTACCCTTCCCCTTGTCGTGAATAATAGTTGTTGGTACACGACTGTCCATCAGCCGGATCTCGATTATTCGTGAATAATAGCCGTTTATGACGGCCGGATTAGCCTTATAAACCCCTGCATGCCAACTAAGTATTCTAAAAACAAACACAAGTTTCATACAGATAACCTCTGGTCATGTTATATTCTTGCTGACTGTGTAGTTCTTTTCCTGCTCGTTTACTTCTGTTTTCTCATATTCCTGTTTATAGTGTTGACTCTGAGATATTAACATTCCTTTATGCAATTTTCTTAACATGATATTCAATGTTTAATGGTCATAAATATTTAGTTTAACATTGTTGTGCACTGTGTACTTTGCTCCTTTCCTGACTGGATCTGTTAATTTAGGCGATGATGAGGATCTTGCCCCTACTTATTATGGTCCTTATGAGGGTACAGATGATACCTATGAGGAGCCAGAACCCACTCAGGAGACCCCTGCTGCAGAGTAGCTAGTAGTAGCTATCTTTTATTCTGTTTCTTATCTTATTTAATCGGGTTTGTCCCCGATTTCATTTGAAATTCCTGTATTAAACATTTGAATTGTTGTCACATTTATTTCAGTTGCAAATTTTAAGTTTCTATTCCCATTATTATCTTGCCTACGTTAATTGTGAATGAGTTAGACTAGTTTAGATGGATTGGCCTAGACAGCGTACTACCGCCGACTCTGCGGCGTAGGCTGGACGTACCCACGTACTCGTGCCCGAACTTCCGGGTGCGGGTCGTGACACGTTTTTATGGTGGCCCATGCAGGTCCTATCCTAAAATAGGGTAATACCCTAGGACAGGGTATGGAATAAAATTGAGGATTCTAGGAGAAGCTCATTCACAGTATAGCGTCCTTATTTTATTTCTTGATATTATTGCTGCTCAAATTTTTTCTATCGCCCTTGATTCCCAAGTATTCTATTCTGATCTTCCTATCCCTTAATCTTTCAGAATGGTCCAGACCAGGAACACAGTAGGAGGCACATCAGAACCAGCTGAGCCGAATGTGCCCGAGACTCTTGCACTCCCGCCGCCTCCATCTGTCCCGGCAGTTACCCTAGATGGGGCACAACTGCTAGGAGTGTTCCAGGGATTGGTGGAATCCCAGAAAGAACAGACTGCACTTCTGCGGACCAGCCTTTCAGAAGCTATTAAGTCCCAGGAGTCGCCACTCAAGAGGCCAGGGAGTGCCAAAGACTTCAAGAACCTTAGGCCTCTGGAATTCTACGGAACTGAGGGCATTCTCTACGCTGATGAGTGGATAGAGAATGTCGAGAGACTCCTGAAGACTGCCCGGGTTCCCGATGATCTCAAAGTGGAGTCCGCAAGCCTGCAACTGTTCGACATTGCTCGAACCTGGTTCAGAGATGAACCCCAACTATCTGCTCCTGACGTCACCTGGGAGGACTTCAAGAGGCTATTCAAGGAGAAATTCTACCCCGAAGTGGCTCGGGAAGCTCTCGAAAGCCAATTCGAGAGACTGGAACAAGGTAACATGACTGTTGATGAATACACTGCTGAATTTAGCAGGTTAAGCCACTTTGCGGAGTACATGGTTCGTACCCCGGAGGACAGAGCCCGTAGATTCAAGAAGGGGCTATCTCCGGATATCCGCCTTGGTGTCACCACCAGCCGAGCTCGCACCTATGAGGAGATCTTGAGCGTGGCTCAAGGCGTCGAGAGAGATATGGGGCACAAACTGAAGCGAGAAAGAGATACCGGAAATGCGGGACCCAACAAACGCCCTTTTTAACAACAACAACAGCAGAGGGCCCCGCAGCAAACTCAGCGTCCTCTCCCTCGAGCTCCAGCACCCCAGGCTCAGGGACAGAACCAGCGAGCTCCCCCTTGCAACTATTGCCAAAAACCAGGCCACACTTGGCAAGACTGTAGAAAGAGGCTAGGTGCCTGCCTCTATTGTGGCTCCCCAGCACATCAATTAAGGGACTGTCCTGCTGCTCAAGGACGCCCAGCTGCACCAAAGGCTCCAGTCCAGGCCAGGCCCCCAGCAGCACAACAGAGGGGACCCCCGCTTCCAACTCAACAACAACGCTTTGCTCAGCACCAACAGCAGCAACAGAGGGGTGCACCGCAGCAAGGCCGTGCTTATGCAATGACTCTGGAAGAAGCTGAAGCCACGGCAGACGTGATCACAGGTTCTGTGCTTATAAATTCAATACCAGCTATTACTTTATTTGACTCTGGAGCTTCTCATTCATTCATGTCAGTAGATTTCCTTATGAAGCATAGCTTAACCACTAAACCCCTTAGGAATTGTTATAAGATCATTACCGGTGGAGGAATCATCCCGGTTAGTGATGCCTGTAACAATTGTCCTATTTCACTATGTGGAAGAGAACTATATGCTAGGCTACTTGTAATGCCAGTGCCCAGTTTTGACATTATACTGGGTATGGATTGGTTAAGTCAACATCATGCCACAATAGACTGTCACAGAGGCCGTGTAATCTTCAGACCCCCTGGCAAGCCAGAATTTGAATTTGCTAGAGGTTCTAGAGAAATGGGTAATAACATGATTTGTGGAGCCCTAGTAACAGAAGAATTGACACCTATCATCTCTGAATACCTTGATGTCTTCCCTGAGGATCTCCCAGGCTTACCCCCAGACCGAGAAGTTGAATTCTCCATTGACTTAGTGCCAGGAGCAGCACCAGTGTCCCAAAATCCCTACAGAATCAACAAGAAGGAGATAATAGAACTAAATGAGCAAATCAAAGAACTAGAAGACAAATGCTTCATTAGGTCTAGTGTCTCACCCTGGGGAGCTCCAGTATTATTTGTGCCCAAGAAGGACGGAACATCCCGAATGTGTATTGACTATAGGGCCCTGAATGCCTTGACAATTAAGAATAAGTATCCCCTGCCCAGGATAGATGACTTATTTGATCAGCTGAGTGGAGCTCGGGTGTTTTCAAAGATTGATTTAAGGTCTGGTTACCACCAAGTAAGGGTGAGAAAGGAAGACATCCCTAAAACTGCTTTCCATACCCGGAACGGACACTACGAATTCTTAGTAATGCCGTTCGGGTTGACGAATGCTCCAGCAGTTTTTATGAACCTAATGAACAGAGTTTTTCAGCCATACCTAGACAAATTTGTAGTGGTCTTCATTGATGACATTTTGATCTACTCCAAGACCCCCGAAGAACATGAAGAACATTTGAGGTTAGCCTTGGAGACTTTGAGAAAGGAAAAACTTTATGGGAAATTATCTAAATGTGATTTCTTCCTAGACAAAGTAGAATTCTTGGGACATGTTGTGACTGGGGATGGAATAGCAGTAGATCCTAAGAAGATAGCTGCAGTAGAATCCTGGCCCACTCCAGACTCTGTAGCCGAGATTAGAAGCTTCCTGGGACTAGCTGGATACTATCGGAAGTTTGTGAAGGACTTTGCAAGAATTGCGGAACCCATGACAAAATTAACAAGAAAAGATGAAGAGTTCACCTGGACTGATGAATGTCAGCGTGCCTTTGAGGAATTGAAGAAAAGACTGACTTCTGCCCCTATTCTGACCTTACCTTCCGGAACCGGAGGTTTCGCTATTTATAGTGATGCTTCTGGAAAAGGTCTAGGTTGTGTATTGGAGCAGAACAAGAAGGTAATAGCCTATGCCTCTAGACAGCTTCGACCACATGAAAGGAATTATCCAACTCATGATTTAGAATTGGCAGCTGTCATTTTTGCTCTTAAACTATGGAAGCATTATCTTTATAGAGAAAGGGTGGAAATATTTACAGACCATAAAAGTTTAAAATATATCTTCACCCAAAAAGAGCTAAACATGAGACAAAGAAGGTGGCTGGAACTAATGAAAGACTTTGATATCACTCTTCAATATCACCCTGGGAAGGCAAATGTAGTTGCTGATGCTCTAAGCAGGTATCCTATGGCGATGTACTTGACTATAGACAGACACCTGCTGGAGGACTTGGAAAGTTTAGGTATTGAAGTAATTATCCCAGGAAAAGAAGGCCAAATGATGAACTTGCAGATTCAGTCTACCTTAATGGACAAGATCAAGGAGACGCAGTTTCAGGACGAAGGCCTGCGAAGCCTTCGAGGTCAAGTGCAAGCTGGACTAGTAGAAGAATTCAGAATTCATGAAGATGGATCACTGAGGCATGGCGATAGATTATGTGTACCTCAAGGAGACATAAGGGAAGAAATTATGCAAGAGGCGCACAGATCGCAGTACTCTATACATCCAGGAGCCAACAAGATGTACAAGGACCTGAGGACGCATGTTTGGTGGCATGGCATGAAAAGAGAAGTAGCCAGGTTCGTATCCCGTTGCTTAGTGTGCCAGCAAGTCAAGGCAGAGAGACAAAGACCTGGAGGATTGCTCCAACCACTACCCATTCCGGAGTGGAAGTGGGAACATATCACAATGGACTTTGTTTCCGGACTTCCGAGGACACCTAGTGGAAAGGATGCAATCTGGGTGATAGTGGATAGACTGACCAAGTCTGCACATTTTCTACCTTTCAAAGTAGGGCTATCTACAGAGAAGCTGGCAGATTTATATATCAGACACATTGTCAGACTGCATGGAGTCCCAGTAAGTATTGTCTCCGACCGAGATTCAAGGTTCACCTCTCATTTCTGGAAGAGCTTGCAAGCCAGCTTGGGGACTCAACTCAAATTCAGCACAGCTTATCATCCCCAAACCATGGGCAATCGGAACGTACAATCCAGACCCTTGAAGATATGCTCCGTACATGTGTTCTGGATTTTGGAGGATCCTGGGATGACTACCTACATCTGGTGGAATTCTCTTATAATAACAGTTATCAAGCCAGCATCGAGATGACTCCATTTGAAGCTCTGTATGGACGAAGATGTCGTACCCCGCTATCATGGGACGACGTTGGAGAAAGAGCCCTACTGGGACCAGAGATGGTGATCGATTCAGCTGAGAAGGTAAGGCAAATAAGGGACAGACTTCGAGTGGCTCAAGACAAGCAACGACATTGGGCAAATAGCCACCGAAGGCCCTTAGAATTTGAGGTAATTAAATTTATGAAATTCAAGTCAATTTAAACAATTTTATTATGGAACTAAGACTTGATTATGACTCTATTTTAAGGTTGGAGAGCTGGTATTCTTAAAGATTTCCCCGACACGTGGCACCATTAGGTTCGGAAGGAGTGGAAAACTCAGCCCAAGATTCATTGGACCTTTTGGCATTCAGGAGAAAATCGGAGAAGTGGCATACCGTCTGGCATTGCCACCCTCTCTGGAAGGAGTCCATAACGTCTTCGACGTGTCGCAGCTGAGGAAGTACGTGTCAGACCCCAGCCACATTTTGGATCACTCAGAGCTCGAAGTAGGCCCAAGTCTGACTTACCAAGAGCAACCCGTGGAGATACTGGATCGCTTGGAGAAAGTCCTACGGAACCAGGTTATCTCCCTGGTTCGCGTAGCTTGGAAGCATCATTCTCCCGGCGAATCCACCTGGGAGCGTGAAGACGAGATTAGAGAGCGATACCCCTATCTTTTTGAACCCTGAGGTGTATTTTATCTCTCGGCCTTTCTTTTCGTGCCTTGTTATTCTTAAATTTCGAGGACAAAATTTTTGTAAGTTGGGTAGGTTGTAAACCCCCTAAATTTTCAAATTATTAAATCTTGGATTTTTCCCAATTTTCTGGAATTTTCTGGGAATTTTCTGTAATTAAAATCAGGGTTTTCTATTAATAAATAATTTTTAATTTGCAATAAATAATATTAAAATATCATGAAAATAATATTTTTGGGTGTAAAATAAAAAATTGGACTTAGGGTAATTTTTCTGGATTTTTCTGGGCCTCAGAACTATTTTTAAATGCCTAGAAACTAAATTTAATTAATTAATTAAATAAAAACTGTTTTTATTATTATTATTATAATTATTATTATTATTTATATTTTTTTTTATTTATTATTTTCTTTCTTTTCTTCTGGGCCGGCCCGGCCCAGTGGGCCGAAGGCCAACCCAGCCCGGCCCAGTCCCCCGCCCTATCGGGTCGGGTCGGGTCAGCCAACCCGACCCGCCCGCGACCCCGACCCGGTCACCCACGACCAGCCCCGCCCCCGCGAGACGCGGTCAGCCGCAGACCCGCCCGGCCACGCGGCGCCTCCGCCGGCCCCCTCGCCCGTACCCCGCGGCCACGCATCCCTCTCCTCCGCCGAACGCGGCCCCAGCAACCGCCTCCTCCCCCTATAAATCCCTCTCCTCCGGCCCCCTCTCCGCCACAGCCACCTCGCCGCCACCGCTCCGCCCAGACCCCACCGCCTCGCCGCCTCGCCGTACCCACCGCCGTGAGCCACCCAGCGCCCCCAGCAACCGCCTGCCTCCTCCGTCCTCCGTCGACCAGACCGCAGCAGCAGTTCGAGCAGCCGCAGCCGCCGCCTCCGGCTGCCCCGAGCCGCCGCCGGCGACCCCATCGGCTCGCCGCGCCGCCCTCCGCCGCATGCCCACGAGCCCGGCCGCCCAGCAGCCGCCCTCCGCCGGATTCCGGCGAAAACCCTAACCCTAGCCCTAATTTGGAAATTCGTGTCGGACACGACACGGACACGTCTCGACCCTGATTTTCGGGTCCCCTTCAGGTATGTGTAACTTTCGCTTCGTAGCTCCGTTTTCAATTCCGCAAATTGCGTTGTGAAGCCTGTATGACTCTCTCAGTGTCCGGACAAACTGTTCGGGACATCGCGTCCTGTGGTGATCGCACACCGCGATCCAAAAACAGGAAAAACCAGACCCTGTTTCACCCCGGAACCGAGTACGTCCCGCCAAACGGGACGACTTGGTCGCGTGCGGTCTTCACAGATACGTACGCATCGTCGATACGGACGTGTGAGTTTTCGTGGAAGCTGATTCGGGTGTGCGTGCACACCGGAATCAACGCGTATCCGCGGACACCGCCCCGTATCCGCCTTTTCGGCAATTCACCCTAACTTCGTGCACACACGTCGGATCGAGACGAAACTTGCGCCATCGGACTCGTAGCGATACGCTGGTCCTGTGGGTCAAGTTTGGTTCGATTCTGAGAATGTTGACGAAATCGCGTGTCGTGGGCCCCACAGGCCCCGCTCGACGGGCGATTTTGTGTTCGGCTCATCGGAATCCAAATCTGGAAGTTCCGTTGGGTTCGTATCAGCGTTCCTGACCTGTTGACACTAAGTTTGGTGAATTTGGAGACCTTTGACCCGGACACGTTTTTCGGTGCAAAGCGGGCCCAACGGCGGACCCCGTTTTGACCCGAAACTGTCGTTTTTGCCCTTGTCTCCAAATTGGACCCAAGGACAGGCGTTTCTAGCTATTTGACATCTTCTGAGCATGATGGTAATGTCTATTTCAGCTTTTGGACTCATCTGTGGAAATTTCTCCCAAGAACCTAATTAATCAGATCCAAACAACAGGCAAGTACCTGCACTTCAAGTTAATCTTTATATTGTGATAATTAAATTACCTGCTCTACTAGTACTCTTGCTGATTACACGTAGTGTTAGAATACTATATTTCATGTCTTGAGTATTGGAATTCATGTCTTGTTATCATGTCGGGTGGGAGAATACTGAAAGGCATGTAGTTTACCCTTCCCCTTGTCGTGAATAATAGTTGTTGGTACACGACTGTCCATCAGCCGGATCTCGATTATTCGTGAATAATAGCCGTTTATGACGGCCGGATTAGCCTTATAAACCCCTGCATGCCAACTAAGTATTCTAAAAACAAACACAAGTTTCATACAGATAACCTCTGGTCATGTTATATTCTTGCTGACTGTGTAGTTCTTTTCCTGCTCGTTTACTTCTGTTTTCTCATATTCCTGTTTATAGTGTTGACTCTGAGATATTAACATTCCTTTATGCAATTTCCTTAACATGATATTCAATGTTTAATGGTCATAAATATTTAGTTTAACATTGTTGTGCACTGTGTACTTTGCTCCTTTCCTGACTGGATCTGTTGATTTAGGCGATGATGAGGATCTTGCCCCTACTTATTATGGTCCTTATGAGGGTACAGATGATACCTATGAGGAGCCAGAACCCACTCAGGAGACCCCTGCTGCAGAGTAGCTAGTAGTAGCTATCTTTTATTCTGTTTCTTATCTTATTTAATCGGGTTTGTCCCCGATTTCATTTGAAATTCCTGTATTAAACATTTGAATTGTTGTCACATTTATTTCAGTTGCAAATTTTAAGTTTCTATTCCCATTATTATCTTGCCTATGTTAATTGTGAATGAGTTAGACTAGTTTAGATGGATTGACCTAGACAGCGTACTACCGCCGACTCTGCGGCGTAGGCTGGACGTACCCACGTACTCGTGCCCGAACTTCCGGGTGCGGGTCGTGACACGAAGTAAAGCAATAATAGAAACAGAAAACTATAGAAACTTACGCGCATTAGCTACTCCTTGGTTCTGCGCGTCTTCCAAGGTTATCGCGAAGGCTTGTCCGCGTCCTTGTGGTGGATTCCTCTGCTGCTGCTGGGCCTGTTGGAAGAGTGCTGCTTGTGGTGCAAAGGGTGGCCTCGACTGATACCCTCCTGGTGCTGGTAGAGCTTGTTGGGTTGTCCTTGGTGCTCCTCCTCGATGCTGAGGACAATCCTTGGCTATGTGTTGATTGGTTCCGCAAATCAAGCATAATCCCAACTTGCGTCTGCAGTCCTTCTCAAAATGGCCTACCTTGCCACAGTATTGACATGTAGGTAATGTCTGTGGAGAGGCTCTGGGTGGCTGGTGTATATGAGGCCTCTTTGCAGCTTCTTCTTGTGGTGCTTTGGCTGATGTGGAAGATCGTTTCAGACTGGTCTCTCTCCTGGTGACGCGTTCCATGCGTCGGGCTGCAGCGAGAACGTCCGAGTAAGAGGTAGGTGCGACGGACCCGATGAGTCTCTGCAGCTCGAAGTTTAGTCCGTCGAAGAACTTCTCAGCCTTCTCTTCTTCCGTCGGAATCAAAGTAGGGGCGAAGCGACTTAGACGAATGAATTCTGTATTGTACTCCTCCACTGTCATGCTGCTCTGAGTGAGACGATTGAACTTGTCCCGAAGTTCTGATCGAGCGATAGCCGGAATGTACATCTCCTGAAAGAGTCTGGAAAACTCTTCCCAAGTGACTCGGTCTGGTCTGAGCCGGGTCTCTTCAGATAGCCACCAGTGATGAGCATTGTCCGTCAACTGCATTCTAACGACGGTCATCCAACGTTCTCTTGGAAGTTCAGCTGCTTCCAACTGGTGTTGTATGTTGGTGAGCCACTCATGAACTTCGGTTGGTCCTTCTTTGCCCGAAAAGGTACGGGGCTTGAGTTGACGGAAATCGGTGATAGACCCCGTTGCTGGTCGCCTAGCTTGTGGGTTCACTTGCTCCAAGGCGGTTACTAGACTGGTCCTCAAGTACTCCGCCTCGTGACGCTGAGTCTCTTGATGAATTTGCTGTTGGGCTTGCATCATTGCATAGATCATTTGAAATATCTGCTGCCCGTCTATAGGTTGCCCTTGTGGGAATACGGGCATCGGTGGAACGAACTGCGGAGGCGGTAGGATGTTATCACGCCGGAACCTTGAATTATGCTAGGCTGCTCGATCGCTTTGAGAAAATTGTCCTCGGTCTTCGGGTGTCACTCCTTCATGATAAGTAACCATAACATCGTGCGGTGTATCTAAGGGATTCTCGTCGCTGGTTCTCGGATCCATTACTCTGCATCAAAAATAAAATATAAGAAGCGCACAGGATTCAAGGCAAGATGCAAGTCAAAAATTAATTCGAATACGATATAGATATCAAGAACGTTTTCAAGCAAGTGGATGAGAATCTAAAAAACTTATCCTATCTTAGTGCAGGCCTGTTTGGTCCCTAAGTTGAAATCGAACAATTTAGTCGTTGACCTGCATGGGCCACCACAAAAACTATGTCACGCCCCAGTCCCAAAATATCTAGGGACTAGACACGTGGCAATGGCCAGCAGCACGCACCGATGGACAAACCCAATTTAATGGATCCATCGGGACATACTTAAGCTGTAATATAAGGTCTACAACAACAAGTCAGAACTAATCTCATCCACACAAAAGATAATAAGAACAACAGCAAATAAGGAAAGTACATCAATATCAAGTCTCAGCAAAGTAATTCGGGGAACAACCCGATATAAAGTCTGTTACAATTGTTTAATTAAACAGGAAAGAGAGTCTATTTGCCATAATAACTGAGCATGAAGAAGCAGTTGTTCATGAGTAGTCCTCAGCGATCACCTCGTCCTCAAGTACTGGTACTGTTCCGAGAAGTGCACCAGTTCCGTATACCTCTGGATAAACCTCGTCTGCTAATCCTGGGGACATAATCCGGATCCAGGTCCTCAGGGGACATAGCAAGGTACAGATAATACAAGCCAAAGATAATGTAGTGCAGCAAGTAAATAAAATAATAGGGTAAACTATATAACCAACTATGTGAAATGCAAGTTGAGAGCATCACTAGAACTTAGGCTGATATCACTACAAGCTCTGTATCGGGGAGCCGGTAGCAGTTATACTATGCTATGTAATTTACTATGATGTGGCCTATATATATATATAATCAGCCTGTAGCCTGTGTGTCTCTCTCCACCCAATGTAATCATACGTCTCATGTCCACGATGTCTCATGTCCATGTCACGTAAGATCATATCTAATGTAAGGAGCCATACTATGTCTATGAATATAATGTCTAGGAATATAATGTCTATGTCATAAATCCTGCAACCTACACAGAATCACCTTGAATATTTTAGGAAGATTCTGTCTCATGATTCGTGTCAGGTGTCCTGGGTATAACGTACTTGATAAAGTAAGTACGAGAATGTGAAGGGTCACGAAAGTCCATCTCTAGATGACGTACACAACTCCGCGTACGGGGTTGGCACCCGACTATTAATCGGACGCTAAGTAGGTCACACGGTCCTAGGTTTAAACATGTACAACAATTATAACTGAGTCAAAGTAAATAATAACAGAACTGCAAGTTGGCAATGTACACTTGCCTGGGTTTTCGGTTCCAATTGTAGCTCTGGCTTCAGCAAGATTTGCAGGCAGTACTCTGGTTGCTGAAATAGACATCACCATCAGATCCAGAAAATATTAATCAGCTAGAAACGCCTGTCCTTGAGTCCAATTTGGACACAGGGGCAAAAATGATATTTCGGGTCAAGGCGGGGTCCACATGTGGCCCACTTTGCACCGAAAAATGCGTCAGGGTCAAAGGTCTCCAAATCAGTCCAACTTAGTGTCAATAGGTCAGGAACGATGATACGAACCCAACGGAACTTCCAAAATTAGGTTCCGATGAGCCGATCACAAAATCACCCGTCAAGTGGAGCATGTGGGGCCCACGACACACGATTTTGTCAACGTTCTCAGAATCGAACCAAACTTGGCTCACAGGACCAGCGTATTGCTACGAGTCCAATGGTGCAAGTTTCGTCTCGATTCGACGTGTATACACTAAGATACAGCGAGATTCAGAAAAGTCGGATACGGGGCGTTGTCCGCGGATACGCATTGATTTCGGTGTGCACGCACATACGAATCAGCTTCTGCGAAATCCCGTACGTCCGTATCAACGACGCGCATGTATCGGTGAAGACCGTACGCGACCAAGTCGTCCCGTTTGGCAGGGCGTACTCAGTTCCGGGGTAAAACAGGGTGTTATTTTTCCTGTTTTTGATCGCGGTTCGCGATCACCACAGGACGCGATGCACCGAGTAGTTTGCACGGGCACCGAGGGGGTCATGCAGGCTACACGATGCAACTGACGGAAAAGAAATCGGGGTAGCGAGGAGTGAGATACGAGTACCTGAACAGGGCTCCAGGAAATCAAGTTTTCTTGTGTCCGACACGTGTCCGACACGTGCCTGAGCTAGGGCACAGGTTCTGTGTCGCTGGGAGCGGGGTTCAGGTCGGCGGAGGTCGGCGAGTGCTCGGGGAGGTCCGGGGCGGCCGGGCTGCGAGGTCCAGAGGCGGAGAGGTGCTCGGGTCGGCCGGAGCTGGGTCGTCGGAGTCGACTTCAGGTTCTGGGCAGCTGCGAGGGTCTGGGCTGGGGAGTGGTGGTCCGGTGCTCGGCGAGGGCTCGCGGAGGGAAGGGTCTGGAGGAGGCGGCGGGTGGTTCGCCGGACAGAGGCGGGGCGAGAGGGGAGTTCGGCTAGGCTAGGGTCTCCGGCGATATCGACGGAGTGGGCAGCGGGGAAACGGAGGGAAGGAGGAGAGCTTATATATAGGGGAAGAGGGAGAGGTACGGCAGGAGGTTGGCCGGAAGTCGAAGGGGAAGAGGCGGGGTTCTATGGGAGGTGAATGGGGACGGTCGCCGGCGGCCACGGCGGCGGAAACGGCCGCCGGCAGGGGAAGAGTCGGGACGATACGAATTTAGGGGTTAGGGTTTTCAACCGGGTCGGGTCGGGTACTGGCGGGTCGGGTCTGTCCCGGATCCGACCCGTTAATGGGTTGGGCCGGTTCGGGCAGACCGGCCGGTCCGGTTCGGTTCTATTTTGGGTTAGGAAAACCGGATTTTTATTGGGTTTAAATAATTAGTTTAAATAAATCAATAGTTTTTAAGGCTTTTAAAATCCATCCGGTGTCCAATAAATTTTCGGAAAATTACCCTATGTCCGGTTTTTAATTCTACACTAGAAAATATAATTTTTATCATATTTTAATATTAATTAATATCATTTAAAAATCATTTAATAATTAAAATATCTGAATTTAAATTCAGAAAAAATCCAGAAAATTGTGAAAAAATCCAAATTAAAATTTCTTGAAAATCAGAGGTTTACAATAATCTTCCAGGAGAAGGAGATGGGACGAAGACTTGGGACTGGCACTTGGCATGGTGGACTGTGGTACCTGGATCGGGAAGGGCTAGATTTGGCATTGGGGTCTGTGGCAGAGAGGGCATGAATGGGAGGACCGAAGATGAGTGTCAAGGATACACTGGTACTCCACCACAGGCGGTTGGGGCACTCCTCTTTTGATATTTTGAGTAGGTCGTATCCATCTATTTATGAGAAAGCAAATAAGGAAAAACTAGTATGTGATGCAAGTGATTTAGGAAGACTTACTAGGAGCTCATATGTTAGTGTGGGCCATAGGAGCTATTCTGTTTTTGATATTATACATTCTGATGTTTGGGGGCCGTGTGCCACAACTACTATGAATGGTTACAAGTATTTCATTTCTTTTATTGATTGTTCCTCTCGTGTCACCTGCTTGTATTTGATGAAGAATAAGAGTGATGTCTTTGCCTATTTTTGGGACTTACATAAACATGTCCAGACTCAGTACAGAATAGTGGTAAAGGTATTGAGGTCTGACAATAGAATAGAGTATACCAACAAAGCACTTGAGTAATACATGTCAGCCCAAGGAATACAGTATCAGACCACCTGTGCATATACACCAGCACAGAATGGAGTGGCAGAAAGAACAGACACCTTCTGGATGTGGCAAGGAGCATGATAATCACCATGAATGTTCCACAGTCTGTGGTGACATGCAGTATTGACAGCAGCTCAACTGATCAACATGATGCCCTCGAAAGTACTGGGATAGAAATCTCCATGTGAGATATTACAAGAAAATAATAGTGGGATACTCCCGCTGAAGGTGTTTAGATGCGTATATTTTGTGAAGGATAACAGACCGTCTGTTGGAAAACTTAACCCTAAAACAGTCAAGTGTGTCTTCGTGGGCTATTCAGCGACTCAGAAGGGGTACGTATGCTGGAGTACAGTAGAGAAAAAGAGGTTTGTGAGCATGAATGTTCACTTCGGGGAGCTTGAGCCACACTACCGTCATGAGGAAACCTCATTCATAAGCAACTCACCTGACACTGAGAGTATGAGGCGAGAAAGGAAGATTAGTGAGAGTTTCGTTACCGATTTAGGAGTATGGTATGGAGGAACGGTTGAGGAGAGTGAAGAGGAACAGGGGGAGGAGATGAGAGGTGTTAGGCCCATATCTCAGGGAGAGCTACTTACCTACAGGAGAAAAGGGGAGCAAACTGCAGGACCGGTACCTATAATGCCTGTGCCAAGTCCCTTGCGTGCGTCCATCTCGACTCCTGAGACACCTACACCACCACCACCAGATTTTCCTTCAGGTGATATCATTCTTCCTACCCCTCCCACACCATTATTAGTACGGAGGACCACTCGCAGCAATGCGAAAAATCCTTCTAATAGATATAGTTGGAACCTTACTCAGTTTGTTTCATATGATAATCTCTTTTTCTCATGGAGCATTCATTGCATCTTTGGATAGTATTATTGTACCTAACAATTGGCAGGTTGCTAAGAACGATCCAAAGTGGAAAGCGGTGATGCACGAGGAGTTAGGGGATCTTGAGAAGAATCACACTTGGGAACTGGTAAAACTGCCAGAGGAGAAGAGGACAGTCGAATGCAAGTGGGTCTTTACTGTGAAGCAGAACCCAGGTGGACAGGTTGAGCGCTACAAGGCTCGACTTGTGACAAAAGAATACAGTCAGGCGTACGGCATTGACTACGATGAGACTTTTGTACCAGTAGCGAAGATAAACATCGTCAGGACTCTGATTTCTTTGGCAGCGAATGGTGGATGAAAGCTACACCAACTGGATGTGAAGAATATGTTTCTTCATGGGGATCTAGTGGAGGAGGTGTACATGGAGATACCATCATAATTCTGCACTGATAAGACAGTGGACAAGGTCTGCAGGTTGAAGAAGTCCCTCTATTGACTGAAGCAGTCTCCTCGAGCGTGGTTTGACAGATTCAGGAGGGCGATGATAGGGATGGGATATCGGCAGATCAACGCTGATCACACTGTATTTTTTTGTCGGAGTGGAGGCCACATCACTATGCTTGTGGTGTATGTGGACGATATGATTATCACAGGAGATGATGAACAGGAGATTGCCCGACTCAAGGGAAATCTTGGTAAGGAGTTCGAGGTGAAGGATCTTGGCTTTCTTCGAAACTTTCTTGGGATTGAGATTGCTCGAGAAATAGAGGAGATTATTCTTTCTCAGAGGAAGTATGCGTTGGACCTTCTCACAGAGACAGGGATGTTGGAATGCAAACCTACAGCGACGCCGATCAATCAGAGGTTCAAGCTGGGTGCTGAGGCTGGAGAACCAGTTGACAGGGACAGATACTAGAGACTGGTAGACAAGCTGATCTATTTGAGCCACACACATCCTGATATCTGTTTTGCAGTGAGTGTGGTGAGCCGCTACATGCATAACCCAAGAAAGGGTCATATGGACGCAGTGTATCAGATTCTGAGATACTTGAAGGGTGCCCCCGAAAATGGGTTGATATTAAAAAAAATGATCACGTGAGCATCGAGGGCTACTGTGACTCTGACTGGGCTAGTTGTGCTAATGACAGGATGTCTACCTCGAACTATTGAATATTTGTAGGAGGCAACTTGGTCTCTTAGAGAAGTAAGAAACAGTCAGTGGTAGCCAGATCGACAACTGAAGCGGAGTACAGAACTATGGCATTTGGAGTTGCAGAGCTGCTTTGGCTGAAGAGTATGCTGGTGGAGCTAAAGATGGATCAAGGAACCAAGATTAAGCTGTGGTGTGACAACCAGTCAGCCATCAATATCGCAAACAATCCAGTGCAGCATGACAGGACCAAACACATCGAGATCGATAGCTTCTTCATCAAGGAGAAGTTGGACAGTGGACTACTGGAGCTAGGCCACGTTCCAACCAAGGATCAGATAGCAGACAGTATGACCAAGGGACTTAACTTTGTAGATATGATTAAAGGATGTGACAAGATGGACTTAGTGGATATCTTTCGCCCATCTTGAGTAGAAGTGTTGGTATATTAGAATGTATTAGAAAATTTTATGTAAGATGGAAGGTTGTAAGACTATATATATATATATATATATATATATATATATATAGCCAAGAGATTATTAATTAAAAAAATAAAACTCCAAAATATTCTACACATTGTCACAATTGATCAAAAAATAAAAATCCATATCGTGTTCATTATAGTGCGGCTGAAGAAAACAAAAGTTTCTCGTAAATAAATCGTGAAAGTGAACATAACTCAGATATCTAATGAAGAAATTAGTGTCGCATAAATTATTGTGAGATTTTGCAAGGTACAAATTATAATCACTGGATATCAGCATATGCATTCTAATTATTCGAGCATCAGCTAATTAAATTACATTTTGGCAAAAACAATTACACTGCAAACTTGGATCATTTCACCACTATAAACTTACCTAAGCCATCAGGCAAGAACAATCGTACGACAAACTTGGATAGCTTTACTTATTACAAAGGTGTATAAGAAGAAAGTAATCCTTCCTCAAGAGGAGTCATTAGGTTCAAATGGAGTGAGCCAATCAAAGATATTAAACCACATCAAGATGAATTGGGAACTGAACAGATATTATATACATGAATCAATAATCTGCAATAGGTGAAGATATTTTCAGAGAAAATAATATGTTTGAAAAGGTTAGGACTTCTGAGAAAATAATGTTCTTAGAATGTATGCAGACTATTTTCTGGAAGGCATGTAGATACAAAAGTCACGAGTTATGAGAAAGTAATCTGCTTGAAAAGGTTAAGACTTCTGAGAAAACAATAATGCATGTAGCTTGAAACACCAAAAGAATTCTTTACACAGGAAAAAAACAAGAAACTTATATATCCGAGAAGTAAAAACTAAGAAATAACATTGTTTTTATTGCTTACATAAGAGGTTAAATATAATGAATGTCGTCAGTGAAATTTTATGTGCAGATCTTGTCAAGCAACATGCCTCTTCCCAAATGAGTGCAGTGAGACAAATAAAACATAAAAGATTGGACCTAACCTACTATAATGTCGTCGCCACTACTTTTTTTAGAACTAGAAGCAGCTAAGAGTAGGCCACAGAGAAGATTGACAAAAACAAAAGTCGATAAAAAAGATGATGGAGAGATTTATATCTTATATGATTTTAAACAAGTATTAAAGAATTTCTAGAACCATCCAACTTCAAAATGAAATAACTAAGATTAAGACACGAAGACAGAGATCAGTATTCGTCTATAACTACTGAGCTTACCTCCTTGTATGTAAGAGTCATTTGTTGCGAGATTTATCACTGTAAAATACTAACAATTACTAGATGCAATTTTATGTACTTTTCCTACCGGATAGAATATTAACAATTGTGAACCACAATCAAAAAGAAATTGGTACAGCTTCTTTTTTGTTTACCAATTTTTTTGAATTAGATTCTCCATTTCACTCGATGTATCAACTCTTGAACAACAAAAACACTTATAAATTTATTGTAATGTCATTATAAAAATTGAAAGTGATGCTTCGAAAGGTTAGAAGTGAAGTAACTTACAGTATGAACAGATGTTAGGCCAGGATGTATGCAGATTCATAATACAAGTAGAAGCACATTGCTGTCAGGTTCTTACTGTTAATCTGTTGGCATACTTCCCTCATTGTATGTATACGGACCGTTCAGTCAGCATAATTGATTGAAGTAAGATGGTTTCTCTGATCTCCTTGAAGAACAAACGACAAGTCTCCAACTTATAGAAACGTGCCTAGAAAGGTTAATTGGTTCCTAACTTGAAACCACAATATATATATGATATATCTTTCAGAAACCATCACATGCATAGAATCAAATAATCACAATTAGAATCACCATACTAGATTCATCGATCTGTGACTTCAAGTATCTAGAAAATCATGGTTAAGCTTTTGTTTTTAGAAAGAAACAACAATATTATACATTTGTGACTTCTAGAAATATCATTCTAGATAATAAGAGCAACATCAAGATATTTGCAAACCATACACATAATATTTTTTTCAGGTTATTTTTCTTTTCGATCCATCAAAATAAAAGACCCATAAGATCATGAAAACTCTTTTTTCAAATCCAAATGAACATAAACATGCAGGTTTGCACCTAAACCATAGTATAAGTTCGGAATTATAAAAAGTTGTTAGATTAATTCTACCTACTACACTCCACAAAACCTGCAATAAACAATTTCAAGCACATTGAGATGGTGCAAGGTCACTAACTATTCTCAGTAATCAGTTAATATACTAATATTCTTACCTGCAATAGCAAATATGTTGGTATATTAGAATATTCTCGGTATATTTGTTGGAATATTAGAATATTCTACAGAGGGTTTTAATGGAGTATTAATGTAAGATGAAGGATTGTAAGGCTATAAATAGTCAAGAGATTATCAATAAAAAATATAACAATTACTCTAAAATATTCTACATGGTATCAGAGTCCAAACCCTAGCCACCACCTTCCAAACCCTAGCTGCCACCACCGCCACCGCTGCCACACCGTCTGCCACCACCGCTCGCCCGCCACCACCGTCGCCGCTCGCCGTCACCACCACCGCGAAGCGACTCTCGCGGAGGCTTCTGCCGCGGTTCCTGACATCCCCCGCGGGTCATTCCAGACGTTGACATCGAAGGCCTAGATCTGATGGGGGAGATACATGATCGTGTCTAGGAGAGGACGAAGATGGCGAGCGTGAATCGTGGGACGGATGTGAGGTGATCGGAGAAGAGGAGGATCGATGGAGGAGATCATCAAGAAGTTGGACTCTGCGGAGGTCGCAACATTGATGAAGCTGATGAAAATGTCGGCCGGTGAGAGCGCGATATTCACATTGGCGAAGTTAGAGCTTTCATCCATCGATCTGAAGCTTGATGAACATGCCACCTACCTGAGTTGGTCATGACGGGTGAGGAGAACCCTCGCAGGGAAGAACCTGGAGGGTTTCTTGTCAGGAGAGAAGACATAGCCGGATGAGAGCTCGGCAGGACGCGACGAGTAGAAGTCCACTCATATGGTGGTATACATTTGGCTCCTCAATTCTTTAGTCCAGTCGATCGCCACCACAGTGGATGGCCTTGAGATGGTAAAAAACGTATAGGAGAAGTTGAGGAGAACCTACGATGGTGTAGGGAATAACTTGAGGGTTTTTCAGATCAAGGGGGAGATCGACGACACCGTACAGAGAGAGAAGACGGTACAGGAGCATGTCACGGAGTTGGAGCTTCTGTGGTTGGATTATGATCACTTCTCATATCGGACGAGCTGCGAGGACCCGTATGTTTGTAGGAGAGGACGATGAAGTTTCTTAAGGGGTTGGTCGTAGTTTTTGCTCAGATGACAACACTACTTCTAGTCCAACCGAAGATTCCTACACTTGAGGAGGCTATCTCGGCCATGATCCAGGAGGAGACTTGTATCAAGCTACAGGAAGGAACATGTGGTCCTCCTGAAGAGAAGACAACACTGACGGCTGCAAATTGTCACGCCCATGTCCCAAATTATCGAGGGACTAGACACGTGGCAATGGCCAGCAGTACACACTGATGGACAAACCCAATTTAATGGATCCAACGGGGTGTACTTAAGCTGTAGTACAATAAGGTCAACTAATCTCATCCACAGAATGAATACATCAATAACAACAAAAGGGAACAATATCAACATCAAATCACAAATAAATAAATCGGGGAACAACCCGATAACAAGTCTGATACAATTATTCATTTAAACAAGAATGTAAATAGCATCACAGACTGAGTATGGAAGAAACATATACTCAGAAAAATCTATGGCAATCACCTAGTCCTCGGTTCCTGGTTCTGCTCCACTGTATGCACCTGATCCTGCTTCTGCTCCTGCTAATGCTCATGTTCCTTATACCTCGGGATCGATCTCGTCTACTAATCCTGTGGACATAATCCAGATCCAGGTCCTCAGGGGACATAGCAAGGTACAAAATAACTCATGTCAAAATAAATACAGTGCAGAAATAAATGAAACAATAGGGTAAACTATATAACCAGCTAAGTGATATGCAAGTTGAGAGCATCACTAAAACTCAGGCTGAGACCACTACAAGCTCTGTGTCTGAGAGCCTGTAGCATACTTACTATGATTTTACTATGTAATTTACTATATAATATATATATGAAATCAGCATGTAGCCTGTGTGTCTCTGCACCCAATGTAATCACACGTCTCATGTCCACGATGCATCATGTCCATGTCACGTAAGATCATATCTAATGCAGCAAGTCATATAATATCTATGAATATAATGTCTATGTCATAAATCCTGCAACCTACACAGAATCACCTTGAATATTTCAGGAAGATTCTGTCTCATGAATAGTGTCAGGTGTCCTGGGTTATGACGTACTTGATAATACAAGCACGAGAATGTAAAGGGTCACGATATCCATCTCTAGGTGACGTTATACAACTCCGCATACGGTGTTGGCACTCGACTATTAATCGGACGCTAAGTAAAGTCACACGGTCCTAGGTTAAGCATGTACAAGATATAAATAAATCAAGGAAATATGTAACAAGAACTGCAATGTTGGCAAGGTACACTTGTCTGGGGTTCTGACTTCAACTGTAGCTCTGGTCTCAGTAGGATTTACAGGTACTTCTCCGGTTGCTGAAATAGATATCACCATCAGATTCAGAAAATATCAAATAGCTAGAAACACCTGTCCTTGAGTCCAATTTGGACACAAGGACAAAAATGACAGTTTTTTGTCAATGCGGGATCTACATGTAGGCCGCTTCGTACCGAAAAATGTGTTAGAAGCAATGGTCTCCAAATTCGTCAAACTTAGTGTCAACAAGTCCAGAACGATGATACGAACCCAATGGAACTTCCAGAATTGGATTCCGATGAGCCGATCACAAAATCGCCCGTCAAGTGGAGCCACGAGGCCCACGATACGCGATTTTGTCAACGTTCTCAGAATTGAACCAAACTTGGGTCACAGGACCAGCGTATTGCTACGAGTCTGATGGTGCAAGTTTTGTTTCGATTCGACATGTGTACACCAAGTTACAGCGATATCTTGAACAGGCCGATACGGGACGTTGTCGGCGGATACGCGTTGATTCCGGTGTGCACGTACATCCAAATCAACTTCTACGGAATCTCGCACGACCGTATCGACAGCGCGTACCTTTCGGTGAAGACCGCACGCGACCAAGTCATCCCGTTTGGCGGGGCGTACTCTGTTTCGGGAGAAAACAGGGTATTAATTTTTCTGTTTTTGGATCGCAGTTCGCGATCACCACATGATGCGACACACCGAGCGGATTGCACGGGCATCGAGAGGGTCGCGCAGTCTACGCGTCACAACAGACAAAACAAAAAATGGGGCAACGAGGAGAGAGAAAATGCTACCTGAACAGGGCTACGCAGAATAGGATTTCTCGTGTCCGCGGGGCGATACGACACGACACGCCGACACAGCACAGTGGGACACGGCTAGGGTTCAGATGGCAGGAGACTCGCCGGGGCTGCACGGCCGGGGGAGGAGCTGCGACTGCTGCTGCGGAGGGCACGGCGGCTGGTCGAGGCTGCCGGAGTCGGCTCAGGCGGCTGCGGCGAGGGACGAGGCAAGGGAGATGCCGGGGGCTCGGGTCGAGCGGCTGCGGGTCGAGGAGAGGGCGGAGTACGGCGAGGAGAGGGCGGCGGAGCTAGGGCAGGGGAGGAAGGCGGAGGTGTCTGCGGTGGGTGGCTGGGGTGGGTCAGGCGGCGGAGGGCTCGTCGGGGAAGACGGTGGCTAGGGGTTCGTCGAGGTCGGCTGGGGCGGATTTATAGGTCGAGGGAGGGAGGCGGACGGGTGGCGGTTGCGGGAGGTGAAGGGACGCTGGGAGGCGGGGGAGACGCGGCGGTTTTGCGACGGCCGGAGGTAAGCGGGCGGCAGTTGAGGCAAGCCGGAACGACGGCAGGTGCGGGGGAGTCGGGGAAGAGGAAAGGGGTTTCGGGTAGGCGGAGCCGGGTCGGGTCGAGGATGGGACCCGACCCGATCCGTTAGGCAAAGGGTGCGGGTCGGGTTAGTGGGTTTCGGGTCGGGTTTAGATCCAACCCGACGCACGAAGGTTGGGTTCGGTTTAGTTGAACCGGGTCCGGTTCGGGTTGGTTTGGTTCAATTGAACCAGGTTTATCCTAGGGTTTAATTTGGTTTATTTAAAACTTGGTTTTTAGGTCTTTAAAAATATTTTCGGGGTCCAATAAATTTCCGAAAAATTACCCTATGTCTAATTTTTTATTTTACACCAGAAAATATTATTCTCATAATATTTTAATATTATTTAACATCATTTAAAAATTATTTAATTACAAAATACCTTAGTTTTAATTACAGAAAAATTCCAGAAAATTCTAAAAAATTATTAAAAATCTATTTCAAAAATCCTGAAAAAATCAGGGGGTTTACAATCTACCTCCCTTAAGAGGATTGCGTCCTCGCAATCAAAGAATAACCGGTCAACAGAGATGACACGGTTGCAAACATTGTTCAAAGCACATTACTATCAAGAAGAATCATGGTTGAGGGTTTTAAGAAGAACACATAGGGAAAATTATTTCCCTAAGCATTAAAAGTTATGCAATTTTTCGGATGAAGGAAATCTAGAAGTCTACAGTTTTAGAAAAACTAGGTTATCATTTATAAAAACATATTAGGTTAACATTTATTAGGAAATTCAAAATTACTAGATTAAGGCTGAGGTCACGAACCAACAGGCACGAACTAAAGCAATACTAGAACCAGATAACTATGAAAAACTTACGCGCATTAGCTACTCCAAGAGTCTGCGCGTTCTCCAAGGTCATCGCTAGGGCTTGTCCGCGTCCTTGCAGTCGATTCCTCTGCTGCTGCTGAGCCTGCTGGAAGAGTAGTGCCTGGGGTATCAAAGGTGGCCTCGGCTGATACCCTCCTGGAGCTGGTGGTAGGACTCCTTCAACTTCCGTTTGCGGTGCTCCCAATGCTGGATAGGCTAGCCTCGGTACTGGTAACGCTTGTTGGTTAACCATTGGTGCTCTTTCTCGACGCTCAGGGCATTCCTTCACTGAATGCTGACTGGATCCGCAAGCTAAACATAATCTCCTTTTTCGTCTGCACTCATTCTCAATATGGCCTCGCTTGCGACAATATTGACAGACAGGTAGTGCCTGTAGAGATGCTCCTGGTGGCTGGTGCACGTGATGTCTCTTTGTAACTTTCTCCTGTGGTGCTCCGGCTGGTGCTGATATGGACGACCGCTTTAGACTGGTCTCTCTCCTGGTGACGCGCTCTATGCGTCGGGCTGCAGCAAGGACGTCCGCGTCTAAGGTAGTTGCAACGGAGCTGATTAACTTCCGTAGCTCAGAGCTAAATCTGTCGATGAACTTCTCCGCTTGGTTTTGTTGAGCTTCTTGATGAACCTTCTGATGGGCTTGCATCGTCGCGTAGAACATTCGAAACATTTGTTGTTCGTCCATAGCCTGCCCTTGTGGAAAGGTAGGCATCGGTGGAGCAAATTGCGTCGATGGTGGAACGTCATCTTGCTGGATTCTCGAGGCATGCTGACTTGCTTGACTGCATTGTTGAGCTGATTAACCTTCATCAACTAGTGTCACTTCATCTTCGTGGTTAACCACAACACCTTGTGGTGTTCCTGGATGAGTCTGCAACCAAAATAAACAATAAGAGGCGCACAGGAATCAAGGCAGGATGCAAGTCAAGAATTTAATTCGAATCCGATATAGATATCAAGAACGATTCAAGCAAGTGGATGAGATCCTAAAAACTTATCCTATTCTTATTGCAGACTTGCTCGGTCCCTAAGTTGAAACCGAACATTTATAGTCGTAGACCTGCATGGGCCACCACAAAAACTATGTCACGCCCATGTTCCAAATTATCGAGGGACTAGACATGTGGCAATGGCCAGCAGTACACACCGATGGACAAATCCAATTTAATGGATCCAACGGGGTGTACTTAAGCTGTAGTACAATAAGGTCAACTAATCTCATCCACAGAATGAATACATCAATAACAACAAAAGGGAACAATATCAACATCAAATCACAAATAAATAAATCGGGGAACAACCCGATAACAAGTCTGATACAATTGTTCATTTAAACAAGAATGTAAATAGCATCACAGACTGAGTATGGAAGAAACATATACTCAGAAAAATCTATGGCAATCACCTAGTCCTCGGTTCCTGGTTCTGCTCCACTGTATGCACCTGATCCTGCTTCTGCTCCTGCTAATGCTCCTATTCCTTATACCTCAGGATCGATCTCGTCTACTAATCCTGGAGACATAATCCGGATCCAGGTCCTCAGGGGACATAGCAAGGTACAAAATAACTCATGCCAAAATAAATGCAGTGCAGAAATAAATGAAATAATAGGGTAAACTATATAACCAGCTAAGTGATATGCAAGTTGAGAGCATCACTAAAACTCAGGCTGAGACCACTACAAGCTCTGTGTCTGAGAGCCTGTAGCAGAGTTACTATATAATTTACTATGTAGTATATATATGAAATCAGCCTGTAGGCTGTGTGTCTCTCCCCACCCAATGTAATCACACGTCTCATGTCCATGATGCATTTTGTCCATGTCACGTAAGATCATATCTAAAGCAGTAAGTCATATAATGTCTATGTCATCAATCCTGCAACCTACACAGAATCACCTTGAATATTTCAGGAAGATTCTGTCTCATGAATAGTATCAGGTGTCCTGGGTTATGACGTACTTGATAATGCAAGCACGAGAATGTAAAGGGTCACGATATCCATCTCTAGGTGACGTTACACAACTCTGCGTACGGTGTTGGCACCCGACTATTAATCGGACTCTAAGTAAAGTTACACGGTCCTAGGTTAAGTATGTACAAGACATAAATAAATCAAGAAAATATGTAACAAGAACTGCAATGTTGGCAAGGTACACTTGCCTGGGGTTCTGGCTCCAACTATAGCTCTGGTCTCAGTAGATTTTGTAGGTACTTCTTCGGTTGCTGAAATAAACATCACCATCAGATTCAGAAAATATCAAATAGCTAGAAACGCCTATCCTTGAGTCCAATTTGGACACAAGGGCAAAAATAACAGTTTTTGGTCAAAGTGGGGTCCACATGTGGGCCGCTTCGTACCGAAAAATGTGTCAGAAGCAATGGTCTCCAAATTCGTCAAACTTAGTGTCAACAAGTTCAGAACGATGATACGAATCCAACGAAACTTCCAGAATTAGATTCCGATGAGCCGATCACAAAATCGCGCGTCAAGTGGAGCCGCGGGGCCCACGATACGCGATTTTGTCAACGTTCTCAGAATTGAACCAAACTTGGGTCACAGGACCAGCGTATTGCTACCAGTCCGATGGAACAAGTTTTATTTCGATTTGACATGTGTACACCAAGTTACAGCGAGATCCAGAACAGGCCGATACGGGACGTTGTCGGCGGATACGCGTTGATTCCGGTATGCACGCACATCCAAATCAACTTCTACGAAATCTCGCACGACCGTATCGACGGCACTCACCTTTCAGTGAAGACCACACGCGACCAAGTTGTCCCGTTTGGCGGGGCGTACTCAATTCCGGGGGAAAATGGGGTGTTGATTTTCCTATTTTTGGATCGCAGTTCGCGATCACCACAGGACGCGACACACCGAGCGGGTTGCACGGACATCGAGAGGGTCGCGCAGTCTATGTGTCACAACAGACGGAACAAAAAATGGGGCACGAGGAGAGAGAAAATGCTACCTGAACAGGGCTACGCAGAACAGGATTTCTCGTGTCCGTGGGGCGATATGACACGACACGCCGACACAGCACAGTGGGACACGGCTAGGGTTCAGACGGCCGAAGACTCGCCGGGGTTGCATGGTCGGGGGAGGAGCTGCGACTGCTGCTGCGGAGGGCACGGCGGCTGGTCGAGGCTGCCGGAGTCGGCTCAGGCGGCTGCGGCGAGGGATGAGGCAGGGGGAGACGCCGGGGGCTCGGGTCGAGCGGCTGCGGGTCGAGGAGAGGGCGGAGGACGGCGAGGAGAGGGCGGCGGAGCTAGGGCAGGGGAGGAAGGCGGAGGTGGGCTCGTCGGGGAAGACGGTGGCTAGGGGTTCGTCGAGGTCGGCTGGGGCGGATTTATAGGTCGAGGGAGGGAGGCGGACGGGTGGCGGTTGCGGGAGGTGAAGGGACGCTGGGAGGCGGGGGAGACGCGGCGGTTACGCGACGGCCGAAGGCGAGCGGGCGGCAGTTGAGGGAAGCCGGAGCAACGGCGGGTGCGGGGGAGTCGGGGAAGAGGAAAGGGGTTTCGGGTAGGCGGAGCCGGGTCGGGTCGGGTCGAGGATGGGATCCGACCCGATCCGTTAGGCAAAGGGTGCGGGTCGGGTTAGTGGGTTTTGGGTCGGGTTTAGATCCGACCCGACCCACGAAGGTTGGGTTCGGTTCAGTTGAACCGGGTCTGGTTCGGGTTGGTTTGGTTCAATTGAACCGGGTTTATCCTAGGGTTTAATTTGGTTTATTTAAAACTTAGTTTTTAGGTCTTTAAAAATATTTCTGGGGTCCAATAAATTTCCGAAAAATTGCCCTATGTCTAATTTTTCATTTTACACCAAAAAATATTATTCTTATAATATTTTAATATTATTTAACATCATTTAAAAATCATTTATTTATAAAATACCTTAGTTTTAATTACAAAAAAATCCTAGAAAATTCTAGAAAATTGTGAAAATTTTATTTTAAAAATCCTGAAAAAAATCAGAGGGTTTACACAAATTCAGGCGCCACATGACCTAAGGGAGACCCCCGTCAGTATTACAACTGTGGGGAGTTGGGCTATCTAAGTTATGCTTGCACCAAACCATCCAAGGAGGGAGATTTAGGTGGCGGACGTGGACAGTTTAGAGGACGTGGCCATAGTCGTGAGGATCGACAGGGTGGTCGAGGAGGTTATCTAACGAACCTGCTGGAAGCAGAAGACGATGAGGGAGTTAATGGTGCCTATACTGAGGAGGATCAGGCACTACTGGGTATGCTGGAAGTACTCAGGAGAAAGTAGAGCGTCAAGCGATGGAGACAAGAGGAGTGGAACTGAGGAGGCGTCCACCTCAGTCTTTGTCAGAGGCAACGCTGTCATGTATGCCCATCCATCGGAAGGTACTGATGACTCACTCGTCCTTGCATCTATGTCTTCCCTTAGATCGTCGGACTGGATTGTCAATTCAGGTGCATCTCTATCAGTTAATAATCTAGATATGACCCTTTCTTTGTAGGAATAAAACTTGTCAAAGTTTAGATCCACTTTAATAGAGTCTGTTAGCTTATTTTTAGAGTTGAGTTGTTAGCAGTAGTGGCTATATAAATATGAATACAGTTGTTTGTTGATCATTAGTGAGAAATAAAAGAGAAACAAAAACTTACTTCCCTAGTTCTCTGTCAGTCTTCCTGCAGGTTACAACCCGATGCTTGTAGCCAACATCTGGTATCAGAGCAGGGTGTAAGCCAAAGTACCTTCGGCTCAACAAGATGTCAATCGTCGAGCACTCGACGACGCCAGCAACAAAGGAGGAAATCATAACCTTGCACTACCCGATAATGACATCTAGCAACTAGTCCACTTGGACGATCAAGATGGAGGTCTTCATGGAGGCTCAAGGCGTTTGGGACGCCATTGAACCCGTGGTCGGGGTGGTCGTAGAAAAGAAGAGAGACAAGATGGCGTTGGCGTCCATTTTTTAAGCTGTCCCCGAGGAGATCCTACTCCAGCTGGCCAAGCACAAAACGGCTAAGGAAGCTTGGAAAAGCCTGAAGACAATGTACCTCAGCGCTGATCGGGTGAAGAAGGCAAGGATTCAAACCTTGAAGAGTGAGTTCGAGGTTTTGCGTATGAAGGAGACAGATTCCATCGATGAATTTGCAGGGAAATTAACGACCTTCACAAACAAGATTCGTGGATTGGGAGACAAGATGGAGGACTTTGTCATCGTCAAGAAGCTGCTCATATCCGTCGCAGACAAGTACCTGCAAGTCGTTGTTGCGATCGAGCAGTTTGCGGATGTGGAGACCATGCCGGTTGAGGAAGTGATCGGCCGCCTCAAAGCGTACAAAGAACGCATACACGGTCAAGGCAAAAGCAACAGCAGACAACTCATGCTTACTCATGTTGAGTGGCAGGTGTAAGCCCCCTGATTTTTTTAAAAATTTTAAATACATTTTCTCATAATTTTTGGAATTTAAAACTAAGGTATTTTGGAATTAAAGAATTTTTAGATGATGCTAATTAATACTAAAATATTATGGAAATAATATTTTATGGTGTAAAATAGAAAACCGAACATAGGGTAATTTTCTGTGAATTTATTGGACTCCGGAATCATTTTTAAAGCCCTAGAAACCAATGTGCATTTAAACCGAATTAAACTCGTGCCAAACACCCAACAACCCCAGGAGAGCCGAAGTCGAGCCCAAGGAGCATTGACCCAGCCCAAATCCTAGGTCAAACCCAAGGCCCATCCCAAGGAGAGCATTGACCAAAGTCAAAATATTTCTAGGTCAAGCACCCAACCCAAGTCAAGCATATATAAACAACTTTTCATCCCTTTCCCTTTTCTTTATTCCAAAAACCTAAGAAATTATGTCCAGCCGACATCCCCCCTTAATATTGCTGTACATCCCATGCCTACCTAACTCTAAGCAACCACCAAACACGTCCCTTCTTCCTCCTCCTCCTTTCTTTCTCCCACAATGGGGACATCAGAGGGCATTCATCACAGGTGGACGTCTCCAAGAAGAGGCCTTTCGGCCCCGCTCTCCGCACCGACCTCACGGAGACCTTCTTCCCCGACGACCCGTTCCGCGTGCTCGCGAGGCAGTCCATGGGCCGCCGGGCCTGGACCGCGCTCCAGTACTGCGTGCCGATCCTCGAGTGGGGGGCCAAGTACAACCTCAGCAAGTTCCAGTTTGTCACGCCCCAGTCCCAAAATACCGAGGGACTGGACACGTGGCAATGGCCAGCAGCACGCACCGATGGACAACCCAATTTAATGGATCCATCAGGGCATGCTTAAGCTGTAGTCTAACAGTAAATAGAACAATTGTTACAAGTCACAGACTATTCTAATCTCATCCACAGAATATAAACACAGATCAAAAGCCAGAATAAATGTAACTGAATATAAACGAGCATATCTCAACAAGAGTGTCTCAGGGAACAATTCGAGAATAAGTCTGTTACATCAAAGCAATTAGACATGAATTTAAGTAACTGGAAATAGAAATAACTGAGTATGTAAAGCCAATACTCAGGAGAAGTCTTCGGGCACGATCTCGTCCTCGGTTCCTAGTTCTGCTCCGAGAAGTGCTCCTGTTCCGTACACCTCGGGGTAGATCTCGTCTGCTAAACCTGGGGACATAGTCCATTCCAGGTCCTCAGGGGACATAACAAGGTACAGATAATACAAGCCAAAATAAATGCAGTGCAGTAATAAATAAAATAATAGGGTAAACTATATAACCAGCTAAGTGATATGCAAGTGAGAGTTTTAGTCATACTCAGGCTGAGACTACTACAGGATCAGTGTCGGAGAAACCCATAGCAGTATTTTTTCGAAGGGCCAGAACTTGTGCCAAAGCTCTGTATCAGAGACTAAGACACCTCCAGATAACATTATTTATATTATATTCAGCCTTGATATGGTAATACTCTCCCCATCCCATGTAATCTCACGTCACAGTTCCATAATATCTCAGGTACAAGTCACGCAAGATCAACTAATGCAATAAGTCAGAATAATTTCTAAGCAGGTAAACTGTATATGTCATGAATATGTATCCTATACGGAATCACCATGAATATCTCAGGAAGATTCCGTCACATGAATAGTGTCAGGTGTCTTGGGTATAATGTACTTGATAATGCAAGTACGAGAAATATCGGGTCTCGGTATCCATGTCTAGATGACATTACACAACGCCGCGTAAGGTGTTGGCACCCGACTATCAATCGGACGCTAAGTAAAGCCACACGGTCCTAGGTTGAACATTTATATCAAGATTATATATGTATATACAAGGAACTCAAACAAAGTACTATAACCGGAATCACTGCGAGTTGGCAAGGTACACTTGCCTGGTGTTTCGGCTCCAATTGTAACTCTGGCAGCAGTAGGATTTGCAGGCAGTACTCCGGTTGCTGAAATAAACATTACCATCAGATCCAGAAAATATCAATCAGCTAGAAACGTCTATCCTTGAGTCCAATTTGAAGACAAGGGCAAAAATGACAATTTCGGGTCAAAACGGGGTCCACATGTGGCCCGCTTCGCACCGAAAAACGTGTCAGGGTCAAAGGTCTCCAAATTTGTCAAACTTACTGTCAACAGGTCGGGAACGATAATACGAACCCAACGGAAATTTCAGAATTGGATTCCGATGAGCCGGTCACAAAATCGTCCGTCAAGTGGAGCCTGTAGGGCCCACGACACGCGATTTTGTCAACGTTCTCAGAATCGAACCAAACTTGGGTCACAGGACCAGCGTATCGCTACGAGTCCGATAGCATAAGTTTCGTTTCGATCCGACGTGTGTACACAAAGTTAGGATGCGTTCTAGAACTGACGGATACGGGATGGTGTTCGCGGATACGCGTTGATTCCGGTGTGTACGCACATCCAAATCAACTTCTGCGAAATCCCACACGTCCGTATCAATGACGCGCACGTATCTGTGAAGACCGCACGCGACCAAGTCATCCCGTTTGGCGGGGCGCACCCAGTTCCGGGGTGAATCAGGGCGTTGTTTTTCCTGTTTTTGGATCGCGGTTCGCGATCGCCACAGGACGCGATGCCCCGAGCGGGTTGCACGGGCACCGAGAGGGTCACGCAGGGTTCGCGATGCAACAGACGGAATCAAAAATGGGTAAACAAGCAGGGAGATACGGGTACCTGAACAGGGCTCCTGGAAACAGGAATTCTTCGTGTCCGACACATGTCCGACATACAGTGTCCGAGGGCTGAGTCCGAATCCGAATCCTAGGGTTTAGGGCTTGGGGAGGCACTGCCGGAGCTGAGGCGGAGGGGCGGCGCTGCGGCCGGAGGCGGCGCTGGCGGCTCGGGGAGGCGGCGCAGGCGGCTCGAGGTGCTGCGGGGGCTGACCGGAGGCTCGGGGCGGCTGGGAGGAGAGCTGGGAGGAAGGAGGGGAGTAGGTGGAGGTCGACGCCGGAGGATGGCCGGGGGTCTAGGGTTCAGGGAATGGATTTGGGGAAGAAGATGGGGGGGGTTTATATAGGGCTATGGGCGGCCGAGCTAGGCGGAGTAGGCGGCGAAGGAGGCGGCGACGTGGGCTGAAGGGCGCGGAGGGGCGGCGACGTGGCAGGCGAGGCGCGGAGGGCGGCGGAGGAAGCGGCTGCGTGCGGGTCGTGCGGGTGACAGAGGAAAAGCGGGTTCGGGTCGGGCGGCGGGTGCGGGTCTGGCAGACCCGGCCCGACTCGTTAGCTGAAACGGGTTTGGGCTTGCGGGTTCGGGTCGCGGGTTGGACCGGATCCGACCCGCAACTATGGGTTTGGGTTGGGCTGGTTTGGTTTGGGTTTGGGGTTGGGTTTTAAATTAAATAAAAATAAAAATAGTTTTGAGATGATTAAAAATAGGTCCGGGGCCAAATAAATTTCCAGAAAATTATCCTAAGTCCAGTTTTTTATTTTACACCCAAAAATATTTTTTTTATAATATTTTAATATATTTTAAAATTATTTAATTTATTTAATGCCAAAAATACCTTGATTTTAATTAGCAAAAATTCCTGAAAAATCCCAGAAAATTCGGTTTTAAAAAAAATCAGGGGGTTTACACAGTTCGACCTCCTCGCCGGCATCACCATCGCCAAGCTCGCCGATATCCCTCCCATCATTGGCCTATAATTCTGCTGCTATGCCACCGATGATTTGCGTGATATTCGGTTCCTCCAAGCAACTAGCAGTGGGGCCGGTGGCCGCGGCCTCCTTGCTCATGGCCTCCATCATCAAGTCCGAGGTGACGCCGCAGAGCGACCCAGCCCCGAGTCCACCCAGACGCTCGTCCCAAACGCTGAGTCTCCGGCCGCGTGAACCGCTCCGGCCGACTGTGCAGAGCCGCCGCCTAGCCGACCTCGCCGACCCTGAGCCCGACTTCCCCCGGCGAAGCCCCCGTCGCTGTCTCGATCGGAATCGTAGCCTGGACGCACAGGAGACGGCGGACACGTCAAGGACACGAACAATACCCTCGGACACGTGGAATTCAGACTTCTCGGAGCCCTGTTCAGGTATCGTTTTCTCTCACCTCGTAACTCCATTTTCAATTCTGTCAGTTGCAACGCGTAGACTGTATAACCCTCTCGGTGCCCGTGCAACCTGCTCGGTGCATCGCGTCCTGTGGTGATCGTAAACCGTGATCCAAAAACAGAAAAAATAATGCCCTATTTCACCCCGGAACTGAGTGCGCCCCACCAAACGGGATGACTTGGTCGCACGTGGTCTTTACTGAAACGTGCGCGACATTGATACGGTCGTGTGAGATTTCGCAGAAGTCGATTCGTATGTGCGTGCACACCGGAATCAACGCGTATCCGCCAACAACGCCCCGTATCTGCCTATTCTGGAACGTACTGTAACTTTGTGTACACACGTCGGATCGAGACAAAACTTACGTCATCGGACTCGTAGCAATACGCTGGTCCTGTGACCCAAGTTTGGTCCAATTCTGAGAACGTTGACAAAATTGCGTATCGTGGGCCCCACAGGCTCTACTTGACGGGCGATTTTGTGATCGGCTCATCAGAATCCAATTCTAAAAGTTCCGTTGGGTTCGTATCATCGTTCCTGACTTGTAGACACTGATATTGAGAAATTTGGAGACCTTTGACCCTGACACGCTTTTCGGTGCAAAGTGGCCCACATGTAGACCCCGCTTTGGCCCAGAAATGTCCTTTTTGTCCCTGTGTCCAAATTGGACTTAAGGACAGGCGTTTCTAGCAGTTTGATATCTTCTGAGACGGTTGGTGATGTTTATTATAGCTTTTGGAGTAGTACCCACAGGATTCACTGATACCGGGACGATTGTCGATATTCAACCATCAGGCAAGTGTACCTTGCCAAACTCTGCAGTATTGTTACATATTTTTCTTGCTTCATTATATTGCTGTGCATGCTCAACCTAGGACCGTGTGACGTACTTAGCGTCCGATTATTAGTCGGGTGCCAACACTGTATGCAGTGTTGGGTACTGTCGTCTAGAGATGGACATTCCTGACACTTTATATTCTCGTACTTGTCTTATCAAGTACCATACGACCCAGGACACTTGACACCATTCATGAGACAGGATCTTCCGAGATATTCGTGGTAATTCTGTATAGGATACAGGACTTGACAGAGATACTATATTCATAGATACTTATGACTTGTTGCATTAGCTATGATTTCGCTTGACATGGACATGAGACGTTATGGTCATGATATGCGTGGTTACATTGGGTGGGAAGAGACACACATGCTACAGACTATTTTCTATATATATCTACTACTATTGTGAGGCCGTAGACTCTCGTAGCAGAGCTAGGCACATTACGTGTTATTACCACTACCGGCTCCCCGACACAAAGCTTGTAGTGGCTCAGCCTGAGTACTCGTGCTGCTCTCACTTGCATTTTCACTTAGATGGTTACTTATTTGCCCTATTTATTTCATTATCGGCTGCACTGCATTTATTTTGGCATGAGCTTTCTTGTACCTTGCTATGTCCCCTGAGGACCTGGATCCGGATTATGTCCCCAGGATTTGAGGACGATATCTATCCCGAGGTATACGGGACCGGAGCAGGAGCTGATCCAGGAGCTGTACCGCCATCCGAGGACGAGGTGTTAGCCGAAGACTTCTCCTGAGCATCCATGTTCATGCTCAGTATTTATTTACTTATTTCAGTCATTTATTTCTGGTCTGTTGAACCATTGTATCAGATATTTATCGGATTGTTCCCCGAAGCATTTTGTTGAGACTAGCTGATGATTTATATTCCTTATTTATTCTGTGCATCATATTTTATATCTTGTGTGGATGAGATTAGTTGTGCCATGATTATCGTAGACTTGATTTTACAGCTTAAGTATGCCCTGATGGATCCATTAAATTGGGTTGTCCATCGGTGCGTACTGCTGGCCATTGCCACGTGTCTAGTCCCTCGATATTTTAGGACTGGGGCGTGACATGGTTTTTGTGGTGGCCCATGCAGGTCTACGACTAAATTGTTCGGTTTCAACTTAGGGACCGAGCATGCCTGCAACTAGGATTAGAGTATAGGATCTCATCCACACTGACAATGATTCATCCTCCTTCCAATCCATTCCATTCAGATAAATTGTATCCTGCTTGATTCATGTGCTTCCCTATTAGTTTCTTGAGTATAGCCTCTCTTAGAATATATAAGTTCCTGTTGTTAGATGATAAGTAAGGTAACCTTCCAATTAAGCGTACAACTAGAATGTTGACACCCCACTAAGTCTAGAATATCTAGTGAACTCTAGAACTCCTTATCTCTAGAATTGGTTTACCATTACCCCTGATAAATTATGAAGACTTGAGAGTAGTATAGACACTACTAGAGTTAGTTGGAAGTTTCATCATAATGTTTGACCCTAATATTTGACCCCAGTCTTGAGGAACCAATAGAAATCTGAGATCGAATGTTAGGACTGAACCTAATGTGGATAGCGAGATAGTGTTAGGATATAGGTTCGTATCGTGATATTAGCAGAAAGCCCAGAGCAACGAGGATGACATTCCCCATGAGATCATACCTCAAACACGGAGAATTGCTCGCCACCTTCACCTTAGGAAACCATGATATTATCTAGAGCCCCATATTTTAATTTCATATGTTGCTCATCTGCGACCTTAACATTCGCTAATGCACAATGACTAAAATATGTTCTTCTTTCCTCTGTCTTTCAATTCGTGCCACCTGACACTTCTGATAGCAGGCCAAGTAATTTTATTCCTTGTTAAGGACCCATAGTTTGCTAGGATTGTAGCTGTAGTCTTGAATTTGAAAATTTTGTGCTTGGTAGTTAGAGTTTGATAAGTTTAAGTTAATCTTGTAGATTGTGACCCGATGATTATCCCTTAGTGTTAAATCACGTAATTTGTACCCCTACCTCGATACGAGTCATATTCCCTTTCCCTTGAGATTAGTAACCTTTCCATTCTCGCTATTGATACTTGTGTTCTATGAGCACTATGATTAAGACTTAAGATAACCATTACTTGCATGATACCATAAGAGACCCTAAAAAGTACCAAGATCTTTCCTCATATACCCTAATAAGAGTTTCTGTTTTATTTAGATGTGCAAGAATATTTTGCAGGATCCTCTTAAGACTGTCACAGTATTAGTTTAATTCTTTTAAGTTGGGTAGTATGCCTCACAACCTAGTACCACATAGTCCACTTGACTCATCGAGGCGGTGTAATTGAATGGCATTAAGTGTATGCTAGCATAAGACGACAGTGTTTAATCAGACAGTAGAATTTAGAGGTCCTTGCCCCTATTTGGTCGACTAGCGACTTAGACAAGGAAGTTGTATGATAACTGTAGAAATTGTAGAGTCTTTTATTATTGTTGCTTATTTTGTTTTGTTTTGTGAACCTAAATAATTTGTACCACCTTTCATCATCATCTAGCGTACTTATATTTCATATACTACCTTGACTTATGCTGCTATTTTATAGCCTAGTTTTGCAAGCCTATTCTTTATCGAGCTTGTTCATGACATATGTATTATTGGGGAGGCCCACAATAATACATTTCAGAATCAGTGTATTACGGTCTGATCAACCATAGTGCGCGTGGTTCGCCCTTCGTATAACTACTTTACGTGGATTGAGATATGTAGTGATTAGTAGACGAATATACTTGCCCTAGACATGTCTGACATATCGTATCGGTTACATAACTGTACAAATATGAGCAGACGAACAAAGGATTACCAAAATAGGATTTCAATCCACAACTGCTTTGACAATTTCCATTTGAATTCTTCAAACGCCTTGATCTCGATACTTCTATTCTATTTACTCTCCCTTGAACTCTTTATTATTGATCTTTGTCTTCCCTTATTTCAGAAAGACGAAACCTCGTGCTTGGTATAAGTTCGATACACAGAGAGTACTAGATATACCCCATAGGCCGATTACATACTTGAGGATTATTCTTTCATAATTAAGGACATATCATATGTGATATGATCGACATTGAAGTTCGAGAATTGAATGACATGAGTAAATAAATTGAGGAATATTTTTCTTAAAGTATATAGCCTTATGTGATAGATGGATAAATTCTAAGTTGGGTAGCGGTGCCTTGTCAACTCGAGAGGAATTTCTTTTAGATTGTGACCGAGTAAGATTAGATTGGGAGAGGTTCAAGCCATTTTAAAATTTTAAAAAAAATTTAAAAGAATGACTAAGATGATGGAGATTTATGAATTGATATTGAGGACCCAATATTTATACCTTAAGTACATGATTAAATTTTTTACAATGAAGGTAGAATCATCAATTTGAATTTAGAGGATAGATATAGAAATTCAGACTTGAACCTTGGTGGACTGCATTTAAATTATTTTTCAATTTGATGATTTGAATTAAGAATTAAAATTTGATGGTTGGACTACCTATTTGAAATATTGAGGATGTGAATAAAATTTAAAAAGTTGAAGCATACAAAAATTTATAAGTAAAAATGGGAATAATATTGGACTCGAATTACTTCTAGAGGAGATTATGATAGTTAGAGATCGTGAGGTAAAATTTACATGCTTATTTAAATCTTGAAGATGTTATGTGGATTTAATTTAAATTTGGATATGGATAATTTGAACCAATGGAGAAGAGATAACCATAGGTTAAATTTTGATTGGAGCAGTGATCATCTTAACCTTGGAGTGATGGATATGATTAGGATTTAATTATCGCAAGGAGATTGTGATTGACTTGTCGTATGTACATGAAGGATTAACAGATTATGTCTTATTTTAATTTTGAGGACGCCATTGTCTTAAGTTGGCTGAATTGTGAAACCCCCTCACCTAAGAATTTGACCTACTCGGCTTAGATAGTGAGACTGAGGCTAGCTCGAATCCACGTAGAAATAGAACACGGCATTTTATTCAGTTTTACAACATGGTATCACGTGGCGCCCCTTACCATTGCTTCGATAATTGGGGCACTTCCCTAGTCACTGCCTTCCTATAAATTCCACACCCTTATTATAGAAGCGACCATCCTCCATTTCCATCTTTGTGCAACATTTTAATGGTTGGGCATTTTTATGCAAAAGAGCAATTAGGTGTCCACATCATTGACATGGCACATGAAGAAAACATTTTTTTTTTTTGCTCATGTGGATTTCTTCCATGAATTTCGGAATGTGCAACGTGCAACATCGCCCACTCCGTTAAATCTAGCCTTGCATTTTAACCAATGCAAATCTTATACCATCCTTGACTTCTACCGTGGCTTAACTTTAATTTCGAGGACAAAATTTTTATAAGTTGGATAGATTGTAAGCCCCCTGATTTTTTTAAAATTTTTAAATACATTTTCTCATAATTTTTGGAATTTAAAACTAAGGTATTTTATAATTAAAGGATTTTTAGATAATGCTAATTAATATTAAAATATTATGGAAATAATATTTTATGGTATAAAATGGAAAATCAGACATAGGATAATTTTTTGTGAATTTATTGGACTCCGGAACATTTTTAAAGTCCTAGAAACCAATGTGCATTTAAACCGAATTAAACCCGTGCCAAACACCCAACAACCCCAGGAGAGCCGAAGTCGAGCCCAAGGAGCATTGACCCAGCCCAAATCCTAGGTCAAACCCAAGGCCCATCCCAAGGAGAGCATTGACCAAAGTCAAAATATTTCTAGGTCAAGCACCCAACCCAAGTCAAGCATATATAAACAACTTTTCATCCCTTTCCCTTTTCTTTATTCCAAAAACCTAAGAAATTATGTCCAGCCGACATCCCCCCTTAATATTGCTGTACATCCCACGCCTACCTAACTCTAAGCAACCACCAAACACGTCCCTTCTTCCTCCTCCTCCTTTCTTTCTCCCACAATGGGGACATCAGAGGGCATTCATCACAGGTGGACGTCTCCAAGAAGAGGCCTTTCGGCCCCGCTCTCCGCACCGACCTCACGGAGACCTTCTTCCCCGATGACCCGTTCTGCGTGCTCGTGAGGCAGTCCATGGGCCGCCGGGCCTGGACCGCGCTCCAGTACTGCGTGCCGATCCTCGAGTGGGGGGCCAAGTACAACCTCAGCAAGTTCCAGTTCGACCTCCTCGCCGGCATCACCATCGCCAAGCTCGCCGATATCCCTCCCATCATTGGCCTATAATTCTACTACTGTGCCACCGATGATTTGCGCGATATTTGGTTCCTCCAAGCAACTAGCAGTGGGGCCGGTGGCCGCGGTATCCTTGCTCATGGCCTCCATCATCAAGTCCGAGGTGACGCCGCAGAGCGACCCAGCCCAGAGTCCACCCAGACGCTCGTCCCAAACGCTGAGTCTCCGGCCGCGTGAACCGCACCGGCCGACTGTGCAGAGCCGCCGCCTAGCCGACCTCGCCGACCTCGAGCCCGACTTCCCCCGGCGAAGCCCCCGCCGCAGTCTCGATCGGAATCGTAGCCTGGACGCACAGGAGACGGCGGACACGTCCAGGACACGAACAATACCCTCGGACACGTGGAATTCAGACTTCTTGGAGCCCTGTTCAGGTATCGTTTTCTCTCACCTCGTAACTCTGTTTTTAATTCCGTCAGTTGCAACGCGTAGACTGTATAACCCTCTCGGTGCCCGTGCAACCCGCTCGGTGCATCGCGTCCTGTGGTGATCGCAAACCGCGATCCAAAAACAGGAAAAATAATGCCCTGTTTTACCCCGGAACTGAGTGCGCCCCGCCAAACGGGATGACTTGGTCACACGCGGTCTTTACCGAAACGTGCGCGACGTTGATACGGTCGTGTGGGATTTCACAGAAGTCGATTCGGATGTGCGTGCACACCGGAATCAACGCGTATTCGCCGACAACGCCCCGTATCCGCCTATTCTGGAACGCGATGTAACTTTGTGTACACACGTCGGATCGAGATGAAACTTGCGCCATAGGACTCGTAGCAATACGCTGGTCCTGTGACCCAAGTTTGGTCCGATTCTGAGAACGTTGACAAAATTATATATCGTGGGCCCCACAGGCTCCACTTGACGGGCGATTTTGTGATCGGCTCATCGGAATCCAATTCTGGAAGTTTCGTTGGGTTTGTATTATCGTTCCTGACTTGTAGACACTGAGTTTGAGGAATTTAGAGACCTTTGACCCTGACACGCTTTTCGGTGCAAAGTGGCCCACATGTGGACCCCGCTTTGCCCCAGAAATGTTCTTTTTGCCCCTTTGTCCAAATTGGACTTAAGGACAGGCATTTCTAGCAGTTTGATATCTTCTGAGACGGTTGGTGATGTTTATTACAGCTTTTGGAGTAGTATCCACAGGATTCACCGATACCGGGACGACTGTCGATATTCAACCATCAGGCAAGTGTACCTTGTCAAACCTAGGACCGTGTAACGTACTTAGCGTCCGATTATTAGTCGGATGCCAACACTGTACGCAGTGTTGGGTACTGTCATCTAGAGATAGACATTCGTGACACTTTATATTCTCGTACTTGTCTTATCAAGTACCATACGACCCAGGACACTTGACACCATTCATGAGACAGGATCTTCCGAGATATTCGTGGTGATTCTGTATAGGATACAGGACTTGACAGAGATACTATATTCATAGATACTTATGACTTGTTGCATTAGCTATGATCTCGCTTGACATGGACATGAGACGTTATGGTCATGATATGCGTGGTTACATTGGGTGGGGAGAGACACACGGGGCTGTTTTCTATATATATCTACTACTATTGTGAGGTCGTAGACTCTCGTAGCAGAGCTAGGCATATTACGTGTTATTACCACTACTGGCTCCCCGACACAGAGCTTGTAGTGGCTCAGCCTGAGTACTCGTGCTGCTCTCATTTGCATTTTCACTTAGATGGTTACTTATTTGTCCTATTTATTTCATTATCTGCTATACTGCATTTATTTTGGCATGAGCTTTCTTATACCTTGCTATGTCCCCTGAGGACCTGGATCCGGATTATGTCCCCAGGATTTGAGGACGAGATCTATCCCGAGGTATACGGGACCGGAGCAGGAGCTGATCCAGGAGCTGTACCACCATCCGAGGATGAGGTGTTAGCCGAAGACTTCTCCTGAGCATCCATGTTCATGCTCAGTATTTATTTACTTATTTCAGTCATTTATTTCTGGTCTGTTGAACCATTGTATCAGATATTTATCGGGTTGTTCCCCGAAGCATTTTGTTGAGACTAGCTGATGATTTATATTTCTTATTTATTATGTGCATCATATTTTATATCTTGTGTGGATGTGATTAGTTGTACCATGATTGTCGTAGACTTGATTTTACAGCTTAAGTATGCCCTGATGGATCCATTAAATTGGGTTGTCCATCGGTGCGTACTGCTGGCCATTGCCACGTGTCTAGTCCCTCGGTATTTTGGGACTGGGGCGTGACAGCAGGCGCGGTTGAAGAAAGACAACGCTGATTTCCAGTCGAGCGGAAAGGGGCACTCTAGCGACGACCGGGGCCGTGGCAAGCCCCATGGACGTGGCCGCGGGCGCAACAGGGGTGGTCGTGGCGGCCAAATAGCGCAACAACAGGAGGGTGAGGGGACTCGCGATTCAAGCTCCAACAACGACAAATCAAAAATTAAGTGCTTCAATTGTGAAAACTATGGGCACTATGCGTTGGAATATCACAACAAATGTTGTGATGAGGAGGTGAACCTCGTACGAGCGCAAGACGAGGAGGTCGGGTTGCTGCTAGGAGAGACTTAGGAGGAGATGTCTGACCTCGTCATGCTCAATGAAGAGAAGATAGGATCAGACTTGTGCAGTGCTGGAGAAGCGCAGGCCGACACCGACATGTGGTTCCTTGACAACGGTGCTAGCAACCACATGATGGGCCACCAAGGAAATTTTAAGGACCTTGATCAGGACATCACCGGCCGTGTCAAGTTTGGCGATGGCTCAACCGTGCAGATTGAGGGCTGGGGATCAATCATGTTCCAATGCAAGAATGGCGAACAATGTCTTCTATCGGTGGTATACTTCATTACGAGTTTAAGAAGTAATATATTGAGCCTTGGTCAATTAAAAGAAGATGGAAGCAAGGTGGAGATTGTCGGTTCCTACTTGAGAGTGTTCGATAAGAACGACATTCTGCTGATGAAGGTGAGGAGATCACCTAACCGCCTGTACAAGATAGATCTTGAATCTTGTAGGCCGATATATCTAATGGCCAAAGTACAAGACCTAGCCTGGTTGTGGCATGCAAGGCTCGGGCACATAAATTTCTTCGCGCTCAAGATGATGGCAGAGAAGGGAATGGCCACCGGGCTGCTGGAGATTTCTCATCCAAACCAGCTCTGTGAAGGGTGCCTCATCGCCAAACAAGCACGACTACCGTTCCCTCTGCAGGCAAGCTTCAGAGCCTAGAGGCCACTACAACTTGTGCATGCTGACATTTGTCGCTCGATTACACCCGCTACACTTGCAGGTAACAAGTACTTTCTCCTACTTGTTAATGACTTCAGTCACATGATGTGGGTGTATATGCTCAAAGAAAAGAGTGATAACTTTAATGCTTTCAAGAAATTCAAGTCTCTTGTAGAGATTGAATGTGACAGCAAGATGAAGATACTAAGAACTGATCGAGGAGGTGAGTTCCTGTCTAAGAAATTCACAAGCTTCTGTGAAGGCTAAGGCATATAATGGCACCTCACCGCACTATATATGCCACAACAAAACGACGTATAGCGCCAGAATTGTACCGTGATGGCCACGACAAGGAGCTTGCTCAAGAGCATGCATGTTCCTGGAAGTATGTGGGGGCGAGGCGGTCAGGCATACTGTGTAACTGCTCAACCGGTTGCCAACTAAAGCTCTCAGTGCCCTTACGCCATATGAAGCCTGGACTGGTAAGAAACCAAACCTTGAACACTTAAGGATGTTTGGATGCGTCCACACATAAAGACTACAGGTCCTCATCACAAAAAACTTGATGACCGAAGCACGCCATTGGTGTATCTTGGCGTGGAAGAGGGCTGCAAAGGACACCGTCTCTATAATCCTCAACGCAGCAAGATCCATGTGAGCAGGGATGTCGTATTCGAGGAAGAAAGGAGATGGGATTGGAACAATGGTGATGGTACCGAACCATAAGGCTGGGTAGAACTCTCAATCGAAGATCCTGTTGTCGAGACAGTGATCACTCCACAGAGAGCGGTGGGCGCGGCTGTGCACACGTTGGAGGGCACAGGAGACGCGGCAACACCTATGACACACGGAGCGGCAATGGCGTCAAGGGAGCCTACTACACCACAAGCTGCGGCCTCAACTTCGAGCGGCCTACCCACACCGACGACAGACTTGAATGAGCCAAGGAGATACCACTCAATTATTGATGTATATGCTGAAACTGAGGAGACCTTTCTTTATCCAGAGATGTTGTTTTTGTCGGCTGAAGAGCCGGCAAACTTTCAAGATGCTACACTTGAACATGAATGGCGAGAAGCTATGAAGAAGGAGTTTGAAGCCATCGAGAAGAATAGGACTTGGGTGCTTACTAAGTTACCATCTAGGCACAAACCCATCAGTTTAAAATGGGTATACAAGGTGAAGAAAGACAGTGAAGACAAGATACTCAAGCACAAAGCTAGACTTGTGGCAAAGGGCTACGTCCAGCAATATGGAGTTGATTTGGAGTTGATTTTGATGAAGTGTTTGCTCCAGTTGCCAGACTCGAAACAGTTTGCTTGATTATCGCCCTCGCAGCCCAGCACAGATGAGAGGTTCACCACTTGGACGTTAAATTTGAGTTTCTAAATGGGGACCTCAAAGAGGAGGTATATGTAGCTCAACCTGAAGGCTTTGTCATCAAGAACTAGGAGCATAAGGTGTACAGGCTGTCCAAGGCTCTCTATGGCTTGCGGCAAGCACCGAGGGCCTGGAACACACGCCTGAAAAGTTGCTTAAAGGAGCTGGGATTCATCAGATGCACTCAAGAGCATGCTGTGTACACGAGGAGCAATAGAGAGGGTGCACTCATTGTCGGAGTGTACGTTGATGACTTAATCGTCACAGGCACAAAAGCAACTGTAGTAAAGGTTTACAAGCAACATATGATGTAGAAATTTGAGATGAGTGATCTTGGGTTACTCTCCTACTACCTTGGTATAGAGGTAGATCAACAGGGTGATCGTATTACACTGAAGCAATCAACATATGCGAAGAGAGTTTTCCAACAGTTTGGAATGGGAGATTGCAATCCGACCAGGTATCCCATGGAAGCTAAACTGTAACTCAGCAAGAACCTTGAAGGAACACCAGTTGATCCGACGCAATATAGACGTATCATTGGCTATCACAGGTACTTACACTTGCCCGGATATTTGTTATAATGTCGAAATGGTGAGTAGGTACATGGAGAAGCCAACAACCATGCATCACCAGGCTGTAAAACAGATCCTCAGATATGTTAAGGGAACACTTGAGTATGGACTCATGTATGGAAGAGGACATGGTGAAGATGAACTGCACGAATTCACTGACAGCAACTTAGCCGGAGATATCGACAACAGGAGGAGCACCAGCGAAATAGCGTTCTACCTCAATAAGAACCTGATCATTTGGGCGTCTCAGAAGCAGAAAATTGTCGCATTGTCCTCCTGTGAAGCTGAGTTTATGGCGGCAACGGCTGCAGCGTGTCAAGCTTTGTGGATGAGGAATCTGGTTATCGAAGTGATTGGCCGCGAACCTAAGCCAGTCACGCTCTATGTCGACAACAAGTCTGCAATTGCGTTGATGAAGAATTTAGTGTTTCATGGGCTCAGTAAGCACATTGATACTCGCTTTCATTTTATTCGCAAGTGTATTGAAATAGGGCAGATAAAGGTGGAGTTCGTGAGCACTGGAAAGCAACGTGCCGACATTCTCACGAAGGCTCTCGCCAAAGTAAAATTTGCTAAGATGCAGCAGGTGCTTGGAGTTATCAACCTTGATCAAATCTAGATTAAGGATGAGAATATCAGTTAATAATCTAGATATGACCCTTTCTTTGTAGGAATAGAACTTGTCAAAGTTCATATCCACTTTAATAGAGTATATTAGCTTATTTTTAGAGTTAAATTGTTAGCAGTAGTGGCTATATAAATGTGAGTGTAGTTGTTTATTGATCATCAGTGAGAAATAAAAGAGAAACAAACAGTTGCTTCCCTAGTTCTCTGTCAATCTTCCTGCAGGTTATAACCCGCTGCTTGTAGCCAACAGTCTCGACACGTGACAGGGAATGCTAGTGAGTTATCTTCCTACACTCACCTAGCATTAGCAGACAATATTCAAACAACCGATGATACTTTCCAGCCAGTGGTCGGTAAGGGTACTATCAATTATACATGTGCAGTAAGATTATCCAATGTTTTATATGCTCCTTCTTTTCCAATCAGTCTTTTGTCCATTATTTCTATAATCCTCCAACTAAAATGCATTGTCTCTTTTGATATTCCTAAGGTGATCTTCCAGGAGAAGGAGACGAGATGAAGACTTGGGATTGACATTTGGCATGATGGACTATGGTACCTGGATCGGGAAGGACTGGATTCGGCATTGGTGTATGTGGCAGAAAGGACAGTAAGGAGAGGACCAAAGATGGGTGTCAAGGATACACTGATACTTCATCACAGGCGGTTGGAGCACTCATCTTTTGGTATTTTGAGTAGGTTGTATCCATATATTTATGAGAAGGCAAATAAGGAGAAACTAGTATATGATGCATATGATTTAGGCAAACTTACTAGGAGCTCATATGTTGGTGCGAGCCATAGGAGCTTTATTGTTTTTGATATTATACATTCTGATGTCTGGGGACCGTGTTACAAGTATTTCTCCTCATTTATTGATTGTTCCTCTTGTGTCACCTGGCTGTATTTGATGAAGAATAAGAGTGAGGTCTTTGCCTATTTTTTGGACTTTCATAAACATGTCCAGACTCAGTACAGAGCAGTGGTGAAGGTACTAAGGTCTGACAATGGAATAGAGTATACCAACAAAGTACTTGAGGAATACCTGTCAGTCCAAGGGATACAACATCAGACCATCTGTGCATACACACCAGCACATAATGAAGTGGCAGAAAGGAAAAGCAGACACCTTCTGGTGGTGGCAAGGAGCATGATGATCGCCATGAATGTCCCATGGAGTCTGTGGGGGCATGCAGTATTGACAGCAGCTCGATTGATCAACATGATGCCCTCGAAGATACTGGGATGGAAGTCTCCATGTGAGATATTGTAAGAAAAAATTAGTGGGATACTCCCACTAAAGGTATTTGGCTGCGTATATTTTGTGAAGGACAACAGACCGTATGTTGGAAAACTTGACCCTAGAGCAGTCAAGTGTGTATTCGTGGGCTATTCGGCTACTCAGAAGGGGTACGTGTGCTGGAGCCCAGTAGAGAAAAAGAAGTTTGTGATCATGGATGTTCACTTCAGGGAGTTTGAGCTATAGTACCGTCAGGAGGAAACCTCATCCATGAGCAACTCACCTGATACTAAGAGTATGAGGCGAGAGAGGGAGATTGGTGAGAGTGTGGTGACCGATTTATGAGTTTGGCATGGAGGAACGTTTGAGAAGGAGCAAGAGAGTGAAGAGGAACAGGAGAAGGCGATGAGAGGTGTTAGGCCCATGGCTCAGGGGGAGTTACTTACCTACAGCAGGAAAGGGAAGTAAACTGCAGGACCAGTACCTATAGTGCCAGTATCAAATCCATTGCCTGCTTTTGTCTCAACTTCTGAGACACCTACACCACCACCACCAGATTCCCCTTCAGGTAATATCATTTTTCTTACTCCTCCCACACCATTATCAATACGGAGGACCACTCGCAACAATGCGGGAAATTCTCCTGATAGATATGGTTGGGATCTTGCTCAGTTTGTTTCATATAATAACATCTCTTATTCTTATGGAAAATTTATTGCATCTTTGGATAGTATTACTGTACCTAATAATTGGCAGGTTGCCAAGAACGATCCAAAGTAGAAAGCGGCGATGCACGAGGAGTTAGGCGATCTTGAGAAGAACCACACTTAGGAACTGGTAAAACTGCCAGAGGGGAAGAGGGGAAGAGGGCAATCGGATACAAGTGGGTCTTTACTGTGAAGCGGAACCCATATGAAAAAGTAGAGCGCTATAAAGTTCGACTGGTGGCAAAATAATACAGTCAGACGTACGACATTGACTATGATGAGACCTTTGCACCAGTGGAGAAGATAAGCACCGTCTAGACCCTGATTTCTTTGACAATGAATGATGGATGGAAGTTACACCAACTGGATGTAAAAAATATTTTTTTTCATAGGGATCTAGTGGAGGAAGTGTACATAGAGATACCACCAAGATTCTGCACCGATAAGATAGTTGGCAAGATCTGCAGGTTGAAGAAGTCCCTCTATGGACTGAAGCAGTCTCCTCGAGCGTGGTTTGACAGATTCAGAAGGGCGATGATAGGGATATGATATCAGCAGATCAATGCTGATCATAATGTGTTCTTCTGTCGGAGTGGAGGCCACATCACCATGCTTGTGGTGTATGTGGACGATATGATTATCACAGGAGATGATGAGCAGGAGATTGTCCGACTCAAGGAAAAGCTTGACAAGGAGTTCGAGGTGAAGGACCTTGGCCTTCTTTGGTACTTCCTTGGGATTGAGATTGCTCGAGAAGCAGAGGGAATGGTTCTTTCTCAGAGGAAGTATGGGTCGGACCTTCTCATAGAGACAGGGATGTTGTGATGCAGACCTACAGCGACACAGATCAACCAGGGTTTCAAGCTGTGTGCTGAGGCTGGAGAACCAGTTGACCGAGACAGATACCAGAGACTGGTGGGCAAGTTGATCTATTTGAGCCATACATGTCCTGATATCTGCTTTGCAGTGAGTGTGGTAAGTCGGTACATGCATGACCCAAGGAAGGGTCATATGGACGCAGTGTACCAGATTCTGAGATACTTGAAGGGTGCCCTCGGAAAGGGATTTATATTCAGGAAGAATGATCACTTGAGCATCGATGGCTACTGTGACTCTGACTGAGCTAGCTGTACTTATGACATGAGGTCTACCTCGCACTATTGCATATTTGTAGGAGGCAACTTGGTCTCTTGGAGGAGTAAGAAGCAGTCGGTGGTAGCCAGATCGATAGCTGAAGCAGAGTACAGAGCTATGGCCTTGAGAGTTGCAGAGCTGCTATGACTGAAGAGTATGCTGGTGGAGCTGAAGCTGGATCAAGGAGCCAAGATAAAGCTGTGGTATGACAACCAGTCAGCCATCAGTATCGTCAATAATCCAATGCAGCATGACAGGACCAAACACATCGAGATCGATAGGTTCTTCATCAAGGAGAAGTTGGACTGTGGACTACTGGAGCTATGTTATGTTCCAACCAAGGAGCAGGTAGCAGACAGTATGACCAAGGGACTTAGCTCTGCAGATATAATTAGAGGATGTGACAAGATGGGCTGAGGATGTGACAAGATGGGCTTAATGAATATCTTTCGCTCATCTTGAGAAGGAGTGTTGGTATATTAGAATATTCTTGGTATATTTGTTAGTATATTAGAATATTCTTGGTATATTTTTTGGAATATTAGAATATTCTATAGAGGGTTTTAATGGGGTATTAATGTAAGATGAAGGATTGTAAGGCTATAAATAGTCAAGAGATTATCAATAAAAAATATAATAATTACTCTAAAATATTCTACAAAATCATATGAATGGAAATATGTGACCGCCTTCCTGGAAAAGCTCCAGTGCATGGATGGACCCTAACATTTGTTTCACTCTCTTGGTCCATAGTTTTTCAATGGTATGGCTCCCAGAGCAGACTGTAAGAATTTCCAAAGAATAACCACTGATCCTATAGAATTGAGTAAAATTATGCAAATCAGCCAGCTACGACATCCCTTCGCCCAGTGAATATGCCATCATATACCTTTCTTGTAAGCAGTTGAACCAACTGCATTGCTTTCATATAAACTTACCTGCTTTGACATATTGCATCAAGCTTTATCATGAATCAGTTTTTTGGCGGTAAAGTCACTTTTCTTGACTAATTAAGAAGATAAGGCTAAGCCATTTTTCTTGACTAAAAAGATAAGTAAAGCCATTTTTTGACGTAAGCGATAATGTTAAGCCACTTATCCTAACCTAAGAGATAAGGATAAGGATAAGAGATAAAATTATTCATAACCTTCTAACACCAACTGTCTTGAGTAAGAAGAAGAAAATAAAGAAGAGGAGTGAGTTAGAAAGAGTGTTTTCCTATTATAAGGAAGAGGGTATTATCAATTGTGTTCTACTTATTAATAGAGAGAAAGTGTTGTAATCCTTTTATTATAGTGAAATTCTTCTAAATTTTCTCGTTTCTACTTAAGTTACATCTGTGTGCTTCGTACCATAACTTATTAACATGTTTATCACTCCACAATTAGATTCAACAAATTATACGAAGTGACATGAAGTCCATTTAGTTGTTTGATCTAGAGAATCTATCGTAAATCTTGGTACTTGACTGACTCTTTCACCCTCTCCCTACCCAACCCGCACCTTGCCTTTACCTTTACTTATAGAACAGGTGGAATTCCAATCAGGTGCCAAATATTTTGGACATAAAACTTTTACCTATAAATTGTAAGTAATTTCCTTGCCAATAACAAGAGATAATTAATGCACACTTTGATGCTCCAAGAGATCAAGAAATAGCTATAGAAAACTATTTACAAGCTATTCCATATATATGGGAGCTTATAAAAGAGGCATTTGACAATATTGTCAAGTCAAAGTTCACCCTTGAGAACCCCCATTTAGATATCAGGTTTCTGTTTCCTGAGTTAGATGCATGACAACCATCAGATAGAAGTTGCTGGGGGTGTTGGGAACGAAACGCGAAAACCGTTTTTCAAACCAGAGAGTACTTGCGAGAAAACCGAGCAAAACGCACAAACCAAAAAAGTACCAAATACAAATCGCAGACACAGAGATTTTTACGTGGAAAACTCATATGAGAAAAACTACGGGACGATCGGAGTCCAACCCTGAAGAACCTCCACTAATTAAAAAAAGAGAATACACCATCAACAAGCTCCTCATCAATCCAACATGGATCACTGCGACTCTTTGGAACAGAAAATAGATTACAACCACGAAGAAAAAAGACAATGAGAAATACCCAAAGTTGATCTCCTTCTCCGAAACGGCCCACAATCCTTCTTTTTTCTCTCTAAAGTTGCAATGGCACTCTTGCCACCTTTTCTCCTCTTTCTTATTTTTCTTCTTCTTATGTTGTTGTATATTGTATGAACATTTATATAAACCCTTGCATGAATTAGGATTTCCATATGAAAATCTATATATGGAAGCCAAAAATATTTATGAAAATCTAATTACATTCAATCATATATTTAATGAAAATCAAATCATAAATTAACTTGCCATAAATTGGAAATCCAATTATATGGAAAGTTAATATATGAAAGATCCAATCATAAATATATAATTAAAGTCAAAGATGAAAATCTAATATAATATTTGTTTACCATAAATGTTCTAATACACGGCACTCGATGCACTTGTTGAGCTTTTTCGGCACATGGATGACGCTCGTCGCACTCTGAGGTATTCTTTCATAGGTTGGGAACCCCACCCACTCCAATAAATCTCTCCCTTCACAACTATGTAGAGGGGGTCGTCATTCCGATGATTCGCCTGTAGTACTCAAACTTTTCCCTTGGTAGAACATTTGTGAATACGTCTGCTCCGTTGTCATCTGTATGAACTTTCTCAAGCGTCGTTTGCTTCTTTTCAACCACATCCTGTATCTAATGATACCGAATATCAATGTGCTTGGACTGGCTATAAAATGTCTGGTTCTTCACAAGGTGAATTGCTGTAAACCCCCTGATTTTTCAAGAATTTTTAAATTTAGATTTTTACAATTTTCTGGAATTTTCTGGGATTTTTTCTGTAATTAAAAACAGGATTTTAATTATTAAATGATTTTTAATTGATAATAAATAATATTAAAATATTATAAAAATAATATTTTTGGGTGTAAAATGAAAAACTGGACTTAGGGTAATTTTTTGGGAATTTATCGGGCCTCGGACCTATTTTTTTATCACCTAAAAACTATTTATTTATTATTATTATTTATTATTATTTATTTATTTATTTTATTTTCTAAACCCAACCGGGCCGGCCCAGCCCAACTGGGCCCAGCCCAAACCGAGCCCAGCCCGGCTGGCTATCGGGTCGGGTCGGGTCCACCCGCACCCGCCCGTGAACCCGAACCCGGCCACCCTTCTCCCCCACATCCCCGCGAGACTCGGTCAGCCGCCCGCCCCGCCCGGCCACTCGGCGCCTCGCCCGGCCGCGCTGCACCCCACGACCTCCTCTCTCCGCCATTTCCGGCCACGACCCCCGCGACTCTCCCCTATAAAATCCCCCTACCTCCGGTCACCTCCTCCCTCACCGAACCCTAACTCCCGCCGGAACCATAGCCTCCGCCGCCTCCGAGATCCGCTGCCACAGCCTCGCCGACGACGCCGCCTCGCCGACGACGTCGCCCCCCCGCTGCCCGCCAGCCTCCTCCGGCCTGGACCGAGCCCGGCCTCCTTCCCAGCAGCCTCTACCCCGACGGTAGGACCCTCCGGTCGCCCGACGCCTCATCCGCCGCCTCCGACGCCTGTCGCGCACCGCCGTCCAGCCTCCCCGCCGCCAGCGCCTCCCAGCCCGCCTCCGGCCGGCCTCAGCTCCGGCAGCATCCCCCAAAACCCTAATCCTAGGTCGCGCCGACACTTCGTGTCGTGTCGGACACGAGAAAAGTTCGGTTTCCGGAGCCCTGTTCAGGTACCCGTTTCTCTCTCCTCGCTGTCCCATTTTCGATTCTGTCAGTTGCATTGCGGACCCTGCTTGACCCTCTCGGTGCCCGTGCAACCCGCTAGGGACATCGCGTCCTGTGGCGATCGCGACCCGCGATCCAAAAACAGGAAAAACAACGCCCTTATTCACCCCGGAACTGGGTACGCCCCGCCAAACAGGACGACTTGGTCGTGTGCGGTCTTCACAGATACGTGCGCGTCGTTGATACGAACGTGCGGGATTTCGCAAAAGATGATTCGGATGTGCGTGCACACCGGAATCAGTGCGTATCCGCGGACAACGCCCCGTATCCGACTTTTCTGAATCATGCCCTAACTTTGTGTACACACGTCGGATCGAGACAAAACTTGCGCCATCGGACTCGTAGCAATATGCTGGTCCTGTGAGCCAAGTTTGGTTCGATTCTGAGAACGTTGACAAAATTGTGTGTCGTGGGCCCCATAGGCTCCACTTGACGGGCGATTTTGTGATCGGCTCATCGGAATCCAATTCTAGAAGTTCCATTGGGTTCGTATCATTGTTCCTGACCTGTTGACACTAAGTTGGACAGATTTGGAGACCTTTGGCCCTGACACATTTTTTGGTGCAAAGCGGGCCCACATGTGAACCCTGTTTTGATCCAAAATTGCCATTTTTGCCCTTGTCTCCAAATTGGACTCAAGGACAGGCATTTCTAGCTGATTAATATTTTCTGGATCTGATGGTGATGTTTGTTACAGCAACCGGAGTACCGCCTGCAATTCCAGCTGAAGTCAGAGCCACAATTGGAACCGGAACCGCAGGCAAGTGTACCTTGCCAAACCCTGCAGCTTGCTACTTATTTTCTTAACTTATTTATACATCAGTGGACAATTATACCGTGCCAACTTGCAATAATTTCTGTTATAGTACTTGCTGGAGTACTTGTATAAATACATATAAACTTGTTTAACTGTTCAACCCAGGACCGAGTGACTTCACTAAGCGTCCGATTAATAGTCGGGTGCCAACACCGTACGCGACGTTGTGTATCGTCACATAGACATGGATACCGAGACCCTGTACTTCTCGTACTTGTCTTATCAAGTACAACATGACCCAGGACACTGGACACTATTCATGAGACAGAATCTTCCTGAGATATTTATGGTAATTCTGTGTAGGATACATATGCCTGGCATATACAGTTTACATGCTTAGTTTATATCCTGACTTATTGTATTAGCTTTGATCCTGCGTGTCATGGACATGAGACGTGAGATTTCATTGGGTGGAGAGAGTATTACCATAACAAAGGCTGATTATATTATATATATTGACATCTGGATGTGTCTTAGTCTCTGACACAGAGCTATGGCACCAGTTCTGGCCCTTCGAGAAAATACTGCTATGGGTTTCTCCGATACTGATCCTGTAGTAGCCTCAGCCTGAGTATGACTAAAACTCTCAACTTGCATATCACTTAGCTGGTTATATAGTTTACCCTATGGTTTCATTTATTGCTGCACTGTATTTATTTTGGCTTGTATTTTCTGTACCTTGTTATGTCCCCTGAGGACCTGGAATGGACTATGTCCCCAGGTATAGCCGAAGAGATCTACCCCAAGGTGTACGGAACATGAGCACTTCTCGAAACAGAACAGGAACCTGAGGACGAGATCGTGGCAGAAGACTTCTCCTGAGTACCGGCTCCATATGCTCAGTAATTCGACTTTCAGTTGATTTATTTCCTGTCTATTTGCATTCGACGTACCAGACATATTCTCGGATTGTTCCCGAGACACTTATTTGAGATTGTTTATTTATTCTATTGCATTATTTCTGGCATTTAATCTGTGATTATCTGTTGTGGATGAGATTAGAATAACCTGGGACTTGTAATAATTGTTCTATTTCCTGTTAGACTACAACTTAAGCATGCCCTGATGGATCCATTAAATTGGGTTGTCCATCGGTGCGTGCTGCTGGCCATTGCCACGCATTCAGTCCCTCGGCATTTTGGGACTGGAGCGTGACAATTGCACTCTGGCTATCGCAAAGCAAATGGTATTGCCCTTGCTTTAGCCCCATTTTCTGCAACAGCTTCTTCATCCATATCAACTCCTTGCAAGCCTCTGTTGTCTCAATGTAATATGCCTCTGTCATCGACATGGCAACATACTTCTGCAATCGTGACTGCCACGATACTGCTCTACTAGCAAACATCATCACATAGCCCGAAGTAGATCGCCTCGTGTCTACATCTCTAGCTATGTCGACGTTGATATACCCAACCTGCTTTGGCTCGTCGCCACCAAAAAAAAGTCTCCAATCGAAAGTGCCCTGAAGATATTGTAGAATCACTTGACCGCACTATAATGTACCCTTCGATGATTGGAAGTATACCTGCTAACCGTGCCAACTGTGTGAGCGATGTCTGGCCTCGTACACACCATAGCATACATAAGACTCCCCACAGCTGAGGCATATGGAACCCACTCCATATCTTTTTTCTCGTCCTCGGTAGATGGAAACTGCTCCTCGGTGAACTTAAAGTGAGCCGCAAGGGGGCTACTCACTTTCTTCGACCCGTCCATCCCGAAACGCTGAAGTACCCGGTGAATGTACTTCTTTTGGGACAAGTGTAGCAACTTGGACTCTCTCTCTCTCTCTCTCTCTCTCTCTCTCTCTCTCTCTCTCTCGACTGATCTCCATCCCAAGAATAGTCTTCGCTACACCTAAATCTTTTATAGAGAAGACTGCGCCCAGTTGGCGCTTCAACTCCGCTATCCTAGTGACCTTCTGACCCACCAGTAGCCAATAATCAACATAGAGTAGTAAAATAATGAAATCATCCTCAGCAAAGTACCTCACAAATACACAGTGGTCCGACATCGTCCGTTCATAACCATGCTCCCCCATAAATAACTCAAACTTCCTGTACCACTGCCTCAGATCCTACTTTAGACCATACAAGCTCTTCTTCAACCAACAGACCAAGTGTGACTTGCCCTTCTCACGGAATCCCTCTGGCTGCTCCATGTATAACTCCTCCTCAAGATCACCATGGAGGAATGCTGTCTTCACCTTCTTTTGCTCGATCTCTAAGTCAAAACTGGCTGTCAATGCTAGCACCACCCGAATAGACGACTACTTGACGACTGGCAAAAAGATCTCATCATAATCTATGCCTTTTTGCTGACCGTAGCCTTTAACTACCAGCCTCGCTTTGTATCGAGGGCGAGTAACATCACCTGTCTGCTTTATTCTAAACACCCATCGATTCTTCAAAGCCTTCTTGCCCTTTGGCAATCGCACCATATCATAAGTAAAGTTGGCCTCCAAGAAACTCATCTACTCCCTTATGGCCTCCATCCACTTATGTCTATGTTCGTCTTCCATAGTCTCTGTAAAACTTTCGGGTTCTCCCCTGTCAGTCAGTAGTACATACTCACCCGATGAATATCTCGTATATGGTCGACGCTCTCTATCGCTTCTCCTCAATGGAACTACTGGTGCTAGTTGTATATCAACAGCTTCCTCCCCTTCAGGAACTACCTCCTCGGTATGCTCATCCTCCTGAGGGTCACCCTGACCATCATCAGCAGGCTGATGATCAAGGTTGGGAGCAACTTTATGTACTGGCTCCCCCATAACTGGATCCTCTACGATGTCCTCTGGAAACTGCTCGAAGCGAAATGACTCTAACTCAGATAATTCCTCAGCCTCAGAAGGCATCTCGGAATCCCGAGTGTTGGTCATGGTCTGATCCTCGACGAATACCATGTTCCTGCTTCTGTAGAGATTTTTTTCCACTGGGTCGTAGAGTCTATAGCCAAACTCACCCCAACCGTAACTGATAAAGACGCACTGCCTCGTCTTTGGCTCATGTTTGGATCTCTCGTCCTTCGGTACATGCACAAAGGCCTTGCAACCAAACACACGTAGGTGATTGTTTGACGACTCTTTGTCATACCATACTTTGTCAGGCACATCTCCCTGTAAAGTAGCACTAGAAGATAAATTAATAATATAAGCAGCTATGTAAAGTGCCTCACCCCAATAGCTACTCGACAAGTTTACTTCTGACAGCAAATACCGTACCCTCTCCATCAGCGTCATGTTCATCCGCTCCGCTACACCATTGAGCTGAGGTATCATTGGCGGAGTCTTCTGGTGTCGTATCCCTTGCTCTCAGCAGTATGCATCAAAGGGACCGATATATTTGCCGTCATTGTTTGACTGAACACATAGCAACTTCTTGTCCGTCTTCCTTTCAACGGATGTCTAAAACTCCTTAAACGTGGGCAGTACGTGATCCTTGGTCTTTAAGACATATACCCATACCTTCCTGGAATAAACGTTACAAAATAAGAAGCACCACCAATGGATTTTACCTTTATAGGACCGCAGACATCCGAGTGAATCAACTCGAGCAACGCCGGCTTCTTTGAACTTGGGTTACTTTAGAAAGATACCATATTTTGCTTCTCCGCCAAACAGTGCGTGCACCTCTCCAATTTTGTAAACTTTAGCCCTGGAATCACCTTCATATTCACCAAGTAGCTCATTCCTTTCTCGCTGATATGGCTGAGCCGCCTATGCCATAACTCGATAGACGCATCAGTAGCTGCGTTCACCTCATGTGCCTCATGTACGCTCCTTCCATATAGTAGAGTCTGGACCTCTTGCTTCCTCTGGCAATCACCATCGAACCTCTGGAAAGCTTCCACTGACTATTTTTGAAGAAATTGAAGAAACCCTCGTCATCCATCCTTCCAACTGACACCAGGTTAAAATGGATATCAGGGACATGGCGAACATCTTTGAGAATAAGAACTGCACCCATCTTTGTCCTCAAATGCACATCTCCAATGGCAACCGCATTCGGTATATCTCCATTGTCCATCTTCAACACTCCACAGTCGCCTGTTGTGTAAGTATCAAATAGTGTCCTGTTGTGAGATACGTACGCTGAAGCACCTAAGTCCACCAGCCAAGAGTTTTCATCGCAGACGAGGTTTATGACAACCTCATCACCTACAATGATCACATCGCCTCTATGTTTTGAGGGAGTCATTGTAGTGTTCTCGTCCTGCTTCCCCTTGTCACCTTTCTTCTCTCTCTTTTAAGCGAAACAGTTCCGCTTGATGTGGTCTTTCTTGCCATAATGATAGCACTCGAAGTTCTCATACCGATGCTTGGACTTGCTCTGCCAATAGTGGTAATTTGAACCATTTTGGTTTATCATGCGCGCCGGCTTCGCGTCCATCTTTTCTTTCTGGTTTGCCTGTCAACCCTGACACCCTTCTGAAATTCCAGAACCTGGCTTTGATACCACATTGTTGGGAACGAAACGCGAAAATCGTTCCCCAAATCAGAGAGTAACTGCGAGAGAACCGAGCAAAACACACAAACCAAAAAATACCAAATACGAATCGCAGACACAGAGATTTTTACGTGAAAAACTAATATGAAAAAAATTACGGGACGATCGAAATCCAACCCTGAATAACCTCCACTAATGAAATAAAAAGAATACACCATCTACAAGCTCCTCATCAATCCAATACAGATCACCGCAACTCTTTGAAACAGAAAATAAATTACAACCACGAAGAAAAAAGACAATGAGAAATACCAAAAAATGATCTCCTTCTCCGAAATGGCCCACAATCATTCTTTCTCCTCTTCAAAGTTGCAATGACACTCTTGCCACCTTTTCTCCTCTCTCTTATTTTTCTTCTTCTTATGTTGTTGTATATTGCATGAACCTTTATATAAACCCTTGCATGAATTATGATTTCCATATGAAAATCTATATATTGAAACCAAAAACATTTATGGAAATCCAATTACATTCAATCATATATTTAATGAAAATCAAATCATAAATTGACTTGCCACAAATTGGAAATCCAATTATATGGAAAGTTAATATATAAAATATCCAATCATAAATATATAATTAAAGTCAAAGATAGGAATTCAATATAATATTTGTTTACCATAAATGTTTCAATACAGGACGCTCGGTGTACTTTTTGAAATTTTACGACACACGGATGATGTTTGTCGTACTCTGAGATATTCTCCATATATGTTGAAAACTCCATCCACTCCAACAGCTGGAGTGGATCAAGAATACTCTGCATGATCGACATGAACTGTTCTTATATTGGCCTTTAGAGGTTTGAAGAAAAATGCCTAATAAATAAGTAAAGGCCTCTTGGTTTTAATTTCTTCTCACTTCTGCATGAATTAAGACGCGTTGTGAATAATTGTAGTCCTATTAAAGTAAGAAAGAGAATAAATACATGGCAAAAGAGAACATATATGATATATGGCACACTTTTGAAATACTGTGTATAATCTTGTCCACCTACCTAGACTTGTTTAACAAAAGGAAATACATTCACTGGAGGTATTTAGTCCAAATAAAACCAAATATATAAGGATATTCATTGTGTTGAAGTGCCTCCTGAGCACAAACCCATCTCAAATCCACAAAGTTTTTTTTTTTCATCGTCAACTGAATTTGAACGCACTTCAAGAGTAACATGAACTGGACATTTGTGAATATACTTGTAAAGATAATTTACGCTCTTAATACTACTGTATATTTCCACATTGATGTGGCATTTATACTTTATAAGTAGCCATTGGTTGTACGGAACGATCCAACTATTATCAACCATTAGATCTCCATGTTGTTCTAGCAATACTGGTGGAGAATTTCGTTTGCGATAGATTGAATAAAGTCATTTTTCTGGATGGTGACATGTACAAATGACTTCAGAAAACTTCTTTTACATTTTTCATTCTTCATACATGATACATTTGGTTTATGTACTCCACATGAACTATATATCATATGCTTCAGAACTGCATTATATAATTTTAACCTGATCTAGATCCAGACTCAACTTAAAACCAGTTCCACACCCATATCCAGATTCCAGACTCGACAGACCCGACTTATCTCGACCAAAATTTTAATCAGACCAAAACTCTACACAAACTTGACCCAACCCGACTCAACTAGACCTAAAATCAAACCATCTCGACTATATTATTATAATTTAATTTTATGAGACATTCTGTCACGTCCCAGTCCCAAAATACGTAGGACTAGGACACGTAAGAATGCCAGCCGTATGAATATGTCATTCCAATATATGGAAACCATAACACACGTACGCTGTAATATGAATAACAATTCATCAGTGGTATAAACCATCATAAATCACAGGATATAATCTAATCTCATCCACATAAAATCATATATAAATAAATGACAAGTATCTATGAATTAGATCTCAATATAAGGTATCTCAAGATGACAGTCGGATGGAAACAAATCCACTGCCGAACTAGAATGAAGAATAAACAAGACAAATAATATAAATACAACCTCTAACAATCACGAGGCTCGAAGAGTAGACCTCTCGCAATATCAGTAGCCCGTCCGGATCTGCGCTCCTGCAATACTCATGAACAACACACCTGGAAAGGGACCAGGTCCTCAGAGGGACATAATGTCACGCCCCAGTCCCAAAATACCGAGGGACTAGACACGTGGCAATGGCCAGCAGCACGCACCGATGGACAAACCCAATTTAATGGATCCATCGGGACATACTTAAGCTGTAGTACAACAATAAGTAGGTCCAAGATACAAGTCACAGTCTATTCTAATCTCATCCACAACAGATAATCACAGATCAAATGCCAGAATAAATGCAAATAAAATAAACTGACATATCTCAATAAAGGTGTCTCGGAGAACAATCCGAGAATAAGTCTGATACATCAATGAAATAGACTGGAAATAAAATAACTAGAACAGAAATAAATGAGTATCTCAAGCCAATACTCAGGAGAAGTCCTCTGGCACGATCTCGTCCTCGGATCCTGGTTCTGCTCCAATGTAGGCACCTGCTTCTGCTAATGCTAATGCTCCGGTCCCGTATACCTCGGGATAGATCTCGTCAGCTAATCCTGGGGACATAGTCCGGATCCAGGTCCTCAGGGGACATAACAAGGTACAGATAATACAAGCCAAAATAAATACAGTGCAGTAATAAATGAACAATAGGGTAAATATATAACCAGCTAAGTGATATGCAAGTTGAGAGTTTTAGTCATACTCGGGCTGAGACTACTACAGGATCAGTGTCGGAGAAACCCATAGCAGTATTCTCTCGAAGGGCCAGTACGGTACCAAAGCTCTGTGTCAGAGTCTAAGGCACTTCCATTAAATATTATATATATATAATCAGCCTTATGTATGGTAAATCTCTCCCCACCCAATGTAATCTCACGTTACAGTTTTATGATATCTCATGTCCATGTCACGCAAAGCCATATCTAATGCAACAAGTCTGAATAAAATCTAAGCATGTAAACTGTGTATGTCATAAACCTGTATCCTATACAGAATCACCATGAATATTTCAGGAAGATTCCGTCTCAGGAATAGTGTCAAGTGTCCTGGGTATAAGGTACTTGATAATACAAGTACGAGAATGTAATGGATCACGATGTCCATCTCTAGATGACGTTACACAACTCTGCGTACAGTGTTGGCACCCGACTATTAATCGGACGCTAAGTAAGTCACACGGTCCTAGGTCAAGTATGCACAACAATGTAAAAGAATCAAGAAAAATATGTAACAAGACTGCAAGTTTGGCAAGGTACACTTGCCTGTGGTTCTGGCTCCAACTGTAGCTCTGGTCTCAGTGTGATCTGTAGGTACTCCTCCGGTTGCTGAAATAAACATCACCATTAGATTCAAAAAAATATCAACTAGCTAGAAACGCCTGTCCTTACGTCCAATTTGGACACAGGGGCAAAAATGACATTTCTTGGTCAAAGCGGGGTCCACATGTGGGCCACTTTGCACCGAAAAGCGTGTCAGGGTCAAAGGTCTCCAAATTTGTCAAACTTAGTGTCCACAAGTTAGGAACGATGATACGAACCCAAACGGAACTTGCAGAATTGGATTCCGATGAGCCGATCACAAAAATCGCCTGTCAAGTGGGGCCTGTGGGGCCCACGATACGCGATATTGTCAACGTTTTCAGAATTGAACCAAACTTGGGTCACAGGACCAGCGTATTGCTATGAGTCCGATGGCGCAAGTTTTGTCTCGATCCGACATGTGTACACAAAGTTACAGCGTATTCCAGAATGGGCGGATACGGGGCGTTGTCGGCAGATACGCGTTGATTCCGGTGCGCACGCACATCCAAACCAACTTCTGCAAAATTCCACACGTCCGTATCGACGGCGCGCACGTTTCGGTAAAGATCGCGCGCGACCAAGTCGTCCCGTTTGGCGGGGCGTACTCAGTTCCGGGGTGAAACAGGGTATTATTTTTCCTGTTTTTGGATCGCGGTTTGCGATCACCACAGGATGCGACGCACTGAGCGGGTTACACGGACATCGAGAGTGTTATACAGTCTACGCGTCACAACTGACGAAACAGAAATCGGATCAGCGAGGAGAGAGAAAACGCTACCTGAACAGGGCTCTAGAAACTGAGAATTCGCGTGTCCGAGTCGTGTTCGAGTCCTGTGTCCGTCTAGGTTAGGGTTAGGGTTTGGGCTTCTGTTGGCCGGAGGCGGGGCTGCGTCTAGGGCTCCGGGGTCGTCGGCGAAGCGGCGAAGCGGGGCTGCACGGCGGGAAAGCCAGGCGGCTAGGGCGAACGGCTGCTGCTGCGGCGAGGGGTTGCTGAGGCTTTGGGGAACTGGATAACGGGTCGGGGCTGCTCCGGTGAAGGCGGGCGGCGCTCGGGGGTCTGCGGGTCAGAGACGGGAGAGGCGGAGGAGGAAGGGAGAGAGGGCGGCTAGGGTTCCGTTCAGGTGGTAGAGATGGTCGAGCGGGGGTCGTCGAGTTAGGGGGCAGCGGGGTGTCGTCGAGTTAGGGGGCAGCGGGGTATCGTCGAGTTAGGGGGCAGCGGGGTATCGTCGAGGGCTGGCTAGGGAGCTGAGCAGAGGAGGGAAAGCGGTGGTGGGGCGAGTCCGGGCGGCAGAGGAGAGGGTCGAGGTCGTCGCTGAGGGGAGTTTCGACGGAGAGGGGTCGAGCGGGTGCTGGACAGGGCGGAGAGGTCGGGGCTCGGGTGAGATGGTCGACGGCTGGGCGGAGCGGAGAGGGTGAGGTGGTCCACGGGATGACTGGGGACGGGTCGAGCCCGGCGGCGAGGGTGCTAGGGTTCAGTTCAGATGGCTGCGGCGGCGGAGCTGGAGAAAGGCGGCGGCGGCGGAGAATTAATTAGGGTTACGGTGCGGCTGGGCACAGAGTTCGAGGCGTATTTAAGGGGGATGAACAGTAATCCCGAGGAGAATTGGGATTAGGGTTCAGGCATGGGTTCGGGTTATGGGTTTGCGGGTCGGGTTCACATGAATCCGGCCCGACCCGCTATTATTTAAGTATGGGTTTGGGTTCGGGTTTCGGGTTGGGTTTAGATCCGACCCGACCCAATAAGGCTGGGTTCGGTTCAACTGAACCGGTTTTGGGTTGGTTTGGTTTATTTCAAATAAACCCGGTTTATCTCAGGGTTTAATTCGGTTTAATTCTTCGTTGGTTTTTAGGGCTTTATAAAAGCTTCCGGAGTCCAATAAATTCACAGAAAATTATCCTATGTCCGGTTTTCTATTTTACACCATAAAATATTATCTCCATAATATTTTAATTTTAATTAATAGCAATTAAAAATTATTTAATTACCAAATGCCTAGGTTTTAATTATAGAAAATTCCAGAAAATTATGAAAAATCCAAATTAAAAATTCTTGAAAAATCAGGGGGTTTACACATAACAAGATACATAAAAGCATGCCATAAAGTAAATACTGAATAAATAACTCCGGGGTGACCTAACCATCTAAGTGAAATGCTACTTGTGGACAACTTTGAGAGTATGGAAAAGTGTAGGCTAGACATATGCTAACGTAATTCACCAATCATGACAACTGGCTAGTATATGCCACATATGCCCCCATAGGAGGGCGCTCAGTAATAACGTCCATCTCCGAAGATCATGGCAACAGTACAGTATATCGGCCATATCGCTCCGGAGAACGTGGCAGCAGTGTAGTATATATATCGTCCATATCGCTCCGAAAAACGTGACAGCAGTATAGTATATATCGTCCATATCACTCCGTCGAGTGTGACAGCAGTGTAAAGGAAGTGGGGTGTCCCATACGCCTACTAGTAGTCCTCCTCGCCCAATAATCTAAGCATGTTGTATCCACAACACGCGTCAGCTACTACGCCTCGACGTCGTAGCTCTGGCTCATAGTCTATCGTTAGAGCAATAGTCCATCCTTACAACCAAACAAGGACAAGGATGGGACCATCGTACCACGCTAGTCTATGCTCCGCCTACTAATAACTGCTAAGTCTTCTAACATGCATCACTATTAGCAGTCATTCCCTATCCGTCGCACGACTTACACGTACAGGTGGCCAACCACATATGCAGGACCGTGCCCTACATGAGACTCACAACACGTGTAAGAAATGTGTCAAGGCCTGGGAGTCATACCAATAACTCCACAACTTTAGGTGGGTCTACTAGACACTAGGTCAGACATAAGTCCTAACGTCAACGCATTCGTTGACTGCACCATAGTCTCTCTCGGACGCACACAGTTATATAATATAAATATGCAATTAATAATACAAAATTTAAATAAGACAACAAGGCAAGGTATACTTGCTTGGCAAGAGAGCTGCAGAGTGAAATGTCCATATGTCAACTACTAAGAGTCAGAAACTACGGCCTCAGAATGAACGTTTCCGGATGCTGAAATAAATATCACCAACGTTCCCAGAATAAGCAAAATAGCTAGAAAGTACTTCCCTTTCGTCCAATTTGGACACAGGAGCAAAACGGTAATTTTGGGTCAAAGTAGACTCCACATGTGGGCCACTTTGCACCGAAAAACGTGCCAAGGATAAATATCTCTAAATGGGACAAATTATAGGTCAAACAACTCTAAAGATTAATACGAACTCAACGGTACTTCCAATTTTGGATTCCGGTGAGCCGAACACAATTTTGTCCAAAAAGTCAACCGTGGGGCCCGCCAATTGGCGACTTGGTCAACTGTCTCAGAATTGCGTGAAAATTGGGTCACAAGACCAACGCGTTACCATGAGTCCAGTGGCATAAGTTTCGTCGAAATCTGACGAGCATGCACAAAATGCGCACGGCTTTCGTAAAAGTTGCGACACGAGGATTGTCCGCGGATACGGGCTGATTCCGACGCGCATACGCGTCCAAATCAGTTTCTGTGAACTCTTACGTGTCCGGATACACTGCACGCACCGTTTGGTACACTTGGTACACAGCGGGGCGGTCCCGTTTGGCAGGACGCACTCCGTTTCATAACTTTTGGAATTCTGAAAAAAAGTGGGTTTACAGGATTTTCCAACAAATTTAATTCTACCTACAGCAGTTAATAATCTAGGGTTATTTAACAAAAATTAAACTAGGTCAAGTGGTCTCCGCATACCAAAAAGAATCATCGAATTCGGATCTCTGTGGTAGGAGATACGAACCCGGGAACATAGGTGATCACCGCAGTTTTCTGCGATCCCAGAAATTGATCTTTTTCTGCCAACTTTGGCGCTATTTTTGCCTATGGTTACGCATTGTTCGAGGTCTACTAACACATAGATATGGAAGAGGGTTAATGGGTGAGCATACCGGTGAAGACGGGGTGGCATTTGGTTGAGCGAGGCGACGGAAAACAACTCTGGAACGTACCCTGCTGTTTGAAACTGCAGTGCGCGGGGTCGCGGTCGTCGGGGTCGGTTTGGACGGCCTGTCGCAGTTCTCCGGCTGCGGTGGCGGCGCTCTCTAGGTGTAGATGGGAAGAGGAAGAGTTTGAATGGTCTAGGGTTAGGGTCTGGGACGAAGGGGATGTGAATATATATATGAAAGAGAGGAGAGAGGGGGTTCGTTTAAGTACTCGCGGGGGTGGTTTAGTTTGCTAGGGGTTGCTGGATTTGCTAAGGGGCTGTGCTAAAACGCATAGGTGTGGGTTTTGCTAGGCTCACAAGTTGTTACAAGGGGCGGGTGGCTGCTAATAAAGGAAGGGGGTGCGGGTGGCTTGCTGCTAACAATGCAGCGGGTGCTGTGTGCAATAGGGGCGGCTAAGGACCCATCGGGTTTGGGGCGGTCTTAGGCTAGGTTGGTTTGGTAGTGGGTTTGGATGTGGGTTACGGGTAGGAGTAGAGATTGGAAATGGGTTTTGGGTAGTGGGTTTTAATACCCATTAGGATTTATTTCTAATTCTTCCTCTCTTTTTTTTTCCTTTCTTTCTTTATTTCCTTTCCTTTCTAATTCTTTTTAATTCTTAGTAAACTCTCTCTCTCTCTCTCTCTCTCTCTCTCTCTCTCTATATATATATATATATATATATATATATATATATATATATATATAATTCTAGAAATTACTATTTGCACATACAATAAATCTATCCACGGCCATAGGGTCTCCTACATGGAATAAATTAGAAAAAATTCCTAATGGCTCCATAAATTCCCTAAATGCACAAACACAAAAAATAAAAATCTATTTATCCTAATTAGAACATAATTACTATAATTAACTTAATAATCAATAAAAAAAGTAAATACGAATTTTAGAATTAGGGGTTTTACACATTCTATTTAGGACAAATATGCTAAAAATATTTTATTTTTGGTGATTTATAGATATTACCAAACACGAGAATTCAATATTCCGATGAATACTCTAATCCAAACACGATAAATTAAATACCTATGAATTGTATTTCCATAAATATAAAATTTATAGAAATACTACAATTCGTATATCAAGCCCCTCAGGGGAATTAATATTTTTTCATTGAACTCACCCACCCACACATACGCATAATAGTACACTTCGTCCCATGTCTAAGTCACTCCTTGATAAATCGTCCTTACCTTCAACATTTCTCGATAAATTAATTCTTTTAAATTGTTTATTATTTATATTATTCAATAATAATATAACTGAAATTATTGATTTATCATGACATTGTTTTAGATTACATATATCGCTCTCCGAAAATACCATTATATTTTAATTGTGATTTTTTCTATTATGTTTCTTTGTCAATTATTTTTAAAAACTAGGTTTGATACCCTCAACTATTCCAAATTTTTATTTTAATATCCTAAACTTTGATATGCATCAACTTGATACTTTGAAAAAGAGAGACAAGATTATCCTCGTCCATCCCTCTTCCTCCCGGTTGCACCACCCTCGCACCCCCCTCTCTCTCCGCGCGCACTGTCGCTATCGTCGTTGTTGTTGCGCACGCGAAGAGAGAAAGAGGGGGGGGAGGGGGAGGTTCAACCCGTAGGGGTGGGGGTGTGTGGGGGCAGCCATGAGGGATCGAGTAAGAAATGATAGATAATTTCGTCTTTTTTTGTATATCAAGTTAAAAATATTCAATAGCTGACAGTATAAAGTTATCGAGTAAAAAGATTTAGAATATTAAGTCCAAAAACTGATATAATTGTGAATAGTTAATGGTATCTTGCAATTCAACCTGAAAAATAAACGAGAACAATAAGATTACCGGGTTCGGATATTTCATTAATCCCACCCGAACGGGTCTCCCATACCCAAACGTCAACAATCTACATTACAATCCAGTCTTCCCCAATCCGCAATAACCTAACTCGTATTCTTTTTCGAATTGGGAAAAGGCAAAGGATACGACGGCGGCCGGCGACTGGATCATCTGAGCTGTTGTCGGAAGCAATCCACACGTCAGTTCTCACCATCACTCTCTCTCTCTCAATTTTTATTTCCTTCTTTCTATTTTGTATGATATTCTTCCCAGAATAAGGGTTTTTGTCCGGTCAAATTTAGGTGTATGTTTTCAAATTGAACAATTCCAAATACGATTTTGATGCGTGGATTTTATTCTAATTTTAGATCAATTTCCTTCTCTTATAATTTAGGATAGGAGAATCGGACACTTAGAAATTTCCAAGATTTAGTTTTTTTTGGGTCAAAATCTGCAGCTACGCGATGGCCCCGATCAGTGAACTCATTGGCCGCAGCGAACGACAACCCTAGCTGAATTATTTGAGACACTTAAACTTGATAAAAAGATCGATTTGCATTACAAAGAGTATATTTTGTCTAATTTATATTATGACCGATGTTTCCTCGAGTGGCCTAGGCGTCCAGGTGTCCGACCTAATGAAAATATCGAAATTAATTTTTTTTGGCAACATCCAAATTCCAATGCAAGGTTATTATTAATGCTGCGCTACGTTTTTGAACGTGTAGGGTGCATACTCTGTGTCCATTGGATGCAAAAGAGGTTTGCCGTATTAATTTCATTTGAGCTATTTGGCGCCTCCAATGATCTGCTCACGGTGTCATTTTGGTGCTCAAGGCATCATTGTGGTTTTGGGCTTGTTTGACGTTGATTTGTACTTTATTCGCGATGTATTAATTTAGTGTACTTTGTAGGGTACTTGGGCAAGCTTCGAGAAAGGGATCCATAAAGATTGATAAACCATAGTTAGAAACTAAAGATTGTGAAAACACTTGGATGCCACAATAATCATATTCCCTATCGGGTTATCAATTAATCTAATTTCCTACCGGGTTATCAATGTGGACTTATTTGGAGGGTTGGTATAAAGCTGTTACCCATTTGAATTAGTCATGGATGAACTTGGCAGATTTAGGATGAGGTTCCTTTGGGTCTATAGTTTTGTAGAATGTGTTATTTGATGAGATTGGAGCAGGATCAATTTCAATATGCATTAAACTTCTAGAAGAAGTGACAAAGTAGCTTATTGATGCTCACGGGATAAGCTATTGTGTGATTCTTAACATTATTTATAGGATCAATCATTAGTGATGATGGCATGTTTGAGGGGGTTGTTGTTTATAGAATTGAAGCTGTACCGTGAAATCAAGAATTGCTTTTTGAGTGCTACGAGCAAATAATGTCCTTACATCTTTTTATAAGGGAATTCGGCGATTGGTTGTAGAAATCTCTCATCCATTTAGGGTGGTAGTTAAATGGAACACCACATTAAGGGAATTGTGCAGCAAGCAGATCCTTATATGTCCCCATCATTTTATGACAGTACCTACTCTACTCATTTTCAAGATGAATGTTAGAGATATACTCAAATAAGTTACTTTTTCTTATTGCAGATAAAGAATTTTAGGTCATTTGTTTAGTTAGAAGAAGAATTTTATAATGACACCTGCGATCATGTGACTGGTGTTTGATGCAATGCATGTTTTGCAAGATATGACACAACAGTTAGTATTAAGAACATTATTCTGGAATTTGAATTTATGTCTTGTTTTTAATGAGCTATTAGCTATCGTTTGTTGATCTAATGGCTTCCTATATTTTTGAAGTTTATGGCACATTTCAGTTTACTGCGAGTCACACTTGCTGTTGTTAGTGTTCTGCTGTTTGTTTTGTGATAATCTTAAATATATGTCACATTGGAATGATGTCTCACTACATGTAAATTTAGTTACCTAGGTTACTGATATTTAACTTCCGGGCTAATTAAGTTAGCTGTTGTTTCAATTGTTCTACTTTCTGGGTCTCTCTATTTCTTTGCATAACATCGGTCTACTATCCTGACATATAAAGTACTGACTTGGATAGCATTAAGCTTTAGAATTATAGAAATTAACAGCTGCTGTATTCATGAACCCAGCACTAGCTTGTGAGCATGGCGAACTACGCAGGAAGAGGAGGCCCTTCGAATGGCTCTGTTTATGTTTGTAATTTACCTCCTGGAACTGATGAAAGTATGCTGGCTGAGTATTTTGGCACCATAGGGTTGCTAAAGGTAGGGGCACCAGGTATTGTTTGGAATCTATCACTATAATCATAGGAAACATTTATATTCGGTGCCTACTTATAAAACTAATCAACTCAAATATTCCTTTGCTGTCTTTGCCTTTTTTATAATTTGGCAGAAGGATAAGAGGACTGGTCGACCAAAGATTTGGTTATACAAAGACAAGGTTACTAATGAGCCCAAGGGCGATGCCACGGTTACATACGAAGATCCACATGCTGCTTTGGCTGCTGTGGAGTGGTTCCATAACAAAGATTTCCATGGGAGCATCATTGAAGTTTATATAGCAGAGTCAAAGAGCAAAGATTCCGGTGACCAGTTATATAACCAACAGGTTATTGCTGTGGATCCAAGAGCAGAAGGTGCTTTTGAAGGAGATGATGATGCAATTGGTGGCGGCAGAGGTAGAGGACGAGGTGATGCTTCAGCAAAACCATGGCAACAAGACGGAGATTGGTCGTGTCCCAATACAAGGTCTGTGACATGAAATTGGTGAGCAGCTCTTTCTTTTTCTTTTAGAATTTCTCGCATTAATTATTTACTAATCCAACTTGTCTGTCATGTTCTTTTCTTCCTTTCAGTTGTTCAAACGTAAATTTTGCCTTCCGTGGAGTGTGTAACCGCTGTGGAACTGCTCGTCCTGCTGGAGCCGGAGGAACAGGAGCAGGAACTGGTGGTCGAGGAAGGGGCCGAGGTACCAGTGATGCCAGTGGGCATGGTCCTGTAGGTGGTCCTCCAGGACTTTTTGGTCCCAATGATTGGTCATGTCCAATGTAAGTACATTTTTAGTAGTCATTACTGTCACGTCCCGATTTTCGCTAAATAGATAATTGTTCCCCGGACGTGATGCCGTGCACGCGTAAGGCGCGCGCACAAGACCTAGGCATAATGATATACTTTAGAACATATGCAGCAGAGTACGCAAATGAGATATCACACATTGAGATATAGAAAAGTTATCTTTATTGATAATGAACATCTGGTTACAGACTCTTAACTCAAAAGTAATAAGAATGCTGCACGGACTTACAACTTGGACGCAAAATGAGATAGCCGATCCATACATTACATCCCTTACTAATATTTCGAAAAAGTAAACCACCTTGGGTGTGTGTTAGCACCATCGCCTAGGAGCTTTCAAAAGGTATGTGCGAGCTCCTTGAGATTATGTACTTGGGCTCCAAAAGTCACAAACACGAACGCGCCAGATCAATGGAAGGTTGGGGGAAGCTTCAGTTTCTCGCCGCGTCGCCTTGGTCCGAGGAACCTGTTGCAACGAGGGTCAGTACTTCGAAAAGTACCGGTGATGGCGAGCTAACCCAACATACCAAATCGACATCGTATTCATGTGAACATGCAACATTATTATTATTTGATCTTTCTATCTTGCCTTATTTCAATTCTTTATATATATGATAGACATAACAAAATGTGTTACCATTCGGTGACTTTACCTGCACCGTCTGAACCACCTGTACAAAACTTACCATGACCTTCCCTGCCACGAAGACATAGTTAGTTTGCACAGTTTAAATATACATAAGGATCACTGTCTTGACTAGCCATCATGGACTATAGTCTGGGTAGACGGCGGTGCTTGCAGCGCAGGTAGCGAGCCCCGCTATAAACTCCCGCCTCACCTGTGCTAAGTTGCTAGCACGACTAATTGTTGTTCCGTCCGGGACAAATCGGCCCCGGTGTCCCGGCGACCGTTCGCAGGAACCATATACCTTGTGCACAAGTCGTCCATGACCCTTGACGATCTAAACATTAAGTTAACATACGAAGCATTTCAGGACATCGACATGAACATAATTACTTTAGCACAGTGCGATGGCATAGTCTACTAGCTGATATGATCAAATCACAAGTTATGTACTACCTATTGAACAGTTATAGATGAATAAGTTCTAACTACAACTGAACACAAAATCGATACATGTAAAGCGGACAAGCACGCAACAATATGACCGTATATAAATTTAAGTGACAAGCATTAAGTGTTTCAAGTCTACTTCTTCTTTCTTCTTGACTCATTTTTATTCTTTATGTATCGTTGATCGGAATGCACAAACGAGTCAAATTATTAGGAATGAAGACTTGGTAGAAGGGCGCTGATCGGAAGTAAAGCCACTCACAAGTTGGTGAATCGGGAGAGAGAAGGGAGATCTTCAAGACTCCGCTTGCGCGTCGCTTACACGATCATCTGCACTCACCAACAAATGATCAATATCTCCTGCTTCGGTCTCCAAGGGTTCGATACGAAATGCGAAGTCCAAAGAAGAAGACAATGCAATCTATCGAAACCGTTCAAGAAAACGCAAGTCACAAAACCAATAAGAAAGCAACCAAGAGGCATCGAAAACGAAAAAAGAAACCAGCGCAACGGAAAGGCCCATCTCGACTATGCTGCCGAGTCCTTCCTTGAGGCACGATCCGTTGAATATGGGACCTGATTCCGAAGAAACCAATCCATAACGAGGAAAGGATCTTGATTCAATCTGTCCCGACCGAACGATACCAAGTATTTCTTAGTCGCGCTCTCCGAATAGGGGAAACGGGGCACTACATCTTAACCAACTAACAAAAAGTTTTGTCCTCGAAACTTAGGAATAGAACCTACCCCTAAGAAATAATGAGAAAAACTTTTCCTTCATGTCTGATTAGAGTTTCCAGGTCGATTCCTCGACCGAGTGGTTCCGCCAAAGAACGCGCACAAGCGAGACTGCATGATTCCGTAACTGCTTCTCTTTTCGATCTGAACGGGCTCTTCGGCGTACGACAAGTCTGCCTGCAGATCTAGCTGACCAAAATCTACTACGTGGTTGGGTCATGCACGTACTTCCTAAGCTGTGACATATGAAAATTTTTATGCACGTCTGACAGGGCTGGTGGTAATGCAATTTGATAGGCAACTGAAATGACTTGCTTGAGGACTTCGAACGGCCCAAAGAATCTCGAACTTAACTTCCCCTTTACTCTGAATCTCATAACTCCTCGCATGGGCGAGACCTTCAAAAACACATGGTCACATTCGAAGAACTCAAGGGGTCGACGACGAATGTAGGCATAGCTCTTCTGTCGACTTTGTGCTACTTTTAATCGCTCTCGGATAAACCGAACCTTTTGGACTGTTTGTTCAACTAGTTCCGGCCCAAGAATTTGACGCTCCCCAACTTCATCCCAGCAGATCGATGACCTACACTTCCGCCCATACAGAGCCTCGTACAGAGCCATTTGGATGCTGGACTGATAACTGTTATATGCAAATTCGGCCAACGGTAGGTGGACGTCTCAACTTGACTTTGAATCGATTGCGCAGAGACGCAACATGTCTTCGAGTACCTGATTCACCCGCTATGTTTGGCCATCGGTTTGAGGATGGTAGGCTGAGCTGAACTTCAACTTGGTCCCCATCGCTGACTGAAGGCTTTCTCAGAAACGTGTTAGGAATCGTTCGTCCCGATCTGACACTATAGAAACTGGTACTCCGTGCAGCCGAACTATCTCATCAAGGTAGGTCTGGACGAGGCGATCGATGCTCCAAGTAACATTAATGGCAATGAAGTGCGCTGACTTGGTTAAGCGGTCGACGATGACCCAGACTGCGTCGTTCCTCCGTTGCGTCTTTGGCAAGCCAACAATGAAGTCCATGCTTGTGTGCTCCCATTTCCATTCCGGAATAGCAAGATTTTGCATCTCTCCATTCGGTCTCTGATGTTCTGTTTTCACCCTCTGACAGGTTATGCATTGCGACACGAAGAGCGCCACATCTCTCTTCATGCCGTGCCACCAGAAAACAGTGCGAAGGTCTTTATACATCTTCGTGCTCCCGGGATGGACTGTGTAGGCTGCATAGTGAGCTTCCGCAAAGATCTCCTTTCTGAGTTCTGCGTCGTTGGGGACACATAGCCTCCCCTTCACTCGCAACACTCCATTCTCATCTACTGCAAAGTCCTTCGTCTTCCCCGCTAGAACCTGCTCGCGATTTTTTTTAGGAATGGGTCGTCCCTTTATGTAGATGTCTCTCTCTAACAGGTTGGGTACGAATCGCATTTGAGCAACTCGTGCGCCACGGTATTGAATTCAGAGTTCAATGCCCATTTCCTCAAAGTCCCTTTGTAACCTCCGATCAACGGACATGGATCCCGCAAACACTCAACGCATCCGCCACAACATTTTCTTTGCCAGCTGTGTAGTCGATCTTCAAGTCATAGTCTTTGATCAATTCTAGCCAATGCCGCTGTCGTAGGTTAAGGTCCGTTTGGGTGAACATGTACTTCAAGCTTTTGTGATCAGTGTAAATTAGGCAAGCCACTCCATAGAGGTAGTGTCGCCATAATTTTAGCGCGAAAACAATTGTCGCTAGTTCCAAGTCATGTGTAGGATAATTTTTCTCGTGCTTTTTCAGTTGTTTGGATGCGTAGGCTATCACCCTATCCTGCTGCATGAGTACACACCCCAAGCCCTGCCCTGACGCGTTGCTGAATATTTGGAATCCCGAGGTCTCGTCTGGTAGTGCAAGTAGTGGGGCAGAGGTGAGGCGTTGCTTTAACTCTTCAAACGAAGCTTCGCAGTCGGTGGACCACTCAAATGCGACTCCCTTCTGTGTGAGGTGAGTCAAAGGTGATGCTAACTTGGAAAAGTCTCTCACGAAACGTCTGTAGTAGCCCGTTAGCCCGAGAAAGCTTCGAATCTCACCGACGGATGCAGGCCGCTTCCACTCGACGATGGCTTCAACTTTCTTTGGATCGACTGAAATGCCTTCGCAGAAATGATGTACCCGAGGAAAGATACACTGCACAGCCAGAATTTGCACTTACTCAGTTTTGCGTATAACTTATTGTCCCGAAGAGTCTGTAGCACGGTCCGCAAGTGCTCTGCATGTTCCTCCCTATTCTTCGAGTACACAAAGATATCATCAATGAATACTACTACAAACTTGTCGAGATATGGCCGGAACATACGATTCATTAAGTCCATAAAGGCGGCAGGGGCATTGGTCAGTCCGAACGGCATTACCAAAAACTCATAGTGGTCGTAGCGAGTGCGAAATGCTGACTTCGGCACGTCGTCCGGTCTGATCTTGAGCTGATGGTAACCCGAACAAAGATCAATTTTTGAAAATACCGTCGCACCTTGTAGTTGATCAAAGAGGTCATCGATCATGGGAAGGGGGTACTTGTTTCGAACAGTGGCCTTATTCAATTCACGATAGTCGATGCAGAGCCGCATCGAGCCATCGTTTTTCTTTACAAACAATATAGACGCGCCCCACAGAGACACGCTAGGACGAATATACCCATGATCTAACAATTCTTGCAAATGGACCTTTAACTCTTTTAGCTCTGCCGCGACCATTCGATACGGAGCCTTGGAAATTGGTCGAGTCTCTGGAAATGTATCGATAGTGAACTCAATCTCTCGGTCGGACGACATGCCGGGCAACTCATCTGAAAACACATCAGGAAAATCCGTCACAACGGAAGTAGACTCTACGTTTGCGCAATCTCGCTGAGTGTCTCGAACGGACGCTAAGTACCCATCACAGCCGGAATGTATTATCCGTCGAGCAGACATTGCAGAGATTACCATGCAGGTATTCGGCGCTCTCGACGGTGGACTGCATGCATAGCAAAATTCGATCTCGCCAGGTACACGAAACACGACTTTTTTTTTCGCACAATCAATGGTAGCCGAGCAAACGCCGAGCCAATCCATCCCCAAAATGATGTCGTAGTCCCTAATGTCTAAGACTATCGCATAAAGTGATAATTTTTTTCCTCCGATGCAATTGTTACCCTCACGACAAACACGACAAACTAAGTGAGTCGGCAAATCCACGCCCGATGGAGTACTAACGCTATGGTTTAGGCCTAGCAGTGTCATAGGAAATGTGTTCTCAGCGGCAAAATTTGCCGCAATGAAACTATGTGTGGCACCAAAATCAAACAATACTCGAGCATGTACATTATTGAAAAGTAATATACCTGACACCGTCGTGTTTGATGCGAATGCCTCTTCCCGAGTCAGGGCATAGACCCGGCCTTGAGCGTTCTGTGGTGTCGTTTGGTTCGCTCGAGGTGCTTGTCCCTGATTCTGAGATTGACGATGTTGTTGTGGACGGCGCGGAGGGGGATCGTTGGAGCGATCTCGACAATCGTGAGCTACGTGGCCAAACTTACCACAAACGAAACATCCTCCTTTTCGAATACGACAGTCGTTGACATGCCTGTGGCAGTAGGCACAAGATTGCCCCTGGTTCTTCCCTGGATCATGGTCCTGAGAGTTGCCGTTATTGTGGCGCTTGTGCGCATTGTTACCACGTGTTGCTAGGGCGCTTGTGATGGAAATTTTGCACAACGCCGGTGCAAACTGGGGGGTACTGCGACTCTAGGGAGAGGGCATGGTTTAGAGACTCACGCATGGTATGATACTGAGGGACGACGACGTGGGCACGAATAGAATGTCGCAGTCCTATCTCAAACCTTCGAGCTTGACTTTCGACGTCACGGAGATGAGACTTAGCAAATTTTGCAAGCCTGTTGAATTCTGTGGCGTACTGCCGCACCATCATATTTCCTTGTTGAAGATGTGTAAATTCGTCTTCCTTCTCGCGACGGACGGCGGGTGAAAGGTACTCCTCTTCGAAGGCTTTACGGAACATAGACCAAGAGATAGTCGTCTTGTCATCTTCACTCAATATAACTTGTTTGTGCACATCCCACCAATCATGTGCATTTAAACGGAGCAGAAGCTGAGCGCAAGCAACTCTCTTTGTCTCATCCATGCGAAGCACTTCAAAGTGGTCATCTAACTCAACCAGCCAATCCAATGCCACGGAGGGGTCCTCAGTCTCTTTGAAGGTAGCATGACACATCTTCTTAAACTATGATATTTGAAGGATGGAACATTTCTCGTCTGAGGGCGGAGGTTCCTGAGAGCCCTGAAGTCCCGCGGTCTCGGCTACAACTGGCACTTTCGTGGCGGCTATTGATGCATAATGGTTGTTGGCGACGAGCGTCGTCACAATCGTTTGCAAGGTATCTATTTGCTTCTGTTGTGCCTCTGCCTGAGTCCGCTGCGCCTGAAATTGAGCCTCAATCCGGGACTCGAATTGGCTTTGACGTAGTTTTGTCTTCCTCTGCTGCGTTTCCATCAAACGCATCATCCGCTCGAACGGATCGACAGAGGGCGCGGCTGCTGGACTTTCTGAGCTGCTCGAAGTGCCGGAACTGCTCCCTTGCACCTGCGCCACTACCTGCGCTTGTGCATCCGGCTCTGAGGCCGTTTCTTGAAAGAAAAGTAACTTACATCAGTCTCAAAACATTTATAGACTCTCTGTATGGAACGCATCTCATTTTGGCCAAGCGAATTCAAGAGTTCAACTAGGATGGACATGGTCGTTTCAAGAAAATTCTTTTGACGCAAAGGACAAAGGATCCGAAGCCATGCTCTGATACCAATATGTCATGTCCCGATTTTTGCTAAATCGATAATCGTCCCCCGAGCGTGATGTCGTGCACGCGTAAGGCGCACGTGCACAAGGCCTAGGCATAATGATATACTTTAGAACATATGCAACAGAGTACGCAAATGAGATATCACACATTGAGATATAGAAAAATTTCCTTTATTGATAATAAATATCTGGATACAGACTATTGGCTGAAAAGTAATAAGGATGCCGCACGGACTTACAACTTGGACACTAAATGAGATAGTTGATCCATACATTACATCCCTTACTAATATTTCAAAAGAGCAAACCACCTTGGGTGCGTATTAGCACCATCGCCTATGAGCTTTCAAAAGATATGTGCGAGCTCCTTGAGATTATGTACTTGGGCTCCAAAAGTCACAAACACGAACGCGCCAGATCAGTGGAAGGCTGGGGGAAGCTTCAGTTCCTCTCCGCGTCGCCTTGGCTCGGGGAACCTGCTGCAACGAGGGTCAGTACTTCGAAAAGTACCGGTGAGGACGAGCTAACCCAACATACCAAATCGATATCGTATTCATGTGAACATACAACATTATTATTATGTGATCTTTCTTTCTTGCCTTATTTCAATTCTTTATATATACGATAGAATGGAATGACATAACAAAATGTGCTACCGTTCGATGACTTTACCTGTACCGTCGGAACCACCTATACAAAACTTACCATGACCTTCCCTGCCACGAAGACATAGTTAGTTTGCACAGTTTAAATATACATAAGGATCACTATCTTGACTAGCCATCATGGACTATAGTCTGGGTAGACGGCGATGCTTGCAGCGCAGGTAGCGAGCCCCGCTACAAACTCCCGTCTCACCCGTGCTAAGTTGCTAGCACGACTAATTGTTGTTCCGTCCGGGACGAATCGGCCCTGGTGCCCCGGCAACCGTTCGCAGGAACCATATACCTTGTGCACAAGTCGTCCATGACCATTGGCGATCTAAACACTAAGTTAACATACAAAGCATTTCAGGACATCGACATGAACATAACTACTTTAGCACAGTGCGATGGCATAGTCTACTAGCTGATATGATCAAATCACAAGTTATGTACTACCCATTAAACAGTTATAGATGAATAAGTTCTAACTACAACTGAACACAAAATCGATACATGTAAAGCGGACAAGCACGCAACAATATGACCGTATAGAAATTTAAGTGACAAGCATTAAATGTTTCAAGTCAACTTCTTCTTTCTTCTTGACTCATTTTTATTCTTTAGGTATCGTTGATCGGAATGCACAAATGAGTCAAATTATTAGGAATAAAGACTTGGAAGAAGGACACTGATCGGAAGTAAAGCCACTCACAAGTTGGTGAATCGGGAGAGAGAAAAAGGAGATTTCAAGACTCCGCTTGCGCATCGCCTGCACGATCACCTGCACTCACCAACATATGATTAATATCTTCTGCTTCGGTCTCCAAGGGTTCGATACGAAATGCGAAGTCCAAGGAACGAAGACAATGCAATCTATCGAAACCGTTCAAGAAAACGTAAGTCACAAAACCAACAAGAAAGCAACCAAGCGGCATCGAAAACGGAAAAAGAAACCAGCGCAACGGAAAGGCCTCTCTCGTCTCTGTCGTCGAGTCATTCCTTGAGGCACGATCCGTTGAATATGGAATCTGATTCTGAAAAAACCAATCCATAACGAGGAAATGATCTTGATTCAATCTGTCCCGATCGAACGATACCAAGTATTTCTTAGCCGCGCTCCCCGAATTGGGGGAACAGGGCACTACAATTATGTTCCTTCCGAAACCCTAAAATTCAATATCTAGTAATGCTGCTGACTTGGAAAGATGTTAATAAGCTTGTAGAAGAAAGCATTACTTCTGATGATATTAGATGAAAAGAGTTACATTTTCCTTCATTGTTTCTTGGGTTTAAAAACTCACGTTATGTTGAGGCATTTTGCTACTGCGTTGTTATGTTGATCCAAGTTGACTCTCTTATGAGCAACTTGAGGTTTTCTTCAATCTTGGTATTGTGGAATTTACTGATTGACAAACGTACAAATTATGCACCATCTTTGTGCACAAGATCAACAATCGTCACAGTACTGACTTATGGGCTAACGGGTCACACTTTGGCCATGTATCCTACAAAGAGACTCCCGAGTGCCAGAAATATTAGAGGAATGGCCATAGGATTGGGTGCATCATGATATTGTAATCTGTGGGGGTACCACTCTTGCAAGGTAGGACCAAACAAGCTTACTTTTCGGAGATTGAAGCTAAATTTAAGAAGAAAATAGCGGGCTGGCGTGGACGATTGCTTTCTTTTGTAGGGAAAATCTTGATACGGGTCTAGAAGTCAAAAATACATGATGGAGAAGTCCATACCGATGGACAGAAGATATCGAGGAGTGATAGTTTTCGGTATATGTGATCAATCATTTATCGTAATGGGGAGATTAAGAACAATGTTGCTCATAGAATTAAAACATGATGGTTGAAATGGAGGAGTGTTTTTGGAGTGATTTGTGATTTGCATAATGCGTTTGAATTTGAAAGGAAAAAGAAATATGTAATACAACTATAATCATTGTTAGATTAGGCAGTTTCTACACGCTCTCCATGACTGGTTACCGATTAATCGGATTACTTGGGCGAGTAATAGTAATTACGCAGCCACTTGGAATTTTCGATCAACCTGCCAGCTGTTTAATGTCTGATTGCTCTGACTGTTAATCACCGATTAATCCTTTTTTTCTTGTAATGCTGGCTGTAATGCTGGCTATAAGAGCAGCTTTGCTTCAGGGATCTTAATGTGGGCAATTATAAATATCTATAGAAAATGAGTGTTGCTAAAATGATAATGCTAAGATGGATGAACACGATAATGAATAGGATAAAGAATGAGTGTTTCGTTGGAAGCTGAAGGTGGTTGAGCTAAAGATCAGAGCAAATCGTCCCAGGTGGTTTAGAAATGTGCATTTAGGCCAATAGATGCATTGGTTGGGAGGTATATTTAGATATTTGCTAAAGGAGTTATTGGAACAAGGGGTAGGCCTAACCATACTAGGATTGAGGTTGTAAAGAAGGATATAGTTTTTTGTTAATGTTACAGAGGTCACTACCCTCATCAGAACTGAATTGAAGAAAAGGATCCAAATAGCGGATCCCAAAATATTTTGGGGTGAAGGCTTTATTTTTGTTGTGAAGTAATGTTAACTAACTCATTCTTAGATTATACTGAAGTTATTCTTTGGATCTTAATACAATGTGATTTTTCTTCAAATGTGAGCAAGTTGTGAAATCCTGCGTCTAGCTGAATATTATATTGCTTTAGGTTTTTTCAGATATGTCTCCTTGCACTTCATGTATTTGAGGTTTTCCCAAAATTTTGCAAAATAGTGATCTTTTAACATTGCCTAACCCATATGACCTGTGCCTGTGGTGATACCCAATTCTTAAAGGGGCAAACATCTAACCTTTCTTGTTGGTTGAAGGGGCTGACTTGTGCCCTTTTCTCCAGAATCAAGTTGCCACTAAGTCATCAGGCACTCTAGAAGTTTGGCTTTCTTTTCTGTGATTATTAAAAGGATAGCAATTTGCAATAATGCCTGGAGAAACGGCAAAAGTTTGTGGTTGGAATTCTGACCATTCAATGCTTAATTCACAGGTGTGCTGCTTCATGTGGCCACTACTAGCACACCTACTTTCATTAATCCTATGGTGCAATCTTAGACCATTACTTTGCACCATCTTCTGTCTGGATAATATCTTGTGCCCTTTTGCTGACATCTGAACTTAAATTATTTTAGAGTGTTTCTTTTGGTTGGCATTTAAATTATTTAAGAGTGTTTTTCATGTTCCAATTGAAGACTTTCCATTTATGATCAAAGGAGAAGATTATTCTTTTTACCAAAGATATGCGGATCAAATCACAATTTTCTAATCTAATAAGAACAAGATATCTTTCTCGATTAATCCCTTTCTTTGCTTGCCCCTCATTCTTCGAGAATTAGAATCTTTTGGTTGGCATTTTGAAGTTTTATATGTATACAAGTTGAGTTGCTGATGAATTGAGCATATTAGAAGTGCTCTTTAAGCATGTTTTCTTTTAGTTCCTCTATATAGTCTCAAGTTCCATATATAAGGAGATGCTTATAATTTTATCCTTAGTGTCACTTTCATTTATAATCTTCTGAATTGGCATAATAGATGAAGGCTGCCTAGATCTTGACCCTATGCAGACTTGCATAAATGGGAGCCTCATGGCACTGGGACGCACTTAGTTGAATTGATATAGATGAGCTTTGTAGAATAAAGACAACCTAGTTGTATATCTAGGCACTTGCTTACCGTATCTGATGGATAATGACTTGGCTTATTGTTTCAGGTGTGGAAACATTAATTGGGCAAAGCGTACGAAGTGTAATATTTGTAATACCAACAAGCCTGGGCACAACAATGGTGGGGTGAGGTAATATAACAATGCTCACTTTCACTTCGTAAAGTTTTTTTTACTTTTTTACTCTATACATTTCCATGTTTAGTATTCTTCTAAAGTGACTGGATTTATTTTACTGTACTCAATTCTCATTGATGTATCTAATGATTAGCATCTTCCCCTGTTAAGTAGGTCAAAATTTTGTGGATCAGTTTGTATAGATTCATCCACCAGTTAGTTTATAGCCTTATAGGTCACTAAAGCAGTGGTTTGTGCCAAGCTCAACTAGACATGGTTTTGGTGAATTAGAGTTGCTTAGGCAAAATAACCCTATTTCTTTGATCTATTCATACATGGATTTTAAGTACTATATTGTTTTCTATGGCATTAGCTGCTCTCTTGTCATTTGTCATTTTTACTTTGTTGTATATTTTTTTTTTCTTAGAGAATATTGGGCTCATTAGTGTAGTTTCATTATGTGAGAGGAGGAAGAACTATATAAGGCAGTAGGAAACCGGGCAGTTCAGGAAAATTCATTACTGCCTTACAGCCCCCGTCATCAAGAATCTTTTTATCCATTTGATTTGTGTTTTACATAGCTTCTATTTTTTGTCAATTGTGTTTTGCTTTTCCATTCTAATCTGCTTTAGCTTCCAATTCCACTTGGGCTTGGTTTGGGAGGGTTGCTGCTTTTCAAAAACTAGCAACAGAAGCAGCTTTTGACAGTAGGTGGGAGGCTTCTGTCAAAAGTGACCAATATTTCAACTAATTTTTGAAATGTTTTTTGATAAGTTGTTACCAAACAGCATTGGACCGCTTTCCAAGCAAAGTAAGCAGAATTTAGCCTCTAATAGGCAATCGCAATCCCAAACCCAGCCTTACTGCACGTATATTCTCGAGGGAAAACTAGTTTAGTTAAAGTGCACTTCTTTGCTGTGTATGTGTGCTGAGTTGGAGAAATATTCAGCTTAGGATAAATTTGTGTGCTGAGTGGAGATTTGTAAGTGCAACTGATTTTTTAGTTATTACATGTTAGTTTTTTTGCTTGTTATTATTGCCTATAATTTTCTTCTCTCATGGTGCTGATATTTCTACTATTATGGGGTTTTGTGATTCTCATTGTCACAGTAGTGAAATCCTGACTTTGTTTTGTTAAAAAAACTCTTCAGAGGAGGCCGTGCTGGGGGTTACAAAGAACTTGATGAAGAAGAAATTGAGGAGACAAGAAGACGCCGAAAAGAAGCTGAGGTGAGTATTCTCTGTTGAAAATGGACTTGGTATTGTAAGTTTTTAGACTAACTCAATTCTCCATTTTCAGGATGATGGGGAGATGTATGATGAATTTGGCAACCTCAAAAAGAAATTCCGTGCTAAAACCCAACAAGCTGAAGCTGGCCAGGGGCTTCCAGGTTCAGGACGTGCTGGATGGGAGGTTGAGGAATTAGGTACAATGTTCCTAATCTTCTTAAGAGCTTTTACATATTTATTTAGTGTTTACTTGTAGTTGATGCTTCCCACTGTTCAACTCTTATGATGATAAACAAGTTGGGTTGTGCAATTTTGTATATAAAGGATTAAGCATTATGAGATTTAGTTATATTGATATTGTAGGCATGTGGCTCGCGAATGACTGTTATTTCAAAGGGAGAGAGTTTGGATCCTGTATCAGGGTAGATTTATTAACCATTTATCTATTATCCATATCGGATTGTTCATACCTGGGACATTTCTCCTTGATAAAATTTGCCGTTTCCATCCGTTATAGGTAAGACATGTCCATTTATCTCCGAGAACAACTCCACTTTCATGTGTTAGAAAAATGTACATAAATGAAGAATATTGTGTCCTTATTTACTACTAAAAACTATAAAATTCAATATGCTTGTCAAATTTTGTGCTTGTTGAGATCCACCACATTAAATGCAACTCAATCACTTAACTCTATGCTTGTTTATGAAAATAGTCATGTCATGTTACTATGTCAGACACCATCTTCGTGTCAGTCACCCTGTGTTCCTCCACTAGTCACTTTGTAGTGTGTTTGCAACAATATGATAGGCAACAAATTCCACCAGCTAAGTTTCTGTCATCTGTTTCCGCTAACAAGTTATAATCATTCAACATCAGTTATACTTAAATCATTACTTTGTCCATAATTATTTAGCTTACACAGGAATTTGGAAACTTGTCACATTTATAAAGTTGATACTAGATCCAACATGTTATTATTTATCTAAAGCTTTGGGAATTTGATGGGAGCTGACGGGAAAATTCTACTAATTCATATTCACTCAGGGAAGTGGTACTTTTTAATTTGTAGATCTTCAGTGTCTTATTTACTTTTGATTTGGCCATTGTAGGTGCATCTGAAAGGAATAGTAGGGAGAGAAGCAGAGAAAAAGGAAGAGATTATAACGACAGAGAGGGCAGCAGGGGCCGAGAAAGAGATGGATATTATGATAGGGATAGGCGCAGAAGCCGAAGCAGAGAAGCGGAGAGGGAGAAGGATAGAGGGAGAGGCAGAGACAGAGACAGAGATCGAGATTATGATTATGATTATGAAAGAGGTCGGGAACATGGGAGGGAACGTGATCGTCGCCGAGATTGGTAGTGTTTGTCTGAGACTAAGTTTCATTTGCTGTCCTACTTGATGTTGGATATTGAAGTTTGTCTAGTATTCTTTCAAAAAATTCCCTTGCTGAATCTTGTTAGAGTTTGTGACCATTGTGTTGGATGCTTTTCCATTTACTTTATATTTTATGATTATGTTTTCCCCGACTAACTGCATCAGCTTTTTGCTGTGCCGATGATTATATATAGGAAAATTGGTTGTTCTCTGTATTGGATATCAGAAGTTATTGGTCTGGCTGAACAAAGTTCAGCTACGAAGCAGCGTTAAAAGAGTGGGGTTGTGCTTAATAAAGCAGCTCCTTGCAATCCAAACTAAAGCTATGTTATACTTCATGGCTGCTCGTGGAACTCTTATCAATTCAAACTTTGGTAGTTGTTGCATTGATCCAGGATTGGAGTTCAACTGAAGATTACTTCAGGAAATATCTTGAAGTGGTTCTAGGCTTCTAGCGGATTAAAGTCTCTGTTCATTATTGTTTAGTCCACTGCGACCAACCGCATGGAATCATATAGCGGTCGAAATAATGTCTGTTTGGTTCACTGTAATGTAATCGTAATTGTAATGACGATTATGTTGTAATTCTAATTCGGATGTTTGGTTGGACAATAAAAGATTAGATATAATGTATTCGCAATTACAAGTTTGATTTACATCAGTTTTTTTTAAAAATCAATTACGTCATAAAATCTATGTAATCACGATTATATTACAACTTACGGAGATGTTTGATATGCGTTAAAATTTTTTTTAATCGGTTTTGCTCGTTTCTTGTCATTTTTTGGCTTGTCTTTTAGCGATTTTGGTCATTTTTTTCTCATTTTTGATAGTTTTTGCCCTTTCTTTTGGGTTTTGGTCTGTTTTGTTTTATTTTGACATTTTTTATTGTTTTTTTTAGTTCTTTTGTTTTTTTTTTTCCTTTTTTTTTTATCGTTTTTGAATATTTTTTGGCATTTCAATTATTTTTAGTGATTTTTTGCATTTTTGGTCGTTTTTGTTCTCTTTTTTGGTTCTTATGGTTTTTGCACGTTTTTTGTTGATTTTGGTTTGTTTTGCTATTTTTTTTTTCTCATTTTGATCTTTTTTATCGTTTTTTTTAAATTTTTTGCCCTTTTTTTTAATCATTTTAACTCGTTTTTATTTGTTTTTATTTGTTTTTTGTCGTTTTTGATCATTTTTAATCGTTTTTTGTCTTTTTTGTTATTTTTTATCCTCTTTGTCTTTTCGGTTTTTTTTTTTTTCGTTTTTGCACTTTTTTTATCGTTTTTGGCCTTTTTTACTCATTTTAAAAAAAAAATTGGTCTTTTTTTTTATTTTTGTCAGTTTTGATCTTTTATAGTTATTTTTTATCGTTTTTGTTCATTTTTGTCTTCTTTATCGTTTTTTTATCGTTTTTTGATAGTTTTTTCTTTTTTTTTTGATCGTTTTTTGCAAATTCTTTGCCATTTTCGCACTTTTTATTATTATTATATTATTATTATTATTATTATTATTATTATTATTATTATTATTATTATTTTTTGATCATTTTTTATGTTTTTATCCTTTTTTAGGTTTGTTTTGTTTTCTTCTCGTTTTTTTATCGTTTCTTGTCGTTTTTTTTTTTGTGTTTTTCAATTTTTGTAAATTTTTATCACTATTTATTTGCTTTTTTTGTTGTTTTTGAACTTTTTTCATTTTGGTCTCTTTTTTGTTTTTTTGTTTTTATTCCTTTTTTTAATTTTTTTTTCGTTTTTTTTTTTTTTTAATTTTTTGTCATTTTTATCTTTTTTTGTTTTTTGTTTTTGATTTTTTGTCGTTTTGGAACTTTTGTCGTTTTTTTCCATTTTTTTGTCGTAATTTAAGTTTTTATCATTTTTAGTCTTTTTTTGGATTTTGAATTTTTTTTTTTCCAATTTTTCAAGCACTCGAGGCCGTGGTCAACGTTCGCCTCGTCGAACCCTCGGCGTCCGCGAGCAGGAGATCGTCGAGGACGATCGGACCGTGCTCGAGGCCGTTGTCGACGTCTGCCTCGTCGACTCGCACCAAGACGTCCATCTCGTCGCGTACGTGCTCGACCGCCGCAGCTCGCTGAGTTTGGAGGGAATGAGGAAACCGGAGGAGTTCGGGAGAGGAGACTCGCCGGAGTGCCAGGCTTGCACCAACAACCATTGTGAAGTTGGTTGTCTAGATCTAGACAACCAACTTCACATTCTACTTGTCATGTAATTACCATGTCAACTTTACAACGTATCCCACATTTGCATTGGAGAAGTACTTTCTGCATTTACATTGTTAGTCTTTACTCTCACATGCAGTTCGATTCCGGAAAGAATTTTTTTTTTATTTGAAAAGTCGTAAATTCCATAAATGTATTTGGAAATGCAGAAAATTTGTGAATCTTTAAAGTTGGTGGGAAAACATTTTTCCTATATATATATTTTTCTTTTCTTTGAAATCATTTCATTTCCTACTCATTTATTTAACAATAGAAATAATATATGAATGAAAAAAAAGAAATGAAAACATAAAAAAAATTATTCTAGGAAAAACGTCTGGGTGTTTCAAGTTGTTTCTTTTTAAAGAATAATGATCTCGCTTCAGATTTTTTTTTTTATATTTAGTGAAAACGTCTTTACTAGAAGTGTTTTTTAATTTTTATTATTATTTGGTGCTTATTATTTTTCATATTTTTAGTTAAAAAAGAGAAAGAATTGATACTAATAAATATATGTTATTACTCACAATACATGGTGATGGTAGTGTATTGGATGGTCCATTTTACTGGGGTCGGAAATGATGAAGTTCTTATCTTATGATACTTCCATCAGAAAATTTATTGTAGCAAAATTATTTTATAATAAATTAGTGAAAACGAAACATGTTTAACATATATTTTGTCAACTGTGTTGGCGAAAAATACGTCTGTAGGACCCGCGGGTTGGGGGTCAGTTGGGTTGGGGTGTGGGTTGGTTTGTTTTGGTACGGTTGAGTTTTTTGTTTTGTTTTGTTTTTTTTTGGATTTTGGTTTTTTTATTTAGTTTTTTTATTTTGTTTCCAGAAAATTTACTTTAACGAAATAAATTTTAAATAAATTAATTTTAACGAAATAATTTTAAGTTTGAAATTTGGTCTGGGTTTATGGATTGGTGTTGGTTCAGGAGTTGGTTTATGTTCAACGACTACTGTTTCTCTTATATCTGTCGAAGGAGGCAATGTGGGAGGGGTTTTCGATTTGGTTTAATGAGGAAGGAACTAATGTTACTTAATAAAGTAACTAAAGTATAAAGGAGAAGAGACAAGAAAGACTACACAACAAAGAGAGACCAGAAGAGACTTCACAAGAAAAAAGAAGAAGAGACATGAGAGAGTAAAGATAAGGAGTCAGAGACATGTAGCGTAAAGTAGAGGAGTATTGAAGAGGAGGGAGGAAGTAAATGAGAGGAGTAATGAAACAAAGAGAAGAATTTGGTGGGAGGAGTGAGTTATAAGAAGAGGAGAAAGAAGAAGAACATAGTGCACTAAGAAGTAAGACACATCAGTCCTTGTGAGCACATAGCAGCAATTCGAGCAGCCTTCATTTTCTCTCATTTGCAAGTGGACATAGTAGTCCTTGTGAGCACACACAATCCTTATTGTTAAATGTCTCTATTCTATTCTCCTTCATTTATACTCTCATTTGTATATGCAATAATTTTATGTTAGTTTTTTGTTTTTTAAATTTTAAGATACTAGTGTTTATCTAGTGAATTTAAGTTATGTAACGTGCAAAACAACGGGCAGCCAAGATACGTGTTTTGACAACCATAATTGTACAGATGGACAACCTAAACGACGGACGTATTTCTGGAGGGCCTACTACGGATTTGATAATCCAACAACGTGCAAAACATATATCTAGTTTGGTATTTTATGAAAATGTACAATAAAATTTAATTATGTAAATCAATATGAATAATATTTTGTACATGTCTACTAATATATAGCAATACGATTATAATAATGGTGAAGGTGCTGAGAGCATGTCTCGTGGCGTCACGATAGCATACTTGGGTATTGGAGGTTGAGCGACCACCAAGTGGCACTGTTGGAATTATTTGACTTTTATTATGTTGACAAAATACATTTTCTGCAACACGATAGAGATTTAATCTTCAGTTTAGTTAAGCGTTGGTGGCCTGGACGAAATACCTTCTAGCTACCATTCAGAGAGATGAGTATTATTCTAGCAGATGTAGCAAATATTTTAGGTTTACCTATTATGGGTGAACCTATAATATTTGATAAATCAATCTCCGTCGACACTATGATTACGAAGTACCTAGGTGTGGAGGTGCCGCTTAATAAACGTAGTAAAAATCTTGTGACATTTACGTGGCTCCGTCACAACTTTTTGCACCTAGATCGTATTGGTGATCAAGTTATCTCAGTGGATGATGATCGGGTAAGTATGACTTTTTCGTAACTTATGTTATTTTTGACGTAATATATTTTAAATTTAATTTAACGCATATCATTTTTTCATCATCTATTCAGGTCATTGCTTGCACCAAAGCCTACTTATTATGTTTATTAAGCGAAATATTGTTTCCAGACTCATCAAATTTAGTTGATTTACATTTTCTACCTTTTTTGGTAGACCTGGCCGCACCTACGCGCCACGCTTGGGGAGCGTTAGTGTTGGCATATTGTAAACTCTCTCACCCAAATTTAGGTATATATAGTTTAGTGTAATATTATAATTTATTTTGGAATAATTAGGGTTAGAAAAATGGAGTTATTATGCATACTTCAATTATGATATCTTTGGTGCACCTTACTATAGTTTCACTATTTGGAACACTATACTAGCCCTTGCTGGCCAACAACTTTCACACTCTTAATCCAGACAGACCAATCTTCAATCATGACCCTAGTTTCACTCTCAAACTCACACTTTTGTATTCTATCTTTAGCTATACAACATTCTCGACACTTATGCGTCATAAAATCTCAACTTTTTACCTAGTGACTGTAGCTTGAATTTCTGATGCAGAACACTGACCAGATTCCTACAACCAAATGTCTGACACTAACCTACATTGAGACTATCCTAACCTAATCCTTTGGGTCACATCTATTTTTATATTTTTTATATGCTAATTAATAGATGTGACATATTGAACCCTTTGAGCTTAATTTGACTCAACCTAGAACCAACCCGCAAATTCAACCTTAAAAAACTAATTAAGTGGTCAAGTAGAACACCAAATACCCTCTCTAAACTCACAAAACACCAAACACAATAGTCCATACACCAAAACCTATTTTAGAAGAATAATTTAGTATATAACCCTCCCTCTCCTTTCATCTCCCCACTCACACCAAAGTATGTAACCCCCAAACTCTTCCTCTCTCCACTAGCAAAAATTGTAACCCCAAACTCTTCCATTTCCCACTAGGTTGTCCATAACCCCCTCCCCCACTCTTCACCTCACCCATTCAAACTACCTGAAGAACACTTCTTCCTAACTCTCTTTCTGACATTTTCTATTCACAAACAATCTCCAAATTCCTTCTCTATCTTCCTCCACACCTCCATCTATCCAACCCTACCAGGCTGAATCTGAATTCAGTAACACCCCCACCAATCCGGCCCTATGTCCCTCCACAGTAAGTATCTTTCTCTCAAATTTTGTATGATTCTTTCTGTCCCTGTTCTTATCACTTTCTCTTCACAAACCTTCCATCAAAACTCACTCTAAGTTCCTCAAAATAGCTCTCCATCAGGGTATCCAGCCTGAATCCGAATTCAGTGTATCCTCTTTTTAGACCACTCCACCACCTTCACAGCCTCCAAACTACCACCAAAACACCCAAATCTCCTTCCTATACCTCTCCTTAACGAGTTTTCTTTACAACTCAGCACATAAATCATCCCACAACTCCCCCAAGCACCCTCTACAAATCGAAAACACCATGTTGAACCCGCCAGCAATAACACCACTTCAATACCTTGTTGCTCCACTTCCAACACCAAAACTTCTTCAAAAACTATCCTTTCCTCATCATCTACTTCTTCCCTTATCTATCTAATTACCACAATACTTGAAGAAATATTTTGAAGCCCCGGACAGCAGCTACTAGCCGAAGTGTCCAAATCTGGACAGATTTGTGAAAGCAGTGCACATGCCTCTTTTGCCTTTCTATTTTACTTTGGTAAGAGCTCAAACTATACCTACTCAACCCTTTATACATGTACTTCACATCCCTCTTAAATTTTAGCAACTTTCTATTCATATTTTTTATGATATTACATTAAGAACACTTACTACTTCTCATGTCTAGATTTGTATGTTATTTATGCACTTGTTGTCCTATTCACTTTGCCATGATCTAAAATCCTAGTAATCACTTGCAAAACATAATTTTTACTCAAATTGTTACTAAATTTTAGAATGTATAATTTTTGTTTAGGGTGTTATATATAAATAAATGCATTGTTGAGACATGATTAAATGTTGTGCAATTAGTAACGCACTTTGCCTATGTTTTGTGCTAGCTAGTTTTAGTGTTTATAAACACTATGTTAGAATGTAGAAGATGCCATGATAGGATTGTACATTAGTTGTAGTAGTGTTTGCACACATGTTTCATGAAAAATGCAAGTTGAGAATGAGGTATATGCCATGATCTTATTATAAATTCATATTTGACTTCTCTATGTATACTTGACATTTTGTAGTATAAATAGAGTTATATATAGTTGGATGAATGAATATAATTGAGGAATAGAGTATGTGATTGTTTTTTATGACCTTAACTTGACCTATTGTTAACGCTTATGTGCATATTTTAATAGATAAAACTAATCCTAGGTTGGTTAACATAGTTTGACACTTAGTGAATACCAAGGTTGATGATATGTTGTATATGAAAACCTAGTGTGAGAACACCTAGTACCTATATGAACCTTTGTTACAACCATATTTATGTTATATGAGAAGTTGTACATTTAGAGGACTTGATGATGTTATGTGACTAGTAGGCTTGGTGTTTACACACTTTCTTGGTCCTTGACTAGTGAACCTTAGCCAACCTACTTAGTTAGAACCCCTAATTATTTTAGACTCTAAATAACTGATAGCATTGCAAGTTGTACCCTTGATTAATTTAGACCATAATTGTCTAATGATTAATGACGTAGAGTAGTTGTACTCTTGTGCATGCTTAGTGAACCGTGTCATAGTGACTGATTTTATGATATTATATATTTAGGCTATTGGGATCGCAAGAGCGTGGATTCGAGAGCAGGTTCTTTGTATTATCAGCTTGTAGTTCCAGGCAAGTGTACCTTACTTTTGTTACAGTATTTTGTGCTTATTGCTATTACTAGCTTTTGATATTATATTTCTAGTTTTTTGCATATATGTTATTGCGACCTAGGACCGTTGCGATACTTAGCGTCCGAATTGTATTCAGGTACCGACTTTCGTACGCGAAATCGGGTATCGTTAGATTGCATTATCATCGTATTCCTTTGTTCGTACTAATTCTTGCACGATATACCTTAGGACACTGGACACGACTTGCATGTTCATAAGCCTTACTTGAGACATTCGAGGTTCCCAGCTTCTATGTCAGGATTTATGATCCGTGACTTAAGATAGTTGACATGAGTTTATCTACACATTGACTCGCGACATAGTTAGTGACATGAGACGTGATATACATGGGGACTGGGAAGAACCTATCGTACCGCTGGGCTACCACACAATACTTGCTACCGATGCTTGCGCTTTGGGCCCTATAGTGCTGCAGGTACCTTTACGGGGCTTGTACGCACCTACTACTACTACTACTACTACTACTACTACTACTACTACTACTTGCTACTAGTACTACTAGCTACTGTTGTGTCTATGCAGACCTATAGGCCCAGGTGGTTTAGCGGACGAGTACGTTCTCACTTGCATTCACTTAGCTGATTATGATAGATACCCTTGAGCACATTGCTTATTATTTTACTGTTATATTGGCATGTTGTTTCTTGTACTTTGTTACGTTCCTCTGAGGACATGGTCCCTTGCCAGTTTTGCAGCATAGATTGTTGTGTAACCTGCCTGGAGTTGTTAATGTGTGTTGCTTTGTTATACAAGCATTGGTACTAGGTACTTATATCATTTCTACCGGAGATATGTTTATTTATTCATATTGTTGATTCATCTACTGATATAGCCTAGTTTTTATAGACTCATATTTCTTTCTCGAGTCTATTAGAGTTTGTGTGTTACTGGACGGCCAACTTTAGCACATGTAGCTCATTCTTGATGTATTATGTTCATTGTGGATTGAGATATATATGTTTACTGTTTTATGTAGATATTGACCATGATATTACAACTTATACGTATTCGAGTCGGACCAGAGTCTGGTCGAATGCGTAGCTGGCATGTTACGTATTCCTAGTCCTACGTATTTTGAAATTGGGACGTGACACATATTTATATAGTTCTATGACAGATTTTGTATAATTTCTCGACGTGAATGAAACGAAGATAAATTTAAGTGGTTGCGCGACATTAATACATGTATGTAATAAAGTTTTACTTATCTATTTACATTAAAAATATGTGCACTTATATCATATGCTCGTATTTTCTAGGTTTAGTCCTACGAGCACTTTCATATTGGTATGCTAGTCTCCCGCATTCATTCCGACGTTGGTGTCTTCCCATCAGCTTTACGGTGGACTACGGATGTAGCAGATCCAATACACTGTGAACATGCGGTTATCTCTTTATACCGGGGCCAATTTGATACACTGAAGTATAACGAGGTAAAATATATGTATTATTATTTTATAAAGCCATTATGACCATTATCTTATATTTTTTTTGTCATAAAATAGGTGAAATACCTTCCGTATCGGCTTGAGCAGAATCCTACCGAAATTCAAACAACAACCTATGACCTTAGTGTCCATAGTTGTTTCCTAATATTCGACGATGAAATCATGTATCATCCAGCTGATCGTGTTATGGGACAATTCTGGGTGAAACAAAAGATTCCCGATGAGCCACCATGTTTAAACCGTAGTAGAGAGAGTGCAGCTAAAAGAGCACGCAAAATGATTCCACGGTGTCATTCTAGATTGGAGATACAGTCCGTGGTACAGTTGTCTCAACTAATGGACTCTATAGATGAGGGTAAGTTATTTAAAAAGTTGAACAAAATATTTTTTTTAAATTATATGAAATTATACGCTCATATTTGTTTAAATAGTGTAGCATTAGGTGATATTACCTATAGATCTTGGTGGCGAGCTCCTCTTATCAGTAACCGATCATGGCACTTCCCAACAGGTTGACCAGGGCACTTATCAGTGGTCTGGCCAGAGCACTTATCAGTAGGCGGGCGAGGGGACGTCACATGTACGTACTGTCACGCCCCCGGCCCCGGGAACCGAGGGGCCGCTCGCCCGGACCGCCGCTTCTCCCGCCCCCGCCGGGCCAGATTGAACCAGACGCGAATCACCGCGCCTCGGCGCACCGGACGCGAATTACCGCACCTGTCCCACGAGTGCGAGGAAGGGATGTGTGGACCGTTCGAATATATCGGGACGTGATGCCGTGCGAGCCTGGGGTTGCGCCCGCACAAGGCTTCATCGTTTAAGTTTGTTTGTTGGCTATCATCGCATCAATCGAGTAAGCAACGAAAAGGGTCATTGTTGTAATGCAATGCATTTAGCCAACTGAGTATTCGGGACAATCGAGGGACTTGGGTTCCTTTATGCAAAGGCATTCGTTCCATACATTATGCCCCCTTATACGATAGCATCTCGGGGCACAATCGAAACCAGGATTCCGGGTCTTAGGGACTGAGGCACGCCTATCGCTCCCTCGGACAATCCAGTACCTGCAAGCAAGTAAACTGTTGGTGGGTCAACACTTTTAATAGTACTGGTGAGATAAAACAACTGAACATAAGCAAGCATTCACTAAAACCAATACTAAGTAATCATGTTATAAAATATTACATTACTAGTGATCTTTCTAGTTTTACCTATGTTCATTTCATGCAGTTCATAGCAGAGTCATATTACATTGTTTATGAAAACATCTTTAAAAACAGAGTTTCATATGCAATAAGCAAGCAAGACAAGTCGATGTTCTATTTCAGGGTGTGCGCAGCGTGTCTCGTGAGACTCGAGGGACAAATGCATAGCTAGACACGCAATGCACATCTTAGGGGCAGTCCATTTATCCAAGCCAACACAATGACTTAGCTATATGCAGGGCGGTCCCCGAGTATCTCAGGATCGGCAGCGGTTGATCCAGCATGCCAATGACTCATTCATCTGATGCTAATGGCAGCTGTGACTCATGGTTGCTTTTCACTATCATGGTAGCAGCCGTGACATATCCAGTTCAGCTCTCCACCAAAAGTCATTGTCCGACCGATGCGAATGTATGGAACACTATCAAATAAACTCTAGTATGCAGATGAGACGAACCATCAAAACAGTTATCGTTATTGCGGGGCAATCCGACTTATCACTTGAACACATTCAGGCACAATATGGTTCTCTCGAAGCATAGACGATAGTGAACATGTTCATGCACTCATTGACAAGCATTTCTTTAAGCAGACTTATCATTTCAAAGACAAGCTAGGTGAGTTCGTTCACTAACATGCAAGGCAGGTTCTATCATTCTCTTATGAAAATATTGCAAGCAAAAACTCAGATTATTATTAAGACGTGCAAGAATCAGAGAACGAAGTTCTGCCCACTCACCTGATACATAATGCCGACGCGGAGCGGGGCATTACACGTACCCCACAGATGGACCGAGAGGCGGGCGAGGGGACGTCACGGCCTGGTGGTGACTATTGGGATTATTACATGCAGATGGCCACTTCTGTATTTGATGCACCACAGTTTGATACAGCTACTCAGTTATTTGTGACTCCAACAACGCCGATGTAGACACAAGAGACTGATGAATTTGACCCATGAGAACAATTGCCAAGGGAGAGATCCGATGATACAATAGCAAGAAGAAATAGACTTGGTCTTAGGCCAAGGCCTCGTAGACATTATGACAGGATAGCTAGAGGCAGAGAATGCAAATCTTGTACTTCTAAGTTTTAAAATTTATGTATTAGAAATAAAATTACATCAATGAACTTATAACTTTTCTCAGAAAATTTATGCCAATGCATTTATTCTCTTGGTTGGTTGGTACATCTTCTTCTATTGTGTCCTAAACCATTACAATTACTACATCAGAGATCTCTTGAAGATTGATCCTTCGTCATCGATCGATTAAAAGAATTTCAACTAAACCTCCTTCATAAGCTAACCCATTTAGTACACCACCAAGCGAGCATATTATTGTTAGACTTCGATCTATGGCAACAAGAAAATGGACTTCAAAGATTGTATATTTAACTAAGCCTTAGAGGACAAAATAATATAAAATAATTTCGCTACAATATATATATATATATATATATCGCTTCAATAAAATTTTTAAAATTATTTCGTTACAATTAATTTATTTAAAATTTATTTTGTTAAAGTAAATTTTCAAAAAAAAAAAAAAAACTAAATAAAAAAACCAAAATCCAAAAAAAAAAAAAAAATGAAAAAAAACTCAACCGAACCAAAACAAACCAACCCACACCCCAAACCAACTGGCCCCCAACCTGTGGGTCCCACAGACGTATTTTTCGCCAACTCAGTTGGCGAGGACAATTTTCTCCAATACAGTTGGCGAAAAATCTGTCTGTGGGCCCCGGGATTTTACACGTGTACGCGTCTGTCTGTTTTCCACCAACTGCGTTGGCGGACTGTTACGTTATTTTAAATTTTGGTAAACTTGTTTCATTTGCACTAATTTATTATAAATAATTTCACTACAGTAAATTTTCTGTACTTTCATATCAATTTAATTAATTAATTTCTCAATTTTTTTTAAAAAAAATGGAAAAAAAAATGCCCACACGATTTCCTTAAAATAATTTTTTTATTCTTATTTTTTTACTTAATTAGAAAAACCTTAACCACCTTGAGAAGGAGGTTTTTTTAAAAGTAATTTTTATATTTTTTTTTCTTTCATTCTTATAAAACCTGATAAAAATAAAATAAAATAGAAAGTCATATTTACTAAGGAGGTGTTCTATTGGTTATTGTATTTAAATATGGAGAGAACCAAAAATGTCCTTTTGTTCTCTTCTTATAATTTTTATAAATTTATTTCTCTGAGCTTAATTTAATTAAAATATAATGTTCTATATGAAAATTTTCGTTATTAATAAATGAATTGCTCCTCGTTCTTTTCTGATTGATACGGTGAGGAGACGAAGAATATGGGCCAATCTCAACAAGGCCCAATCGCTGTAGGAAACATCATTTATCGGCCTAAAATGTGTGCTGTATATATAATGAACCCAAGGAGAAACCCAACACCCTAATTCTATCTTCTCCTTCCCTTCTCTCTCTATTTTAGTCCTTCCTCGGCGCCGCCGATAATTTTCCTGATGACCTATTTGCTTTAAATTCCGTTTTCTTTTTTTGGTTTACGATGACTGATTACTTTTCCTAATTCAGTACGTTCGTCCTATATTTGATGCTCCAATGATGGATCTAAATCTCTGTTCATTTGAAAACAATGATTGGTACTTAAATCCGAGGCGCATCGCTTTTCTGTTAAAAAGATCGAAACTTTATCCTCTTTATGTGATGGGAAAATAGACTGGGACGTCAGTTACGCATTCTTCTCATGAGGATGATGACTTAGTCTTGTGAGTCTCTTTGATGCACAATTTTGTGATTTCTTCTATTTTACTTAACTTAATTTTGTGTAATGATTTGTAAGGAAATTTGGCTCCAGTGATGCATAAGCTGAATGTATTATCGGACTAATAATGACGATTGCTTCATATTGTCACTACCACTGAGGATGCTTAATTTTCATTTCATTTTCATGTTGAAGTATAATATTTTGTTTATATGTTAAACTTTACGAAGATTATGCTGAATGCGTCCCCTTTGCAAATTCGAGGTATAAGCTTCTATAATGAATCTTGCATTGATATTACTTTAGATTTTAATTCACTTTACTGGTTGGAAATGCCTGTCTTTTGAATTCGCTACTTCATTCTCGATTTATCAAACATATTATGCAAGTCAATAATTTGTTGCCAGAACAGAAAACACAAGATCAATAATTGAAATGCCAAATCTTAACCTGTAGGTTATCACACGATGCTGTAGTATGTTTACGCCATTTAACTTCTAGTATAGCAATTTACAACTAGTAGCGTTTCAATATTTAACACCGTGCAGAATTACTGTGCAAATTAGGGAGATTATGCTAGACCATCTGTATGGACTGATGGGAATACAATAAGAAGCCAAACCAAATCAATTCAAATTGTGGGCCACATCAATTTGTATATAAGGAACCCAAACTAACCTACCTTAGCCCTGACCCTAACCTTAACTTTTGCCTCCCATGTACCCGTTCTCAAATATTTGCTTTAGATATGGTTTTAGTTTGTAAAACATCAATGCGATTACCTGATTTGAGGCATATAGTACTTTTGGCTTCTGAACAGTGAATGAGACGTAAATCTCACAAATTCAATATCTTCTATTTGGCTGTTCCATTATTAATCTTTTTTGTTTCTATAAAATGTTTGAAACTTCATGGTATGTGACTTCACTTAATACTCGTAGAGAAATGCATCCAACTTTATTTGCAGGTGATGAGAAAATAGACACGGACATCAGTTACTCATTTTTAATGAGGATGATGACTTAGTCTTGATGGGAATCTCTCTGATGCAAAATTTTGACTAATCGGATAACATGCGAGCAATGCAGTCGTACACTAATGCACTGTGATGCTCTGTGGTGCATCATAATCTGTTGTGTTGTTTGCCACAAGGTTGATCAGTCTTCCTTGTGGCTTAGACGTTGCTGTAGAAACTTTGATTTGTTTTGTTAGCGAACAAACAATGCTGTTGTGCAATTCATGTTGTGCACTGCATGCCACGGCCTGCTCCATTATTGAGTGCAGTAATGTGCATTGTGCATTGTGGCGCATTGTGCATGTTTACCCATAAGATGTGTGTTGTTTCAGTCATATGAAGCACGTTGTTGCAGCCAGCTGTGACACCCCTTTGTGTAGCATAAACTATTTTGCAATGTGGTAATATGCGAACATCTCATGTGACTCAGGAACATCTACCTCTAATTGTGCTTGCACAATAATAGCCCACTGTCTTTGCTTGCTATTGCCTGATATTGATGAAGTTCGCTGAATTGCTCTGAACACTATTAAGTGAGTTGTGGCGGTCGACACTTGTACCCATGACACTCATCCCCATGACATGATGTGCCCCTAGACCACTTTCCTAAATTTAGGCTAGATTTGCAATTTTTTCCTTCAACCTACAACTTGATAGGTTTCTAGTAAAAAATTTGAAATCTATATTATGCGGATGTGGTATTGAGAGTGATTTGTTTAAATGACACACCCCTTGAACACTTTGGACCCTTAGTAGATTAGGGATAAAACTGCAAATTTGTGGTATTTGGAAGTAAGCAATGACAACACTTGGCCAACTGTGATGCTACCAGCTTATTGATGCTACATACTTTGCTATATAAGTGCAGTTTTTCCTAAAAATGTTATAGGGTGTTATTTTGAATAGTTGTGCAACATGGAAAAAACTGCAATGGGTCTAGGGTCATGCTGTCTTATTGTCTTGAGGATGCTTCTTATCTAGGTGTGCTAATGAACCAAGCTATTCGTGAGCCGTCTCGAGCTTAGCTTGCCGAAAAGCTCGATAGCTGAGCTTTTCATGCTTGAGAGCATGAGCTCGAGCCTAAGAATAGGCTCGTTGCATAAAAAGACCCCAAACGTTTTATTAATTTGGGTGAAGTTCAATTTAAGCTTTTGTTTGTCTATATTTCAAGCTCATCAGATTTTGAGTTTAAAAGTTGGCTCGCGATCCAAGCTCATGCTCTCAAATATTTAAATATTTTAGAGAGCTGAGCTTGATCTTAATTTTAGGCTTGTCTTGAAGCTCACACATAGTTCAAGCTCTATTTTTCCTTGGAGAGCCGAGCTGGAGCAGGAGGGTGCTAGGTCAAAGCTCTACTGGTTAACACCCCTATCCCCACCCCTTGTGACTGGCTTGTCTAGAGCCCCGATGTACAGTGGTGTGTGCTGCATCTTCTTGTATTGGCCTTTGTCACATTCACGTGATGTGGTGAGGCACCTTAGTTGTGTAGACGATAGTAATTTTGGTGTACTAGGGAATTGCAATATATTTCTCTTGCACCCACTGTCCATCTCCGCATTGCTCTTGTGCTTCTCCAAGGCATTTTCAGCATTACCCTTATTTTATGATTGGTAACTTGCATCGGAAAATTTGAAGTATAATTTTCGATGGCTAGTATTTCCAAGGAAATGTAAAACATGTTAATTTCCTCTGTTTTTAATATTTGAAATACAGCTTTTTTGCTTTTAATTTTTGCTCTCAATGATTTATTTGTGATTCATATAATTAAATGCCAATGATGGGTTTAAATATACTTTGAGTTTGTCAAAACAATGAAAAGTAACTAATCTGAGGCATGTCTATATATATATGTGTGTGTGTGTGTGTGTGTGTGTGTGTGTGTGTGTCTATTTATATTTTTGTATTAGACATTTTTGTTTTCTGATATGTGAATAAGCGATATCAAGTTTAGATCTAAAAGCAGGAGGAGCTCAAGCCGCCCTCCCTTGAGAAAGAATGAAGTATAGAAGTATAGTTATTTTTTCATATATATATATATATATATATATATATATATATATATATATGGGTAAACAAGATATGAGTCATAGTGTTCATATTCCTACATGAGCCATGCACATGTGGGCCAATAGGAATAGAGTGTACTAGTGCACGTGGGTTCACATATGATGTAGGAGTCTATTACTATTGGTCCATATGTGCATGGCTCATTTATGAATATGAGTACTATGGCTCATATACCGTTTACCATATATATATATATATATATATATATATATATATATATATGTAACCCCTAATTATTGTCATTGCTAAAGGATAAGTTGGTCGATGAAGTATCGAAAGTTAAGATTCTATATTGTAAGGTCTTGAGTTCGAATCCTCTTATATACCTTTGGATTAGATTAGTTTTTTCTTAACCCCCTACTCAATTTGTTCTTATTTACAAAATACAGTGAATTATGGTGTACATTAATATATTGTATTTTTTCTTCTTCATTTGTTTGGTTTTCTCTTAATTTTGAACATAATGATTGGAAAATGCCTCCAAATATTATTTGCATGTGATGATGGAATAGACAGGGACATCAGTAACTCATTTAATGTGGATGATGACTTGGTCTTAATTGGAATCTTTCTGATGCAATATTAGTTACTTTTTTGAATATGGTGTTTGCTTTTCTTGCATTAAGTTTGTTGGTGTTATTTTGTGATGGCTTTGGTTATTTTGTTAGTCTTTGAGTCAAGGTTCTTGGTATTAGAATTGATATCCGACCCTTCCTATGAGTATCGTGTTCGACCATATCGACATTATCGGCGGTTTCGGATTGTAGTATCGGATTTTTGTATCTGGTATCGGAAAGCAGATAATTATAATTTCATCTTCTGTGACAACTTTGAAGCATAGTTGGGATTCTAGTTGCATTTTGTTTTGGTCCCATTTCTGTGTTCCTTCCAACGGACTAGGGGTTTGACAAGATTCTAACTGCAGTTTAAACATATTTACTTTTAAATTATAAGTATAGATTTGATGCTTCCTTCGCTAATTGACTTCACGCCAAACATCCATGAACTAAAGTTGTGCAAGCCTAATGATGTCCACAAGAACGGAGATCGAAATGGTTTTCTTTGTTGAAGCTTAGGTTGTTTTGGCTCCAAAGATCTACCATGTATGGTGTTCTTTGTTGAAGCTTTGGCAAGCCTGGCTCCAAAGATTTACCCTTGTAGATAACTTCTAAAGAAATGAAGGCTTGCATTAACCTTTCTGGTTTTAGGCTAACTTTTTTCTTCTATTTGCAATTTTTTTTTGAATTGTTTGAAAAGTAGTATTCTGTACAAAATGATAAACTGCCAACTTATTTATTCAGATAACTTAGAACTCTTTTTTTTGAGCCTGTTATAATTGTTAATTTGTTAATCTGTTTATGTTACTGAAATCAATGCTTCAGGGTATGTGGTTTCTAAGATTTTATTCTTCCTACTAGCAAATTTTGTGATGAGCTTGCTTTGTCTCTTTATTTCTGTCAGTTGAATGTGAAATAATGTTTTTCTGCTGATGATTGAAGGTTGGTTTTCTGTTCATGGAATTTATACATCAGATTTCGAAGACTTATGTTTGTTGCATTTTAACTGGGCAAGGTAACTGAATCAATTACAAAAATTCTCTGTTGTATTTGTCAGGTGCATTTCATTTGTGTCTAATGTATGTGATAGGTGGGCATGTTAGGCAAACTTGAGTATCTTTTTGCAAGTGTTATTGTATTGAACATATCAAATGTTTATTTGGATTTGTGGAAGTCTGTGCTTGTCGCCTTTAATGAATAATTGTTTTAGCTTCTGTATGTCTCAATTTTTATTACTGGATATAATTATCTCTGTAGAATATTACAACTATTTATTGTAATTACTATCAAATATATGTTGGTTGCTTATGGTTGATCAAGCTTGATAGATTCCCTCTCGGAAACAAGTTCTGGTATTTGTGGTCCTGGAGGTATAATATCAATTATTTTGTGACCATGACGTCATTCCATATACTCATTTTCTTCACTATGGTTATTTCTTTGGCTATTTCAAATCCCCTTTTCTTTATGCCCAATTCTGCGCAAGTTTTTTTTCAGGCCTTCTGGTAACTATTTGAGGTGGGGAACACTCACATTTCAAATGGTAAACACAAAAAAGTTGCATTCACAAGTGTTTGGGCATTCATGAGCATTATTTTGTTTTGGGCTGAAAACCGAACAAGCGATTTGGTTTGGTTTGAAAATTTTGCTTCGGTTTTAGGTTAGAAAATATGATTTTTTTTTTGTTCATTTTTGGGTTTGGTCCAAAACTTGAAAATTGAATAAAATATATCGAGGCTCTTGCATCGATGAAGAACGTAGCGAAATGCGATACTTGGTGTGAATTGTAGAATTCTGTGAACCATCGAGTCTTTGAACGCAAGTTGGGTCCGAGGCTTCTTGGCCGAGGGCACGTCTGCCTGGGCGTCATGTCTCGTGTCGAGAAAAAAAGAAAAGGAAAAAATAATAAAAATCAGTTTTGAAGTTCAATTTTAATAATTTAAAATTTAGGGTTAAATTTTGGAATACAAAAAATGTGTGTATACAAATTTTATTTTTAAATATAATTTAATCAGAATTTTAATTTTGGATCCGTCTTATTTGACAATATAAATAGTTTAATCGAATAAAAATAATCCATTATATCGGTTTTGATTTGAATTTTTAGATGTGTGGTTTATTCGTGACTATTTATGTTCTTTTCTTTGAAACGGAATGTTTACCCTCCTCTTGTGATTGAAGTGGTATATAATGTTCTAAGAGTCGACCACACCTGCTTGATGCCATTGGCGGCCATGGCTTGTAGAGCGGAGCCTGGTGCAGTTACTTGCCTAACTACAAATTTCCCATTGCTTTGTCAGTTTCCATCTGTTGGCACTTTCTTTTCTCTTTGCTGTTAAGTTACATTTATCTCAAATACATTGTACTCTGCCACGATCTTGACATTGATCATGATCTATTAATGTCCTGAGCCAGAATACTTGAGCTCAAACAAATATGCCATATCTTAGCTGTAGCCTTAGCCTAATTTCATAAACAAGGGGACGCTTGAACATGCCAAGCTCAGCACGACTAAATAGCCATGTCTTATAATTTCTCTACAACTGCTGCTACAGTGTGAATACATAAACACAACTTTATCTCACAACTGCTCAAGCAAATCGCCGAGAATTTTTGTGTCAGCCGAAAGAGAACCCAGAAAATTGGCAGGGAAAGTGGACACTCAGGGTTTCTCTAAATTTGTGACGTACCCATGTAGTTGACTGTTTGCTGCATGATTCAGTAATAATGAATAGTCAGTAGACAATAGTGCCAGCGACCTTTCTTTCACAGGATTGACACTGTTGCAGCAGCTTGTCCCTACTTCCTTCTCTCTCTACAAGGGCTGCAGGTCTGTTTGATTTGGTCAGACAGTAGCACTATCCTTTCTTTGGATTGAATAGATGCCAATGCCATCTTCTCAGCCCTTGTTAAGCCTACTTAAAAGTCAAATTAGTATTCATCTTCTTGTTTTGATCTAAACTTGCATCCCTACAACTCTTCAAATACTCTCATCATCTCGCTCTCAAACTCAACTCCATACTTAGGTTGTCCAACCTTTGGTGATCCTATTCAAGTTGGTAACAGAACAGGCAAATTTGAGATACTTGTGAAGAGATAGTAAACATCATAATTGTATCTATATGTAATCCTAATGGGGGATTGCCTCTACATCACCTCAAGCTGATTTTCTGGGTCACTGACCACCGACCATGGTACCTTTTGAACGTCAGAAAACCCCCTTCGTTCGAAGAAGAATTTGCTTAGTTTGAGAATTAACCACACTCAATTTTGCTCATATTTAGGATCACTTGATTCTCTACTGACCATATATATATATATCAGAAAGTCACCATTTTTCTCTAATTGAGTAATTATTACTTCCTGCATTTCCCATAGCCACTGATCACTCAAGGAGAGGAGCTAGAGGTAGGACTGTCTGTATGCCATAAAGAGGCCTACAACGTAGCCATGAGAAGAGATACTCGCGCCTAACTGAACACGTGGTCACATCTAAAACTTGAACTCGGAAAGAAACCATCATATGATCCTCAAGCCCCTCTCTTTGTCCGTTGGTCAGAAACTAGCAACTTTTTCTTTCAAAAACCGTTTGCTCCAATAAGAACTTCGCCGCTATACATTCTCTCCACTATTCCTTGCTCTTTCAAGCAAAGACACTTTGTGTTGGCTTCAAAGAGAAAAGCTGATAGTTTCCCTTCCACACAAGTTCCATCCAATGGGAGTGGGAGGAGAAGATAATGTTTCTTGTTATTCATTTATAGGTCCTGCATGTGGAAATGAGGTTTATATTTCTTAGCCAAGGATGACTTGCCGGCCTTCAACAACATTGATGCATAGAGCTAGTAGGAATGCATGGCCAAGTTTGTGGGAGACTGGCAAGTTGTTGTTGGCTAGGAGGTTACCTCCTTTTCTCATGCTGAACCCATGATGATATATGTTGCTCCTGACCAATTGTTTACATCTCTCTTGCATGGCCAGATGTTAAGGTATATATATACTTCTGTGCTCAACTTTCTTACATCGGAAAAGTTCTCTCTCTTAATTGGTTGCATGAGCTTAAATAAGATAACCAAAAAGTATAGGTTTACTACAACTTGTCGTCTCAAAAATTATGACAATGCTTTTCTTTTTTTTTATGCTCGTAGCTATCTTGGTTTAGATTTTGTCATCAACGTAGATGTTGTCACCTCTCTCCCTAAGTCTTTTTTTAGAGCTTTCTTATGTTCTATAGTCGGCCTCTCAATGATGGGAGAATGTTTGGATGATGATGATGGAGAGGTTCATTTCTTCTGAATTGATCCTTAAGTACAGGACGACAGGACGACTATAAGTATGCATGTTTTGTTTAAATTGTTAAGAATTTAGCCAGTGTTTATGTATGGGTTTTGTCATTCTGATTGTATATACATTGGTTTTCACAAATATATAGAATTTTATAATAACATTCATTAATTACCATAATACTACATGTCTAGATATGATAATTGTGATGTTGATGATCAATATTGCCAACTGTTAGTGGGTTGTACTAATCTGGCATGCATGACAGTATTTGTACTCGTGTGCATTGGATTTTATTTGTATGCAATTATTATTATGAGATACTGACATGTTGTGTACCATGAAATCAATTGATTACATAGAAGTGTCTTTGGCTTATAGTTTTCTTGGCCTCTCTCCTAATTTGGGATTGTAAACTAAATTGTAATGATTATATTTAGAAATTAAATTTCCTAGTACTAGTAGCTGATTCCCTTCACAACCTTCATAATCTAGCAAGATAGTCACTAAATATTTGGTACATGCATTAATGCCAAAATTAAAATGTAAAACACATTTATTTCTGTTCATCACAGTAAGGAATCGTTTTAAGGTTTGATGTCTTGTTACCTAGTAATAAGTATTGAGGAAAAATTTTGTTAGGAGTAATTAACTCTAGTAATTGTGACATGAGTTCATCCTGGTTTATTGTTGGTAGTGCAACAACTCATCTCAATCGAAAATGACAGTTCCTGTGGGGAGAAAAGATCAAAGGAAAAGAAATTAATTCTGGTATATATATGGCTGACTACTGGATTTAGAAAAATGTAGATGCAAAATCCTTATAAGAAAAAGAAGAGCGTCTGAGTGGCAACAAGGCACCAACTCAGGACGGAAGATGGTTAAGATGTACGTAGCCTTATCCTTCATTTATTTTGGTAAGAATGGGATTCAAACCCATGCCCTTTCGGACCAGTACCTGAAACTAGCGCCTTAGACCAACTCGACCATCTTGACTCAGATGTATATTACATATAAATACACAATCCTGCTGTAGTATATGCAACTGTAGCTCTTCTATTGCCTGCAGTATCCTTGAGGTACAATTTGGCTATTCCATTCGTTAGGGGATGTTTTTTTCATTCATTCTTATGCTTGTGATACATGACTGTTGGGATTTGAAGTGAAGTGGAAACCAAAAGTTTTAGATCTTTCTTAGAATCGGAGTTATGGATAAAACAAATTAAGGTTTGCTGGAGTTTAGACCTCCAAACTGAGCTCCAAATAATTTTTGGAGCATTTTGTTGGTTTGTGGAGTTAGATGAAGTACATTAAACAATCTTCAAACCGGAATTAATGAAACTCCAACTTGATTGATTTTTTGTTGAACTCCATTCCTTATCTCTGTTTTACTGAACTCTGATACTAGTTCCAAAATCCCAGATGCCGGTTAACTTTAGTTTTCTCAATGGTAGTCCAAAACTCTAAACTCTAAAATAAACTTGATTTCATTTAACAAATTTTCTTCACATTCTAATCTTTTACGTTTATTGGAGCGCCACAACAAAGTTGGGGTCGCTGGCAATGATAGGTGTTGGGACCTCCTTGACCAAGTAAACCAGGCTTTCAAGCATCCATTTTTGAAATAATGTAGTTGACTTGTGTGTCTTGGCTTCCAATCATCAATGGATGGTTGGAATTTATTTTCGTGAATTTTACAACAAGAATAGACGGATGGTTGGTACTTCATTATTGTTTTAATTATGGATTGATTATATACATGAAGAGGATTTAGGTGAGATTTTTGAGTTGGATGAATGATTTTTAAAAATATTATTTTGGCAGTTCATAGTACAATTTCAATTTCACAAACGCTATTTTTTGCACAATGACCAAAAATGAACTGTTATCACTGAACATACATGACAGAAAAAAAAAGGTCTGCTGAAAATGAGAAAAATACTAATTATGTAAAGGGATAGATGGACAGAGCCACCCTCGTCCTCTTAGCAAGAGCAGTCCTCAGCTCCACAATTTAGCGGAAAATTTATGAAGGTGCAGTCAGATTTTGAATACGACACGAACAGGACACGGCATGAACAGATTTTTGCACAAATATTTGCTAGCCATCCATGTTGAAGTGATAATATTATTAATACAAGATACCCAAAGACACTGATACTTGCAAGCCATCCATCATAGCACCAAGAACACTATAATCTCCAAAAATACGAAAACTAAGATTGACCTGGGAATCATATTAAAACGAGAAGAGTCCTTCCTTAACGACGAGACCGAGCATGAGGACGAGTAGGCCGACGGTGAGGCACTGCGTGGTCGACATGATGCTCTGTGAATAAGCAGACAGCGTAAATGTTGCACCGACCAAACCTATCAGCAGACCATTCAAGTTCCTGTCCATTTTGATTATTTTTCCCTCTGATACTCCTCTGTGTATGTGTGTGTGTGCCCGCCTCTTCTTATTTTGGTTGATTGAGGAGATTTAAGAAGCTCTTGAGAGATGGGAGGGGTCGACTTGAAGGTCAACTTACTCGAAAGATTAATGTTATTAGTTTTAAAACAGACCAATAATGCTACTTTATAATACAGTCAAGCCATTAATATATTATACATTAGACTGGAAGAGTATTATTGTCACATAAACTAAATGATGGGAGCATTTACATGTGGACAGTTTCCTTTGTAAATGAACAGTGAGGCAAAGACATGGAGATTGATTGATATTGGAAAGTCTCCACTCTTTCGAAACCAGATACTCCATTCAGTTCCAACTCCCATACTTGTCTTTTTTGCCTCCTAGATACATATGTCGACAAACGGGCCATTCTGTTTTTTCAGTCTGAACATTCAGTTTGTAACTATATGGCCAGTAAATATGAGTTACTGTATGCAGTCAAGCAGTACCTGTTGGTCCCGAGATGAAGATGGTAGAACGCGGGTCATAGCAGAGCTGCTAGCGAGACCTGAAGGTCCTCTCTCTACTGGAACGCAAGTTGTCGTTGAGATCAAAGATTCACACAAGAGTTTCTCATCTGATGTTTTTCGGTTCCAACGAAGCACGAACTAAGAACATGTTACAAACTGGTTCCAAAGAAAGTGAAGATTACAACAAGCAACAAGTAAAACGTTCTTCTCTTTACGTTCGCAGACGCTACAAAAAAAAAAAAAAAAAAGCAAAAAAAAAAAATCTGAAGGGAAGCGCCTTGCTAGGGTGGTCAAAACCGCCGTTGCTCAAAGGAAGATTTGCCGTACAGACGATCTGTCCTCAGGAACCAGCAAGTTCACAAAAGAACTTCTGGAATGCTCAAAGTCACCTTCGAAAATACTCGAAAAGACCATGTGAGAGGGAGACCCTCTGGGTCGCATATGATCTGGTGTTCATGATTTTTCATCTGTGTTCTCTCTCTTCAAATGAAAGACGAGTTCCTCAATATATAGAAGAAAACAACACCTATGCGTTCGGAGGAAACTCCAGGCCGCATACGCGCTGACTGACCAGATCCCCCAAATCCGAGAGTCAAATCTGCATGCGCCGCCTACACGCTGTACTGCACAGAGCAGACAGCGCCGCCAGGTGCCGAAAGTTGCATCCGCGTGGCATAGAGAGCCACGAGCCGCTTGCGCTGACCGCGCCGCCTGCGCGCAGACCCTGTCCCCTCCATATCAGACTCTCCACATAGCACATTGCCTCATGTCGACCAGGCCGCATGGACACAGGCCGCATGGGCACAGGCAGCATGGGCAACGACCGCAAGGGCACAGGCGGCATGGACACAAGCCGCATGGACACAGGTCGCATGGGCACCAGGCTGCATACGCTCCTGGCCGCATGGGCACCGAGTCGTATGCGCACCGAGCTAGGAACCGTGCATGCAACTCGCGCAAGAAAAAGAGCGCACGAGCGCCATGCGACCATGCTGACGTGCTAAGTGCAAAGTGCGCCTACAAAGTTCCACTTTGCGCCCTTGAGCACGAGGTCGAGTCTGAGTCGCTAAGCCCCTGTGGGACTTAGCTCCTAAGAAAAACTTCCCAAAGGTGGTGACAAAATAAAAATTGTCATAATGGATTTCACACTTAAACCCTTTAGGAAAAGTCAACCTACATGGTCCTCCACCCCATGTGCATATACCAATACTAAGCATAGTTATATATTGAGATATACACATTGATGGTTTTCCAATGTGGGACTAAAACTCTTAAAGCCAAGTGGAAAATACCAACAATCCCCCACATATATCACAATATATGGTTGAACGTTCCTCGCAGTGACTGCCATCATGCATTAGGATAGATGTCGCCGACGACTTGAATCTTCCCGCTTGGGTCAAACAACAGTATGATACAAGAATGGACTAGGCCTTGAATTCTGCACCATAGCTGCTATTCTCCCCACTCATACAATGACCTCATATGTGCCATCCGGTCGCACGTTAAAGGTCCTGTGCTGACCTGGTCTCAGTGTATGTATCTTGGGCGTCTACAAGCTTTCTCTCAAGAGACGGCCTATATATCTATCCATACACTTAGGCGAGTTCTTTCACTATTGAGAGTTTATTATCCAGTATGAAGCATTGCACTTCTGTGAGGTGCTACGCCGCATGACATGGCCGTCCATGGCCGATGATCTCCCTCTTGTGGTGTCATACCACTGTAGCATGAGGACACATGCCTCTTAGTAGTTCCGTTACTACACACAACATGGAGCCTTGCGCTCATGTGTGGTGCTACGCCGCTGTGACATGGCTTAAAGTCGATGTTCACTCCCTCATGTGGTGTCACTCACTGTAGCATGAGGTCACAGGCCTCTTAGTAGTGTTGTACTACCTCCCAGCATGAAGTCTTGCGCTTCCGTGCGGTGCTACGCCGCTGTGACATGGCTTGAAGTCGAGGTTCACTCCCTCATGTGGTGTCACCCACTGTAGCATAAGGTCACATGTCTCTTTGTAGTGCTGTACTACCACTCTCTATTTTCTTTCACCATTAGGCTACATGCCTATGTGCGGTGCTACTACCGATGTGACATGGCCCAAATCCGAGGTTCACTCTCTCATGTGGTGTCACGTCATTGTAGCATAGGATACAGGTCCCTTGTAGTGCTGAAACTACTCGTGCTTCCTGTTACGCACTACGGACATTCACTCTGTCCGAGAACTCATTAAGGCATTAAAGCCATCCTCCCACATGAAATATTCTGATAAAGAATAAATAGTAGACCACAGTGGTTCCGGGTACGTATCCCACAATGTCTCTGAGGACTACCCACTATACCTGATATTCTCCTGGTCAATGGTCCTCCCTTGAACTAATAGCTAGATGCCTGGTAGATTTTTCTTTGAACCAATAGCATAAAACTAAATGTTAGGATTGCAGAGACGCAATACCAGAGGTCTTCCAAGCCCATATCTGCTGTGTCCTTGACTATGTGCGGTGTTACTGCCGCAATGACATGTCCTTCAGTCGAGGCTTTACCCTGTCGAGGTACCACATAGTGGTGTCATCCCACAGTAACATGGAGTATTATGCTCCTTTATAGTGCTTGATTTTGACTATATGCGGTGCTACTGTTGCTGTGACATGGCCCGAAGCCGAGGCTTTACCCTGTCGAGGTACCTCATAGTGGTGTCATCCCACAGTAACATAGAGTACTACGCTCCTTTATAGTTATTACGATCAGCTGACGCTTGAGGCCTATTATGAACGGATCTGCCAGAATCACCTGACTCCGATCTTTAACTACTGTAATGATCCACGCTAGCTGCGCTCATTCAGTGTTCTGTATTAGACTGTTATGAACGGATCCGCCAAAATCACCTGGCTCCAAACATTAGCCACTGTAATGATCCACGCTAGCTGTGCTCATTCAGTGCTCTGTGTTTTATCCACACAGTTCTCTTCAGACCTTTGAAGAGATGAATAGATGTCACTGCTGCAGCTTCCTAGTTTTTACAGTATGTCGGTATCACCTAAATCTGTGTACTAACCATAGGAAGATCATCTGAGAGCTTCCAGAGCCATTCTGCTTAATATTGTAGTGTCCCGTTCTGCGTTGGCACTATGTACAAGAGATATCGGTTTGCTGACTCAAAAATAAAACCTTCTTGAAGAGCTCCTTATTGAACCAGAAGGTGACTGATCTAGGTGACTGGGCAGAACTTCGTTCTCTGATTCTTGTACGCCTTAATAATGAATCTGAGTTTTATAATACCCGTTGCTAAGAAAATTATTATTTTTGTTGCATGAATAATAGAACTGTATGCTTAGCTAGAACTTGAATGCTTGTCAATAGAAGAACCATTGCTATGCTAATAAGAAAGAGTAAGAGATTGCTTGAGCATGTTTCCATATCGCTTGTGTTTTGATAGAACTACTTTGTGCTTGAACTTGATCAGAGAGATGACGGCTAGTCCGCACAGAGATATAAGGGATGAATATATAGTCTGCTTGATCTTGATCATCTGCATCATAGAGTTTATCTGATAGTGTTTCATGCATTTGCATCGGTTGGACAATGACTATTAGTGCAGAGCTGAACCTTGGTCCTGGCTGCTATTATGTTAGTGAAGAGCAACCATGAGTCACAACTACTAATAGCATCAGATAAATGAGTCATTAGTTAGCTAGATTACTGCTACTGATCCAGAGTTTCTCGGGGACCGACATCTTATAGATAGTTCATCTTGTTTGCTTGATTGAATGATAGATCACTAGACGCTGCATTGTTCCTAGAGTCTTTGAGTATAACTCACGAAACACGCTGCGCACACCCTGGTAGTAGAATAATTGACTTATCTTGTGTGCTTGAATGCTATCGAACATGAACTCTGATTTCAAAGATGTTTCTAAAAGAAGTAATATGACTCCGTTCATGTACTGCATGTAACGAACCTAGGTAAAACTAGAAAGATCATTAGTAATGTAACATTTTATAACATAATTTCTTAGTGTTGGTTTTAGTGAATGTTGCTTCTGTTCGTTGATTTTATACTTACCAGTACTTTCTCCAAAGTGCCGACAAACAATAGTTTGCTTGTTCGTAGGTGTTGGATCATCCGAGGAAGCGATAGCCGTGCCTCATCCCCATGACCCAAAAATCTGGTTTCGATGCCTTGAGCCGTATCGAGATTTTTGAGCTGCTTTCATATAGAGGGACATAATGTATGGAACGATGCCATTGTATTCAGAGAACCTCGTGCCTTGATCTTTTTCCTGTATACTCAGATAGATTATGGATTTGTAACACTGTCCCTCCGCTGCGTACTCGATCGGTTTGATGATAGCCACAACTTTAACGATGTTGCCTTGTGTGAGCGCAACCTCAGACTCGTACGACATCATGCCTCGATAGCAAACGGCAACACGTCCTGCGGGAGCGTCGCGACGCGATGATTCGCACCCGGCGGGGGCGTCGTCGGGACCTTCGGGACCGGGGTGTGACAAATATGCTGCAGCTGATAGTGGATAGAATTATGAGAGTAAAGACTACTTCTTCAATTTCCACGATCTTGCAGCACCACTTCCTGGAGAAGTCACGTCCTCCTGTGGATCTTTCACTCTTCTTTTCTGAGCATCAACTGACATCACTAAAGCCTTCCATCATATTTTGATAACTGTTGTAGTATAGGATATACTACTGAATCCACTTGAGAATTCTGACGACTCTCCTCACAGCTTCCAGTGTTCAACAACACACATACTACTCGTGAACTGACTCAGCATCTCTACAGCGAGAGCTATATCAGGCCTGGTGGTACTCGTAGCTTGAATCATGCACCTGATGATGCTCGAGTATACCAACTGTCTGATGCTCTCCCTTGGATTAGGCTTCTTCATCTTAATGTTATACCTGAGGAGTATCGACCCTGATACCCAAATCGTGTGACGCATTATCTTCTGCAGAGAGCTTGTGCCTGAGCAAGCCCACCTGGCATCCAGATTGACTTATATCCTTAGGATGACCTCCGCAATCCCATGTCCTAAAACTGGACAAAAGGACATCTTTGTTTAGTGACACTTGTATATCCACAGCTGGATTTAGCAAGTCGTCCACATAGATACAAATGATGACTCTTTTCTTATCAGCGAACTTTGTGTACACATACTATTCTGTCTTGCTGATCCTGCGACAACTTTGACTAGATGACTTGTCAAACTTCTGTTGCCATATCCTGGAATTTGCTTCAGGCCGCATTGAGATATCACCAACCTGCAGACTGTCTTTAAACCTGAATGACAATAATTTTGTCTGTTGTCCGTGAATCTCTCATGACTGTCTTCCTTCATCTGATAAACAATCAGCTTATGAATAGCAGCTACAACAATCATCATCATCATATATGACACCCTCAACGAGGTGCCTAAGAACTCAATCCCCTGTTATCCGAGAAAACCCCTAGGCTACAAGCCTATTCTTGAACTCGACTGTTCTGGCTGCTTCCATTTTCTTCTACTGAAGATATATAAGCATCTGATAGGTTTAGCCCCTTCAGGCAGATTGATCAACATCCCAAGTGTTGTTATGGGGCTAATCTCTTCATGGACTGCCTCTTCCAAGCAGACCGAGTCGCTGGTCTTCATCGCCTCATCATTGGTAAGTGGTATGACCTCCATATGATAGATGATAAGATCATTTTTGGTCCTTCGACCTCCCGACTCTTCTAGCTGACTGCTCTTCGAGTTTTGGTTCAAATATTATTTTTTCAAAAGACGACTCATGGACTACGTCTTCTTTTATAGAATTGCCAACAACTCTGGCTTATACGGTCCTCCGGAAAGCCCCCACAATCGAACTATATTCATGTGGATCTGACATTGAACCAGAGTTACCTCAGAAGTGACGAACGATACTAGGGACATGACCGTAATTGCAACCTTCTCCCACAGACAATCTGGAAGGCCCTTTGAACAACAATATAGAAGTCATCATTACTTTTAACTGCTCGTCCTTCCTATATGCACCTTCAATAGACTGAAAGAGTACGAATATGTCGTTCCACAGTCAATTTCATGTTCTAAGCTGAATGATGCGAATCCAAAGAACGATGCATGTTCCATAGTCAATTTTATATTCTAAGCTGAACGATGCGAATCCAAAGATCGATGCATGTTCTTTAGTCAATTTCATGTTCCAAGATGAACGACGCGAATCCAAAGAACGATGCATGTTCCGTAGTCAATTTTATGTTCTAAGATGAACGATGCAAATCCAAAGAACGATGCATGTTCCATAGTCAATTCCATATTCCAAGCTGAATGACGCGAATCTAAAGAACGATGCTCTTCGTATAGAAAAATTCTGAGTCTATTTAGTTGTGGACCGATATGACGCTCAGCACTAAACTTGAAGTCCCTGAGGTTCTCGAATGCTTCATCCTTCGATTATGAGAAGATACGCGAACGCGTTTTCCGAGAAATCGTCAAAGAAAGAAGTGATAAACTTTACCCCAGCCCTTTGTGGAGAATAAAAGTCACAGATATCTGAGTGCACCAGCTCCATATGATCTGTACTTGTAGTCATCCGTCTTTACGGCTTCCTGACTACCTATGTTTGAACATAGCCATCACGTCTCTCCACCTCCTTACTGTCACGTCCCGGTCCCGCAGGGCGCCGTTCGTCCTCGCTTGGTCCCTACGAAACCGACCGTCCTCGCACGGACGTGATGTCGTACAAGCCTAATTTGCGCTTGCACAAGGCCAAAGCTTGAACAAGGACAAGTAAGCTATTCAAGACGGAAGCATCGATATATTTTGCAGAAAAGTAAAAAAGTACAATGTCATAAGAAAACAAACATCTTTTATTGATATTCAAAAGTGTTACAAACGGCAGACATACGAAGAGTATATATATATAGCTTGCTTGTTCATTTCGTTTGAATCATAGAGTTTATCTGATAGTGTTTCATGCATTAGCATCGGTTGGACAATGGCTATTAGTGCAGAGCTGAACCTTGGTCCGACTGCTATTATGTTAGTGAAGAGGAACTATGAGTCACAACTGCTAATAACATCAGATAAAAGAGTCATTAGTTAGCTGGATTACCGCTAGTGATTCTGAGTTTCTCGGGGATCGAAATCATATAGATATGTCATCTTGTTTGCTTGATAGAATGATAGTCCATTTGATGCACTTGTCTTGATTTGAGATGAACAGTCCACTAGAGATAACTTTTGTTCCTAAGAGATCGAATATGGTGCAGATACATGCTGCGCACTACATGATAGAACACTATACCGATTGTATGCTTAAATATTCGAATATGCAAATTGTTTCCAACGCTATATTTTCGAAAGAAGTAAACTGACTCTAATACTGTGCTGCATGAAATGAACCTAGGTAAAAGTAGAAAGATCACTAGTAATGTAATATTTTGCCACATGCTTACTTAGTGTTGGTTTCAAAAAATGTTGCTTCTGTTCGTTGATTTATACTCACCAGTACTCTCTCCAAAGTGCTGACCCACCAACAGTTTGCTAGTTCGCAGATGCTGGATCATCCGTGGAAGCGATAGCCGTGCCTCTTCCCAAGGACCCAAAAATCTGAAGTCGAGGCCTTGAGCCGTATCGAGTTGTGCTTTGAGCTGCTTTTTGTATATAAGGATGTAATATATGGAACGATGTTATTGTATTCGAGAGAGTGCTTGAACGATTTGTAACCTCAGTCGTGCGCCGCTTGTAACACTTTTGAATATCAATAAAAGATGTTTGTTTCCTTATGCCATTGTGTTCTTTACTTTATTGCAAAATGTGTCGCTGCTTCCGTCTTGAATAGCTTACTTGTCCTTGTTCAAGCTTTGGCCTTGTGCAAGCGCAAATTAGGCTTGCACGACATCACGCCCGTGCGAGGACGGTCGGTTCTGTAGGGACCAAGAGAGGACGAACGGCGCCCTGCGGGACCGGGGCGTGACATAATGGGTTTTGCACAACACTAATAGACACATCACCCCACTAAACCCCATAGGACCGTATCCTCAGGGTGAAACAAAAATCTCTTCCAGACCGAGCGATTTCCAGTGCCACATGAACCGTTCCAGAGACAAGACCTTATGCATAAGTTGTCCGAGACCAATGCAATGACATGAAGCATCTATAATGCAAGCAAAACAAATGATCAAGCAAAACATATATGGTCGAGCAAAACACATCTTGTCAAGCAAAACACATCTTTCATCTTTCACATAACTAATAACATACCCCACTAGATCACAAGGACCGTACCTCATGACACACTATTAGTCTCTGCTTATACGAATAAAAGACTTATAGCAGTTCGATATAGCAAAACAGGCAAGCGAAACATATATTAACAAGCACGATATCGATTTTATAGCAACTAGCATGCAATATCTATCTCTTACTTAGCAGATGACAAAGGGACTTATTCAAGCAATTCTTTTACTTATCTTTTTAGCATGGCAATGGTTCGTTTGATAGCAGTGTCAGTGTAACTAAGCATGCAACATCTTTTTCTATCTTGACTTAGAATGGCGAGGTTCTATCTCTTTTCAGACAAGCATACAAGTTCTCTAGTTAAGCAAGCATGTTCTCGTTCTATCATTCTCAATGCGGACATTATCTTATTAAGCAAAACAAGCATTTCAAAAACTCAGATTCATTATTAAGTCGTGCAAGAATCAGAGAATGAAGTTCTGCCCACTCACTTAGATCAATCGCCTTGTGGTTCGATCGAAAACTCTCCGAGAAGGCTTTCGCTCAAGCAAGCAAAGCGATATCACTTGTACATAGTGCCTACGCGGAGCGGGATACTACACTTACCCCCAAATCTTGGAGATATCCCTGAACTTAGACATCTTTGAAAAGGACATGTCTTAGTCAGATGTGACACAACTCAATAAAAGCAATCTCTTCCTCAAGCCGAAAGTCCAGAATCATAATCCTGATCCCTAGATCTTCTGCTTGACACTTTTTCGCCATAGAGACATCCTTCTTAGATAGTGCTCTTCCTTGGTGAATAGCTCATTCACAGAGCATGCGTGGCCGAACGCACCCGTGTCTATCCACCACTCAGTAACCACCCTTGATAACTCAACATGCCAATCATAGCAACCAAGTTAAGTAATCAAAGGAACCAAGTTTTAGCTATACCTTATTATATTGGTTCGAATTGGTTCTGCTTTCAACCTCCAATTCCAGCCATGCGTCAAGTCATGACATGCGCATAACCCTCCATGCGTCCTACATGCGCGTAAGCCTCCATGCGTCCTACATACGCATAAGCCTTCATGCGTCCTTCATACGCATAAGCCTTCATGCATCCTGCTCTGCTATGCGACAGGACCTTCTATGCGCCAAGAGGCTTCTATGCGGCAACAATCTTCATGCGACAAGAGACTGCCCGGCGGCCAAGTCTTCATGCGTCAAGAGACTGCTATGCGACCAAGTCTTGTCAACCGCCAAGAACTGTTATGCGCTAAGTCTCGTTATGCGCATACTCTACAATCCTTGATCAACTTTGTAATCTTTCTTCCAACTGGAATGTGCGTCCTTCAAACGCTAACTCCTCCATCCTGAAAAATGGTAGGTTCTGACAAATCACGTTCAATATTTGATAAATGACTCCTTCCCTCATCCAAATGTTCGAAGTGTATCCCGTCAATCTTCTCAAGTTTGTGAAAACTTGTTGCCGAGAATATTTGATCAGATGTTCTACATCTTTCTTCGGATCTTGCTTTGAGATTGTTGGTCCCGAGACAGATCAAAGATGGTAGAACGTGGGCCATAGCAGAGCTGCTAGCGATACCCGAAGGTCCGCTCTCTACTGGAACCCAAGTTATCGTCGAGATCAGATATTCACACAAGAGTTCCTCATCTAATATTGCTCGATTCCAACGAAGCACGAACCAAGAACATGTTACAAACTGGCTCCGAAAAAAATGAAGATTACAACAAGCAACAAGTAAAACGTTCTTCTCTTTACGTTCGCAGACGCTACAATGAGAAAGAACGAAGCAAAGAAAAAACTGAAGAGAAGCTCCTTGCTGGGGTGGTCAAAACCATCGTTGCTCAAAGCAAGATTCGCCGTATAGACGATCTGCCCCCAGGAACCAACAAGTTCACAAAAGAACTTCTGGAACGCTCAAAATCACATTCGAAAACACTCAGAAACACCATGTGAGAGGGCGACACTCTGGGCCGCATATGATATGGTGTTCTCGATTTTCCATCTGTGTTCTCTCTCCTCAAATGAAAAAGGAGGTCATCTATATATGGAGGAAAATCACCTATGCGCCCGGAGGAAACTCCAGGTCGAATACGCGCTAACCGACTAGATCCCCCAAATCTGGGAGTCAAATCTGCAGGTGCCGCCCGCGCCGCCTGCGCGCTGTACTGTACAGAGCAGATAGCGCCGCCAGACGCCGAAAGCTGCAGTCGCGTGGCACATAGAGCCACGCGCCGCTTGCGCTGACCGCACCGCTTGCGCGTAGACCCTGTCCCCTCCACATCAGACTCTCCACATAGCAAATTGCCTCATGTCGACCAGGACGCAAGGCCCTGGCCTCATGGGCACTAGGCCGCATGCGCTCCTGGCCACATGGGAACCGAGCTAAGTACAAATGCACCAACAAAGTGTCACTTTATGCCCTTGAGCACGAGTCCGAGTCCGAGGCCGAGTCCGAGTCGGAGTCGCTAAGTCCCTAAGTCCCTGCGGGACTTAGCTCCTAAGGAAAACTTTGGGACAAAACAAAAATTGTTATAATGGAGTTCACACTTAAACCCTCTAGGAAAAGTCAACCCACATGGACCTCCACCCTATGTACAAATACCAATACTAAGCATAACTATATATTGAGATATACATATTGGTGGTTTTCCAATGTGAGACTAAAACTCCCAAAGTCCAGTAAAAAACACCAACAATACCTATAGTCGATGATTCAAGTGCGGAACCAAAAATTTGAATTAGAATGGATTGGATTAAGCTGGAGTGGGTTATGGTATGTGGGCTGATTGGAGCTCTACCTAAATATGGGAGTGGTCCCTTGAAAACTGATAACCATACACTAAAGACATGAGTGAAAGAACAGAAAGTAACATCCTATTAATATGAAGTTACAAAATAGAACATCTTCTAGCTGCAACAAAATTGGGACGTTGAGACAGAACATCAGTTTTACGATGCTTCCTGAACAACTATGCGAAATTGCACTATTGCAGTCATGTGCATCTTAGCTTCGCAAAACAGTGCACTGCAGCACGCGGACCTGCTGCTCCGTGCCATTATTGCCTCGTTGTTCTATTACTCTACGTCCTTTCCAACCACGCTGCTCTTGCGCTAACTTCGCTCCCGACGCGCAAGAATCCACCAATTTTTTAAGACATGGTACAAAACAAATATTTGATGTGGGATTATAACATCGTCTACTAGAAAAGTTTGCCATTATACTATCCACTTGAGTTAATCCAACTCATGTGTATAAGTCAGTAAATGATTCCTTAAATTTATTTTTATTTTTATTTTTATTTTTATTTTGTCTATTTTGTTTATTATTTAAATTTTTAGATGCTTAGTTTTGAATTCTTAATTTTATACATTTTATCTTTAATTTGTTTATGTTTTACTTAAAAAATAAATATTTATTGCACATTTGGCATTACAGTTATTTTGTTGGACAAGACAATTTATAAGCCACAGAGGGTTCGAGGTAAATCCAATTCTCCCAACTCCCAATCTACTTCCTATTGCCACTAAGTAGAAATTTCATATCAATTAAAATTCTTATATACTTCCGTAGAAGCGGCACCTGCTATGATGTATCGTAGAATCCGTACCCTTTTAGAATTTTTTTTTCTTCTGTTGTTTTAAGTTTATCTCTTTGTTACGATAGAATTGTTAATATCCCTATTTCTTTAAGAACTTTGATTTTAACTCTCTTTTATTAGGATATGCTATATTTTTAATTTTTACTGTGTTTTATTAGACTTATGATTTATGTTTGATTATGATTATGATTTGTGTTTACTATAAATAAGAACCTTTTGTATACAATTGGATATGACTTTTTTTTACTCAATAAAATTATTCTTTTGAGTTCTTAGATTTGTTCTCTCCTCCTCTTGGTCGTGAACCCGACTGTTCCGTGTATTCGGAAGTCCCTCATTTGAGCTTCTCAAGCAACCTTTGTACGAACCTCCTCCCCAGGCTAACCGTCGAAGTTTTTGTGGCACCGCTTCGCTCTCACCAAGCAACGTGGTCAAGTTATCGTCATTACCGATCAACTTAGCCATTGCTAGGCACGAAGGTAAGTCCGTTCCGCTGTCACATTGCGTCAAGTGGTATCAGACAGATTCGGGATTCCATTTTTTTGGGAATCCTTGTTTTGCAAAACAACAATGGCAAAATTCATCACGCGCGAAGAGTTTGATGTTCTGGCTGACAACGTTTATGTCTTGTCAAGTAAATTTGATGCACTGTCTGATAAACTGGACAAAGTACTTGATTTTTATGGAACCAAATCCAACGATGTGGCTGATATCACGGAGATATCGTCTACAGAGCCGGAAGGCACAAACGATCATCCTACCACCAGCCGCCCACAAAATGGGCTCCATCATGCCCACAACACTTGGTCCCCTCACGAGGAATACTACAAAGACAACGATGACGAAGATTCGAACCCGCATGGATCTCATTATCAGGGTCCCCAAACCATCTATGCAAACCAACAACGATGGTGCCATACATACCAACGACGGGGCAAATGTGACTATAAAGGAGGAGGCGGTTTCAAAATAAAGATGAATCTTCTCTCATTCAACGGTCGACTACACATTGAAGACTTCCTTGATTGGCTCAAGGAAGAGAACGCTTCTTCAAGTACATGAGCATCCCCGAAGAGAGACATGTTCACCTCGTAGCCTACAGACTCAAGGGAGGCGCCTCTGCTTAGTGAGAACAACTCGAGTACATCCGTACGTGAGAGTCGGCAAAGCTCATGGACGGAGTTGGCTCAAGATGCGACGACTTCTACAACAAAGATTTCTACCTCCGGATTATCAATAGATTCTCCATCGTCGATATCAGAATTGTACACAAGATGCATGATCTGTATCTGACTATACTGACGAATTTTTCAGACTCTCGTCCGACAACAACATGTACGAGACGAATCTCCAACAAATGATCCGTTATCTTGACAGCCTAAGATGAGACATCCATGATCATCTCTACCTGCAGAATATATACAAAATCAGCGAAACAATCACCTTAGCAGAGAAGGTAAAACAACATATTGAGAAATTCAAAAGTCCACAAAATCGCTTCGGAGCTGACAACCATGGACTAACAACAAAGGACGATTGGATGCTAAATCAAGCCGCCAACTATTCTAACAAGGACAAATGACCAACAAATTCTAATTCTCTTCCACCAACTGCACCTCCAAAAGTATAGACCCCGCAACAAGTTTTCATATCTCAGCAAATTGGCAATCCATACAGCAAACCAAGAGTAGACAAGTGCTACCGTAGCAACGAAATCGAACATAAAAGAACAACCCCCGCAACAAGTTTCCAAACCTTAGCAAATTGGCATTTCATAAAGCAAGGGCTGTCTTTACTGAGTATAAAGATGAAAAAGGGAGAAAAAGAACACCCGAAAGAAGAAAATGTCCTTCTCGAAGATGACAGCGAACAACTAGTGTGCGTCGTTAGGCGGCTACTGCTAGCCCCAAAGATTGAAGAACCGTCCCATTGCCATAATGTATTCCTAACCCGATGCAAGGTCGGAGACAAGTTAGGTGATATCATCATTGACAATGGGTGTATAGAGAACATTGTTTCAAGAGCAATGATAGAGAAAATGTGACTGACCAAAGAAGCACATTCGACTCCATCCAAGATTGACTCAATTCAACAGGGACACAACATGGTCGTCTCTGAAGTTTGTCGCATACCCTTCTCTATCAGAAAGACCTACAAAAATGAAGTCGTGTTCGATATTATCGACATGGACCTTTGCCACATCATCGTCGGTCGATCGTGACAAATTTGGCAGAATATCATGTACCAGAAAGAGAAAACATATTCCTTCCTTAAGATGGACGATGCCTCACTCTCCATCCATTAACACGAGACGATATTTCTAAGACCAGTCAACAACAACAATAGGCTGTTACGATTGTTGACGGTCAAGAACTTGAAAGTGATTTTGAAAGTACTTCAAAAGTTTTTTTGAGTAAGAACCATATCCTGGTTTCCAAGCACGTGTTAATGCGCAGATGGATGCTGATCGCAAGGAATGGCAAGCAAGCAAGACAGCAGAAGAAAGTCTCCTAAGCTGTAGGCAACTTTCAGATCACTCATTAGCATAACTTCTTTGATGTAGTCTGGGTTGCCATGCCCCTTAGAGCCGACTGACATGCTGCAGTTGTCTTGTTGATAACTGTAGTATGTCTGGAATATGGATACTAGTTAGTCTGTGGTGTTATAATGCTATAGGTGCCTCTCTCTCTTTTTTATAACTAACCTGTAGTATTTTTGAGCTTGAGTTTTAGCAGCAGAAAACATGTGCAATTCCGAATAATGAAACTGTTCTGTTGTGCTTGAAATCAAAATTCGAAAGTATAAATAGAGCAACACTTGACTGATATTCACGCAACAGTTCTACCATGTTACATTGGGAAGAATGGTGAGTAAACAGTTACCAGGTTGCGGCTTCTGAAGTCCTCTTCCTTTCATCGCCTCTCTCACGTCGAAGACATCGCTCCAGTCGTCTCTGCCAGCATACATGTGTGAGAGAAGAACAAAATCACTACTATGATCAGGTTCCAGCTCTTCTAGCCGCTTCCTTGCTCGCTCGCCGAGCTCGAGATCCCCGTGGACTCGACATGCTCCTAACAGGGTCCTCCATATCACTGCATTGGCCTCCATCGGCATGCTACTTATGAGCTCATACGCCTCCCTCACCAGCCCCGCCCTCCCGAGAAGATCCACCATGCATCCGTAGTGCCGAACGGTAGGGCTGATGCCAAAGTCCCTCTGCATGCTATCGAAGTACCTCGTTCCTTCTTCCACAAGACCTCCGTGGCTGCACGCGCAAAGAACTCCTACAAATGTAATGTCATTGGGCTCCTGATCCTCCCCGCACTCCTGCATTTTACCGAACAGTCTCAGCGCTTCTTCCCCGCCCCCGTGCATAGCGAGTCCTAGCATCATCGCGTTCCATGACACCGTATTCCTCACTTTCATCTTTTCGAAAACTTCCAGTGCTCTGTCGACCGCTCCGCACTTAGCATACATATCGATCAACGAGTTCGACACGGATACGCTACGATCCAGAACATAACTGCTGGTATTCGAATGCACCCGTCTCCCAAAATCCAAAGCACCCAGTTCTGAACACGCGGAGAGAACCACCACCAAGGTCGTCTCATCGGGAACAAACCCGCTCGCTCGCATTCTCGAGAACATGTCCAGAGCTTCTTTGTAAAATCCGCAACTGACATATCCATCAATGATTGAGTTCCAGGAGACTAAATCGACGTTGGACACAGCTTCGAACATCCGGCGAGCGGCCTCCATATCTTCAAACACGCCGTACATGTGCATAAGAGTATTCTTCACGAACACATGGGCCTCCCAGCCCTGCTTCACCGCGCAGCAGTGCGTCTGCCTGCCCAGCTCGACCGACGCGGACTGCGCGCATATCTTGACCAGGAACGCGTAGGTGAAGTTATCGGCCGGTTTGCCCTTGGCCTGCATTGTCGCATAGAGAGAGAACGCTTGCTCCGTCCTGCCGGTCCTTCCAAACCCTCTAATCATGGTGTTGTAAAGGAAGCCATCCGGGTATCGGATGTCTCTGAAGACGGACGAGGCGTGGTCCATGGAACCGTGTTCGGATACGGAGCAGAAGGAGATGATCCTGCCGACAACGAACACGTGCTGGTCGAAGCCGGATGCTATTATCTGGCCGTGTATTCGGGCCAGGTCGCGCATTGTGGTGCATTGCTTGAAGAGGGACAGCAGATGCTGCTCTCTTGACTGGAAGCTGTCGTCATCTGCGTCTTCTGTGTCATTTGTTGGTTGACGAGAGTAATGTAGTAAAATCCGGGAAGCATATGGAAGCCTCTTGAGGTGGTGTCCGAGTGAGTACTTGTTCAACGTGTTTGATAGAACCATAGTTGGCATTGCACGCAATTAGCGCGCATTAGCAATTTGATTGAAACTGGAGATTTTGGGATTCAACCGTAGCTCGCTCGCTAATAGGAATCTGCTACGCGTGAGAGGACGCCGCATCTCTTACTCATATGTGTCTTGTAGGCATTTGTTCGAACATCTTGTGTGTCGATAGAGGTAGAGACGATCAAAAGCATTAGAGTTCGTACCTTTAAAGAGAATTTGGCCGTGCCTTTGCATCTAATTCGAGGCTGGAGCATCTGTATCTTTACATGTACTACAGCAACATTAGCCGGCTTGACCAATTTTAATGGTGTGAGCCTTGTGGTTCTAAGAATAAAAGTGATAAGAACCTGGCTAGAAGCATTGCATGTTGTGGCAGTGAGGGAATAGGTGGCAATGATGAATGATGGCCTGAGTTTGAAAGGAACCTGAAGGGAACCTCTCAACTGATACTGAGTTGAATTTCTCAACTGATATTGAGTTCCACACTCTGTTTGTACTGATACTCTTATGCTCTGAGCTGTAACAGAGTATTACACTTTGATATCAGTCTTAATACTGTGCTTTCCATCCTGAGCCAAGCCATTCAAGTATGAATGCCTCACAAATGCCACATCAGCCGAAGCTGTTATAGCCAGAGTAATTGTGTAATTGCTTTGAGAATTGTATTGGAGAAGTCTCCAACTATAAATAAGAGAGGAGATGAGAAGTAGCAGGCAGTTTTGTAATCACAGTTCCCACTTGTAATTCGTCTTCCCTCTTTTTTTCTCAATAAACCCTAGATTTCCAGATCCCCAATTCTGTCTCTATTTCTTCTAATTCTGATCTCAATTCTTCTGTAATGGCTAATATCAACAATTCGACCACAGTTCATGATTTTTTGGGAAGAGGTCCTCATCAATTGGTATCAGAGCCGTCGCTTTCTTGGAGCCATGGCGACCGGCGAGGCTCGCCGGAGGAGCGACGATGTCTCCATGGATTCTCATCGGCTCGAGTTCCTCTCCATGGCAAAGTCCAAGATTCGAGAGGTAAAGCCGATCGCCTTAGCTTCACTTTCGAAAGAATCTTCGATGAATTGTCTCAAATCAAACGAGCTCTTGGTGTTAATCCAATGGAAACCACTACTGTTCATCGAGATTCATCATCAGATCAAGCTTCAAATAGCAATATGCATGGATATGCTATCAGTAATAATGAATCACCATATTCTGTAGCTAGAGGGGCCTTAAATCAAGACATTAGGTCAAATTCTTGTGCTAGAACGAAAGTAGCACAGATCCATGTCTACTCTCAACAAAATTTGCTTCAAACTCAACTAAATCTGCAGCAACAACAGCAGTACCAATCTCCCCTGCATTTTCCTTATAGCAACCGTGACATGCTTGATGAAATGCCTGTGAAGAAGGAAGTAGAAGGAATGAGGCAGGCTGTTGATGAAAAGATTGATGAAGTTTATCTTGATTCCAACATCAAGAATGTTGTTATCACAGTCCCAACGTACTTCGATCTTTCACAATGTCAAGCCACTATGGATGCTGCTGTCATTGAGGGCTTCAATGTTCTTAGGATCATCAATGAGCAAACCACTGTTGTCTTGCAGGAGCAAGTAAGACAATTACAAGTTCATTGGGAGGAATTTGAAGTCTTTAATCTTAAGATTGTGCATAGAGAAAACAGGACGGTCTTCAAGGAAGGTAAAAATTTCTATGTTGTTTTAAATTCGGTGGAATATATAGGTTCAGCTGCTACATTAGTTGGTGGTGGAAATGCAAAGGCTGCTGAAGATACAATGACAATGGTCTCACCAGCAAGGAAGACTTGTATTACACCACTACCTGCAGTTGAAGGACCTTCGACAGAGGTGGAAGTGGTATTGGCCATATTTCGACAGAGTAATGTACCAGGTGACCAGCATTCAGCTCAGGACACACTCTCTATGGCAATGCAGGTAGCAGACCTTCATGAAGTAGAGATCATGGCAGTTAAGAAGCCTGTAGTACCTGGCAGTACTAGTAAGCCACACATTCCTCCAAGTCCAGTCACCTCTATTACCCTTCCTGTTGAAAACATCAGAAGAAGTCATGATGCCGTAGCTACTGATTCCCAGAAATTGGCACAGCAATACCCAGGCAGAGTATGGGATCCAGGAACTCCAGAAGTGGCTCTCCAAGAAGTTTATAATAGGCTTAGGAAAGGAGCTTTGCATGTCTCTGAGACAGAAGCCATCAATGAAGATAGAGGTATACATCATGCTTATGGCGAGAGAACCATCAATTTGATTCCTCTTGGTGAGCTGAGAGTCGAACCTTCCCAAACTTACTCCAGGGATTTGATCAATCCCTTACCTGCTCCACAAGGATATGATATTATATCGGGCTTGTCAAATGTTACTAGTCCTTATGTGCTTGCTACGTATCAGGATGGTATGGATATCTTCATTACTACTCATACTTATGTGGGCATTGATTCCATCTCCACGATTCCAAGAAATATTGTTGGACATGTGTATTCTTACTGCCCCATTCCTGATATATCTGATTTTGCTAAGCTCTATGATGGTCTTAAATGGAACATCAGCAGACCCCTGGATTTTGAGGCTGTGATGTATCATGATGACAAACTCCAAGAGAGTACAGATTGTGCTTTTCAGTATGCTCTTCTTTATACATCAGTACATGCACAAAAAAGAATTAGAGTTATAAATATCGTACTTCCCTACAAAAGCATGCATAGTAAACTAAGATATTCTGATGATTTGGGTGCACAACTTACCTGCTATCAGAAGCAAGCTGCAATTGGCATTCCTATCAGTCCTCTTTCTCGAGGAATGGAATGGGACCCAGGAATTCAATTTCTCAGTATCAGTTGTTCTCAGACTTCAAAAATGACTACTGTTGCTACTGATTTCGAAGAAGCTTTAAAGGGAACAATGGCAGTTAGACCTCTTCCACTTGGAACATCAGGTAGTAGCAACAATGCACCCAGAGAATCCGCTAGAATCAATATAGCTATGGTGATTATACTTTATGCTGATTTAAGCCATATGGAAACTAGTGATTCTGGATTTGAGAATGCTACGATGGATTTCCGTAGGAAAACTTTGAAGCCTACTTACCACATCCTATGGGAAAGTATTGGTAATCCCAATGATCAGGACTTGAATAAATCAGAATGGAGGATGGTGTGGGATCCAGGTGCTGAAGCTTCAATGTTAAAAGATGATGGTACTACCAATGAGATGAGGATGGAGGTTAAGCAGCAAACTTTACCTGCAAATAAGCCTGAACACTCCATTTCATGCCATTTGGAAGAAAATAAGTATACTTCATCTGAGATCATGGAGAGACTTCCTAGGGGTGCCAGTGTTGGTCATGTGCCAAGAATTGCCAAATATTTGAAGCCAGCTATTGCAGGTTTCCTTGTGCAAAAGGAACTTGACTATCTTGTTGGGACTATATCAAATCCCAAGCGCCCTTTTGCTGCCATTGTTGATGACTCAAAGGTTCCGACCAAGTCTGGCATAATCGAGTCACTGTTTAAGAAGGTTGATATCCTTATCCTTAGAGGGGGAATGATGTTTACATTCTACAAGGCTCAAGGGTACCCAGTTGGTTCATCTCTTGTGGAGGAAGACAAGCTTGCACTTGCAACTGCACAATTTTTGAAGGCAAAATCTAAAGAAATATCACTCTTATTGCCTACTGATGCAGTTGTGGCCAACAAAATTGCGGATGAGGCAGGAAGCAAGGTAGTACTGGCATCTGGCATTTCAGACGGTTGGATGGGCCTTGACATGGGACCAAACTCTATCCAGGCATTTAACCAGTCTTTGAACATGGTTAAGACAATCATTTGGAATGAGCCAAGAGGAGATGTTTATGTCCCTGTTACTTCCGTAGGTGTCAGTTCCCATGTTTGGATATGGATTCCAGGTTCAGCCATACATAGAAGATGCAATTGCAATATGGACTCTGGAGTAGAACTGCAGTGCCTAGTGAGAGTATGGGATCCAGGTATATCTATTAATTTCAGACATAGTGCAGAGGATGAATTGATCACAGAGAAGTTGCTGAGAACCATGTGGGATCCAGGTGGAGAGGAAGCTGGTACTGAGGGATGGAAATCTGAGAATGGTTCGAAGAAGTTGATCTTGTTGAAGTGTCTTGCCATTAGAGATGTCCTCGTTGTTGATGTTCTGAACATGAAAGAACAAAACAATGAACCACTTCATCTGCAAATTAATGTCAAGGACCACACATCAAGTGGTAATAGCATCTACAGAGAGTCGCTTAAGAATTTACAAAGCCGGATTGAGAATCTAAATGAGGAGTCTGCTACTTGGGTATTGTGTGAGAGCTTTGTGAAAGATTTTTCTTACCTTGACCTTGAGACAAGGTCAAAATTAGGGGAGGGTATTGATAAGAACCTGGCTAGAAGCATTGCATGTTGTGGCAGTGAGGGAATAGGTGGCAATGATGAATGATGGCCTGAGTTTGAAAGGAACCTGAAGGGAACCTCTCAACTGATACTGAGTTGAATTTCTCAACTGATATTGAGTTCCACACTCTGTTTGTACTGATACTCTTATGCTCTGAGCTGTAACAGAGTATTACACTTTGATATCAGTCTTAATACTGTGCTTTCCATCCTGAGCCAAGCCATTCAAGTATGAATGCCTCACAAATGCCACATCAGCCGAAGCTGTTATAGCCAGAGTAATTGTGTAATTGCTTTGAGAATTGTATTGGAGAAGTCTCCAACTATAAATAAGAGAGGAGATGAGAAGTAGCAGGCAGTTTTGTAATCACAGTTCCCACTTGTAATTCGTCTTCCCTCTTTTTTTCTCAATAAACCCTAGATTTCCAGATCCCCAATTCTGTCTCTATTTCTTCTAATTCTGATCTCAATTCTTCTGTAATGGCTAATATCAACAATTCGACCACAGTTCATGATTTTTTGGGAAGAGGTCCTCATCAAAAAGTGCTTCTGAAATAGTGTTTTATGTCAGTGTCAAGTACTAATATATCATTTAAAATTCAAATATACGGCTAAATATTTTGGTGCAACACTTTCGCCTAAAAAAATTTAATTTTGTAGGAGTAAAAAAATTATTTACTAACATAATTATCTCAAAATTTTATATTAAACTAAAATAGTTATAGTCCCCTCTCTCTTTTCATTTTTCTTTCTCTATTTGTGTTTCTGCTCCGTCATAACTCTCTTTTTCTCTACTCTTGCTTTTCTTTCACTAAATATTGCACACGTAACGTGTATACATTGTTAGTATTTTTATCTTTGGACTAATAAAAATAGTCCCACATTGGCTACACAATTAAGTGGGTATCTCAATATAATACTTTGTATGAGTTGAGGTGTGCACATGAGTGTAATGGGACACATTTGTGCCATGTGGGGGTATTTTTCTAGGAAAAAAAATGATTAACTCCTCATGAAAGCATTTATGCTTTTTGTCATGCTCTTGAAATTATTTCCAAAGGAGCTAAGCTCTAAAGGGGTTTAGCGACTCAGACGCAAAGTGGCGCTTTGTTGGTGCAAACGTCAGCATCGTCACAAGGCGCTTGTGCGCTGTTGTTGCGCTCGTGCGCTCGTTTTATGCTCGAGTTTTATGTTCGGGTTGCATGCGCGTGTTGCATGTGCGTGTTGCATGAGCGGGCGCTGGACGGACGCTGGACGGGCGCTGAGCGGGCTATGCATTGGGCTGCGATTGTGGGATATCAATTTTGTATATTGGCTTTTTAGTCCCACATCGGAAAGAAGAGGAGGATGGGCTTCCATCATTCCCTATATAAAGAGCCCTCTACCATCCTTTTGAGACAGACACAAAAAGTTGAGAAAGAAGAGTCCAAAGAAGTTCGTTCGAGTCACACAAAGAGGTGACTATGAGCGTTCCAGAAGTTCTCTTGTGAACTTGCTGGCTCCTGGAAGCCGATCGTCGATAAATGACGAATCTTGCTTTGAGCAACGCTGGTCTTTACCGCCCCAGCAAGAATATTTTTTATTTTGGCTTCTTCTCATTTTTCTACTTGGTTCGTTCTGTCTGATTGCAACTGCGTTTTACAAGGAAGAAGGAAGGTAGTTTTCATTTTATTGTAACTCTGTTTTGTCCGTCTGCAACTGCGATTGCAAGGAAGAACGAGAAGTTTGGTTAATTCTGATTCTTTTGTAATCTTGAGAGCAAGTTGTAATCAGAATCCTTATATAGTTATTCGTGGAAATCGAGAATAGTTAGAGTGAAAACTTTTGTATGAACCTCTGATCTCGACCACACATTCTTTCATCTTTGATTAAGCCTCGGGACTAACAATCTCAAAGCAAGATCCGAATAGAGATGGAGAACATTCGTTCAAGTCTTCTGAACACAAGTTTTCATAAGCTTGAGAAGATTGACGGAATTCACTTCGAACATTTGGATGAGGGAATGAGTCCTTTGTCAAATATTGAAAGTGAGTTGTCCGTACCTACCATTTCCGAGGATGGAGGAGATAACGACTGAAGGACGCGCATTCCAGTTGGAAGAAAGATTATAAGATGACCAAGGATTACAAAGTATGGGCACAAGGGGCAGACCTTTGCGCATGACAGGACTTGGCACTTTGCAAGATTTGGCGCATAGCAGCGCATTGAAAGTCTTGGCGTCTTGGCGCATGGCAGAGCTGGGCGCATAGTGTCTCAATGCGCATGATGGTCTCTGCACATGCAGGACGCGCATGAAGGCTTATGCGCATGGATTGGCGCATGATGGCTTATGCGCATAGATTGACGCATGGTGGCTTATGCGCATGGATTAGCACATGGATTGGCGTATGGTGGCCTATGCACATGAAGGTCACTGCACTATACAAGACTTGACGCATGGCTGAAATTGGAACTTGGAAGTAGAACCAATCCGAACCAATATAGCAAGGTATAACTAAACTTGGTTCCTTTTATTACTTAACTTGGTTGCTATGATTGCACATGTTAAGTCCTATGGCGTGGTTGCTGAACAGTAGATGGAAACTGGTGCATCAAGCCACATGTGCTTTAGGAAGAGCTGTTGATCAAAGTCGAACCTTTCAGTGGTGAAGGTCTTGATGGAAAGCAAGGATCAAGCAGAGGATCTGGGGATTGGTACAATGGTTCTGAACTTCAAGAAGTTATAGTCAAATGAGTGCGTGTAGCAACGTACCAATGATTACTAAGGACTTGATCTCAGGAATTCTGTTGCAGGCTTGAGGGTGAACATCCATAATTTTTAGATGGTGATATCTTGGCAGGAGACATACTTTAAAACAAGGCGTTCAGTTTCAAATGGATGTTCGAGCTTCTGCTTGTGACTGAAGTCTCATTGTAAGAGTTGTAGGACCCCAGACTAGGACATATACTTCGTACTGCCAGATGTCTAGTCTAGAGTTTATCTCCAAATGTAGGGGTAAGGAGGTAGAGAAGTGTAAGGTCTGTACGCAGACAAAGATCACAAGAAAATCGTTCAAACGGGTAAACCGAAGTACAGATCTTCTGGAGTTGGTTCACTCAAATATCTGTGACTTCAAGTAGTTCGCCACAAAGGCCAAAAGGAAGTACTTTATTACTTTCATCGACGACTACTCGAAGTACACATTTGTCTATCTGCTCTAGTTAAAAGATGAAGCATTCGAGAAGTTCAGGGTTGAGACTGAACTTCAAATGGGGCAACAACTCAAGGGACTTAGAAGTGATCTAGGCGGAGTGTATAGGTCTATTGAATTCGCATCGTTTTGCAAAAAAAATAGAATTATCAATGAGGCAACTGTCACGCCCCGATCTTCCGCAGGTAATCGACCGTCCCTGCTAGGCGCGAATCACCTCACCAGCGCTCCCGCGGGACGATCTTTCCCATTTGGGCGTGATGCCGCACGAGCGTAAGCCGCGTCCGTGCAAGGTCATGATCCGAACAGGCGTAAGATATCTAAGCCACAGAGTCGCACAGATAGTCTGAGTGCAGTGGAATAAGAAACGCACAGGCGATTGGTAACAAGTCCACAGAGTCGTAAATAGCGAAAGCATTGAGTAACACAAGTATAGAAGTAAAACAAGCTCTTTATTAATATTGAACAAGTGTTAAAAGCGGCGCTAGGTCGAGATTATAAGTCGCTCAAGCCTCTCTCTCTGAAACGATAAAAGTGTGCCAAGTGGTTACATTTGTAGAATGATACATAGGCGATGTTCGAACATTATATCTTGTATATGTGCTTCAGTTCCGGACGTAACGTTCCAAGGCTCCAAAGTGAACTCCACATCTTAGCACGCACAAAGGGGGTATCCACGCCGAACGAGGTTCTTCCGCACTCTGCTAGCAATCTGGTGGGTTATCAGTACATGAATGCACTGGTGGAGAGGCTTCTCACTCGCTCGACAAATCCAAACACGTTATAAAGGTTACGTGTACATCTATTAAGTTATCTTTCTAGTATTGCTTTGGGATCAGTTTCATAGCTTAATGAAAAGCCTAACTCGTGTGGCAGTGCGCCGTGCGATATAAAGAAACATGGCGAGACTTACCAACTTACCATTTGTCCTTCCCTGTCCAAGGCAACCAAGTTAAATCAAGTACGAGCATATATAATAAAATCCAGGGGCAATAGCATAAGCAAACACAAGTGTCGTGAGCGAGATTATGTTTCGGGTGCACGAGTTACAAGGATTATCAGGTGTGTTGCAGAAGATGTTCAAGTGCTCCATATGTACAAGTATGTTATACTCATGATCGTTCATGTGTTTTCAATTTCTAGATACGATGCAATGACTCACACGCGGATTGCCGCTAAGCGATGATGACTTATCTATATGAACATGAGTCATTAGCATAGCCATAAAGGACGAGTTATAGTCTCGGGAAAATATTAGATGCGTGAGGTAAGGAGTCGCTGTCACGTCCCTGTCCCAAAATATCGAGGGACTAGCCACGTGGCAATGGCCAGCAGCACACTCTAATGGGCAAACCCAATTTAATGGACCCATCAAGATGTACTTAAGCTGTAACACAATAATAAAGTCTACTAAACATGTCACAATCTAATCTCATCCATGGAAGATAAATATGATCAATATCAACAAAATTAAATATAACTGTCATCAAGTCTCAATAAAGTAAATTGGGGAACAACCCGATAATAAGTCTGATACACTGGTTCAACAGACCAGAAACAAAAGAGTCTAATAAAAGAAAACACTGAGTATAGATAATAGATACTCAGGAGAAATCCTCGGCCATCACCTCGTCCTCGGGAATCGGTTCAGCTCCAGTGTCTGCTCCTGCTCCTGCTTCGACTTCTGCCCCGTATACCTCGGGATAAAATTCCTCTGCTAAACCTGGGGACATAATCCGGAATCCAGGTCCTCAGGGGACATAACAAAGTACAAAATAACACAAGCCAAAATAAATGCAGTACAATAATAAATGAAACAATATGGTAAACTATGTAACCATCTATGTGAAATGCAAGTGAGAGCATCACTAGTACTCAGGCTGAGACCGCTACAAGCTCTGTGTCGGGGAGCCGGTAGCAGTAATATCACGTAATGTGCCTAGCTCTGATGTAGAGTCTACGGCCTTATAATAATAAATACATATATAAAAATAGCCTGTAGCCTGTGAGTCTCTTCCCACCCAATGTAATCACACGTCTCATGTCCACAATATCTCATGTCCATGTCACGCAAGATCATAACTAATGCAGCAAGTCATATGATAGCTATGAATATAATGTCTATGTCACAAATTCTGTAACCTATACAGAATCACCATGAATATCTCAAGAAGATTCTGTCTCATAAATAGTGTCAGTTGTCCTGGGTATGACGTACTTGATGATGCAAGCACGAGAATGTATAGGGTCTCGATATCCATCTCTAGGTGACGTTACACAACTCCGCGTACGGTGTTGACACCCGAATATTATTCGGACATTAAGTAATATCACACTGTCCGAGGTTGAACAAATACAACATATAAATAAATTAAGGAATATTATGTAACAAGAACTGCACGGTTGGCAAGGTACACTTGCCTGGGGTTTGGATACCAACAGCTGCTCCGGTATCAGCGAAATCTGTAGGTACTCCTCCGAAAGCTATAATAAACATTACCATCAGGTTCAAAAGATATCAAATAGCAAGAATTGCCTGTTCATGAGTCTAATTTGGACAAAGGGGCAAAAATGACAGTTTCTGGTCAAAGCGGGGTCCACATGTGGCCCGCTTCGCACCGAAAAATGTGTCAGAGATAATATTCTCCAAATTTGTCAAACTTAGTGCCTATAAGTCCAGAACGACAATACAAAACCAACGAAATATCCAAAACTGGATTCCGATGAGCCGATCACAAAATCGCCCGTCAACTGGAGCTGTGGGGCCCACGATACGCGATTTTGTTAATGTTCTCAGAATCGTACCAAACTTGGGTCACAGGACCAGCGTATTACTATGAGTCCGATGGCACAAGTTTTATTTCGGTACAACGCACGTACACAAAGTTACAACGAGTTCGAGAATAGGGCCGATACGGGGTGTTGTCGAGGGATACACGTTGATTCCGGTGTGCACGCACATCCAAATCAACTTTTGTAAAATTTCACACGTTCGTATTAATGGCGCGCACCTTTCGGTGAAGTTCACGCACGACCAAGTCGTCCCGTTTAGCGGGGCGCACCCAGTTCCGGAGGAAATTAGGGTATTTATTTTCCTGATTTTGCGTCGCAGTTTGCGATCGCCACAGGACGCGATACCCCGAACAAATTACATGGGGTTCGAGAGGGTCACGCAGTCTATACGTTACAACAGACGGTTCGAAAAATGAGACAGCGAGGAGAGGGAAATCTTCATCTGAACAGGGCGTCGAAGATGACTGAAATCACGTTCTCGCGGGGTGGCGCGACACTCGGCCGACGGCGGCTAGGGCACGACGGAGGCGACGTTGGAGTCATCGGGGAGGCTCGGCGAAGGCATCGCAGGGGCTGGGCTAGCGGAGGGACGGCGGTGGCAGCTCGTCGGCCTGCGGGGAAGTTCGTCGGCGGAGCTGGAGCTAGGTCAAGGTCGAGTGGCTGCTGGAGGAGGCGCCGGGGGAAACTCAGCGGAGAGGAGGAAGGAGGTGGAGGCGTTCAGCTGAGGGCTCGGGGCCGGAGAGACGGTGACGGTGGTGGAGGAAATCGGGGAGAGTGGCGGTGGAGGAATTGGGAGACGACGGTGGTGGGGTGAGGGTTTAAATAGGGCACGGCCTCGACGGTTACCGGAAGGGGAGAAGATGGGTCGGGGGTTGGATGGCGGCGGGAAGGCGATTCGACGCGGCGGGTCATCCAGCGGCGGTGAACGGCAGGAAGACGAGGGGATTTAGGGATTTACTGTAGCTGGGGTAATCGGGTCGGGTGCTGGTTTGGATTTTGGATCCGGATCCGACCCGATCCGATAGAGTATGGGTCGGGTTCGGGTTAACGGGTTCCGGGTTGGGTTCAGACCCGACCTGACCCGCTAGGGGTTTGGGTCCGGTTTATGATTTGGGCCGGTTTGGGTTGGTTCGGTTCAAAAACCGGTTGGTTCAGGTTGGTTTATTTTGGGTTTAAAAAAAAACTTAGTTTTTAGGTCTTTAAAAATAGTTCCGAGGTCCAATAAATTTCAGGAAAATTATTCTATGTCTAATATTTTATTTTACACCCAAAAATATTATTTTTATAATATTTTAATATTTAATAAAAATATTTAAAATTATTTATAACCAGAATACCTTGATTTTAATTAGTAAAAATTTTAGAAAAATTCCTAAAATTTGTTTTTAAAATCCTAAAAAATCTGGGGGTTTACAGTCGCTACACGCCACCTTCGCCCGGGACGGTATGGAGTGCAACGCAAGGCAAAGGGGATGTTCACTCCATGCCGTCCACTAACATGCGACTATCGGAAAGTTTCGTGAGGATCTGATCGGCCCCGGTGCCCCGACGACCGTCCGCAGGAACTTGAACATGAATACCTTGTGTACAAGTTGTCCGCGACATGCAAGTCTTGGGTCTCAGGTTTGTAATGCCCCACAACCGCACGGTGCATTATGCTGAGTCGGATTAGATAAGGCAATAGCTGGTTATATTTTGATTTGTCGGATTGGATGGGGCAATAGCAACGGAGTCTTGCTAACATAAAGCTGAGAGCAAGCATTTCTTCCGCACGCACCTTGATCAGGACTATTTTTTGGTTCAATGTGACTATTGTCACTTCGGCCAACACAAAAGATTTGATTTGAGTTGGTTTCATGTGCAGATTGCAATTGGTGTTCGATGGAATCAGGTGCTCGTTCAGAGCAGTAGTGTGATAGATAGATTGGAGTGATAATGCCGTCATTCTTAGTCCAATCGGTCGGATGATTTAGAGAGCACGACTTGCTCGCACGGTCATACCAATTGAGTAGATCGTGCTTTGCATCGGACCACGGGTTCAAGGAATTGGCCGTATCGGCAATGCAGGGTGCTTAACGGAATTAGACTTGGTAAGTGGGCTCTGTCCATTCTCCTCTACTTCTTCATTCCTAATATTATGGAACATACGTAATGGCTTGAACACTTGGACTGAAACATGGAAATCACTACACTGTGGCGTGCATAGAGTGTGCGTCGTTTGGTTGGATATGATTTATGGCTTGAGTTGGTTTTGCGTTGGACAGTTGGAGCTTGAGTGGATCATCTTGGTTGGAACATCTAGGCACTTTGGGCGGGCGAGCGAGCGTGCATCCGTGCACAAGTATCAAATTGGGCACTTTGTCAAGCAAAGTGTAAACTTGTGGTTCGAAATCGGATAACTGCATCGGTGAGAGCATTGTGCCACTGTTGGGGCATTGTGCCACAGAGTTTTCTGGGCGAGGGATATTGTACCAATTGGAGCATTGTGTCGAAGCGACATAATGCCTATGGGAATAACTTGAGATGGTGCCTTGGGATATAAGTTGGAGAATGGTTATGGATAGTTGGTTGGAATGAGACTATGATCGTTTGGTGGGGTGAGAATGCTTTGGTGTCTGCATTGGTCATGGACAACCTGTTGCACACATGGTTTGGTTTCCTCGAACGGGATATGCTCTGGGGTACCGGGACCGTTCAGACATGGAGGAGACAAATGGTAACGTGCCTTGGGCTCGGTGCCGGCAGTTCGATACGACCAGGCGGACTAGCTACTCAGCGCTGGATCGGGTAGAACTGCAGTTGACTAGTCCTTTATGGCTTGACCAGTGATTTCATGTAGATAAGAGTTGCTTTGCTTTGATTTTGTTTGTGCTTTTCGTGTAGGCGGCGGCCACCTTGCCTCAGGCAAGAGTGTGCATATCGATGATTGGATTAATAAGGCTTGGATTATGGTATAGAATGAGGATGAATATTGAGGTTTGGATAGTGGTTCGATAGTTTCACGCGTTGCTTGGGTTTGAGTAGAACGATTTTTATGCTAGTTTTCTTTTGAGTTGAATATATCTGCTTGTATATAGACTTGAGTTGAATGCTTGCATGTTTAATCTGCTTTACAGTTTTCCTTAACATGTCATACCTCTGCCATGAAATGAATATAAGATTCAAGTAGAAAGATTACCATATAACTGTTTGCATTCACTATTCTACTTAGTGTCAGTTTAGACGAGTGGGTTATCCCGCTCACCAGTACAGCTGTGTATTAACCCACATTTGTAGGCATTATTTCAGGTACGCAAGTGTAGTGGCGCTGCTTGGATATACGGAACATGATTTATGGAATGGTAAGTACCTTTGTGGGCAAAAGAAAGAGCAAAAGTGTTACATCGCCTTTGTGGCATTCCCTAATGAGGCAATTTTATTTGGACCCTATCGAGAGCTTCACTGCATATACTCTTTGTGTGCCTGGTACACAATACTTGACTTTTACTGTAACTTGGTTTCGATGATAACTTTGATGTTTGATAATATCGCCTTGTGGGAGTGCAACTCCAGGCTCGTACGGCATCACGTCCCGATGAGAACGATTATCCTGCGGGAGCGCTGCAATATGGTGATTCACGTTCAACAGAGACGATTGAGCTTGCGGGTGATTGGGGCGTGACAAGGTTCACAGGATTCTTGATATGACATGTAAATTCTTAATTCTTGTTCAGAACGAGTATGCTCCACGAGTTATGATTCTTGATTTGCTTGACATGATTCTTGTTCAGAGTTAAACTTGACATGGTACAATCCTCTGGTTCGGAAATACCTTGGCGACCTAACGTCCCGGATACTTTCTGGTTCATACTTGCACAGAACGACTATTAGATAGTCTTCCGATGAATTAGATGAATGCAAGGTAAGATAGTGTTTACTTGATTGTGGCATGAGATTATGTGACAAGTATTGAAACGAGGCAACAAGTTCAAGTTAGCATCTAAGCAGGCAACATTGCATTTGTGTTAAAATAAGCATTTACGTTGGCACGGGTCTAAGGGTAAAGCGAGGATAAAACCGTAAATGGACATATCGAGCGACATGATCTATGGGCGTGCAGTGTAAACGAGTGAAGCAGTGCACTATGAAGAGTATACAACTATATACTCGAGGCATAGCGGGGTCTACTTGCACAAGGCAAAGGTAGCATGCAGGGGTGCATTTATAAGCAAAGTTCCATTTCCATGTTCTAACTCAAGCAATACAAGTTGGGATTATTTCCTTAGCTAGGTGCGTTGTATTATTTATTAGCATGCATGGGGTAATTCACCTAGCGGCTAGCATGTATCATCCATATTTTAAGTGTGCTGGCTAAACAAAGACAAGTTCATCGTAGTCACCCACCTTAGCGATATTTTGCCTCGGTCGAGCGATACTCCGAGTGAGCCTTTGAAAGTCTAAGTCTGAACTCCTGAAGGGCCAAGTTTGGAAATCTCTTGCCTCAAATGAGTCTTCTCGCTAAGAAAAATGCATTTGAATCGGCTGTCCGCTTGAACGGAATGGGTCATCATAACAACTGCTCCGTATTCTTCTCAATCAAATATAGTAGCTGAAAGGAAGAATAGGATGTTGACAAAGATGATAAACTCAATATTATTGACTATATGTCTTCCAAACTATTTATGGGGAGAAGCTGTGCTGACGGCTACGTTCATTCTGAACAGAGTGCCATATGCAACTTCTGATGTCACTCATCAGGAAATCTGGTTCAGAGTCAGACCCAACTTGAACGTCATCCGAGTGTGGGGGTGTCTAAAAGGAAGAATATGACATTGTCAGAGATGATAAACTCAATACTGTTGACTACAGGTCTTCCAAACTACTTCTGGGGAGAAGCTGTGCTGACGGCTACGTTCATTCTGAAAAGATGGCCATATGTAACTTCCGAAGTCACTCCTCAGGAACTCTAGTTCAGAGTCAGACCCAACTTGAACGTCATTCGAGTGTGGGGGTGTCTGGCGTTTGTGAAGCTTCTGGAAATAAAGATTCAGAAGCTGAAATCGAGGACTACGAAGACAATCTTTCAGGGTGATGCTGAGAAGAGTAATGCTTAGAGATTTCTTGATATCGAATTAAATCATATCATTGAATCTCGCGATGTAGAAATCCTCGAAGATAAATTTGCAAGGCATAAGAACATTGTTATCACGGATATTTCACAAAATAGTGTAGGTGCACAAGAGACTGAATGTCACGACCCACACCCGATATAGGGGCACGAGTACGTGGGTACGTCCAGCCTACGCCGCAGCATCGACGGTAGAATGTTGTCTAGGTCACAATACTATCTAATCAATCTCACACGAATATCCAACTCCATAAGAAGACACAGATATTATAATATAATATGAAAATACTCAACCACAGAACTAAAACACGATAAAATATCGAAGAAAATAATCGAAATACAACACAAGTCTAAACAACAAAATAATCTAACTCAAACAATAACATCCAAGTCTCAAAATATGCTGGAAACAAATCCGGTACCATAATCTGCTAAAAGAAACTAACTGAATAACTAGTGATCCCGGCTAGACCTCCCAAATATTACACCTGAGCTACAAGGTCCAAGGCTGCAGCTACTCTCCCTGTGGTCCATAATATGTCGGACACCATTCCTCTAAGTCGCAGTCTAGAAAAATATATTCAGTCAGGATTGGAGCAAAGTACAACCCGATAACAGTTCCAATTAATTGACTAGGATTATAAAATAATAAATAGATGATGCTATATACTGAGAGAAAATAATAAGTAGATGCAATAGAAAATAGTAAAGAGAACAGGCAATATAGGCAATATGGTATAGTCAGTGTATATATGAAATAAAGAGAAAGAACTACAATATCATATATAGGGTAATGTAGTATATGAACTGAATTGAAGAACTGTAACTATTCTAAGTGTTTGAAATAGTAGTTTTGATATGTGACCGTCTTGGGACTTGTACAATAGCTATATGGCCTGGCTAATCATATATGAGGTGTATGATTAACACTAACAATATTTTACACTTGTACGATAGGGATATGATCACATCTCTCACTAGCAATTTCTCCGCCCCCAACTAGTACAATGGATCCAACCATGACGCGTTACGATACACGATCAATGTCCAATAAATATCATGTACAATATCTAATATCAATGTCATGTACAATGTTAATATGATAACCAATGTAATATCTCATTACTGAAGATCCAATCTATATACTAGTCCGTATACCACAGTATCAAGAATCAGATGTAACGTTTCTAAGTACTTGAATTATAAAAATTATCAAATAATAAAAATTATCAGAGGATGTACTCGCCTGTGGTCCTGAGCTGGCAATACCAATATACTGCTCCCAAAGTCTCGCAGAACGGTCCAATGGTCCTATATTTATATAATATATATAATAACGTCAGTCATTACGCTAGTACGCATATAAACACAACTATACTGCACTTAGAAACTAACGCAAGGGGGTGATAACGGGTCGACTAACAGGGTCAAGTGTGCACGTCTAAATGCACATGTGTCATGTCCTCGAATACCGGGCACAGCAAGACAAACAACTAACACTAACCCATGTCCAAATCTCCAAATCTCGTGTAACACTAACACATGGGCTAGTAGGTTAGTGTACACAAGACAGTGATACCTATACATATTACATAGTATTACCCACTACTTATACTTATACTAATACACCTAGGGTCTACACAAACGTATAGAAATATGTGACACCCACAACTAACAACTTAATTCCCTATGGAGTAAATACTAAACCTAAATTACTATTAAACCTAATTACTATTAATACTTGCATACACATATACACTGGTTACTAAGGTGCACGAATACATAGTGTCATGCAACACACAATATGAAGGAAAAGGGGCAAGTTTAAACCTCGATGTGCGCGTGATCGAGAAGGGGCGACGCTCGACTGCGGCCCGTGGAGGTCAGTCCCCGGCGATGGTGCTCCGGCGGGTGGACAGTGGCAGCAGCAGTGGCAACGGTGGTGGAGAAGCTGATGGTGGTGACTGGTGGTGGTGGCCGGGCTGTGGTGGTCGAGGAGTGTTGCTGTGGCGGTTGCTGCTCGTCGGGAAGATAGTATGGTGGATGTGACGGTGGCTGGTGCAAGATGAGGACGACGATGGAGGTGAAGTCGTGGGGAGAAGTCGTTCGGGAAGATGACTGATGATGTCACACCCCAGTCCCAAAATACATAGGACTAGGAACACGTAAGCATGCCAGCCGCATGGATATGACAACTCCAATATATGGAAACCAAAATCCATACGTACGCTGTAATATGAAAATCAATCCACAAGTGGTATAAACATATGTCACAAGTCATAGGGTACAATCTAAATCTCATCCACAGAAAATTAATATAAATAATAACCAGCATCTATATAACTAAATGTCAACATAGATATCTAAGGATGATAGTTGGATGGAAACAAATCCACTACCAACTCGAATGTAAGAGCAAATATTAAAATAAGTACAACACAACAACACCATATAAGAACACCATCTAGCAATCACGGGCTCGAAGAGAGGACATCCACGAAACATATATAGCCATCCAATCTGTGCTCCTGCAAATACTCAAGAATAGATACACCTGGCAGCGGACCAGGTCCTCAGAGGGACGTAACAAGATACAGAAAATACGAGCCAATTTGAATACAGTAAACATGCATATAATTTGAAAATAAATAAGTACGCTGTACAAGACCATCTATATGAATGCAAATGAGGATAACTTTTTGACGTATGGGCAAGGGTAGGCTACTCGATCTAATCCTCACAACCTCACGCTCGTCAGTGGACATCATCAGCCGACATACCTCTGGGGTAGCGACCCTCGGACTCCATCAATCGACATACCTCGGGGGTAGCGACCATCGGACACGACCCACCATAGTGCGTGCTAGTGACTACGGTGTTACCAGAGTGGTTAAAAGTCCATACGCCTAATGATTGTCCTCTATGATACTAAGTGCCATGTGTGTGTCAACATATCTAATACATAGTAATGACTGAAAGAAAACTACACCTGCAAGAACTATACAGAAATAAAATAAATAAAAAGAAATATAAATAGCATGCAAAGTACTGTAAACAATTTGGCAAGGTATCTTGCCTGGGGTCCTGCTGCTGGTATGAATCAGAGTCCAAGTCACAGTCCAAATAGCCTATGTATTACAAATTTATCACGTCAAAAGATAATTTATTTTAATTTATTTAATTCTGGAATAATTACTCTAAAATCTTATTTTAATCTTATTATTCTGATTTTTATGTTAATTCCTAAATTTTGTCCAAAGAAACTGAATTTTATCAACTCGAGACTCATGGCACGCAAATCGAGGCGATCTATTGACCGAAAAGTCAACCGATACAAACTCAACTTTCATGCATGATTTCCTATAGATTTTAGCGTCAAAAATATGCTAGAATTTATGGCTCATCCGAATTCAAATTCATTTGGGAATTATGGCACATACAAATTTTGTATTGTGCATCGATGGTTAAATTCTAACCTAGAAGTTCTACAGAATTAACAGTATATAAATACTTCGAACTAAATTCTGGGAAAAATATATATCGATTATCTCGACATTAGCTTTCCGAAACTTTAAACGGTTCGTGATTCTGATTCCTGGTTCTCCCGGAATCGCGAATACATCGAAACACATCTATTTTCGGACATGCTGTGCTCTACGAATTTTCCAGAATTTAATACTAATAATTTATAAAAACAATTTATATAATCAGAAATCTAATCTCATTATCGTTCTAACAAAAAAAACTGGAGCGCGTTTGGTGTCCGAAGCTAGGAGATATCGTCTTTTTAATTCGTCATAACTAGTAGAAAATGAGGCTGAATTTATGACGAATTTTGACTATTTTTGGACGAAAAAGAGAGAAAATTGGGGAAGAAAAATATGAAGGATGAGGTATTTATAATGGTGAAAACTACTTAATTAAATACAACTAGGATTGGTTAATTTGGATAGGATTATGATGAATTTAAATAAGGATAGGATATGCATGAAGTTGATTTCCTAGTAGGTGCAGGATTTGAATTAATTTAAAATAGAGTTTGAATTTATCTCAATAATTTATAATCTTAAATATAATTAAATATAATACAAATAATTTATAAAATCTTATTAATATCTATTAACACTAAATTAACATCTATCTAATATTAAGACTATATATATATCCAAATAAAACCTAAATAATTTAAAAAATCTAAATAAATTTCTTAAAATTCTAAATAAATTACAAAAAAATATAATTAAATATTTTAAACTAAAATAAATATTTGGTAGGAACGACATGCAAGTATGGTCGTATAGTAAATCATAGAAGTCCTAGAAATTTATGTTTTCTAAGTTTTAATTACCAAAAATTCTAGAAAAATCTCTAAAAATCTAAAATAACCTAAAATAATTCTAAATGAATATTTATATAAGTAAATAACTAAAAAAATTATTTTCTAATTAACTAAGAGAATACTCTAAATAAATTCAACATCTATAATAAATATAATAATATAAAATACACACAAAATATCTATTTTGGGTGAGGGAGTTTACAGATGAAGGTGGTCGTGGGTGAATGGTGGAGTTGTTGGGTGGTCGAGACGGGGGTTGCAGTGATGGAGTTGATGATGATGGAGGTTGATGATGAAGAAAAGTCGTGGGGATGGCCGTGGCAGTCGGTGAGGGTGCTGTAATGGGGTGGTCCGACGTGGGAAAGTCGGGGAAGAAGGTGTTGATGGTGATGGTCGGGGTCAGGATAAAGTGGAAGAGTAAGTCGGGGATGGGGGATGTCACGCCCCAGTCCCAAAAATGACGAGGGACTGAGCACGTGAGCAATGGCCAGTAGCACGCACCGATGGACGACCCAATTTAATGGATCCATCAGGGCATGCTTAAGCTGTAGTCTAGCAGTACTAAGTACAAGTCTCAGGTATTCTAATCTCATCCACAGAATAACCACAGATTAATTGCCAGTAATAATGCAATGGAAATAAATATGCAATAACAAATAAGGTTGTCTCGGGAAACAAATCCGAGAATTATTCTGTTACAATTAAGGAAAATAGACAGGAATTGAAATGCTGAAAATGGAAATACTGTGTAGCTGAAGCCGGTGCTCAGAAGAAATCTTCGGCCACTACTTCGTCCTCTGTTCCTTGTTCTGCTCCAAGGAGTGCTCCGGTACCGTACACCTCTGGGTAGTTCTCTTCAGCTGTACCTGGGGACATAATCCGGATCCAGGTCCTCAGGGGACAGCAAGGTACAGAAAATACAAGCCAAAATAAATACAGTGCAGCAGATAAAATAATCATCAGGGTAAACTAAGTAACCAACTATGTGATATGCAATATGAGAGCAGCACTAGAACTCAGGCTGAAGCCACTACAAGCTCTGTGTCGGGGAGCCGGGTAGCGGCAATAACTATGAATTATACTCTGAAATATACTATGTTTATATATATAATATCAGCCTGTAGTCTGTGTGTCTCTCCCCACCCAATGTAATCCCACGTCTCATGTCCACGATGCCTCATGTCCATGTCACGCACGATTATAACTAATGCAGCAAGTCTGATAGCTATGAATCAATTGTCTAAGAATGTAAAGTCTATGCCATAAAATATGCATTCTATACAGAATCACCTTGAATGTCTCAGGAAGATCCTGTCTCATGAAATAGTGTCAAGTGTCCTGGGTTCTGAAGTACTTGGTAAGACAAGTACGAGCAGTATCGGGTCTCGATATCCATGTCTATGTGACGTTACACAACCCCGCGTACGGAGTTGGCACCCGACTATGATCGGACACTAAGCACGTCACCCGTTTCCTAGGTTAAGCAGTTAAAACAAGTTTACATTTAATTCCACAAAAATCCATTAAAATACTATGTCAAGAATTACTGAGATTTGGCAAGCTTTACTTGTCCATTATTGTATAATTAAATCCAGAAAATAATTAGCGAGCTGCAGGGTTTGGCAAGGTACACTTGCCTGTGGTTCCGGCTATGTTTGCGGTTCTGACTTCGGCGGGAATTGCAGGCGGTACTCCGATTGCTGAAACAAACATCACCATCAGATCCAGAAAATATCAATCAGCTAGAAATGCCTGTCCTTGGGTCCAATTTGGAGACAAGGACAGAAACGGCAGTTTCGGGCCAAAACGGGGTCCACCGGTGGGCCCGTTTTGCACCGAAAAATGCGTCCGGGTCAACGGTCTCCAAATTCACCAAACTCGGTGTCAACAGGTCAGAAAGGCTGATACGAACCCAACGGAACTTTCAGAATTGAGTTCCGATGAGCCGATCACAAAATCGCCCGTCGATCGGGGCCTATGGGGCCCACGACACGCGATTTCGTCAACGTTCTCAGAATCGAACCAAACTTGACCCACAGGACCAGCGTATCGCTACGAGTCCGATGGTGTAAGTTTCGTCTCGATCCGACGTGTGTACACAAAGTTAGGTCGAATTGCAGAAAAGTCAGATACGGGGCGATGTCCGCGGATACGCGTTGATTCCGGTGTGCACGCACACCCGAATCAGCTTCTGCGAAATCTCACACGTCCGTATCGACGAGGCGCTCGTGTCTGTGAAGACCGCGCGCGACCAAGTCGTCCCGTTTGGCGGGGCGTACTCGGTTCCGGGGTGAAACAGGGTCTGGTGTTTTTCCTATTTTTGGATCGCGGTGTGCGATCACCACAGGACACGATGCCCCGAACAGTTTGTCCGGACACCGAGAGGGTCATACAGGCTTCGCAACGCAATTTACGGAATCGAAAACAGAGCTACGAGCAAAAAGTTACGCGTACCTGAACCCCGCTGAAAAATCGGGGTTTCGCCGTGTCCGACTCGACACGGACACTGTGTCCTGTGTCCGTGTCCGACACAGGAAACAGAAATTAGGGTTAGGGTTTCCTGCGGCGGGGCTCCGGCGGCTGGCTAAGGCGGAGGGGCAGCGCGGCGAGGGCGGCGCGTCGCTCGGGGACTCGCCGGCGTCTGAGGGCGTCGGCTGCTGCGGCTGTCGAGGTGGGGAGGGAAGGAAGGAGAAGAGCGGAGGGGCGACGGTGCTGGGGAGGGGCTGGGCGCTGGACGGCGGGAAGGGGGTCGGCGGGGCTAGGGTGCTGGCCGGCGAGGGGGATCCGGCTGCCGGAGTTAGGGTTAGGGTTAGGGCTAAGTGAGGGAGAAGGCGATGGGGAAGGGGATTTATAGGGGAGATCCGCGGGGGGGGGGGGGGCTGGCCGGACATGGCGGGGTGAGGGGGTCGTGGCGCGGGGCTTACGCGGAGCGGGGGCCGAACGACGCGGGCGGCCAGGCGACGTGGCCGGCGCTCCGCCGGAAATCGCGCGGGTGGGGAAGAGAGGGGGATGAAGTAGCGGGTCGGGTCGGGCGGCGGGCTCCGGGTGAGCGGACCCGCCCGACCCGCTAAGGGTGAGGCTGGACTGGGTTCCATGGGCTGGCCCACTGGGCCGGGCCGGGCCCAAGAAAAAAAAATAAAATAAAGAAAACAATAATAATAAAAATAATAATAGAATTACTAATAAAACATTTATTTAATTAATTTAATTTAGAAAAATAGTTTTAGGCTTTTAAAAATAGGTCCGGGGTCCGATAAATTCCAAAAAAATTGCCCTAAGTCCAGTTTTTCATTTTACATCCAAAAATATTATTTTTATAATATTTTAATATTGTTTATCATCATTTAAAAATCATTTAATAAATAAAACCCTGTTTTTAAATTACAGAAAATTCTCAGAAAATTCCAGAAAATTGTGAAAAATCCAGTTTTTGAAAATTTTAAAAATTCAGGGGGTTTACAATCTACCCCCCTTAAGAGGATTGCGTCCTCGCAATCAAAGAATAACCGGTCAGCAGAGATGACACGGTCGCAGGTATCGTTTGAAAGCACATCACAAGAGACTTCAGGGAAATACCATTTCCCTAAAATTAAAAGTTTACACTTTACAGGAAAATCTAGTTAAAACTATAACTTTTATGAAAACCAGGTTGTTATTAACAAGTTGCATTTTACTAGGTTGGGGCTGAAGTCACGAACCAACGGGCACGAACTAAACAAGAATAGAAACGGATAACTACGAATCACTTACTCGCATCGGCTTCCTGCACAGTCATCGCATAAGCATGCCCTCGTCCTTGTGGTAGATTCCTCTGCTGCTGCTGGGCTTGCTGGAAGAGTGCTGCTTGAGGAGCCAGAGGGGGCCTAGGTGCCGGTAAAGCAGGTTGGGTTGCCCTTGGTGCTCCGTCTCAATGCTGAGGACAGTCCTTGGCTATGTGCTGATTGGTGCCGCAAATCAGGCACAATCCCAACTTGCGTCTGCAGTTCTGCTCGACATGGCCTATCTTGCCGCAGTAGTGACAGGTAGGAAGGGTCTGCGAAGCTGCCCTGGGTGGCCGGTTCGTGTGAGATCTCTTTGCAGATTCTCCCGGTGATGATCTGTCTGGTGCTGAGGTGATTGGCCGCTTGAGGCGAGACTCTCTCCTGGTGACGCGTTCCATGCGTCGGGCTGCAGCGAGAACGTCGGAGTATGATGTTGGTGCGACGGACCCAATTAGTTTCTGTAGCTCAATGTTCAGTCCGTCGAAGAATTTCTCGGCCTTCTCTTCCTCTGTCGGGATCAGGGTTGGGGCGAAGCGGCTCAGACGAATGAATTCTGCGTTGTACTCTTTCACCGTCATAGAGTCCTGGGTGAGGCGATTGAATTTGTCCCGCAGTTCTGATCGAGCGATAGCCGGAATGTACATCTCTTGGAAGAGTCTGGAGAACTCTTCCCAAGTGACTCGGTCTGGTCCGAGTCGCGTCTCCTCAGACAACCACCAGTGGTGCGCGTTGCCTGTCAATTGCATTCGGACGGCAGTCATCCAGCGTTCCCGTGGAAGCTCAGCTGCTTCAAGTTGATGCCGTATGTTGGTGAGCCACTCGTGAACTTCTGTGGGCTCCTCTTTTCCAGAAAAGGTGCGGGGCTTCAGTTGGCGGAAGTCGGTGATAGAGCCTGTAGATGGCCGTCGAGCTGGTAGGTTGGCCTGCTCTAGTACAGTTACGATGCTGTCCCTCCAGAAATTAGCTTCGCGACGCTGAGCCTCGTGTTGGACTTGTTGCTGAGCTTGCATCATCGCGTAGATTATTTGGAATATCTGCTGCCCGTCAATTGGCTGTCCTTGTGGGAGTACGGGCGTTGGTGGAACGAACTGCGGCGGAGGTGGAATATCATCGCGTCGGAATCGGGAGGTAGGTTGACCTGCCTGCTGGCTCTGTTGAGTTGTGGGAATTCCTCCAACTGGTGTCACTTCGTCGTTGTAGGTGACACCTGTAGCTTGTGGGGTTCCGGCGGGAGTCTCATTGCATTCTTGTGGGTCCATTTTCCTGCATCCAAAATACCCAGTAAGAGGCGTACAGGAATCAAGGCAAGATGCAAGTCAAATGAATTTATTCGAATGCGATACTGATTATCAAAAACGATTCAGGCAAGTGGATGAGATCCTAAAAACTTATCCTATCTTATTGCAGGCCTGTTCGGTCCCTAAGTTGAAACCGAACAATTTAGTCGTAGACCTGCATGGGCCACCACAAAAACTATGTCACGCCCCAGTCCCAAAAATGACGAGGGACTGAGCACGTGAGCAATGGCCAGTAGCACGCACCGATGGACGACCCAATTTAATGGATCCATCAGGGCATGCTTAAGCTGTAGTCTAGCAGTACTAAGTACAAGTCTCAGGTATTCTAATCTCATCCACAGAATAACCACAGATTAATTGCCAGTAATAATGCAATGGAAATAAATATGCAATAACAAATAAGGTTGTCTCGGGAAACAAATCCGAGAATTATTCTGTTACAATTAAGGAAAATAGACAGGAATTGAAATGCTGAAAATGGAAATACTGTGTAGCTGAAGCCGGTGCTCAGAAGAAATCTTCGGCCACTACTTCGTCCTCTGTTCCTTGTTCTGCTCCAAGGAGTGCTCCGGTACCGTACACCTCTGGGTAGTTCTCTTCAGCTGTACCTGGGGACATAATCCGGATCCAGGTCCTCAGGGGACAGCAAGGTACAGAAAATACAAGCCAAAATAAATACAGTGCAGCAGATAAAATAATCATCAGGGTAAACTAAGTAACCAACTATGTGATATGCAATATGAGAGCAGCACTAGAACTCAGGCTGAAGCCACTACAAGCTCTGTGTCGGGGAGCCGGTAGCGGCAATAACTATGAATTATACTCTGAAATATACTATGTTTTATATATATAATATCAGCCTGTAGTCTGTGTGTCTCTCCCCACCCAATGTAATCCCACATCTCATGTCCACGATGCCTCATGTCCATGTCACGCACGATTATAACTAATGCAGCAAGTCTGATAGCTATGAATCAATTGTCTAAGAATCTAAAGTCTATGCCATAAAACATGCATCCTATACAGAATCACCTTGAATGTCTCAGGAAGATTCTGTCTCATGAAATAGTGTCAAGTGTCCTGGGTTCTGAAGTACTTGGTAAGACAAGTACGAGCAGTATCGGGTCTCGATATCCATGTCTATGTGATGTTACACAACCCCGCGTACGGAGTTGGCACCCGACTATGATCAGACACTAAGCACGTCCCCCGTTTCCTAGGTTAAGCAGTTAAAACAAGTTTACATTTAATTCCACAAAAATCCATTAAAATACTATGTCAAGAATTACTGAGATTTGGCAAGCTTTAATTGTCCATTATTGCATAATTAAATCCAGAAAATAATTAGCGAGCTGCAGGGTTTGGCAAGGTACACTTGCCTGTGGTTCCGGCTATGTTTGCGGTTCTGACTTCGGCGGGAATTGCAGGCGGTACTCCGATTGCTGAAACAAATATCACCATCAGATCCAAAAAATATCAATCAGCTAGAAACGCCTGTCCTTGGGTCCAATTTGGAGACAAGGACAGAAACGGCAGTTTCGGGCCAAAACGGGGTCCACCGGTGGGCCCGTTTTGCACTGAAAAATGCGTCCGGGTCAACGGTCTCCAAATTCACCAAACTTGGTGTCAACAGGTCAGAAAGGCTGATACGAACCCAACGGAACTTTCAGAATTGAGTTCCGATGAGCCGATCACAAAATCGCCCGTCGATCGGGGCCTGTGGGGCCCACGACACGCGATTTCGTCAACGTTCTCAGAATCGAACCAAACTTGACCCACAGGACCAGCGTATCGCTACGAGTCCGATGGCACAAGTTTCGTCTCGATCCGACGTGTGTACACAAAGTTAGGTCGAATTACAGAAAAGTCGGATACGGGGGCGATGTCCGCGGATACGCGTTGATTTCGGTGTGCACGCACACCCGAATCAGCTTCTGCGAAATCCCACACGTCCGTATCGACGAGGCGCTCGTGTCTGTGAAGACCGCGCGCGACCAAGTCGTCCCGTTTGGCGGGGCGTACTCGATTCCGGGGTGAAACAGGGTCTGGTTTTTTTCCTGTTTTTGGATCGCGGTGTGCGATCACCACAGGACGCGATGCCCCGAACAGTTTATCCGGACACCGAGAGGGTCATACAGGCTTCGTAACACAATTTGCGGAATCGAAAACAGAGCTACGAGCAAAAAGTTACGCGTACCTGAACCCCGCTGAAAAATCGGGGTTTCGCCGTGTCCGACTCGACACGGACACTGTGTCCTGTGTCCGTGTCCGACACAGGAAACAGAAATTAGGGTTAGGGTTTCCTGCGGCGGGGCTCCGGCGGCTGGCTAAGGCGGAGGGCCAGCGCGGCGAGGGCGGCGCGTCGCTCGGGGACTCGCCGGCGTCTGAGGGCGTCGGCTGTTGCGGCTGTCGAGGTGGGGAGGGAAGGAAGGAGAAGAGCGGAGGGGCGACGGTGCTGGGGAGGGGCTGGGCGCTGGACGGTGGGAAGGGGGTTGTAAACCCCCTAAATTTCTCAAATTATTAAATCTTGGATTTTTCCCAATTTTCTGGAATTTTTTGGGAATTTTCTGTAATTAAAATCAGGGTTTTCAATTAATAAATAATTTTTAATTAGCAATAAATAATATTAAAATATCATGAAAATAATATTTTTGGGTGTAAAATGAAAAGTTGGACTTAGGGTAATTTTTCTGGATTTTTCTGGGCCTCAGACCTATTTTTAAATGCCTAAAAAAAAAGTAATTTTAATTAATTATTTAAATTACTGTTATTATTATTATTATTATTTATTATTTAATTTTATTTCTTTTTATTTTTCTGGGCCGGCCCGGCCCAGTGGGCCGAAGCCCAGCCCAGCCCAGCCACCCGCCCTATCGGGTCGGGTCGGGTCAGCCAACCCGACCCGCCCGCAAATCCCCGACCCGCCCGCACGACCCCGTTCCCCCCCCACGTCCCGCGTCCCACGCCGGCCGCCGCGCGCAGCGCCGCGCGTCCCGCGCCCCGCCCGCCGCGCTCCCCGCGCCACATCGCCCCGCTCCGCCTTCCTCGGCCCCCCTGCAACCGCCTGCTCCCCTTATAAAACTCCCCGACCCCGGCCGTCTCCCCCACTCCCTCGCCCTAGCCACCGCCCCGCCGCTCACCGCCACCGTCGACCCCGCCGTGCCCAGCCCCGCACCGCCGACTGCTTCTCCTCCCTCCTCCCGCAGCAGAGCCGCTCCGCCGTCCCCGTCGACCTCGACGTCGACCCCGAACCGCAGCAGCAGCACGAGCAGCCGCAGCCGCCGTGCCGGCCGCCCTGAGCCGCCGCCTCCACCGTGGACGCCGCGCCGCCCCTCGCCGAGCCGTCCCCCGCCCTCGCCAGCCGCCCAGCAGCCGCTTTCCGCCGTCCACGGCCAGAATCTCACCTGAACCCTAACCCTAAGCCCGATTCGTCGTGTCGTGTCGGATACGACACGGACACGATTTCGACCCTGTTTTCGGGTCCCCTTCAGGTACGTGTAACTTTCGCCTCGTAGCTCCGTTTTCAATTCCGCAAATTGCGTTGTGAAGCCTGTATGACCCTCTCAGTGTCCGGACAAACTGTTCGGGACATCGCCTCCTGTGGTGATCGCACACCGCGATCCAAAAACAGGAAAAACCAGACCTTATTTCACCCCCGGAACTGAGTACGCCCCGCCAAACGGGACGACTTGGTCGCGTGCGGTCTTCACAGATACGTACGCACCGTCGATACGGACGTGTGAGATTTCGCGGAAGCTGATTCGGGTGTGCGTGCACACCGAAATCAATGCGTATCCGCGGACATCGCCCCGTATCCGGCTTTTCTACAATTCACCCTAATTTTGTGCACACACGTCGGATCGAGACGAAACTTGCGCCATCGGACTCGTAGCGATACGCTGGTCCTGTGGGTCAAGTTTGGTTCGATTCTGAGAACGTTGACGAAATCGCGTGTCGTGGGCCCCATAGGCCCCGTGCGACGGGCGATTTTGTGTTCGGCTCATCGGAATCCAAATCTGGAAGTTCCGTTGGGTTCGTATCAGCGTTCCTGACCTGTTGACACTAAGTTTGGTGAATTTGGAAACCTTTGACCTGGACGCGTTTTTCGGTGCAAAGCGGGCCCAACGGCGGACCCCGTTTTGACCCGAAACTGTCGTTTTTGCCCTTGTCTCCAATTTGGACCCAAGGATAGGCGTTTCTAGCTATTTGACATCTTTTGAGAGTGATGGTAATGTCTATTTTAGCTTTTGGACTCATCTCTGGACTTTTCTCCAAGAACCTAATTAATCAGATCCAAACAACAGGCAAGTACATGCACCTCAAGTTAATCTTTATATATTGTGATAATTAATTCCCTGTCTTACATGTACCCTTGATGATTACACATCGTGTTAGAAATGTTGAATTTTATGTCTTGAATAATTGGTAGTTCCTGTCTTGTTTTTCATGTCGGGTGGGAGAATACTAGGAGGCATGTAGTTTACCCTTTCCCCTGTCGTGACTGCTAGCTTTTGGTACGCGACTGTACCATCAGCCTGATACTCGATTATTCCTGACTGCTAGCCGCCTATGGCGTGCCTGATTAGCCTTATAAACCCCTACATGCCAACTATGTATTCTAAAAACAAACACAAGTACACACATATAGTTTCTGGTTAATTCTTGCTGGCTATTGTAGTTTCATTTCCTGTTTCATTTATTCCTGTTTCTCATATTCCTGTTTGCAGTTAACTCTGAGATAATAATGTTTCTGTTAATGCTGTTTCTCAACATGATAGCCAATATTTAATTGTCATAAAATATTTAGTTTAACACTGTTGTGCACTGTGTACTTTGCTCCTTTCCTGACTGGATCTGTTGATTTAGGCGATGATGAGGACCTTGCTCCTACTTATTATGGTCCCTATGAGGGGACTGATGATACCTATGAGGAGCCAGAACCCACACAGGAGACCCCTGCTGCTGAGTAGCTAGTAGTAGCTATCTTTCATTTCTATTTCTTATCTTATTTATCGGGTTTGTCCCCGATTTGAATATTGAATTTCTGTACTTAAACATTTGAATCTGTTGTCACCTTTATTTTCAGTTGCAATCTTAAGTTTCATTTCTCATTATTATCTTGCCTATGTTGTTGTGAATGAGCTAGTTAGTAATTACGGATTGACCTAGACAGCGTACTACCGCCGACTCTGCGGCGTAGGCTGGACGTACCCACGCACTCGTGCCCGAACTTCCGGGTGCGGGTCGTGACAGCTGGACGGTGGGAAGGGGGTCGGCGGGGCTAGGGTGCTGGCCGGCGAGGGGGATCCGGTTGCCGGAGTTAGGGTTAGGGTTAGGGCTAAGTGAGGGAGAAGGCGATGGGGAAGGGGATTTATAGGGGAGATCCGCGGGGGGGCTGGCCGGACATGGCGGGGTGAGGAGGTCGTGGCGCGGGGCTTACGCGGAGCGGGGCCTAACGACGCGGGCGGCCAGGCGACGTGGCCGGCGCTCCGCCGGAAATCGCGCGGGTGGGGAAGAGAGGGGGATGAAGTAGCGGGTCGGGTCGGGCAGCGGGCTCCGGGTGAGCGGACCCGCCCGACCCGCTAAGGGTGAGGCTGGGCTGGGTTCCATGGGCTCGGCCCACTGGGCCGGGCCGGGTCCAAGAAAAAAAAATAATAAATAAAGAAAACAATAATAATAAAAATAATAATAGAATTACTAATAAAACATTTATTTAATTAATTTAATTTAGAAAAATAGTTTTAGGCTTTTAAAAATAGGTCCGGGGTCCGATAAATTCCAGAAAAATTGCCCTAAGTCCAGTTTTTCATTTTACATCCAAAAATATTATTTTTATAATATTTTAATATTGTTTATCATCATTTAAAAATTATTTAATAAATAAAACCCTGTTTTTAAATTACAGAAAATTTCCAGAAAATTCCAGAAAATTGTGAAAAATCCAGTTTTTGAAAATTTTGAAAATTCAGGGGGTTTACAGGGGAGAGGCGGTGGTTGTTGTGGAGACGAAGGTGAAGAAGTCGTGGGGATGCTCGGTGGTTGCTGTCGGGGTCGCTGTCGGTCGGGAACGGAGGCTGCTCCGACGGTGAACAGGTCGGGGAAGAGAAAAAAGTGATGGGGAGATGATGAAGTCGATGATGGGGGAGGTTGCTCCTGCGGAGAAGGCTGCTCGGTGGTTGGGGTGCTCAGGCGGGATGGAGGTGGAGAGGGTGGCTGCTGTCGGTTCTCTGGGAGAAGATATCATGTGGCGATGGTGATGATGATGGGTGGCTGCGGTGGTTGCAGTCGGCGGAGGAAGTCGGCTGTCGGTCGGCTGTTGGGCTCCGGCGGTGGTCGAAGGGGAGAAGAAGTCGGGATGACTTAGGGTTTCGGTTTTAGGGTTGAAGATGATGATGATGTAAAAAAAATAAAAATGAGAAGAAGAAAATTATTTATGTAGGAGAGAGAAGAGGGTGATAGCTTTGGGATTAGGGCCGGCCATGTGCTCCTAGGGATGGGGATGTTTTTCACATGAAAGAAAATAGATGGCTAGGATAGTGCATGTTTTGAATGGAGGGCTAAGATGGTGAGATAGAAAAGTTAGAGTGCTGTACACTCCAAAATAGGATAAAATTTATGTATGACCGGTCAAAGAGGGGGAAAGTGTTTGTATATGGCTTGGATCCAATGGAAAGTGGACACATCATTGTATTTTTGCATATAAGTCCCTAACAATTAAAAAATTGCACAAACAGTGGGATTTGTGATTGGATGAGGAAAAATACCATGTTTGATATGATGTAGTGGGTTAAAATGGTGTGTTGTATTTAGTATGAACTTTGAAAGTGTGAGTAGGGGTTTGGGTTGGTGTTGGGTGTAGTTTTGGGTTAGGTTGGATCCTTACACCAATTTTTTAATTAAAATTAGTGTAAAAGGTATTCTTAAATTAATTGGAAGTGCATAGGGTTAAAATTAGGTGGGACACAAGTGCCATGAACGTAGAAGACTTAGAATAGAATATTGTCATAATTTGGGTTGCACAAAACGGGTCGAGATTGTGTCTCCAATTTTGATTGGAACGGACAATGATGCAAAGTTGGATTTATTTGGATTTAATAATAAACGTCTGCGACGAATGTTGTGTGTCTAAAATAAAGCACAAGAGAGGGTATTTATGAGTTACACAGAGATCAGAATGGAAGACTGGCACGTCTAGGACAAGGATGTAAAATTTGTTGGAAGGCAAAAGCGAGTGTAGCGCTCCAAATATCGAAGCAACGGTAAGGTATAACAATTGAATAAAATCACAGCAGTGAGTTATAACCCCAATAATTAATCCCAAAAAATACTAATTTAAACACAATATATATATATATATATATATATATATATATATATATATCATGCAATAAAATATATACAATACTTATAATAAAAAAAAATACCCCTATTTTAGAATATGGTAGTGACACTGAAGCTTCCAACGAAGATGTAGTACAAGAAGAAGTTTTTATTCCAACGACAACGATCGAACCAGAACTCGAAGTGAGAAGAGTGAAGGACTTCGAAGAAGATTTCGTTACCTATCATGTGGAAGCAGATCCGCTTACCTATGATGAGGCGATGAAGATCAGAGATGCTGTCTTCTTGAGGGAGGCTATAAATAATGAGTATGACTCAATAACCTCCAACCACACTTGGGTGTTGCTCAATCTGCCTGAAGGAGCTAAACCAATCAGATGCTTATCAGATCTTTAAGTCGATGAAGATGAAAGCAGACAGAACAGTTGAGTTCAAGACAAGGCTATCTGCCTAGGGGTTTTATTAGATAATAGGGGATTGAATTCTTTGGCACCTCGATAAGGGTGTCATAGATCAGGATGATGATTGTCGTAACTGTTATTCACAAGATGATTATTTATCAGATGATGGAAAGACAACAAGTCTTGGATGAAGACATACATGCGAGATTCACAAACAACAGTCAGAACTGTTGTCATTCATGTTTGAAGACAGTCTGCAAAATGGTGATATCTCTATACGGCCTGAAGCAATTTTCAAGATGTGGCAGCAGGAGTTTGACCAGTCATCTAGTCAAAGTGCAACAGTCAGGACACTGAATGAGTGCAGATTGCGTGGATTATTACAGTGCTTTAATGACCGGAGTCAGGTAAATCTGGCGGATCCGTTCATGATAGGCCTCAAGGGCCAGTACAGGATACTGAATGAGCGCAGCTAGCGTAGATCATTATAGTATTTGATGATCGAAGCCAGGAGAGTCTAACAGATTCGTTCATGTAAGGCCTCCAGCGCTAGCTGATCCCAAGAACTATAAATGAGGGTAGTACTCCATATTACAATGGCGTGACACCACACGAGGGAGTGAACCTCGGTTTTGGGTCATGTTACAGCGGCGTAACACCGTATATAATCAAGGACACAACGTATATGGGCTTGGAGGACCTCTGATATTGTGTCTTTACAATTATACCATTTAGTTTTATGTTATTAGTTCAAAATGAAATCTACTAGGCATCTAGATATTGGTTCAAGGAAGGACCATTGACTGGGAGAATATCAGGAACAATGGATAGTCCTTTGAGACATTGAGGGGTTACGGACCCAGAACCACTATTATCTACTAATTATTCTTTTGTGTAGAACAAGTCATGTGAGAGGATGGCTTAGATGCCTTAATGAGTTCTCTGGAATTTTGAATGTCTGGTGTACTTAACAGGAAGCACGGTAGCGCATCACTACAAAGTAGAGTAAGGTCTCCATGCTACAGTGGGTGACACCACCAAGAGGTTCCTCGGTAAGGATAATTCCTCGGCTTCACGAGCCATGTCACAGCGGCGTAGCACCACACATAGGCAGGTAGCCTAATGTTGTAGAATGAATAGTGTATGCAGCACTACAAAGAGGCCGGTGTCCATATGTTACAGTGGTGTTACACCACAGAGGTAAAATATGTAAATACTCGGCTACGCGAGCCATGTCATAGCGACGTAACACCGCAAGGAAGCGCAAGATTTTATGCTAGGTAGTTTGTCAGTAGAAAGAGATTGTGATCTCATGCTACAGTGGCATGACACCACGATGAGGCTTAGCCTCGGCTTTGGGCCATGTCATAGCGTTGTAGCACCGCAAGGAAGCTCAAGGATTCATGCCAAGGACTCTTTAAAAGAACTCACATTGACTGTATGGAAAGAGATATAGGCCGTCTCTTGAGAGAAAATTTGTAGACGTCCAAAATACATACACCAAAATCAGGCGTGCACATGGCCTTTAATGTGCAACCGAAAACACAACTGATGTCTTTGTGTGAGTGGAAAGAATTGCAGCTATGGTGCAGAATTCAAGGCTTTGAGCAACGGTGGTCTTCACTGCCCCAGCAAGAATAATTTTTTATTTTGGCTTCTTTTCAATTTTTTTCTTGGTTCGTTCTGTCTGAGTGCAACTGCGTTTTGCAAGGAAGAACGAAGATAGTTTTCGTTTTATTGTTACTCTGTTCTGTCCGTCTGCAACTGCGATTGCAAGGAAGAACGAAAAGTTTAGTTAATTCTGATTCTTTTGTAATCTTGAGAGCAAGTTATAATCAGAATCTTTATATAGTTCTTTGTAAAAATCGAGAATAGTCAGAGTGTGAACTTTTGTCTGAATCTCTGATATCGACCACGCGTTCTTCCATCTTTGGTTAAGCATCGAGACTTACATACATCAATCTCTAATTAAATATAAGTGATGTGCAATTCACGCATAAGCTTTTCAACTACAAGATACTAGAACATGTATAATAATAATAATAATAATAATTATTATTATTATTATTATTATTAACTAATTTATAATTACATATACACAACTTATATAATTTTTCAACTATCCTGAACTATTAGGAGTTCTTCAGTGTTTTTTTTTTTTGGCAAGGAAGAGTTCTTCAGTGTTAAATATGGCTACAATTAGACAAAAATATTCTTCTATAATATATATATATATATATATATATATATATATATATATAAAAGCCAAATTTCAAATAGGCAAGGCGATGAGGCCTGGGTTTTTAAATAATTTTCTCATACTCTGTTTGATTCAGGTGGTTTTGAGTCTGGATTTGAACATAACCCAAATTTTTTGTTTGGATAATACAAAATAATCAAGAGGAAAGTAACATTTCCCTATCATTCACTAATTGGGTACTCATTAGATAATGGGGTAGTCTTTGAATAATACAATATGAATCAAGATGAAAGTAACAATTATAGTAAACTGTATAGTCTGTACAATTGGCTGATTGATTTTCTCCCTACAAAATGTTTGCACGAGTTTTTTTTTTGTTTACCCACCAAAACTGGTAAAGTATTCACCATTCCACTAAAAATTATTATATTTAAATTAGTGGTTAAAATTAATGCGGATGTTCACTAAACCACTCTTAAAATAGTTTTAGATTGTATAAAAATAATATATGACAAACTTTGAGTAAAAAATTGAACATTTTATCTAATTTTGATGGATGAACAAAAATAAACTTATGTTTGTACTTGGTACATAGCACCACATACAACTTGTCTCGTAGCAGATTAATTCGCTGTTTCCTGAGGACTACTACAAAGGGGACATATGGAACGCGAAATACTATATATCAAAAATGCTTTATTTTCGGGAATCAAATTGTTGGTAATTAAATCTCTGGAAAGTTATATTCCCATGTTTGTTGACTACATAAATATTCTCGAAAAAATGGTAAAAAATTGAGATTAAACCAAAAATCAATAAAAAAAAACCTTAAAAAACTAAAAATTATTCTCAAGAAAATAAAAGAAGATAAAAAATTTTAAAAAAAAATGCAAATTTGAAAAAACCAATCTTAAAAAATGAAAAAAAAAAGGAATGGACAACTGGAAAAAAAATACAAACCAAAAATAAATCTTAAACAATAAAAAAGGTTAAAAAAACTAAAAACACAATAAAAATAAAATAAACAGAGTACTAGAAAAAAATATTTGTTTGGACTGACAAAAAAAAAAAAAAAAACCCTCTCATTCTTGAGAGAGAAAATTTTCATATTTTATGGATAAATTATTTGTGGCTGTATTTACAATTTTCGAGAATAAATTTTTATGACCTAAACAAACACGATGAAGGTTTTTTTCTTCCCTACTTCCAGAAATTTTCCTGAAAACTGTCCACTGTTCATTCTCAAGAAACAAAAGTACGCTGCCCAGTCCCATACGGCCCATTTCCTTATGTGCAAGCAGACTCGATAGGATCGTACTTGTATTGAAATCATATATATAATTTTGTCCGATGCCATTGATTTATTGATGAAAGACCCCCACTGGGGACCAAATACTACTACTACTTCGATCAACTGCATGCTTCCCTAATCCATCAAGGGATCTCAGCACAGCATTAGGATACTACCAAAAACACAAGATGACACTGATGATTGAGGTGGGGGAACAAGAATAATAGTGCTTCTCTTGTCCAAAACTGAGTGGTAGACGACATTTTGTGACAATATGACTTGTATACACACTTACGTCCAAGCCTGCTTATAGATTCCACCCAAGTAATTACATATAATTCAGCATAAATTTATTGTACCCCGACATCCAGGACTGCCATTTTAACTCAGACTTGGTTACCAAATCTCATTCTTACTTTTATATATAGATTTTTCCAACAATTATTTGCAACTAGGATGCGTTTGATTGCAAGTGGAAAGCACAGAATTATTATTTTAGAAAAAAATTCCATCAATTTTTTGAAATGTTCATAATGGTGTTGTTTACTTGCAATTATATTCTTGTGAAAAAACAAATAAATTTTTATGAAAAACTTACTTTTGGTATATGATTAACATTATTTTTCATGAGAAATATTTTTCTTATGGGTTAGGCAAATTCATTTTACACTATTTTGGAAAAAAAATTGGAAAAGGATAATTTTTTTGAAAAATAATTCGATGGAAAATATAAGCTATTAAATAGTTAAAAAATTGCGATTGAAATATTTTTCATAGAAAAAGGCTCAATCAAATACAACTTTATTTTATTTTAGAATAACTTGTGAAAATGACACAACTAAAATTTTATTTATCTAAATAGTGAAGTTACAATTTATTTAACACAGTAGATTTTTTTTTTTGCCACATCGTCACTTACCTTGGTTTAGACTCTTACTGTCCTAGTGAACCAAAGGCATGTAGAACTAGACCGAACACCATTATACTTTCAGAAAATTTACTGTAGCGAAATAAATTTATATTAAATTTATCTAAACGAAACAAGTTTGAAAAATTTGGAAAAAAATCAGGCTCCGCCAACAGTGTTGGCGGAAAATACAACCGGTGTACGTAAGCAGCCAAATTTTTTTTTTTTAAAAAAAACGTGGGCCCCACGGCCAATTTCCGCCAACAGAGTTGGCTGAAATGGGGGGGGGGGGGGGGGGGGGCAATTTCAGCCAACTCTGTTGGCGAAAATTGGCCCACTTAATTTTTATTTTGTTTTGTTTGGTTTGGTTTGGTTTTTTTACTTTCTTTGGTTTGGTTTTTTTGTTGGTTTATTGTAATTAGTTATATTTCTGTTTTATTTATTTAGTTTAGTTTTGTAATTAGATTTAAGTAAATTTATTTTAACGAAATATTTAGAAATATTATTTTTGGAAAATAAAAAAAAGTAAATAAAGAAGAAGAAAATATTTTGTGTCCTCTAATTTATTATTTGTGTCCTCTAATTTATTATTTGTGTCCTCTAATTTATTTGTGTCCTCTAAAGAAGAAAATAAATTAAAATCCAAAACAAAAGTAAATAAAAAAACTAAATAAAAAAATGTTGGCTGTTGGTTAAAAAAAACTAAATAAAAAAACTAAACCAAATAATAAAACAAAATCAACTAAAACAAACCAACTAAAAAAAACCAACCAAAACAATCCAAAACAAACCAACCCAAACCACCAAAAAAAAACCGTGGGCCCCACACCCAAAATCCGCCAACTATGTTGGCTGAATTTTGGTGTGGGGCCCACGGATTTTTTTGGATGGTTTGGGTTGGTTTGTTTTGGTTGGTTTAGTTGGTTTGGTTTGATTATTTATTTTGTTTTATTAGTTTATTTTTCATAATAGACATAACATAATTAATTTAAATGTTTCTAAAAAAAATTTGGAGATCGAAACATCATTTTAAATCCGTGGGCCCCCACATCCAATATAAATTTATTTCACTACAGTAAATTTTAAATATTCAAAAATAATATTACCGAAAGTCAAATTTGGAGGTCGAAACATCGTTTTTTGACGATTCTAAAATTTTTCAAAGTCCGTCAAATGGTGAAACGGTTTATCCTATAGTACTTTTTCATACGATCATTTTGGCACAAACTGGGCCTTGTTTCGATCTCCCAGTCAAAAGTTATGATACATTAAAGTTTTAAAATTTATATTTTTGCCTGTAACATATGCGTCTTGTTTCGGATAAATTTTTTTCTACATGATTTGTGTTACACTCGTCGAAAACATACAAATCGACTTATTATTTAACAAAAAACGATTTATAAACAAGTAGTTATGGACGTTCGAAGTCTGCTCGACGGCAGACGTAATAGTCTTACGGCAAATTTTTAATATTATTATGTTTTAACGTTTGTTAACGACGAAAAAATTTACGATAAAAATATAATATTTTTAAATATAAACGTCAAATTCATATTGATATTTTTTTCATAATTTTTTAAACTTTTATGTTTTAGATGTAATTTATACAAATTTTGATGCTTTGGAAACAAATTTTCGAAAATAATATTTCTAAATATTTCTTTCGAATTAATTTATTTTAATTTTATTTCGTTAAAATAAATTTACTTAACTCTAATTACAAAACTAAACTAAACTAAATAAATAAAACAGAAATATAACTAATTATAATAAACCAACAAAAAAACCAAACCAAAGAAAGTAAAAAAATCAAACCAAACAAAACAAAAAAAAAGTGGGCCCCACGGGCCAATTTTCGCCCACTGAGTTGGCTGAAATTGGCCCCCCCCAATTTCAGCCAACTCTGTTGGCGGAAATTGGCCGTGGGGCCCACGTTTTTTTTTAAATTTTTTTGCTGCTTACGTGTACATCGGTTGTGTTTTCCGCCAACACTGTTGGCGGAGTCTGACTTTTTTTCCAATTTTTTCAAACTTATTTCGTTTAGATAAATTTAATATAAATTTATTTCGCTACAGTAAATTTTCTGTTATACTTTATTGTTATTTTTCTGGCTAAAGTATCTTAATGGTATTCTAAATATAGTGCTCGGATGTTTTTGTTACCCAAATTTTTTATTGTTCGATTTTGGCACTCCAGATTTAGCCAATTTTGAAGTATATCGAGATTAATTCAAAAGAACAACTTGTTGGATAAAAGCGCGATTTAAAGACTTGGATCTGGATCCTCTACTCTACATAGGAGAGAACTCTTTGAGCTAGCTAATAAGTCGTCTATTGCAAAATGTGTTGGTATTTTTCACTTTGTTTTTGGAGTTTTAGTCCCACATTGAAAAATCACCAATGTGTATATCTCAATATATATCTTTGCTTAGTATTGGTATATGTACATGGGATGGTGGTCAATGTTGGTTGACTTTCCTTGAGGGATTAAGTGTGAACCACACTATGACAATCTTTATTTTGTCATCACATTTGGAAAGTTTTTCTTAGGAGCTAAACCCTAAAGGGACTTAGCGACTCGGATTCGGGTGCAAAGTGGCATTTTGTTGGTGCACTTTGCACTTAGCATGGCGCTCGTGCGCTCCTTTTATGCGCGAGTTACATGCACGGTTGCTTGCATCGTCGCATGGAGCTCGTGCGCTCCTTTTATGCGCGAGTTACATGCACACTTGCTTGTTCGGACGCATGCTTCGTGGAGCCATGCGGCCAGGTGCCCATGCGGACATGTGCGCATGCAGACTGGTGCGCATGCGGTCAGGTGCCCATGCGGACAGGTACCCATGCGGCCATGGGCCATGTGGTCAGGAGCACATGCGGTCAGGTGCGCATATGGCCCGGTGCCCATGCGGTCAGGGGCGCATGCGGCCAGGGGCCCATGCGGTCATGGGCGCAAGCGGCCAGGGGCCCATGCGGCCCCGTGCGCATGAGGCCAGGAGCCCATGCGTCCAAGCGCTATGCGGCCAGCAAGTTAGCTTGAGCGAGTCAAGTGTGGAGGGAACAGGGACTGTTGTTGGAGGCTCGGTGCAGCACTGTCTGATATGTACAGTACAGCATGCAGGCGGCTCGTGGCTCTTTGTGCCACGCGGCTGCAGCTTTCGGCGCCTACGCCGCTGTCTGCTCTGTGCAGTACAGCGGCACATGCGGATTGATTTTTTTCTCAGGCCGCATGGAAGCCGAAATCCTATTTATTTAGAGGCTCTCCTATTTCATTTAGGTTGTTGGAAAAAATAGAGAGAGAGAGAGAGATAAACCGAGAGCACCAGCAGGACCTGCAGCAGCAGTTAGCATCCTTCCAAAGGAATCTTTCGAGTGATCTGAAGGTGATTCCTTGCAGCGTCCTTATTACTTTTGGGTCAAGAGTCTGTAACCAGATGTTCATTATCAATAAAAGAGAACTTTTCTATATCTCAAGTGTGTGATATCATATTTGCGTACTCTGTTGCATGTGTTCTAAAGTATATCATTATGTCTAGGTCTTGTGCACGCACGTCTTACGCGTACACGACATCAGGTCCTGGGGAAGATTATTGATTTAGCGAAAATTGGGACGTGACAGCTTGTGCGAGTCAAGTATGGAGGGGACATGGACTGTTGTTGGAGGCTCGTTACAGCGATGTCTGCTCTGTGCAATATAGCGTGCAGGCGACGCAGGCGCCTCGTGGCTCTATGTGCCACGCAGCTGCAGCTTTCGGCACCTGCGACGCTGTCTGCTCTGTGCAGTACAGCGGCAAAGGCGGCTTATGTGGCCTGGTTTTTTTCCTCAGGCCGCATGCATGGAAGCTGAAATCCTCTTTATATAAAGGCTCTCCTCTTTCATTTAGGTTGTTGAAAATTATATATATATAAAGAGAGAGAGAGAAATCGAGAGTATCATCAGGACCTGCGACAACAGTTAGTATCCTTCCGAGCGTTCCAAAAGTTCTCGTGTGAACTTGCTGTATCCTGGGGGTAGATCGTTGTATAGCGTGAATCCTGCCTTGAGCTCTGGTGCTTTTGATCACCCAAGCTGGAGTTCCATTCTTTGTATTTATGTTCTTGTTTCCGTTCTTCTCGGTGTAGCATCTGCGAACGTAAAGAGAAGAACAGTTTTCTGATTCTTGTAGTATTTGTATTTTCTTTGGATCTTCGACTTGTAACATGTTCATTGTTTAGTGCTTTTGTGGGGTTGTGTGTCACTGTAGAGGAACTCTTATGTGAATCTCAGTGCACCTACTTCTTTTCTGGAGTTTGTAGAGACGAACTCTTGTGTGAGTCTCTACTGGGTGGCTACCTCTTCTTCTTTGATCTGATTTCGGGACTAACAAAAAAAAATCGAAATATTCTGTAGAACAGAGGATCCGGATTTTTCTTTTTTGCTCTCAAGACTCGAGTTAATTTTATTGTATTATTGTTTTTCATATTAATGAATCTTTGCTGGGATCTCTTTGGTCCCATCCTTTCCTTTAAAAAAAAAAGATTAAATTTGCAAGCAACACGACTTAGAAACCTATGAGTGATCAATCTGAAATAATAGGCTCCCACTTGTGATGTAAGCCGCGTTGGAATTTGAAGTAGGTTTACAAGTGTGGACGAGACGACCCGAAAGAGGAATGAGAACGACCGATGACGCATGACAATCCAGCTTCCTGACCTGCAAATAATATTCGGTCCTACAATTCAGTCGTCCCGATGTAGAGCATGATGATCGATGCCGTGACAATATACATAAGCCAAAAATTGAATCATCGAAGAAGATACATTAATACATACATATAACAAATTAATCATTATTTACAGGACCCCATGCACGTACGAACAAATAATAATAATGATGGCTTACTGATCTGAATTATTATTTTGAGCTAGTACGTGGATGATTAATTTGTGATTGGCTCCTGGCCCAGCATTCTTCCGAAACCTCTGGCAATTCCGTCCTTGTTGCTGTCGGAATGACTCGATCCATGCACGCTCGCTTGCCAGCTTCGATCCATGCACGCTCGCATGCACGCTCGCTTGCCAGCTTCGATCCATGCACGCTCGCTTGCCAGCTTCGATCCTCTCTCTCTCTCTCTCTCTCTCTCTCTCTCTCTCTCTCTTAGTTACGCGTAGTGAATGACTCGTCGACGACCTCCTTCATGTCGCGTGCCACAGCTGCTCGATGGATGGCTGCATCACGCGTGGACGTGCGTACGTGGTGAGGCGCTAGCTAGCTCGCACGGAAGGCAACGATCAAATCATGCCTATTAGCGACAGCTTTGAGAACTTATAGTCACTATCTACTTTACTTAATTGAATCTAATATCAGTTTTGAGGAAGGATTAATGTGATAATAAAATTTCCCATATTTTACAAAAATATATTTTTCGAAAATTACGGATATCCAGATAAATAATTACCCACAAAACATGAGAATCATATCCTTTAACAGCATCTCCAACCATATTGTCTTGTTTTGTGATATGATTCCTATGTGGCATGAGACACAAGACAATGTCTTTCCTATGTGGCAAGATTATATTCACAAGACAATGAGATAGAAACCAAGACAACTTTTTCACTTCTTCATTTTCTTTATAAATATTTTTATTCATAACTGATGATGTGGAAGTAAAGTATTGTGAAGTCCATTGTCTAGATCTAAACAACCAACTTCATATTGCCTTTGACATGTTATTGCCATGTCAACTTCACAATTTATTTCGCATTAGCATTGTGAAAGAAATTTTGAAATAAAAAAGTTGTGAATCCTATGTGGCAACCATTTTTTTTTTTCAAACTCACAACATTGTTGGATATGCTCTAAGAATATGTGAGTATATTCTTTTTAACCGGACAAATTTTTTTGTTGTCGATGTTTTTTTTTCTATATTCTTTTTATTTACTTTTCTTGTTTTTTCATTTTTTTAAAGTTTTTTTTTTTTCCATTTATTTTAAAAAACTTTATGATTGTTTTTTCGTTTTTTGGTGTTGTTTTAAAAATTTTAAGTTTTTTTTAATCTTTTTCAATTTATTAAGGTTTTATTTTCGCTTGTTCAGTTTTTTTTTAGCTTCTCTTTATTTTTTAAGAATGATTTTTGTTTTCTTTCATTTTAAAAATAATTTTGTTGTTGTTGTTGTTTTCTATTTTTTGATCCTTTTTTATTTTTATTTTCAATTTTTGCAAAAATGTATATAGTCATCAATATAAAAATATAATTACATAAAATTTGATTTCAATAAATATAGATTTTTTTTTTACTATATAGTATTCTGTATAATAAAAGTCTCTTTCATGAAATCTCTATAATGATATTAAATTTTTGTTATGCCAAATTTTTAGTCGATCATACGGTCATTACACGATAACTAGATATCTTGATGGCCAATTTATTTTTTTATTAGAAAAAGTTGACCAGTACGTAGATGTAGCTAGGTTAACGTTAGGCACACAATACTCTAGCTCGACTATAAAGAATCTGATGCTGAAGTGTTTAAATTCTAATAGGACTTATTGAGTAATGCCATATACCTGTGGGTCACAACTGGATAAGAAACACTTGTGTTTGAATTGTAGGCCAAAAGTTTTGGATGACTAGAAATCAAGTCTTTTGTCGAAGTGTTTTATATAGCTAGAAATCAAGATGTCAATATAGATGAGAGAACGCCAGATGAAATTTATGTAGCTATAGTATCATGTGCAAATATAGTTTGATTCGACGCGCAACTACTAAATTAATATATGTATTTAGTCCGCTACACATTAATAATATAGTAACCATCGTTTATGTTAAACACATGAAATAGATATAACGTTTTTTTTAGAAAAAATAATCACTATATTTTTCTTATTAAGCTTAATTAAAGTTTATACCAAAAAAGTGTTAGTTCCGAGACGGATCAAAGATGGTAGAACGCGGGCCATAGCAGAGCTGCTAGCGAGACCCGAAGGTCCGCTCTGTACTGGAATCCAAGTTGTCGTCGAGATCCGATATTTCTCGATTCCAACGAAGCACGAACCAAGAACTTGTTACAAACTGGCTCCGAAGAAAATGAAGATTACAACAAGCAACAAGAAAAATGTTCTTCTCTTTACGTTCGCAGACGCTACAATGAGAAAGAACGAAGCAAAGAAAAAAAACTGAAGACAAGCTCCTTGTTGGGGTGGTCAAAACCACCGTTGCCCAAAGCAAGATTTGTCGTACAGACGATATGCCCCCAGGAACCAGCAAGTTCACCAAAGAACTTCTGTAACGCTCAAAGTCACCTTCGAAAATACTCGAAAACACCATGAAAGAGGTAGACACTCTGGACCGCATATAATCTGGTGTTCTCGGTTTTTCATCTGTGTTCTCTCTACTCAAATGAAAGAGTAGGTCATCTATATAAATAGAAGAAAACAGCACATATGCGACCTGAGAAAACTCCAGGCCGCATAAGCGCTGACCGATAAGATCCCCCAAATCCGGGTGTTAGAGTCGTCGACGCCGCAAGTCACGCTGCACTGCACGAGACAGACAGCGCCGCCAAACGCCGAAAGCAGGTCATGTCCCCTCTACATCAGACTCTCCACAGGCAGCATGGGCACTGAGCCGCATACGCACCGAGCATGCGCACCTGGCCGTATGCGCTCCTGGCCACATGGGCACCGGCCCGCATGGGCACCTGGCAGCATGGGCACCTAACCGCATGGCCCCAGACCGCATGGCCCCTGGCCGCATGCGTCCAGGCCGCATGACTCCAAGAAGCATGCATCCGAACAAGCAACCGTGCATGTAACTTGCGCACGAGCGCCATGCGACGATGCTGACGTGCTAAGTGCAAAGTGCGCCAACAAAGTGTCACTTTGTGCCCTTGAGCACGAGCACGAGTCCGAGTATGAGTCGGTAAGCCCCTGCGGGGCTTAACTCCTAAGAAAAACTTCCCAAAGGTGGTGACAAAACAAAGATTGTCTTAAATGGAATTCACACTTAAACCCTATAGGAAAAGTCAACCCATATGGGCCTCGACCCCATGTGCATATACCAATACTAAGGATAGCTATATATTGAGATATACACATTGGTGGTTTTCCAATGTGGGACTAAAACTCCCAAAGCCAAGTGAAAAACACCAACAATCCCCCACATATATCACAATGTATAGTTGAGCGTTCCTCACAGTGACAGCCATCATGCATTAAGATAGATGTCGTCGACGACTTGAATATTTCTGCATGGGTCAAACAATAGTACGATACAAGAATGGACTATGTCTTGAATTTTGCACCATAGTTGCTATTCTCCCCACTCACACAATGACCTCAGCTGTGTCATCTGGTCGCACGTTAAAGGCCCTATGCTGACCTACTCTCAGTGTATGTATCTTGGACGTCTACAAGCTTTCCCTTAAGAGACGGCCTACATCTCTATCCATATACTTAGGTGAGTTCTTTCACTTTAGAGAGTTTATTATCCGACATGACGCATTATGCTTCTGTGCGGTGTTACGTCGCATGACATGGCCACCCAAGGCTGAAGATCCCCATCTTGTGGTGTCATATCACTTTAGCATGAGAACACATGCCTCTTAGTAGTTCCGTTACTACACAAAACATGGAGCCTTGCGCTCCTGTGTGGTGCTACGCTGCTGTGACATGGATATAAAGTCGAGGTTCAATCCCTCATGTGGTGTCACCCACTGTAGCATGAGGTCACATGACCCTTAGTAGTGTTGTACTATATCTCAGCATGAAGTCTTGCGCTTTTGTGCGGTACTACGTCGCTGTGACATGGCTCAAAGCCGAGGTTCACTCCCTCATATGGTGTCACCCACTGTAGCATGAGGTCACAGGCCTCTTTGTAGTGATGTACTACCACTCTCTATTTTCTTTAAGCATTATGTTACCTACCTATGTGCGGTGCTACTGCCGCTGTGACATGGCCCGAAGCCGAGGTTCACGCCCTCGTGTGGTGTCACGCCACTGTAGCATGAAATACAAGTCCCTTATAGTGATAAAACTACTTGTGCTTCCTGTAACGCATGCCGAACATTCACTCTGTCCGAGAACTCATTAAGACGTTAAAGCCATCCTCCCACAGAAAATATTCTGATCAAGAACAAATAGTAGACCACATTGGTTCCGGGTACATATCCCACAATGTCCCTAAGGACTACCCACTATAGCTGATATTCTCCTGGTCAATGGTCCTCCCTTGAACCAATAGCTAATTGCTTGGTAGATTTTTCTTTGAACCAATAGCATAAAACTAAATGGTAGGATTGCAGAGACGCAATACCAGAGGTCCTCCAAGCCAATATATGTTGTGTCTTTGACTATGTACGGTGTTACTACCGATGTGACATGGCCTACAGCCGAGGCTTTACCCTGTCAAGGTACCTCATGGTGGTGTCACCCCACAGTAACATGGATAACTACACTCCTTCATAGTGCTTGATCCTGACTATATACGGTGCTACTGCCACTGTGACATGGCCCGAAGCCGAGGCTTTACCCTGTCGAGGTACATCATGGTGGTGTCACCCCACGGTAGCATGTAGTACTAAGCTCCTTTATAGTTCTTACGATTATCTTGCACTTGAGACCTATTATGAACGGATCCGCCAGAATTACCTGGATCCGAACGTTAACCGCTGTAATGATCCACGCTGGTTGCGCTCATTCAGTGTTCTGTACTAGCCTGTTATGAATGGATCCTCCAGAATCACCTGGCTCTGAACTTTTAGTCACTGTAATGATCCACGCTAGCTGTGCTCATTCAGTATTTTACTTTTATTCGCACAGTTCTCTTCAGACATTTGAAGAGATGAATAGATGCCACTGTTGTAGCTTTCTAATTTTTATAGTATGTCGGTATCACCCTAATCTGTGTACTAACCATAGGAAGATCATCTGAGAGCTTCCAGAGCCATTCTGCTTAATATGCTGCAACTGATAGTACATAGAACTCTGAGAGTAAAGACTGCTTCTTCGACTTCCACGATCTAGTAGCACCAATCTTGGAGAAGTCACGTCCTCATGTGGATCTTTCACTCTTCTTTTCTGAGCACCAACTAGCATCACTGAAGCCTTTTATCATATATGGATAACTTTTGTAGTGCAGGATATACCAGTGAGTCCACTTAAAAATTATGAAGACTCTCTTCACAGCTTCCAGTATTCAAAAACACACATACTGCTCGTGAACTGACTCAGCATCCGTACAACGAGAGCTATATCAGACCTGGTAGAACTCGCAGCTTGAATCATTCACCGGATGATGCTTGAGTACACCAGTTGTCTGATGCTTTTCCTTGGATACGACTTCATCTCCATGTCACACATGAGGAGTATCGTCCCTGATACCTAAAATGTGTGATCAGCTCTTCATGCACAACACTTGTTCCTGAGCAAGCCCCCTGGTATCCGGATTATCTTATATCCTTAAGGATGATATCCGCAATCCTATGTCCGGAGTCTGGACAAAAGGACACATTTTTTCTAGTGATACTTCTATATCCATAGTTGGGATCAGCTAGTCGTCCATATAGACACAAAAGATGACTCATTTCTTATCAGCGAACTTTGGGTACACATACTTGTCTGTCTCGCTGATCCTGCGATAACTTTGACTAGATGATATATTTGTCAAACTTCTGCTGCCACAACCTGGGATTTGCTTCAGGCCATTTTTGAGATATCACCAACCCCCAGACTGTCTTCAAAACATGAATAACAAATAATTCTGACTGTTGTCCATGAATCTCTCATGCCTGTCTTCCTCTATCTGATAAACAATCAGCTTATGAATATCAGCTACGACAATCATCATCCTGATATATGACACCCTCAACGAGGTGCCTAAGAACTAAATTCCCTGTTGTCTAAGAAAACCCCTAGGCTACAAGCCTATTCTTGAACTCAATTGTTTTGTCTGCTTTCGTTTTCTTCTCCTGAAGATATATATATAAGTATATGATAGGTTTAGCTTCTTCAGGCAGATTGATCAACATTCAAGTGTTGTTATGGGATCAATCTCTCCTTGGACTGCCTCCTATTATCATACTAAGTGTCACGCCCCGATTTCGGCTAATCGATAATCGTCCCCCGGGCGTGATGCCGTGCACGCGTAGGGCGCGCGTGCACCAGGCCTTAGGCATAAGGATATTCTTTAGAATAATGCAGCAGAGTAGACATATAAGATAACACAAGGTTGAGGCATAGAAAAGTTTCTCTTTTATTCATAATGAACATCTTTTTACATCGCTTGACTCAAAAGTATAAAATGCCCCACGGGCTTACAAACTTGGACGCAAAATGAGATAGCCGATCCATACATTATGTCCCTTTACATAGATTCAAAAGAAACACAAAACACCTTGGGTGCGAGTAAGCACCATCGCCTTAGCGATATTCAGCAACGGAGAGAAAGAAAGGCTTCTAGCTTGAACCTCCAAAAGTCTTGGCCACGAACCGCCAAGAATCCCAAAAGTTCGGAGTGAGCTTCAGCTCCTCGCCGCGTCGCCTTGCGCCGGGGAACCTGCTACAACGAGGGTCAGTACTTCGGAAAGTACTGGTGAAGGCTAGCTGCTCAACTTTACCAAGCTCAAGAGATAAGATCTAATGAGTATGCTACAATTATGTTCTTAGGTGGGTTTCTATTCTTGCCTAGATCAGATTTCATTTAGCAGATATGCAAGAACAAAATAACATAACTTCGTATGCCACCGTTCGGTGACTTTACCTGTCCCGTCTGAACCACCTGTACAACTTACCATAGCCTTCCCTGTCACAAAGACATAGTTAGTTTGCACAGTTTAAATATACACAACATCTTTCTCTGTTGTTTAGGAGCCATCATGGGTTTAGTCTGGGCTGGCGGCGATGCTTGCAGCGCGGGTAGCTAGCCCCGCTACAATTCCCCGCTCCCACGACTAAGAAAGTAGATTCCGCCCGGGTCGAAACGGCCCGGTGCCCCGGTAACCGCTCGCAGGAACCTGGATCCCTTGTGCACAAGAATTCCCATGACCATTTCTATGACTCTACTTCATAGATTTACTTACTAGCCATTTAAAGAACATCATGTACGAAACTGCTTTACTGTACTATCATAATCAACCAACAGTTATATGAAATAACATGCAGCAGTTTATAGAAGAACACTTTGAACTATCAGTAAATGCCAACCCATTAAACACCCAACGAACATGCATGCATCAATGAATTTATGCAAGGTTTGTATGACAAGCAATGGGTGTTCCAAGCCTACTTCTTATCTTATCTTGTTATCCAACTTGTTACTTAATTGGTATCGTTTGATTGAATGCCCAACTGAGTCAGTTTTATTATGAACGGAGCCCTTGGAAAGAAGGTGCTTATCGAAATAGAGCCACTCACAAGTTTGTTGAATAGGAAGAAGAAGGAGAGACCTCTAAGACTCCGCTCGCGCGTCGTCTACACGATCACCTGCACGCACCAACAGACGATCAATACCTCCTGCTTCGGTCTCCAAGGCTCGATACGAAATGCGAAATCCTAAGAACGAAAGCAATGAAATCCATTAAAACCGTTCAAGAAAACGCAAGTCATAAAACCAACAAGAAAGCATCCAAGCGACACGAAAACGGACAAGAAACCAACGCAACGGAAAGGCCCCTCTCGACTCTGCCGCCGAGTCCATCCTCGAGGCACAATCCATTGTATGTGGGACCTGATTCCGAAGAAACCAATCCATAACGAGGAAAGGATCTTAATTCAATCTGTCCCGTTCGGACGGTCGTAAGTATATCTTGGCCGCGCTCCCCGAATAGGGGGAACGGGGCATTACACTAAGTCTATGGTCTTTATCGCTTCATCATAGGTAAGTGGCACGACCTCCATATGATACGTGATAAGATCATTTTTGGCCCTTCGACCTCTTGACCCTTCTAGATTACTGCTCTTCGATTTCTGGTTCAAATGTTGCCTTCAAAAAGATAACTCCTTCCTGGACTACATCTTCTTCTACATAAGTGCCAACAACTCTAGCTGATATGGTCCTTCGGAAAACCCCCAAAATCGAACGATGTTCATATGGATCTGACATTGAACCAGAGTTATATCATAAGTGACGAACGGTACTAGGGACATGACCGTAAGTGCAACCTTCTCCCACAGACAATCGGGAAGTCCCTTTGAACAACAATATAGAAGTCATCATTATTGTTAATGACTCGTCCTTCCTATCTGCACCTTCAATGGACTGGAAGAGTACGAAGATGTCGTTCTATAGTCAATTTTATGTTCTACGCTGAATGATGCGAATCTAAAGAAAGATGCTCTTCATAAATAAAACTTCTGAGTCTATTAAGTTGTGGACCGATATGACGCTCAGTTCCAAACTTGAAGTCCCTAATATTCTCGAGCGCTTAATCATTCGATTTTAAGAGATACGCGAACGCTTTTTCCGAGAAATCATCAAAGAAAGAAGTGATAAACTTCATCTCGGCACTTTATGGAGAATAGAAGTCACAGATATCTAAGCACACCAGCTCCATAGGATCTGTACTTGTAGTCATCCGTCTAAACGGTTTCCTGATTACCTATGTTTGAACATAGCCCTTACGTCTCTCCACCTCCTTACCCCCCACATCTTGAAGATATTCCTGATCTTAGACATCTTTGTTGAAAAAGAACATGTCTTAGTCAAATGCGTCACAACTCAATAAGAGCAATCTCCTCCTCAAGACGGAAGTCCAGAATCATCATCCCGATCCCTAGATCTTCTGCTTGACACTTGTTCGCCATAGAGACCTTCTTCTGAGATAGTGCTCTACTTTGGTGAACTGCTCTTTCACAGAGCATGCGTGGCCAGATGCACAAGTATCTACCCACCAGTCAGTAACCACGCTTGATGACTCAACCTGCGCAATCATAGCAACCAAGTTAAGTAATCAAATAAACCAATTTTTAGTTATACCTTGCTATATTGGTTCGAATTGGTTTTGCTTTCAAGCTCCAATTCCAGCCATGCGTCAAGTCCTGCTATAGCAGTGACCTTCATGCGCAAAGCCTTCATGCGTCCTGTATATGCATAAGCCTCCATGTGTCCTGTATGCACATAAGCCTCCATACGTCCTGCATGTGAATAGGCCTCAATGCGTCCTACATGCGCCTAAGCCTCCATGCGTCCTGTATGCGCATAAGTCTCCAAGCATCCCGCATGCGCATAGGCCTCCATGCTCCTAAGCCTCCATGCGTCTTGCATGCACATTAGCCTCCATGTGTCCTGCATGCCCATAGGCCTCCATGCGTCTTGCATGGACCTAAGCCTCCATGCGTCCAGAAACTGTCATGCTGCAAGAGTCTTGCCAACCGCCAAGAACTATCTTGCGCTAAGTCTTGTCATACGCAAACTCTGTAATCCTTGGTCATCTTGTAATCTTTCTTCTAGCTAGAATGCGCGTTCTTCAAATAATAACTCCTCCATCCTGGGAAATGGTAGGTTCCAACAACTCACGCTCAACATTTGACAAATGACTCATTCCCTCATCCAAATGTTCGAAGTGTATCCCGTCAATCTTCTCAAGTTTGTAAAAACTTGTTGCGGAGAAGATTTGATCGAATGTTGTACATATTTCTTCGGATCTTGCTTTGAGATTATTAGTCCCAAGATGGATCAAAGATGGTAGAATGCGGGCCATAGCAGAACTTCTAGCGAGACCCGAAGGTCCGCTTTCTACTGGAACCCAAGTTGTCGTTGAGATCAGAGATTCACACAAGAGTTCATCCTCTGATATTTCTTGATTCCAATGAAGCATGAACCAAGAACAGGTTATAAACTGGCTCCGAAGAAAATGAAGATTACAACAAGCAACAAGAAAAATGTTTTTCTTCTTACGTTCGCAGACGCTACAATGAGAAAGAATGAAGCAAAGAAAAAACTGAAGAGAAGCTCCTTGCTGGGGTGGTTAAAACCACTGTCGCTCAAAGCAAGATTCTCCGTACATACGATCTTCCCCCAGGAACCAGCAAGTTCACCAAAGAACTTCTAGAACGCTCAAAGTCACCTTCAAAAATACTCGAAAACACCATGTGAGAGGGAGACACTCTGGGCCGCATATGATCTGGTGTTCTCGATTTTCTATCTGTGTTCCATCTCCTTAAATGAAAGAGGAGGTCCTCTATATAAATAGAAGAAAACAACACATGTGCGGTCTGAGGAAACTCCAGGCCGCATAAGCGCTAACCGACCAGATCTCCCAAATCCGGGTGTCAGAGCCGTCGGTGCCGCAAGTCATGCTACACTGCACGAGGAAGACAGCGCCGCCAAATGCCGAAAGCAGCTGCTCGTGCTACCAGACACGCTGTACTGCACGAGGCAGACAGTGCCACCAAACCCCGAAAGTAGGCCATGTCCCCTCCACTTCAGACTCTCCACAGGCCGCATGGGCACCGAGACGCATGCGCACCTGGAGGCATGGAAACTTAGCCGCATACGCACCGAGATGCATGCACACCTAGCAGCATGAGCTCATCGCCATATGGGCACCGGGCCGCATGGGCACCTGGCCGCATGGTCCCTGGCCGCATGCGCTCCAGGACACATGCGCTCCAGGACACATGCGCTCCAGGACACATGGCTCCATGAAGCATGCGTCCGAGCAAGCAACCGTGCATGTAACTCGCGCATAAAAGGAGCGGACGCATGGCCGTATGCTAAGTGCAAAGTGCGCCAACAAAGCGCCCTTGAGCACGAGCACGAGTCCGAGTCCGATTCGCTAAGCCCCTGCAGGGCTTAGCTCCTAAGAAAACTTCCCAAATGTGGTGACAAAACAAAGATTGTCTTAAATGGAGTTCACACTTATACCCTCTAGGAAAAGTCAACCCACATGGACCTCCACTCCATGTGCATATATCAATACTAAGCATAACTATATATTGAGATATACACATTGGTGGTTTTTTAATATGGGACTAAAACTTCCAAAGTCAAGTGAAAAACACCAACAAAAAGTGTATTAACAAACGTTTAGTCTATTCAAGTTTTTTGTTGCTAATAGACGGACACACACAAGTAATTAATTTTATGGAGGATTAATAATTATCTCTAAGAAACACCATGGAGGATGAACCTTGTTTTTTTTGGGAAGCTTCTTCCCACACGAAATATATATATAAGAACCGGATAATGCTATGGCTATGAAGTCACATACAAAGTAGTGCAATCACATACTAGGAAAATAAAAATACGATTGAAGAAAGCACTACACAAATTTTAATGCGCAACTCTAGTACATTTGTCGACAAGTAATACTGCGTAACTTTGTACATGACTCTCTTACACAACAGTACGACATGAGCATTAAAGAGTTGAATATGATTGTCTATCATCTACTATGATAGGTTAATGGCAATTATATGCTAATCGACTGTGAACCCATGCATGTGTTACATTATTCCAACAAACTGGCTCGGTGTCAAAGTCTGATATTTTTATTTTTGAGACTAAATCAAATATGGTAGAACCAGAAGTTAAAGTCGAGATCATGAGTTCACAAAAGAGTTTTCTTCCCTCGATCCAACAAGAAGATAATATAAATGATCTGCTTACAACTAGAAACAAGATAATAAAAGAATCAGAAAAAACTATCTTCTCGTTCTTTTTTGCAATCGCAGTTGCAAACAGACAGAACATAGTTACAACTCACAGAAGAGAAGAAGAAGAAGAAGAAGAAGAAGAAGAGAATTTGCTTGTTGGGTTGATAAAGATCATCGATGCTCAAAGCAAGATCTGCTCCCAGGAACCAGCAAGTTCACGTAGAACTTCTGGAATGCTCGATGTTACCTCTGTCTGGACTCACACGAACTCCTTGGACTACAATGGTGGCTGCAGCAACAACTCTCTTTATCTCCTCTTTTTTGAAGTAAGCCCTCAAAGAGACACGAAGAGAGTATTTATAGAGAGGGTGAAAACACTAGCCGCCCAACAGTTACGGAAAGATAGGAACAGATTAATTACAAATCCCTAAGAGATAGGCACGTATTTATTTTAATTCCTCAAAAAATGGATCTGAATAACAGACGGTATCTTTCCATAACCATTCAAATATATCCGCAGCAGCCTCAGCGCATGCGACAACGCATGCGGAAACCCATGTGTTAGCCCATGCGACAGCCCATGCGGGAACCCATGCGACAGCGCATGCGACCGCCCATGAAGCCCATGTAACCGCCTATTAGATAGCGCATGCGACCCACCCATGCGATCCGTCCATACAGCTTGCGCATGAGAGAGCGCATCAAATGTGCACAAGCCCCTGCGCCGATGTTGACGTGCTAAGTGCAAAGTGCGCCAACAAAGTGCCACTTTGCGCCCTTGAGCCCGAGCAAAAGCGCGCCAACAAAGCGCCACTTTGCGCCCTTAAGTCCAAGCCCGAGTTCGAGTCTGAGTCCGAGTCTGAGTCGCTAAGCCCCTTTGGGGCTTAGCTCCTATGGAATAAATTTCAAGAGAATGATAAACAGCATAAATACTTTCATTAAGGAGTTAATCCTTCTTTATCCTAATAAAATACTCCCACATGGCACCCATGTTGTCACGACCCGCACCCAAAAATTCGGGCACGAGTGCGTGGGTACGTCCAGCCTACGCCGCAGAGTCGGCGGTAGTACGCTGTCTAGGTCAATTCCACAGTTAACTAATCTAGCTCATTCACAAATAAAATAGGCAAGATAATAATGGGAATAAGATGCTTAAAATTTGAAATAAAGTAAATGCGACAACAGATTCAAATATTTTAGTACAGAAAATCAGAATGAAATCGGGGACAAACCCGATTACTAAGATAAGAGCAATAAATAAAAATAGCCACTACTATCTACTCTGCAGCAGGGGTCTCCTGGGTGGGATCTGGCTCCTCATAAGTATTATCTGTACCTTCATAGGGACCATAATATGTAGGGGCAAGGTCCTCATCATCGCCTAAATCAACGGATCCAGTCAGGAAAGGAGCAAAGTACACAATGCACAACAAGATTAAACTAAATATTTATGACAATTAAATTGAGTATCATGTTGAGAAACTGTATAAAAGAACATCAATATCTCAGAGTTAATGCTGTAAACAGGAATATGAGAAAATAGGAATAAATGAGACAGGAAATGAAACTACAACAGTCAGCAAGAAATATAACAAGACCAGAAACTATCTGTGTGAACTTGTGTTTGTTTTAGAATACATAGTTGGCATGTAGGGGTTTATAAGGCTAATCCGGCCGTCATAAACGGCTATTAAATAGGGAAAATCGAGATCCGGCCGAGGTACAGTCGCGTACCAACAGCTATTAAACATGACAAGGGGAAGGGTAAACTACATGCCTTCTAGTATTCTCCCACCCGACATGAAAAACAAGACATGAACTCCAAATATTCAAGACATGAATTTCAGTATTCCTAACACTAGGTGTAATCATCAAGGGTACTAGTAAAGCAGGAAATTAATTATCACAATATAAAGATTTAACTTGAAGTGCAGGTACTTGCCTGTTGTTTGGATCCAATTAATTGTACGCGAAAAAATATTCCAAAGATGAGTCCAAAAGCTGAAATAGATATTACCATCATGCTCAGAAGATGTCAAATAGCTAGAAACGCCTGTCCTTGGGTCCAATATGGAGACAAGGGCAAAAACGACAGTTTCGGGTCAAAACGGGATCCGCCGGTGGGCCCGCTTTGCACCGAAAAATGTGTCCGGGTCAACGGTCTCCAAATTCACCAAACTTAGTGTCAACAGGTCAGGAACGCTGATACGAACCCAACGGAACTTCCAGATTTGGATTCCGATGAGCCGATCACAAAATCGCCCGTCTAGCGGGGCCAGTGGGGCCCACGACCCGCGATTTCGTTAACGTTCTCAGAATCGAACCAAACTTGACCCACAGGACCAGCGTATCGCTACGAGTCCGATGGCGCAAGTTTCGTCTCCATCTGACGAGTGTACAAGAAGTTAGGGCGAATTACAAAAAAGTCGGATACGGGGCGATGTCCGCGGATACGCGTTGATTCCGGTGTGCACGCACACCCGAATCAGCTTCCGCGAAATCTCACACGTCCGTATCGACTACGCGCACGTATCTGTGAAGACCGCACGCGACCAAGTTGTCCCGTTTGGCGGGGCGTACTCAGTTCCGGGGTGAAACAGGGTCTGGTTTTTCCTGTTTTTGGATCGCGGTGTACGATCACCACAGGACGCGATGCCCCGAGCGGTTTATCCGGACACCGAGAGGGTCATACAGGCTTCGCAACGCAATTTACGGAATCAAAAACAGAGCTACGAACAAAAAGTTACACGCACCTGAAGGAGACCCAAAAATCAGGACCAAATTGTGTCCGACACGGTTCGACGTGTCCGAGTCCAAAATTAGGGCTAGGGTTAGGTCTGGGAGCTGCGGCGGGCCGGCCGGAGGCTGGGGCGGCGCTGGCTGGCCGGAGGCGGTCGGGGGCGCTGGGGCGCGGCCGGGCGGAGGCACGGCGGAGCGGGGCGGCGCCGGGGACGGCGGCTGCTGTTCGTGGGGAGGCCGGAGGCGGGTGCTGGAGGAGAGGGAAAGAGGAGGAGGGGCTGGTGGTTCTCGGCGGGGTGCGGCGGAAGCGGGGCTGGGCACGGTGAGGCAGGGCGAGGGTCAGGCGGGGGTAGCCGGGTCTCGAGGAGGGCGGCGCCGGAGGAGAGGGGCGGACGGGTGGCTGGAAAGGGGAAGGGGAAGGGTTTTATAGGGCTGGGGGGTGCTGGGTCGGCCGGGGATGGCGGCGTCGTGGCGGGGAAGGCGGAGGCGAGCCGGGTGGAGAGGGGACGTGGCGCGGCGGGCGCGGGCGGCGGCGCCGGACGCGGGGCAGCGTGGGGGGCTGGGGGAGAAAGAGTCTCCGGGTCGGGCGGCTAACGGGTCCGGGCAAACCCGCCCGACCCGCAAGGAAGCGGGCTGGGGGCTGGCTGCTGGCCGGTCCACTGGGCCGGGCAGGCCCAAGAAAAATAATAAAAAATATATTAATAATAATAATAATAATAATAATAATATTTTAATAAACAGTTTAATTAATTAGTTAATTAGTAAAAAAATAGTTTTTAGGCATTTAAAAATAGGTCTGAGGCCCAAAAAATTCCAGAAAAATTACCCTAAGTCCAGTTTTTCATTTTACACCCAAAAATATTATTTCCATGATATTTTAATATTATTTATGAACAATTAAAAAAATTATTTAATAATTAAGAACCTTGATTTTAATTACAGAAAATTCTCAGAAAATTCCAGAAATTTGGGAAAAATTCAAGTTTTAATAATTTTGAAAATTCAGGGGGTTTACAACCTACCCAACTTATAAAAATTTCGTCCTCAAAATTTAAGAATAACAAAGGCACGAAAGGAAAGGCCGAGAATTAATATACCTCAGGGTTCAAAAAGATAAGGGTAGCGCTCTCTAATCTCGTCTTCTCGCTCCCAGGTGGATTCGCCGGGAGAATGATCCTTCCAAGCTACGCGAACAAGGAAAATAACCTGGTTCCGTAGAACTTTCTCCGATCGATCCAGTATCTCCACGGGTTGCTCTTGGTAAGTCAAACTTGGGCCTACTTCGAGCTCTGAGTGATCCAAAATGTGGCTGGGGTCTGATACGTACTTTCTCAGCTGCGACACGTGGAAGACGTTATGGACTCCATCCAAAGAGGGTGGCAATGCCAGTCGGTATGCCACTTCTCCGATTTTCTCCTGAATGCCAAAAGGTCCAATAAATCTTGGGCTGAGTTTTCCATCCTTCCGAACCTAATGGTGCCACGTGTCGGGGAAATCTTCAAGAATACCAGCTCTCCAACCTTTAATAAAGTTATAATCAAGTCTTAGTCCCATAATCAAAATGTTTAAATTGACTTGAATTCATAAATTTAATTACCTCAAATTCTAAGGACCTTCGGTGGCTATTTGCCCAATGTCGTTGCCTGTCTTGAGCCACTCGAAGTCTGTCCCTTATTTGTTTTACCTTCTCAGTTGAATCGATCACCATCTCTGGTCCCAGTAGGGCTCTTTCTCCAACGTCGTCCCATGATAGCGGGGTACGACATCTTCGTCCATACAGAGCTTCAAATGGAGTCATCTCAATACTTGCTTGGTAACTGTTATTATAAGAGAACTCCACAAGATGTAGATAGTCTTCCCAGGATCCTCCAAAATCCAGAACACATGTACGAAGCATATCTTCAAGTGTCTGGATTGTACGTTCCGATTGTCCATCGGTTTGGGGATGATAAGCTGTGCTGAATTTGAGTTGAGTCCCCAAGCTGGCTTGTAAGCTCTTCCAGAAGTGAGAGGTGAATCTTGAATCTCGGTCGGAGACAATACTTACTGGAACTCCATGCAACCTGACAATGTGTCTGATATATAAATCTGCCAGCTTCTCTGTAGATAGCCCTACTTTGAAGGGTAGAAAATGTGCAGACTTGGTGAGTCTATCTACTATCACCCAAATTGCATCCTTTCTACTAGGTGTCCTTGGAAGTCCGGAAACAAAATCCATTGTGATATGTTCCCACTTCCACTCCGGAATGGGTAGTGGTTGAAGCAATCCTCCAGGTCTTTGTCTTTCTGCCTTGACTTGTTGGCACACTAAACAACGAGATACGAACCTAGCTACTTCTCTTTTCATGCCATGCCACCAAACATGCGTCCTCAGGTCCTTGTACATCTTGTTGGCTCCTGGATGTATAGAGTATTGCGATCTGTGCGCCTCTTGCATAATTTCTTCCCTTATGTCTCCTTGAGATACACATAATCTATCGCCATGCCTCAGTGATCCATCTTCATGAATTCTGAAATCATCCACTAATCCAGCTTGCACCTGACCTCGAAGGCTTCGCAGGCCTTCGTCTTGAAACTGAGTCTCTTTGATCTTGTCTATTAAAGTAGACTGAATCTGCAAGTTCATCATTTGGCCTTCTTTTCCTGGGATAATTACCTCAATACCTAAACTTTCCAGGTCCTCGAGCAAGCACTACTAGAATAAGCGGTATTAGCGACGTATTTTAGCGACGTCTAGTTAAAACGTCGCTAAATTAGCGACTCTGTAAAAAGCGTCGCTAGGCGTCGCTAAATGGCGATATTTAGCGACGTTTAGCGACTGTTATTAAGATTTTAAAAGAATAGTCGCTATAAGTTCAATTAAGGTCGCTAAACATCGCTAATATATCTGATTTAGCGACGTTTAGCGTCGTAATTAGCGACGTATATATCAAAAAAATTTAGCAACGTAGTTAGCGACTTCATTTGCGTCGCTAATTTTAATTTTAGCGACGTTTTTATGTGACATCGCTAAACGTCGCTAATTTTTGTTTAATTAGGGCTCGGTTTTCTTTTCTCCGTCTGTCGAAAATTTCGTCAAAAATTTCGAAACGTTTCGATTTCCCCCGCCCCCCCCCCTCTCCGGCGACCGGGTTTCCACGGCTGCGTCTACTCCGGCTTCCCCCTCCTCCTCCTCGAGCTCTAGGTAATCTCTCTCTCTCTCTCTCTCTCTCTCTCTCTCTCTCATGTGACACTGACACAAGACACACTTGACAGACACGACACACGCACACAGACACGACACACGCACACAGACACACACGACACACACACACAGACGCAGACACACACACACGACACACATACACGACACACACACAGACACACACACAAACATGACACACACACGACACACACACACACAGACGCAGGGGTTAGGTTTAGGGTTAGGATTAGGGTTAGGGTTAGGTTTTTTGACCTGGGGTTAGGATTAGGGTTAGGGTTTGCTTTGCTTGTAAGTGTTTTTTTAGGTTACTTTTTGTTGTTGATTTTTAAGGGGCTCTATACATAAATCAATTTTGAAGGAGGGGGTAAATCAGACTCTCAATTGATAGCTTACGCCCAGTTGACTTTTTAAGGGTTCTTCTTGTTTTGTATTATCTCAAAAGAAATGAGAGAGAGAGAGAGAGAGAGAGAGTAACCTAATCTAATGGTAGAGTAAAAATGTTCCTCTCATGGAAGTAACCTAATCTAATGGTAGAGTAAAAATGTTCTTGTAGAGAGTATTAAACATATTACAACCCCTTGCATTCTAATGATCAGCTAAGCAATAAGGGTTGCGTGGTATGTTAGGTGGAGTTATTGTTAACATGCATCATATGTAACAGGGACACATATCTATGAATAATTAAGAATAGTCAATTTGATCTTGACACTTTTTTTTTGTAAGCTTTAGAATGATTATTAAAATTTGATTTCATATTATTGGTTTGGCTATAATCTACTTGAGAAGTATCAGTAGCTTTGAGTGAGTGCAAGTGTCCATGTGTTTTAGGGTAGATGTAAGCTTTAGAATGATCTATACTGCTACATAATCATCTAATTCTTCCGTTCCGGTCCAATAGCTAATTCTTTGCTAATTCTTTGTTTTCATCTATCTTACCAGATGGCACCCAAGAGAGCGACACCTCCTACTGTTAAGGAGGAAGTGATGCCGACTACTGTTAAGGAGGAAGAGATACCACCTGCGGGGAGTTTCAGTCACCCAGCACCTATCGCGGCTGTATCTCAGACGGGGAGTTCCAGTCACCCAGCACCCATAGCGGAGCTTGATAACATAAACGCTGCTTATGCGCAGTATTTGAGGGACTGGTATCTGCCCCATTTTGGAAATCCTCGAGATTGATACTATAATGTTTCATATACTTATATATTATGCATTTTGTGTTACTGTGATACTCTGATACTTATATATTATGTGATGCTGTTTATGTCCATTTTGTGTGAGTGTGATGCTGTTTATGCCCATTTTGTGTTACTGTGATGCTGTTTATGCCCATTTTGTGTGACTGTGATACTTTTATTGTCTGTCTATAATATTTGTGTGTATTAATTGTATGACTGTGATACTTTTATTCATATTCAATATTGATAATCCGGTGTTGAGTGTTCCACCGAAGGGGTCGACGAACCCATAGAATTCAACGGAGGGTTGCTCCGGGTATATTTTTAATTAGAAATTTATAAATTACAGAAATAATAGTTTGGAACAATTCAGGTTTTTTTTTAATTTTTTTGTAACTTTAGCGACGTATTTAGCGACGTCTAGCGACGTTACTATAAGTCGCTAAAAAAGTCGCTAATTAGCGACGTGTAATTAGCCGTCGCTAAATATGTCGCTGTACGTCTCAAATTGCTGACATGGCAGTACTGCCAGGTCATTAAAGACGTCGCTGTTACGTCGCTATATAAGTCGCTAATTAGCGACGTTTAGCGACTTTAATAAACGTCGCTATTTAGTGACTCAGAGTCGCTAAACGTCGCTAAATTTAGCGACACAATAAAGTCGCTAAAATACGTCGGCATAGCGACGTTTAGCGACGTTTTTCCTTTCAGCGACTTGGTTTTTTCTGACTGCGTTAAAAAGTCGCTAATTACGTCGCTAAAAGTTTTTAGCGACGTTTTTTTGTTATTTAGCGACGTTTTTGGGCGTCGCTAATTTGACTTATTCTGGTAGTGAAGTGTCGGTCCATAGTCAAGTACATCGCCATAGGATATCTGCTTAGAGCATCAGCAACTACATTGGCCTTTCCAGTGTGATATTGAAGGGTGATATCAAAATCTTTCATTAGTTCCAGCCACCTTCTTTGCCTCATGTTCAGCTCTTTCTGGGTGAAAATATATTTTAGACTTTTATGGTCCGTAAATATTTCCACATTTTCTCCATAAAGATAATGCTTCCATAGTTTAAGAGCAAAAATGACAGCTTCCAATTCTAAATCATGAGTTGGATAGTTCTTTTCATGGGGTCGAAGCTGTCTAGAGGCATATGCTATTACTTTCTTGTTCTGCTCCAATACACAACCTAGACCTTTTCCAGAAGCATCACTATAAATAGCGAAACCTCCGGTTCCAGAAGGTAAGGTCAGAATAGGGGCAGTAGTCAGCCTTTTCTTCAATTCCTCAAAAGCATGCTGACATTCATCAGTCCAGGTGAACTCTTCATCCTTCCTTGTTAATTTTGTCATGGGTTCAGCAATTCTAGCAAAGTCTTTCACAAACTTCCGATAGTAGCCAGCTAATCCCAGGAAACTTCTAATTTCTGCTACCGAGTCTGGAGTGGGCCAGGATTCTACTGCCGCTATCTTCTTAGGATCTACTGCTATTCCATCTCCAGTCACAACATGTCCCAAGAATTCTACTTTGTCTAGGAAGAATGCACATTTAGATAATTTTCCATAAAGTTTTTCCTTCCTCAAAGTCTCCAATGCTAACCTCAAATGTTCTTCATGTTCTTCGAGGGTCTTGGAGTAGATTAAAATATCATCAATAAAGACCACTACAAATTTGTCTAGATATTTCTGAAAGACTCTGTTCATCAAGTTCATAAAAACTGCTGGTGCATTCGTCAACCCGAACGGCATTACTAAGAATTTGTAGTGTCCGTTCCGGGTATTGAAAGCAGTTTTAGGGATGTCTTCCTTTCTCACCCTTACTTGGTGGTAACCAGACCTCAAATCAATCTTTGAAAATACCCGAGCTCCACTTAACTGATCAAATAAGTCATCTATCCTGGGTAGGGGATACTTATTCTTAATTGTTAAGGCATTCAAGGCCCTATAGTCAATACACATTCGGGATGTTCCGTCCTTCTTGGGCACAAATAATACTGGAGCTCCCCAGGGTGAGACACTAGACCTAATGAAACATTTGTCTTCTAGCTCTTTGATTTGCTCATTTAGTTCTATTATCTCCTTCTTGTTGATTCTGTAGGGATTTTGAGATACTGGTGCTGCTCCCGGCACTAAGTCAATAGAGAATTCAACTTCTCGGTCTGGGGGTAAGCCTGGGAGATCCTCAGGGAAGACATCAAGATATTCAGAGATGATAGGTAGCGGCAATTCTTCTGTTACTAGGGCTCCATAAATTTTGTTACTACCCATTTCTCTAGAACCTCTAGCAAATTCAAATTCTGGCTTGTCAGGGGGCCTGAAGATTACACTACCTCTGTGGCAGTCTATAGTGGCATGATGTTGACTCAACTAATCCATACCCAGTATAATATCAAAACTGGGCACTGGCATTACGAGTAGCCTAGCATACAGTTCTCTTCCACATAATGTAATAGGACAATTGTTACAGGCATCACTAACCGGAATAATTCCTCCACCGGTAATGATCTTATAACAATTCCTAAGGGGTTTAGTGATTAAGCTATGCTTCATAAGGAAATCTACTGACATGAATGAATATGAAGCTCCAGAATCAAATAAAGTAATGGCTGGTATTGAATTTATAAGCACAGAACCTGTGATCACGTCTGCTGTGGCTTCAGCTTCTTCCAGAGTCATTGCATAAGCACGGCCTTGCTGCGGTGCACCCCTCTGTTGCTGCTGTTGGTGCTGAGCAAAGCGTTATTGTTGTGTTGGAAGCGGGGGTCCCCTCTGCTGTGTTGCTGGGGCCCTGGCCTGGGCTGGAGCCTTTGGTGCAGCGGTGCATCCTTGAGCAGCAGGACAGTCCCTCATTTGATGCGCTGCTGAGCCGCAGTAGAGGCAGGCACCTAGCCTCTTCCTGCAGACTTGCCAAGTGTGACCTGGTTTTTGGCAAAAATTACAAGCAGCAGCTTGTTGGTTTTGTCCTTGAGCCTGGTGTTGGGGTGCTGGAGCTCGAGGGAGAGGACGCTGAGTTTGCTGCGGGGCCCTCTGCTTTTGTTGTTGTTGAAATGGACGTTTGTTGGGTCCCGTATTTCCGGTATCTCTCTCTCGCTTTAGTTTATGTCCCATGTCTCTCTCAACGCCTTGTGCCACGCTCAAGATTTTCTCATAGGTGCGAGCTCGGCTGGTGGTGACAGCAAGACGAATGTCCGGAGACAGCCCCTTCTTGAATCTACGGGCTCTGTCCTCCGGGGTATGAACCATGTACTCCGCAAAGTGGCTCAACCTGCTAAATTCAGCAGTATACTCATCAACAGACAGGTTACCTTGTTCCAGTCTCTTGAATTGGCTTTCGAGAGCTTCCCGAGCCACTTCGGGGTAGAATTTCTCCTTGAATAGCCTCTTGAAGTCCTCCCAGGTGAGGTCAGGAGCAGAGAGTTGGGGTTCATCTCTGAACCAGGTCCGAGCTATGTCGAACAGTTGTAGGCTTGCGGATTCCACTTTGAGATCATCAGGAACCCGAGCAGTCTTCAGGAGTCTCTCGACATTCTCTATCCACTCATCGGCATAGAGAATGCCTTCAGTTCCGTAGAATTCCAGGGGTCTAAGGTTCTTGAAGTCTTTGGCACTCCCTGGCCTCTTGAGTGGCGACTCCTGGGACTTAAGAGCTTCTGAGAGGCTGGTCCGCAGGAGTGCAGTCTGTTCTTTCTGGGATTCCACTAGTCCCTGGAACACTCCAAGTAGCTGTGCCCCATCCAGAGTAACTGCCGGAACAGATGGAGGCGGCGGGAGTGCAAGAGTCTCGGGCATATTCTGCTCAGCTGGTTCTGATGTGCCTCCTACTGTGCTCTTTGTCTGGACCATTCTGAAAGATTTAAGGGATAGGAAGATCAGAATAGATTACTTGGAAATTAAAGGCGATAGAAAAATTGAGCAAAAATGATATCAAGAATTGAAATAAGGACCCTATACTGTGAATGAGCTTTTCCTAGAATCCTCAATCTTATTCCATACCCTGTCCTAGGGTATTACCCTATTTAAGGATAGGACCTGCATGGGCCACCATAAAAATGTGTCACGACCCGCACCCGAAAATTCGGGCACGAGTGCGTGGGTACGTCCAGCCTACGCCGCAGAGTCGGCGGTAGTACGCTGTCTAGGTCAATTCCACAGTTAACTAATCTAGCTCATTCACAAATAAAATAGGCAAGATAATAATGGGAATAAGATGCTTAAAATTTCAAATAAAGTAAATGCGACAACAGATTCAAATATTTTAGTACAGAAAATCAGAATAAAATCGGGGACAAACCCGATTACTAAGATAAGAGCAATAAATAAAAATAGCCACTACTATCTACTCTGCAGCAGGGGTCTCCTGGGTGGGATCTGGCTCCTCATAAGTATTATCTGTACCCTCATAGGGACCATAATATGTAGGGGCAAGGTCCTCATCATCGCCTAAATCAACGAATCCAGTCAGGAAAGGAGCAAAGTACACAATGCACAACAAGATTAAACTAAATATTTATGACAATTAAATTGAGTATCATGTTGAGAAACTGCATAAAAGAACATCAATATCTCAGAGTTAATGCTGTAAACAGGAATATGAGAAAATAGGAATAAATAAGACAGGAAATGAAACTACAACAGTCAGCAAGAAATATAACAAGACCAGAAACTATCTGTGTGAACTTGTGTTTGTTTTAGAATACATAGTTGGCATGTAGGAGTTTATAAGGCTAATCCGGCCGTCATAAATGGCTATTAAATAGGAAAAATCAAGATCCGACCGAGGTACAGTCGCGTACCAACAGCTATTAAATATGACAAGGGGAAGGGTAAACTACATGCCTTCTAGTATTCTCCCACCCGACATGAAAAATAAGACATGAACTCCAAATATTCAAGACATGAATTCCAGTATTCCTAACACTAGGTGTAATCATCAAGGGTACTAGTAAAGCAGGGAATTAATTATCACAATATAAAAATTTAACTTGAAGTACAGGTACTTGCCTGTTGTTTGGATCCAATTAATTGTACGCGGAGAAATATTCCAGAGACGAGTCCAAAAGCTAAAATAGACATTACCATCATGCTCAGAAGATGTCAAATAGCTAAAAATGCCTGTCCTTGGGTCCAATTTGGAGACAAGGGCAAAAACGGCAGTTTTGGGTCAAAACGGGGTCCGCCGGTGGGCCCGCTTTGCACCGAAAAACGTGTCTGGGTCAACGGTCTCCAAATTCACCAAACTTAGTGTCAACAGGTCAGGAACATTGATACGAACCCAACGGAACTTCCAGATTTGGATTCCGATGAGCTGATCACAAAATCGCACTTCGAGCGGGGCCTGTGGGGCCCACGACACGCAATTTCGTCAACGTTCTCAGAATTGAACCAAACTTGACCCACAGGACCAGCGTATCGCTATGAGTCCGATGGTGCAAGTTTTGTCTCGATCTGACAAGTGTACAAGAAGTTAGGGCAAATTGCAGAAAAGTCGGATACGAGACGATGTCCGCGGATACGCGTTGATTCCGGTGTGCACGCACACCCGAATCAGCTTCCGCAAAATCTCACACGTCCGTATCGACGACGCGCACGTATCTGTGAAGACCGCACGCGACCAAGTTGTCCCATTTGGCAGGGCGTACTCAGTTCCGGGGTAAAACAGGGTCTGGTTTTTCCTGTTTTTGGATCGCGGTGTGCGATCACCACAGGACGCGATGCCCCGAGCGGTTTGTCCGGGCACCGAGAGAGTCATACAGGCTTCGCAACGCAATTTACGGAATTGAAAACAGAGCTACGAACAAAAAGTTACACGCATCTGAAGGAGACCCGAAAATCAGGGCCAAATTGTGTCTGACACGGTTCGACGTGTCCGAGTCCAAAATTAGGGCTAGGGTTAGGTCTGGGAGCTGCGGCGGGCCGGCCGTAGGCTGGGGCGGCGCTGGCTGGCCGGAGGCGGTCGGGGGCGCTGGGGCGCGGCCGGGCGGAGGCACGACGGAGCGGGGCGGCGCCGGGGACGGCGGCTGCTGTTCGTGGGGAGGCCGGAGGCGGGTGTTGGAGGAGAGGGAAAGAGGAGGAGGGGCTGGTGGTTCTCGGCGGGGTACGGCGAAAGCGGGGTTGGGCACGGCGAGGCGGGGCGAGGGTCAGGCGGGGGTGGCCGGGTCTCGAGGAGGGCGGCGCCGGAGGAGAGGGGCGGACGGGTGGCTGGAAAGGGGAAGGAGAAGGGTTTTATAGGGCTGGGGGGTGCTGGGTCGGCCGGGGATGGCGGCGTCGTGGCGGGGAAGGCGGAGGCGAGCCGGGTGGAACGGGGACGTGGCGCGGCGGGCGCGGACGGCGGCGCCGGACGCGGGGCAGCGTGGGGGGCTGGGGGAGAAAGAGTCTCCGGGTCGGACGGCTAACGGGTCCGGGCAAACCCGCCCGACCCGCAAGGAAGCGGGCTGGGGGCTGGCTGCTGGGCCGGTCCACTGGGCAGGGCCGGTCCACTGGGCCGGGCCGGCCCAAGAAAAATAAAATAAAAAAATATTATTAATAATAATAATAATAATAATAATAATAATAATAATATTTTAATAAACAGTTTAATTAATTAGTTAATTAGTAAAAAAATAGTTTTTAGGCATTTAAAAATAGGTCTGAGGCCCAAAAAAATCCAAAAAAATTACCCTAAGTCCAGTTTTTTATTTTACACCCAAAAATATTATTTCTATGATATTTTAATATTATTTATGAATAATTAAAAAATTTATTTAATAATTAAGAACCTTGATTTTAATTACAGAAAATTCTCAGAAAATTCCAGAAAATTGGAAAAAATCCAAGTTTTAATAATTTTAAAAATTCAGGGGGTTTACACATGTGCCTCACCACACCCCATGTGCACACCTCAACACAAGCAAAGCATTATATTGAGATATCCACTTGGTGGTGTAGCCAATGTGGGACTATCTTTCATAGTCCAAAGAAAAAAATACCAACAATCCTTCATATATCTTAATATATGGGTTAAGCGTTTCTCACAGTGACTGCCCATCATGCATTAAAATAGATGTCGCTTCGACTTGAATCCTCCTGCATGGGGCAAAATAACAGTATGATACAAGAATAGACTAAGCCTTGAATTCTACACCATAGTTGTAATTATTTTCACTCACACAATAACATCAACTATGCTTCCGGTTGCACATTAAAGGCCCTATGCATGCTTGGTTTCGGTGTATGTATTTTGGTTATCTACAAGTTTTTTCTCAAGAGACGATATGTATCTCTTTTCATACACTATAGGTGAGTTCTTAAAGAGTCCTTGGTATGAAGCATTGCGCTTCCTTGCGGTCCTACGCCTCTATGACATGGCCTTCTGCCGAGGTTTACTCCCTTATGTGGTGTCATCCACTGTAGCATGAGGTTCACTCCCTCTTTGTAGTTCCAAACTATCCAGCACGAAGCTTGCGCTTCCTTGTGGTGTTACGCCGTTGTGACATAACTTTTCGTCGAGGATTTACATCTTTTACCTCTGTGGTGTCACACCACTGTAACATGAGGTTCACTCCCTCTTTGTAGCTCTGCATGTCACTCTTTATTCTACAACATTAGGCTACCTACCTATGTGCGGTGCTACGCCGCTGTGACATGACTTAATGCCGATGATTTACATCTTTTATCTCTGTGATGTCACACCACTGTAGCATGGGATACAAGTCCCTTATAGTGCTAAAAATAACGTGCTTCTTGTAAAGCACACCGGACATTCACTCTGTCCGAGAACTCATTAAGGCGTCAAAGCCATCCTTCCATAGTGTAAACCCCCTGATTAAAAATTTAAAATTTTATTATTTTTATTATTGGTATTATGTAATTATTTGAGATTAAGAAAAAAATTTATTATTCTTAGCTAATTAGAAAAATATAAAATTTATGGATTTATTAACTTGTATAGATATTTATTTATATTTATTAATTATAAATATTTCACAAAAAATATATTTTGGGTGTACAACTACTATTAAAGTATTGTAAAAAAAATTCTAAAAATTATTTTATGTACAAAACTATTTTCTTATACTTTACCATAGTTATAGATGCCTATATATATACAAATTTATATGGTATTATAAAAGAAAATAAAATAAAATAAAAAGAATAAAACCCAAACCCAAAACCCACAACCCAAACCTTAAACCCGCTACCCATCCCCTGACCCCTCGGTTCACCTAGTCGTAACCCCCCTTCTCTCCATCTATATACAGTCACCGCCACTATCACCATCAGACCACCACCACCATCGTCGACCTCGCCTTCCAGCGCCGCCGTCGATACCGGCTCTGACCGCAACCTCCCCGCACGGCCGCGACAGTACGCCCGTGGGCGAGAGCGCGGGTGACAACGGCTGCAGCAACAATCCGCCGATGACCTCTCCGGCGAGCCCCGACGACCCACGACCCCCGACGAGTACCCCCTGCTGGACGACCTCCCTCATGCTTCCTCGAGGACGAACGTGGTCGATCCCCTTCCCCGCGATCGAGAACGCCATAAAATTGAGCAAAATTTCAGTTTTAACGAGTCAACTTCACGGCGCATTATCGCTCTCCTCGCTCGTCTGAATCTCGTACTACCTTCTCTGGTATAATCCCTATCTAACTCCCTTCCAGCATCTTCAATTAGTTTATTTTAATTTGAATTAGGTTGATAATTAATCGAGTTCCAAAATCAATAAAAACGTATTTTCGAAAACCCAAAATTTCCTGAAACGGGGTACGTCCCGCCAAATAAGACGAATTATACCAAAAGGTGCGTATCATCAACGCGGACATGTGAGCTTTCATGAAACTTGATTTGGACGTGCGTGCATACCGGAATCAATTCGTATCCGCCGAAAAATACCGTATCGGCCTATTCCGACAACTTGTCATAACTTCGTGTGTGCTTATCATTTTGCAATAAAACTTGCGCTATCGGATTCGTAGCGTTACGCTAGTCTTGTGTTCCAGTTTTGGTTCAATTCAGAGAACGTTGACGAAACACCATTTCACGGCCCTACGGTTCTACTTGACGGGTGATTTCATGACCGGCTCACCGGAATCCAATTTTGGACACTCCGTTGAGTTTGTGTAATTATTCTGGACTTGTGGATACTAAGTTTGTCAAATTTGGAGAACTTTATCTCCAACATATTTTGCGGTGCAAAATGGGCCACAATTGGACTCTGCTTCGACCCGAAACTTTTGTTTTCGTCCTCGTGTCCAAATTGGACTTATGGATAGTTAATCCTAGCTATTTGTTATATTTTGGAAATATTTGTGATATCTGTTATAGCATCCGGAGACGTTCGTGTGGATTCCACCTTTTCGGGAGCAGTTGACATACTGAGCTCGCTACTTGGACCTCGCTATATCCAGAATTCAGGCAAGTGTACCTTTCCTTTGTTACAGTATTCTGTGCTTATTGCTATTACAAGCTTTTGATATTATATTTCTAATTTTTGCATATATGTTATTGTGACCCTAGGACTGTTGCGATACTTAGCGTCCGAATTGTATTCGAGTGCCGACTTCCGTACTCGAAATCGGGTATCGGTAGATTGCATTATCATCGTATTCTTTTGTTCGTGCTAATTCTTGCACGATATACCTTAGGACACTGGACATGACTTGCATGTACAGAACCCTCACTTGAGATATTCGAGGATTTCGGCTTCTCTTTTCCGACAGGACTTGAGACATGTGCTAGTTGACATTATGTTATTTACACGTGGACTTGAGACATAGATAGTGATTGTCTTGCATTTTGTGACATGAGACATAAGATACATAGGGTTGGGAAGAACTAACTGTACTACTGGGCTACCAAACTCTACTAGTATTATAGTACTGCAGGTACCTTGACGGGACATGTACGTATCTACTACTATTATTACTACTATCACTAGTACCCCTAGTATATGTATGAAACACGGTGGTTTAGAGGATGAGTGTAAACATCCTGATTTTTAAAATTAAATTTTAGAATTTTAATTATTGGTATTTATGAATTACAGAGATTAAGGAAAAAAAATCTGTAATTTTTAGCCATTTATAATATATAATATTTATGGATTTATAATTATGTGTATTTAATTAATTATTAATATAGTGCAAAAAATATATTTTTGGGTGCAAAACTATCAATAGAGTATTGTAGAATTTTATATATATATATAGATTAATTAAACCAACCCAAACCTACCAAAACCAAACTAACCCAACTAAACCTAGACCCAAACCCGGATCTTAAACCTAAATCCGTACCCGCAGAACCACTGACCCAATAACCCGAAACCGCCCCTACAGTAACTTCCCCCAGCCCGACCTCTTCCCTTCCGGACAACGGCCGACGACCCTTCATTTCTCCTTTCGTAACCCCCTTCACACCCCCCTATATATACACTACCACTATCAGAGCAACCACCATCATCACCTCTTCCATTTTTGACCATTGTCGCCGCCATTAACCACCGACCACCATCGCAGGGCGCCGCACGAACAGGCCGTCCGACTTCACAATCAGTAGTACACCGCGAGGTATCCATCTTCTCTCTCCTATATCTCCCTGCACAGTAGACCTAACAGTGAACCGTCGAGTCCTATGCAAAGACCACATGACCCCCTTGAACCCTGTGTAATTAGTTTAGTGTATCGTATCCTGTGTCGATCGTTAATCGCGACGTAAAACAGGAAAAAAAACTTATTTTTAGGAACATAAATTGTCTCAGGTGCGCGTGTTTGAGTCCCACTATCTTCATAACGGCACACGATTTTTAAATTCTGCTTGAACAGTAATTTAGACAACATAAACAAGTTTTAATGTCTTCAATTAGTTTATTTTATTGTTGATTATGTGTGATTTATTTGCTGTTGAAATTGACCGAAAACTTGGTTTCTTAAACCAGAATTTTCCCGAAATGGGGTACGTCCTGCTAAACGAGGTAATTTCATCGTATACGAGTTACACCGAAAGGCGCGTATCGTCAACACGGACGTATAAGATTTTACGGAAGTTGATTTGGATGTGCGGGCACACTGGAATCAACGCATATCCGTCGAAAAGTCCCGTATCGGTCTGTTCTGACACTTGTCATAATTTTGTGTGTGCATGTCTATTCACAACAAAACTTACGCCATCGAATTTATAGCTTTATGCTGGTCCTGTGATCCCAGTTTGGTTCGATTCTGAGAACATTGACAAAACACCGTTTCGTGGGCCCCACGGTTCCACCTGAAGGACGATTTTGTGACCGGCTCATCGGAATTCAGTTCTGAAAGTTCTGTTGGGTTCGTATCATCGCTCTGAACTCGTAAACACTAAGTTTGATGAATTTGAAGAACTTTATCTTTGGCATATTTTTTGGTGCGAAGTGGGCCATATGTGGACTCCACTTTGACCCAAAATTGTCAATTCTGCCCTTGTGTCCAAATTGGACTTATGGGTAGTCAATTCTACCTATTTCAAGTATTTTGAGAGCAATGATGATATTTATTTCAGCATCTGGAGATGTACCTGGAGATTCTACTTATATTGGAGGAACTGACGGAGCTCAGAACACTGGCAAGTGTACCTTGCCAACTTACAGTAGATCCTGTGATATTATTTGCTTGAGTTCTTTCTATATATATTTACTTATGTGATGTACCTGTTTAACCTAGGACCGTGAGACGTTGTATAACGTCCGAACAAGATTCGGGTGTCGACGCCGTATGCGGAGTCGTAAAATATCACTTAGATAGTTGATACCACGATCCTATATATTTTTACGTGCTTGCTTTACCAAGTACGTCATACCATAGGACACTTGAAACTATTCATGTGACAGAATCTTTTTTGAGTTATTCATGGTAATTTTGTATAGGCTTACAGGATTCGTGACATAAGACTTGCATATACATAGATATCATTATGATTCGCTGTACTAGCTAGAGGTCATGATCTTGCGTGTTATGGATTTGAGACATTGTGGACATGAGACGTGAGATTACATTGGGTGGGGAGAGACACACAGGCCACAGGCTGATTATATATATATATATATATATATATATATATATATATATATATATATATATATATACACACTTTATTATTGAGGTGCTTTAGTCTCTGTACCAAAGCTTGGCCCATTACGTGATATTCTTGCTGCTACGGGCGCCCCGACACAGAGCTTGTAGTGGTCTCAGCCTGAGTACTAGTGATGCTCTCATTTGTATTTCACATAGCTGGTTACATAGATTATCCTGAGGATCTATTTTTATATACTGTATTTCATTTAGCTTGAGTGTTTCTTGTATCTTGCTATGTCCCCTGAGGAGCTGGATCCGGATTATGTCCCCAGGTACAACAGAGGAGGATTACCCCGAGATATACGGGATATGAGCTGACGCTGGAGCAGTACTGGTACTAGAAGACGAGGTTGTGCCGGAGAATTTTTCCTGAGTATTCAGTTACTTACTCAGATCTCTATGCTTATTGTTATTTCATATCTTGACTCATGGATATATGTATTCGTGATATTCTTTTTCCTTTATTGTGTCGAGTTGTTCCCTGAGATACTATTTATTTGGACTTGTTGATGGACTATTTTATTTATCTATTATTTTGACTGATTTATCATATTGACTTGTGTTTACTTTCTGTGGATGAGATTAGAATTATACTATGATAGATGTTGTAGACTGTATTTATATTTATTACAGTTTAAGTGCACTCTAACAGGTCCATTAAATTGGATTTGCCCATTGGAGTTGTGTTGCTGGCCATTGCCATGTGGCTAGTCCCTCGGTATTTTGGGACTGGGGCGTGATAACGAGTACGTTATCACTTGCATTCACTTAGATGGTTATGTTAGATACCCTTGAGCACATTGCTTATTATTTTATTGTTACATTGGCATATTATTTCTTGTACCTTGTTACGTCCCTCTGAGGACCTGGTCCCTTGCCAGTTTTGCAGCATAGATTCGTTATGGAGCCTGCCTGGAGTTGCTAATGTATGTTTCTTTGTTATGTGGGAATTGGTATAAGGTACTTATATCATCTCTACTAGAGTTATGCTATTCATTTGTTTATATTATTCATTTATCTGCTGATGTAGCCTAGTTTTTATAGAATCATATTTTTTCTCGAGTCTATTCGAGCTTATGTGTTACTGGGCGGCCGACTTTAGCACATGCAATTCATTCTTGATATTTTGTTCTTTATGTGGATTCTGACATAGATATTCTCAGTATTCTTAGATAGTTACCCTTATTATACAGCTTATACATATTCAAGTCGGACCAGAGTCTGGTCGAATACGTAGCTGACATGTTACGTATTCCTAGTCCTACGTATTTTGGAACTGGGACGTGACACACAGGAAGTTATTCTTCATAAAGAATAATAAGTAGACAACATTGGTTTTGGGTCTGTAACCCCTCAATATCTCAAATGACTGCCCACTGTTCCTGATATTCTCCCAGTCAATGGTGCTTCTTTGAACCAAAAGCTAGATGCCTAGTATATTTCTCTTTGAACTAATAGTATAAAACTTTATGGTAGAATTACAAAGACACAATATCAGAATGTCTTCAAGCCCATTTTGGTTTATGTGTCCTCGACCAGCTGGCGCTTGAGACCCTTGGTGAACGGGTCCGCCGGGTTCTCCTGACTCTGAACATCAATTACGGTAATGACTCCAGTCTTTATCAGATCATTCATTGTCATGTGCCTCAACCGCACAGTCCTCTTCTTACCATTGAAGAGGTTATTTGATGCCACTGATACAGTCGCTTGGTTGTCACAGTATATCGCTACCGCCGGAATTTGTGCACCAACCAATAGAAGATCATACATGAGCTCCCGAAGCCACTCTGCTTCATCCGCTGTAGCAGCCAGTGCATAAAACTTATTTTCCAACGAGGAATGAGAGAGCATAGTCTGCTTCTTCGACTTCCACGATATAGCAGCTCCACCCATGGAAAAGACGTATCCTATTGTGGACCTTTCGCTCTCTACTTCTAAACACCAACTTGTATCACTGAAGCCTTGCACTACTGTCGGATACCCGTTGTAGTATAGTGCATACTTTTGAGTTCTCTTAAGATATATCGTCACTCTCTTCACAGGCTTCAAGTTCTCCATACCTGGGTTGCTCGTGAATCGACTCAGCATCCCCACGACAAAAACTATGTCAGACCTTGTTGTAGTTGTTGTATACATCAAACTTCCAATGATGCTTGAATACTCCAGCAGCCTGACGCTTTTCCTAGGAATTGACTTCAGCTTCTTGTCACACCTGTACGGAGTATCGATCCCTAGAAGATCCTGATATCCATAGCGTATGAGCATCTTCTTGATATAATGAGACCGTGACAGTGCCACTCCAGTGTCTGTCCGGATGAACTTTATCCCCAGGATAACATCAGCTTTCCCTAACTCCTTCATACTGAACTTAGATGAGAGAAACTTATTTGTCTCGGTGACATGTGCTAGATCCGTACCCAGGATTAGCATGTCGTCCACGTAAAGATAAACGATGACTCCTTTCCTATCAGCAAACTTAGTATAAATGCACTTGTCCGTTTCACTGACCCTGTAGCTGTTTGATCTTATGACTTTATCAAACTTCTCGTACCACATCTTGGGAGCTTGCTTCAGACCGTATAATAATTTTACCAACTTGCAGACTTTGTCTTCAAGCCCTTTGATGATAAATCCTTCTGGTTGTTGCATGTAAATCTTTTTGGTCAATTCTCCATTCTGGAATATTGTCTTAACATACATTTGATGAATGACTAGCTTGTGTATTGCACTTAGAGCAATCAACATCCTGATAGTCGTCATCCGTACTACTGGAGCATATGTGTTGAAGTAGTCGATCCCCTGCTTCTGAGAAAACCTCTTAGCAACCAGTCTTGCCTTGAACTTGTCAACAGTTCTATCGACCTTCATCTTTCTTTTGAAGATCCACTTGCATCCAATTGATTTAGATCCTTCTGACAAATCGACCAACACCCAAGTATTGTTGGAGGTTATTGAGTCACACTCGTCATTGATAGCCTCCCTCCAGAAGACAGCAGTTCTGGTCTTCATCACCTCATCATAGGTAAGCAGATCTGCTTCTACATGATAGGTGACAAAATCTTCTCCGAAGTCCTTCTGTCTCCTCACCCGCTTAGTTCTCAGTTCTGCGAGTTCTGGTTCGAACGTTGTCTCTGGAATGATAACTTCTTCTTGTACTATATCTTCTTTGGAAGCTTCAGCCTCCTGTGCACCCATATTATTCTCCGGAATATTAGCGATAATAATGTTCTTATGCCTTGCAAATTTGTCTTCAAAGAATTTTGCGTCGCGAGATTCAATGATATGATTTGATTCTATATCAAGAAACCTTCGAGCATCACTCTTCTCAGCATAACCCAAGAAGATAGTCTTCGTTGTTCTCTGTACCCAGTTTCTGAATCTTCAAGTCCGGGGAGATTCACATATGTCAGATACCCCCACACTTGAATGACATTCAAGTTGGGTCTGACTTTGAATTAGAGTTCATGAGTAGTGACATAGGATGTTGCGTATGACATTTTGTTCAGGATGAACGTAGCCGTCAACGCATCTTCTCCCTAGAAGCAATTTGGAAGACCCGCAGTTAACAATATTGAGTTCATCATTTGTGTCAACGTCATGTTCTTCCTCTCAGCTACTCCATTTGATTGAGTAGAATACGGAGCAGACGTTTCATTGACAATTTCATGTTCTTTGCAGAACGATACAAATTCAATAGATCTATACTCTCCGCCTCGACCACTTCTAAGTCTCTTGAGTTGTTGTCCTGTTTGACATTCAGCTTCTGCCCTGAAGTCCTTGAACTTCTCGAATGCTTTGTCCTTTGACTTGAGCAGATAGACGAATGCATACTTCAAGTAGTCGTCGATGAATGTAATAAAATAGTTTATTTTGGCCTTTGTGGAGAACTGTTTGAAGTCACAGATATCTGAGTGCACCAACTCCAAAATATTTGTGCTTTGGTTAACCCGCTTGAACGACTTTCTAGTGATCTTTGTCTGCACACAGACCTCACACTTCTCCACCTTCTTACCCCCATATTTGGAGATAAGCCCTAGACTAGCCATTTTGTTTATTCTTTTACAATGAACATGTCCTAGTCTATTGTGCCATAACACAAGAGAATAACCAGAAGAAGCGACTGCATTTATCATTGTAGCAGGAGTTACAAGTTAAAGTTTGAACATCCCTTCGGTACAGAAAGTTTTTCCGAAGAATGTTCCTTTGAAAGACGTCACCATCTGTCCAGCATTAATGTCCATCCTCAAGCCTGCGTTGCAGAGCAGACTTCTTGAGACCACATTCTTAGCTATCATTAGTACATGCTTCACATCCTGAAGTTTCAGCGACTTCCCCAAAGTCAGGTTTAGTACCACATTTCTGGTCCCTAGTACTTCAGCTTAGGCCCGGTTCACTACCATAACCTTCTCAGAAGTAGGCTTGTAGGTGGTGAACAAATCATTCTTTGAGAAAACATGGCAAGATGCGCCAGTGTCCACCTACCAGTCAGAGTCGACACCAGTCGTGACAACATCCACAATCATAGCAACCTTGTTAGGCTCACCTTACTATGTTTGTTTGGGCTTAGATCTGCATTCATTCTGGTAGTGGCCCTTCTTGCTATAATTGAAGCAAGTCACTTCGGACTTGGACTTTGTCTTCGGTTTGAACGAAGTCGACTTCACCTTCAGATGGTTGAGGTCCTTCTTTTTCTTGTTGTGAGAAGCCTTCTACTTCCCCTTGGAATTACCAGCATGCACCAAGTTGTCTTTTGCCAATTGTTTGGACAGGGAATCCAACTTCAGTTATCCCATGGCCTCATCTTCAATGTGAATCCAGTGAAGAAGATCTTTGAGCTGGATCTCCATCTTCTTACAGTACATGTCAGTCTTGAACCTGATCCATCCTGGAGGAAGCTTGGTGACGATATCCCCCACCATCAACTTATCTTCCTGCTTCATGCCCTCTTCCTCCAGCTTCTGCTGCATCTTCATAAGTTCATTGACTTGCGGCAGCATTATCTTCTCGTCTTCAAATTACAAAGTGAAAAACTTTTCAATAAGATAGATTTTAGACATCTTTTCATCAGTTTTGTAATGCTTCTCAAGAGCTTCCCAGACGTCCTTCGCCTTCCCTTTCTTGCTGTAAGACTCTGCCACCGAGTCCTCCATTGCATTGAGGATCAATCGCCTGCAGATGTCGTTGTCTTCTTTCCACTCGTTGTGCACGACCTGTGCCACACCAACTTCAAGTTCTCCTCCATCTTCATGGATGATAGATTCTGGACGTAAACACCCGTATTTTTCTAAAATTAAAATATGAAATTTTATAATTTTCTGTAATTTTTTAATAATTAAATAAATGTTCTTCAAAGGATAAATATTTTTTAGTATTAAATTAAATATTATGAAAATTATATTTTTAAGTGTAAAATAAATAATTGGACATTAAAATTTTTTTAGAATTTATTGGACTCAAAAACTATTTTTAAAATAAACCAGAATAAACTGATTTAAACCATACTGAACCGAACCAAACCAACATAAATAAACCAACCCAACATGAACTGAACCCAAACCCTTGGCGGGTCGGATCTAAACTCGACCCGACCAATCAACCCGAACCCGACCCGTTATTAATTACTGTAACTGCTACAGTAACCCTTCATCCCCCCTCTCGACTCTTTGCCTCCCGCCGCCTCCAACCGCTAGCCCTACCTCTTCGCCTCCCCGTCGCCGACCCGACCGACCACCTCCCACAACCGCCGTGCCCCTTCTCCTCCCCGGACTCTCTATAAAACCCAGCACCTTCACCATCATCCCCCACCGCTGTCCCCGTCAACCACTCCGCCATCGCCTCTCTGCTACCACGACCTCCCTGGCCGACTTCGACCACCACCAACACTCTGCCTCCCCTCCGCCGTCCAACCGCCGACCCTTCAATTCCCTAAACCGTCGACCGCTCCGTTCGCCTCCCCGTCGTCGGCCCGACCGTCCACCTCCCCGCCCTCTACGATAAAACTCGACGATCACCACCACCACTTCACCCATCCGCCACACCAAGCTCCCCGCGGCCACCTCCACTACCATGACCCGACAACTCCGGCCACCTCTCTGTTGCGACAACGACGGCGACAACTCCGATCTCCCGCGACGACAACTTCTCCGTCGCCGCCACTACCAGCACCCCGACGACCGAGGAGCACCGCCACCGCAGCAACCTGCCGCCGACAACCGGTCGAGCACCGCCGCGCCGTCCCGTGTACGCGAAGTTCAGTCGATACCGATCCTTTATTCCGGTGAGTCTTTCTCTCTCATCGTCGCATCAATTTCTGATCGGACTGTTACGACACGGTCGATGTGTGACCCTCTCGAACCTCGTACAATTAGACTGGGGTATCGTGTCCTGTGTCGATCGCAAACTGTGACGCAAAAACAGAAAAATATATCCCAATTTTGGACTTCATAAACTGTCCTGAACTCACAAGTTCACGGTCGTTTTATGTCCAACCTAGTTAATATTTTCAAAATTTACTTAAACAATAAATTAGATAATATTACCTAGTTTGAAACCCTATAATTATTTTATTTTATTGTATTGTATGTTGTGTTTTATTCGCGGGTAAAATTGACCAAAAATCTTGGTTTTTAAAATCCAAATTCTTCCGAAACTGGGTGCGTTCTGCTAAACGAGGCGACTTCGTCGTGTACGAATTTTACCAAAAGGTGTGCATCGTCAATGTGGACGTGTAAAATTTTGCAAAAGTTGATTTGGATGTGCGTGCACACCAGAATCAACGCATATTTGTCAAAATTATCCTGTATCGGGCCTGTTCTAAAACTCGTTATAACTTCGTATGTGTTGGTTATTTCACAACGAAACTTGTACCATCGGATTCGTAGCATTATGCTGGTCCTATGACCCAAGTTTGGTTCGATTCTGAGAACGTTGACGAAATCCCGTATCGTGGGCCCCAAGGCTCCACTTGACGGGCAATTTTGTGATCGGCTCATCAGAATCCAGTTCTGGATATTCCATTGGGTTTGTATCATCGTTCTAGACTCGTAGACACTAAGTTTGACGAATTTGGAGAACTTTGTCTCTGGTACATTTTCGGTGCGAAGTAGGCCACATGTGGACCCCGCTTTGACCAGAAACTGTCAATTTTGCTCATGTGTCCAAATTAGACTTATGGGTAGGCAATCCTAGCTATTTCATATCTTCTAAGAATGATGGTAATGTTTATTTCAACATTCGGAGGAGTACCTGAAGATCTCGTTGTTACCGAAGCAATTGGAGAAATTCAAACCCCAGGCAAGTATACCTTGCCAATCTTGCAGTACTTGCTTCATATTAATTCTTGATTTGTGTTTATGTTGTACCTTCTTAACCTGGGACCATGAGACATTGCTTAGCGTCCGAATAATATTCGGGTGTCGGCGCCGTACGTGGAGTCGTGTAACGTCACCTAGAGAATTGATATTGCGATCCTATATATATTTTTCGTGCTTGCATTATCAAGTACGTTATACCATGGGACACTTGACACTATTCATAAGATAGAATCTTTCTGAGTTATTCATGGTGATTCTCTATAGGTTACAGGATTCGTGACAAAGATCTTACATATGCATAGATATCATGACTCGCTGCATTAGTTAGAGGTCATAATCTTGCGTGTTATGGATATGAGACGTGAGGTTACATTGGGTGAGGAGAGTCTTATCATATTAAGGATGATTATGTTATATATATATATAGAGAGAGAGAGAGATAGATAGATATTTTGTAAGTGCCTTAGACTCTTACCAGAGCTTTGGCACAAGTACTGGCCCTTCGAGATATAAATGCTGCTATGGGTTTTCCCGACACATAGCCTATTGTAGTTTCAGCCTGAGTATGACTAATTCTCTCATTTGCATATCACATAGCTGGTTACATAGTTTGCCCTGCTGATATATTTTTTATACTGCATTTATTTGGCTTGAGTTATTCTTGTACCTTGCTATGTCCCCTGAGGACCTGGATCCGGATTATGTCCCCAGGTTTAGCAGAGGAGATCTACCCCGAGATATACGGGACAGGAGCAGACGCTGAAGCAGTACAAATACCATAAGACGAGGTGATCCTCGAGGATTTCTCCTGAGTATTTAATTTATATACTCAGTCATTTCTGTTGTTAGATACTCTTCATTTCATGTCTCGTGGATTTCTGTATTAAACTCATTATCGAGTTATTTCTCGAGATATTTTATTGAGACTTGTTGTTGAATTTTATTTCATCTTGATTATTCTTGATATTTGAACTGTGATTATCTTCTGTGGATGAGATTAGAATTAGACTGTGACTTGTATCATAGACCTTTATTGTTGTTTTACAGCTTAAGTACACTCTAATGGGTCCATTAAATTGGGTTTGCCCATTGGAATGTGCTGCTGGCCATTGCCACGTGTCTAGCCCCTCGGTATTTTGGGACTGGGGCGTGACACTGGATCAACCAACACATAAGCAACTTTGACAAGACGAAGATTCAGAGAGATCTTTCTCTTTCAAATATTGTAGTGTTCGCCAAACTTCTCAAGCTTGTAAAAGCTAGTATCGAGAAGGTTTGATCGGTTCTCCATCTTACTCGGATCTTGCTTTTAGATTTTTATTCCCGAGGCTAAATCAAAGATGGTAGAACCAGAAGTTGAAGTCGAGATCAGGAGTTCACACAAGAGTTCTCTTCCTGATATCTCTCGATCCAACAAGAGATAATATAAAGGATCTGATTACAACTAGAAACAAGATAATAAAAGAATCAGAGAAAACTATCTTCTCGTTCTTTCTTGCAATCGCAGTTGCAAACGGACAGAACAAAGTTACAACTCACAGAAGAGAGGAGGAAAAGAAGAAGAAGAAGAAGAAGAAGAAGAAGAAGAAGATGAAGAAGAAGAAGAAGAGACTTTGCTTGCTGGGGTGATAAAGATCATCGATGCTCAAAGCAAGATTCGCCCCACACGATTTGCTCCAAGGAACCGGCAAGTTCACGTAGAACTTCTGGAACGCTCGTTGTCACCTCTGTCTGGACTCACACGAACTCCTTGGACTCCAATGATGGCGGCAGCAACAACTCTCTTCGTCTCCTCTTTTTCGAAGTAAGTCCTCAAAGAGACACGAAGAGAGTATTTATAGAGAGGGTAAAAATTTTAGCCGCCCAACAGTTACCGAAAGATAGGAACAGATTAATTATGAATCCCTAAAAGATAGGCACGTATTAATTTCAAATCCCTCAAAAAACGGATCTGAATAACATACAGTATCTTTCCTTAACCGTTCAAATATATCTGCAGCAGCAGAAGCGCATGCGGCAGCGCAAGCCGCAGCGCATGCAGCAACCTATGCAGCTCGCGCATCAAATGCGCACAAGTGCAAAGTGCGCCAACAAAGCGCCACTTTGCGCCATTGAGCCCGAGTCCGAGCCCGAGTCCGAGTCACTAAGTCCCTTTGGGACTTAGCTCCTATGGAATAAATTTCAAGAGAATGAAAAAAAAGCATAAATACTTTCATTAAGGAGTTAATCCTTCTTTAACTTAATAAAATACTCCCACTCATGTGTCTCACCACACCCCATGTGCACACCTCAACACAAATAAAGTATTATATTGAGATATCCACTTGATGGTATAGTCAATGTGGGACTATCTTTCATACTCAAAATGCAAAAACACCAACCGATACAATTAAGTTAATTATGAGGCAATTCAGCACTTAATTAGAAACAACTACATCATTGATCATTGTCCCTGGTCTCTTACATCCAAACATAATATTAATTATATGAATCCAAACAGTTACAAACAATTCTAAGAATTTGAGCTAAGAACGTAAATGATAATAGTACATGCAGCTAGAAAGGTGCTTACTTAGATGCACATCAGTACTTAGATGATGCACAGAACCATCACATTTTAATTGCTGCCCATGCTGGCAGAATAAATAAATATACATTGCATTAAAAAAAAAAATTTTAACCTCCTATAATTAAATAAGGTCCATGATAACCTCATATAGGAGTGAGCATTATTCAATTTGGGGACCAAAAATTGAATCGCACGGAAATGAGCGGTTTGTATTTTTTGTATTTTTTTTATTTTTACTAAAATTTGTTATTCGATTTCGTTTTTGGTGTTAATTTTCGGTCAAAAATCGGAAACCGAATAAAATTTATACGATTATGTAAATACCTTTAGTTCTATGCATATTTTGTGATTGAAAATATGTATATTTTTTAAAAAAAAAAATTTATGTATGTGTTTTGAAGTCCAACTTTTATAGTTTTAATATATAATAAATATGTGTGTAAACGTTATAATTTTTAATATAATTTAACCACAATATCAATTTTGGGTTCGATCTATTAAATAATATAAATAGTCCAATTGAACAAATCGAATCGATAATTTAATTCAATTTTCGTAAATTTTGGTTCGGTTTCAATTTTTAAAATTGTGGTTTATTTTATAATTTCGACTATTTCCATTAGGTTTAAACCGAATAACACAGAACACTCATCCTACCTCACATTTCGTGTGCTCATGATTTCAGTAGATATATATCTTATAAAATTATTCATCTATGAGTGTGAATTTTTATTATAATTTTGTTATTTGTCTTCTAAAAAATTTGGATGATGTCATCTTTTATTATGTGATAGCTGATATGGCAATTTTTAATTCAAAAAATAATCACCAAATTTTTTTAATTTTAATTTTAATGTTAAAATTTGTCATATTAATGGAGGATGACTTCATCCAAAATTTTGGGTGACAATTATCATTTTTGTTTTTATTATTATGTATTACTTACCGATCCATTTGAAACACTTGGTCCGCTGCCTACTTTCTGTTTTGTGTCAACGCAGTTTCGGATCAAGGCTGATGCATGTTGCAACTGTGTCATCATAATATGGCTGCCCAAGTTGGCAAATAACAGCACCAAAGTGTGAGCATGCATGAAATCCATGAGGGCTTCATACTTCACGTGCTCTCTCTCTCTCTCTCTCTCTCTCTCTCTCTCTCTTCATTACGAATGTACATAGCATAAAGAGAGAACTTTCTCTAAAAGCGAGATCTCCTACGAAGCTAGGATTCCACTTGATCATATAGTTCCATTGGGAGAGAGTGAGACCTAAAAAGCAGAAAGAATTATGATGCCATTGAGAAGTCGCAAAACCGTTGGAGTAGTGACAGGAATGTTTGTTGGGGTGTCCTTTTGTGATATATGTTGATAGCTCTCCTTCCAAAGTAGATGGCATTGGTTAGGGAGCTGGTGATGAACTGAGATACCAAACCTTTTTTCTCACAATATTTTTATTTTATTAATTGGATTTTGACTACAATAAATCATTAGTTAAGACAGTAATTATGCACTGACCAAATACGTAGCTAACTCCTTTGGCTCACCCTCACCTTGTTTGACCAGATTCCCTGACAATTTAGCAAGTCTTAATTAATGTTAAGAGTGTCTTAGTGAAGGAGCTTAACTTCCTACCATATAATCTCTCTCCTATTAGATCTCGTTTTGTTCGCAAAATCATGACGTTGAAAAAGAAAACTTATTCATTTTCTATGCTTGGATACCAAATTAAACGGAGGAGAAGAGAAAAAAAAATTCAATAAAAAAAAAATAGTTTCACTTTTCATCTTAAATATTCATTTTTTTTTTCCATATTTTTTTATATTTACAATCACCGAAAAAAATAATTGATAAAAATTATAACTTTTTAAAGAAAAGAAGAAGAAGAAGAAGAAGAAGAAGAAGAAGAAATTGATTTCCTTTCCTTTGTTTTTTTTTTCTTTTCGGGGAACCAAACATGCCTTAATGCTTCTCAACCTGAATACTAGCCAAATATATCTCAGCTAATTGACTACACTGATAGCTAAATGAAATGCTAATTGACCACACGGGTTCAGTGACATGTGGGCCATGATTCACTGCAATATGTGCAAAGCTGAAATAGTTTGAATAAGTTCCCACCCAAATCATATACTATAAGGAGAATAATAAGTTCGAAAACAGTGGACACTGATCCCAATTTCAGAAATAAGTGGACGAGACTAAATTCCAAAAATTACTAATCGCCCAGTGGCCTTTGGTAGCACGTCACAGTGCCTCCTAAAAACCAGTATTTAAGAAGAGAGGAATCTCCTTCCCAACATTTACTTCCTTGACGGCTTCTGTCAATCTAGCTCTAATCAAAGGTCTGAAGACTTCCAACTCATCTTAGCTTATGCTGTGCAATGTTCTTCCTTTTCCGCCACCTTAATTTATTATATGTACATGCATGTTAATTTCATTCATATACTACTTTCTTGCTCCTATACATATTACTGTTTAATTAATAGAGGCTTGTGATTGGCTTTGCTGCAATTCCCTTTGTTGGGTTGCTTCACGAACTTTCTCTTTTTCTCGGTTATAATGATTGATACCAAGTTTTGTTAATTTGTAGGGTTTCGTATATACGTGATGGAGCATGTTGAGGAGGAGCTGCCGCCGGGGTTCCGATTCCACCCCACCGACGAGGAGCTGATCACGCACTACCTCTCGAAGAAGGTGGTCGACGCCAGCTTCGACGCGAGGGCCATCGGAGAGGTCGATCTGAACAAGGTCGAGCCGTGGGATTTGCCATGTATGAAATTATTAGCTCAAGCATATATGCAAGTTAATATCTTAAGTCGTCGATCGTCTCTTTTTTAAAATGACAAACAAGTCCATACATGCAATAATTCGATTGAATTAGGGAGAGCGAAGATGGGTGTGAAGGAGTGGTACTTCTTCTGCATGAGGGACAGGAAGTACCCGAGCGGGCTGAGGACCAACCGGGCCACGGAGGCCGGCTACTGGAAAGCGACAG